>JABAKD010000017.1:610000-1210000 GCA_012845835.1 Undaria pinnatifida | reverse complement strand
AATAGTGCCGAAGACTTGAACAGTGCCGGTTCCCTGAGTAGTGCCGGTGACCAGAATAGTGCCGATTACCTGAATAGTGCCGGTATAATGTTGGAAGCTTTGGTTTTTGCGGTGGCTCGGGGTCATTCGCGCGAGTGACCCCCCTGTTGCTTTGCGGTCCTGGGCTTGACGGTCCTGGGCTTGACGGTCCTGGGCTTGACGGTCCGGGGCTTGACGTTCCTGGGCTTGACGGTCCTGGGCTTAACGGTCCTGGGCTTGACGGTCCTACGCTTGACGGTCCTGGGCCTAACGGTCCTGGGCTTGACGGTCACAGGCTACGATAGAGGTGGCATTTTTCGTCCGAAAGACCCAGGCCACGGTAGGGGGGACCCTTTTTGGGCCTTGAATTTCAGTGGCTAGGGGTCACTCGCGCGAGTAACCCCTTTCTATTTTGCAATCTTGCATTTTCTTTATGTTTTTTATTGACGAAATCAATCCGCCATTCAAACGTAATCTAAGCTTCTCCAAAACAACTGCCTAAAGCATTTTCATCCGTGAGGTACGGAGCCACTCGTGCGAGTGGCTCAAACACACGAGTGAAAACGGGGGTACCCCCCCTACCGTAGCCTTGGTCGAAATGGTTTTGGAACGACGGGGCTCCTTAACCCAAAATCGTCGGGCGAAACGCTGTTACGCTGTTATTCTCGTTTTCCAAAACGAAATGTACGCCCAGGCCATTAGTTGCGCGTATCAAAATTTGTTATTCTTTCCCCAAGAATTGTTTTGGGCGACGTGGTATCTGGAGGGAGAGCTACTCGAGGGGTTAGGAATCCCAGAAAAGGGTGGGTGCACCCGTGCCTTTCCTTGTGTGATTTCGTATAGAATCATTTTCGTCGTTTGCTGGGACTATCTTTTTGTGCCGAAATCGTCGCATCGCCGTTCTTGTTTTTTCGTATTTTTCTTTCATCCCGAGGTAGGTAGGGAAGAAGGTTGCGCTTTTTGGGGCAAAAAAAACAAAAAAATGATAACGTTACGGTCGAGCTCCCCCAAAAATATGCAGAAGTATCGGGCAGTATGGTCATTTTTGCAACAAGCATAATGTTTCTGTTAAGACTATTGGTAATAATAATAGGGTGTTCAAGGGTTGGTCGGGTTGTTGCGCAAACAAACGCCTTCGAAGTCATCTTGCGGAGTTGAAACATTGAACCCCTCACTATGTTAGTAACTTCAGAAGAAGTTCGTGTTTGGCTGTTCTGTCCATGCCCTCCTTCTCCCCGCCTCCGTTCTCTGAACGTGCCTTCCGTGAAAACAGGAGACATCCTACTCGTGCAGCGGTGTGTGTTGCTCACTTGCTGCTGCAGCCGAGTCCACGAAGTGTATTTGTGCGTTATTTGTCCCCAAGCCGCCCTTCCCCTTCCCCTGGCCGCCTTTTACAATGGAAACACCAGGAGATACCCTGTAGGGTAGATATTTTTGCGTCCGAGACCGGGAAGTTTACACACTGCTATTGCCAGTGCGACCAAGTTCGTACTCGTCCCCTCCCCCCCCCGATAAACACGTTCCCTTAAATATACATACGAAGTATAATAGTTGGCCCCGGTTGGCACCGACGCTGTAAAACATTTTATATTGCATACATGTTGGGGTTGACGCTCGTCGGCAACGACGCTGTAAAACATGCCAATCACTGCGTGAGCTAAACAATCAGGGTGCCATTTTTCTTTTTCTTTTTTTGGCGGTCATCATGATGGCTATCGAGTTCGATCATATTGTGCGGGGTGGTGAACCCTAACTCCGCACTAGGGGAATGATCGCATCACGTAGTGTGCATATGTTAAGGCGCACACGAGGCAGTTACATAGTAGCATCCATTCATTGCTGTCTCTGGAATGGCCAAGTGTACCAGAAAACAAAGTAATTCATTGGCGCTGTCATCCCTAATCAAAAAAGTAAGGACAAGGTGCTGAAGTTCGTTGTACGGACGAGTCTTGGAAGAATGCAGCTCACCCTTCATGCGACTCGTCGAACATCTCACGCCGCTTCGCGCTTGGTGTAAGCAATGTCTGCCTGGATGATAAAAACCCGGCGTACTCCGTCCCGGCATAGTAGGGATGCGAGGGTCTATGGTCATACGACTACATTCATGCACAACAAGCTGAGTACGCCCCTCCCGCCCCCCGTACCCTGAACGCCTTCGATGATAACAGGAGCAACCCTACGGAGATGTGTTTTTTTCTTGGTGACTGGTGGTTTTTTGGTCCGACATCGTTCGGCTTCGCGGCGATATGCTACAAACTCTTTTTGGAGCTTTCCCGGGTGCAGGACAGAATAAACATGTCCAAGGAGATCGTCAGTGCTTCCGGCGTATGGTTTTGCACGGCTAGTGAGTGCTTCTGCTGAATTGAGCAATGTGTTTTAGCTCTCGCCGAACTCGCACCCTGGTGGATAGTTTGAATACTCGTCAACTGTGTGTGTTGGTGGGAGACAGGAAAGTCCCAAACCCAGCCCAACACAATACAACCTGAACCTCAGCCCAACTCAACCCAACCCAACCCAACCCAACCCAACCCAACCCAACCCAACCCAACCCAACCCAACCCAACCCAACCCAACCCAACCCAACCCAACCCAACCCAACCCTACCCAACCCAACCCAACCCAACCCAACCCAACACAACCCAACCCAACCCAACCCAACCCAACCCAGCCCAACCCAACCCAACCCAACCCAACCCAACCCAACCCAACCCAACCCAACCCAACCCAACCCACCCCAACCCAACCCAACCCAACCCAACCCAACCCAACCCAACCCAACCCAACCTAACCCAACCCAACCCAAACCAACCCAACCCAACCCAACCCAACCCAACCCAACCCAACCCAACCCAACCCAACCCAACCCAACCCAACCCAACCCAACACAACCCAACCCAACACAACACAACACAACCCAACCCAACCCAACCCAACACAACCCAACACAACACAATCCACCCCAACCGACCACAAACGCGCACCAAACATCGGGCGCGCAACTATGAAAAAAAGAGTGCTCACTTTTGGGCGTCGACGGAGATTGGACTTGCTTTTTTCACTATAATAGCAGTTGCTTTGTGATTGAGTGCGAGCACACTCCCGTCGGAAATACCTGATTCTTGATATTTTTTCAACGCCCTGTACTTCGTATATACTGTACAACGTAGCGCTGTCGCCTGCTTTCACCACGTTCTACCTACCCACCGATACATGGCACGGTGTAGGAGTCATGCCACAGCAGGAGTTGCAGTGTTTGGGCCAAGCGCGTCTGACCGCTTGAGCGCCCCAAGCGTGGAAATATCTGTTAGTATCATGATTTTACGGTTACTAGCACGTAGGAAACGTTGGCCAGGTTGCGCGAACGAATGCTTTCGAAGTCATGGTTCGAGTGATGTTGAAGTTGATGTTGATGTTGATGTTGATGTTCAGCTTCTCACGCCAGGAGCCCAGAAACTTCGTTCTGCTGCGCACCCATAGAGCGTGGGATGACTCGTAGGCTATCCACCTATTTCTTCGGAGGCGCCTCGCTCCAAGGGGATTTTTTTCTCACCTCCAGAAGTCATTTGGGTTTGGAAACAATCGATGAGTAACCCAGTGAACAAGCCAAAGGCCTAGGCACACGTATAGAACGATGTAGGCAAACACCAATCGGCATTCCTAAGCTATGGCATGGCGTCGAGCCATCCCGTCCTAGGGGTGCAGAATAGTATGAGAATTTTCTGAGCTCCCAAAACGAGGAGCTCAACGTCTCAACATCATCCATCATCATCACCCGAAACATGACTTCGAAGGCATTCGTTCGCGCGCAACTCGACCGACATTTCAATGAGGTTGTCCTACAAACACCCATTGTGACGCTGAAGCGAATATACTCCAAAATCGTAACGCCTATTATGCTATCATGCTAGAGTCTAACCGGCAGTTCCACAGTTGAGTGAGGTGAACCGTAATGTTAACATTATCAGAAACGCCTGCTCCAAAAAGTGCAACGCCCTTACGGTGGGATGACTGGATTTCACTATTTCTCCTGTGGTTGTTGTAAGGCTTAGTTTGGGTAAGCTGTTGGTTAACCTTTTGCAAATGGTCAAACGGACTAATACCCCACTAATTCCTTTACATGGTTTCGAGTATATAGGAATCCGACCAACGA
Organism: Undaria pinnatifida; assembly: GCA_012845835.1. Classification (NCBI taxonomy): domain Eukaryota; class Phaeophyceae; order Laminariales; family Alariaceae; genus Undaria; species Undaria pinnatifida. The sequence continues at coordinate 1,205,832 of JABAKD010000017.1, read as the reverse complement.
CATATGTTTGCCACAAGGTGCGACCCCTATGCGGTGGCACAAGCCCAACGATGTGGCAGTTCTGCGGCGTTTTTTTGTCAGCTTTTTTTTACCGGAGTGATAGTGTTACATAAAAAATATTCTAACAAAGTCAGCTGTGAGTGCGACGAATTTAGGGTCGATACTCATCTTTGCAAGCGGCAGAAACCACCGGTCGCCCGTTTTTAGTACGATGTCATGGGCCATTATTATTAAAAGCAGATATTTAATATATATATATATATGCAGCAGTTGCAAAATCTAATCAAAAGCAACAATGGACATCAAGCCTGAAACTGAACAATGATAATGGCAATAGCACCACGCTACCATTTTGTCGAACTACCTTAATTTTTGGAGATACGACCTCATTTTTTGGAGCGGGCGGTAGCGACCTTGTACGCTCTATTTGCGGGGCGTATCGAGCAAGTGCATCATGGTGATATCACGTTTCTAAAAAATCTAATAGCATATGCAGGTACTAGTAATAGGGTAGCTCTACTCGCGCGAGGGGGGCGCTGCCGCCAAAGCAGGAGGTCCCTCTTACCGTTGCCGTGTGTCCAAGCAACCCCGTTTGGTTCACAACACTATACGCTCAAACGGCCCAACACGCAAGCAGGTACCATCGCTTTGCATCGTCTCCTAACCCCCACTATCCGCCCCACCGTTTCCCGTGTATTACTTAAGCCTTTACTGTCTTCCCTGCGCGCTAGATCAAACGTCCCGTATATCTTATTGAACAGTTCATACGCTCCAAGAAGGCGACACGGTAATACCGTGCATCGTTGCTGGCATCGACGATAAATGACTCAAAATACGTAGCACACTCTGGAGCCATGCACGGCTACGTTTGTATTGTTTGCCACACCATTTCTTCCCCCACACACTTGCCGCAGTTTCACATTTTTTCGCCCTTTATATAGTTGCCCTTAACGCGTGCGACCGTCCCGTGTTCAGTTTATCAAACACTCGAAACGTTGTAAACGCCATCAAATTTCTGACCTGACTCAATACGCTAACAACGCATATTTTGTTGTCGCTTACACGCGCATGTCGCCGCCCCCACCGCCCCCCCCCCCCCAACCCCAAACGCAGTTCCGCATTTTTCGTTGATTGTTCTTAATGCGTTCAAGGTGATAGAGGCGCCGCGGCAAACAAACTTCGTCCTGGGCATCTGCACCTTCCTGACCGACGTTTCTTCGTGAGTGCTAAACAACCGATAGATTTCAGCTTCGAGGATAAAGACCCCTTCTGCGGTGGAGAGTAGAGATGCACTCGCTCTAGTTTTGCGTTCTGAGGGTGGCTACTTGATAGAGTACTCCATGCCTCAGCCAATAAAGGGACTCATTAATGGCGTACACTAAACGGAAAGTGCATACCAAATGACCAAACTCAACATGCCACAACATTAAATACATGATATGGATCTTCTAGATCGTGATTTGTCACAACAACTCACAACGGCAAACAAGATACGATATCATAACGGTGAAATACTACAGGATAAATTAACTGAGGATCTGGATCGTGTTCTGTCACAAGATCTCATAACGGAAAAAATCGGGATCTATTTATAGCTTACCCAGATCGTGATCTTCCACGATATATCATAACGGCAAACGCAGGATCTATTCATAGAAGATCTAGATTGTGATCTGTCACAAGATCTCATTACGACAAATACAGGGGACCTAGTTATCTAGATCGTGATCTGTCACAAGATCCCAAATCGATTAATACAGGACCTAGATGATCTAGATCGCGAGTTGTCACAAGTTGACATCACGGCGAATACAAGATGCAGATGGTTTAGATCGTGATATGTCACAAGATCTCATAGCGGCAAACAAGATATCATAACGGTAAAGTATTGGATACATTAACAGATGGTTTACAATAGATTGTGATCTGTCACACAAGTTCTCATAGATAGCGGCCACTACGGGATATAGATGATCTACATCGTGATCTATCACAATATCCCATGACGGCAAAAATACAGTACCGATTATCTACAGTAGATCGTGATCTGTCACAAGATCTCATAACGGTAAACACAGGATGTAGACTATCTACATCGGCAAACACAGGATATATATGATCTACTTCATCATGTGTCACAAGATCTCATAGCGGCAACCACAGGATCCATTCGTAAATTATGTAGATTGTGATCTGATCTGTCACAACAGCCCAGCATTTTTGTTTGGACGCTGTTGAAGTTTGTGCTACGATGAGACACGCCCCGTATCATTTTCCGGTTAGGCTGATGACCTGTGGTTTTGTTCACTGTTGAAGGTGGATTCTGCATCACATCTCACATCGACCAATCCCAAATATGTGTGTATATGATGTATATGATCTACATCGTGATCTGTCTGGCGTCATACTTATTTGGACGCTGCCGAGGTTCGTCTTGTTGTGAAGCACACGTCGAATCATGTTCCGGGTGGGACAGACATGCGTTACTGCATGTACAGCGGTAGCTTCTTCGCACAAGGCACGATCCAACTGTGTAATAAAGCATTGGGGTCACGATGCTGCTCACGACCTGTCGAGAGCGATAATTTCTTTAACGATGGCTGTTGTTGTCGAAGTTTTCTTCGTCCTATGAAACACGCGGCGCATCAGATAGATTCCGATTTCTTCGATGACCCATGCTTCTTCTGAATGTATTTTATAGGTTCTTCATTGAGCCCCGTCGACACAAAGGGTGCTGGGTTTGCTGGAAAAAGAAGAAGCCTGTCGTTGTCATTGACGACGCCAACACGTCTGCGTGGAGAGAGAGATGGAACAGTTCAAAGGTGAGAGAAAACTCGTACCTCGTAGCTCCTGTTCACGCGCTGGTAGGATTAGGGCAATAATAAAGCCATTTCACTTCAGTAATCCCTCTAATATTGAGACGTCAATTTGGCGTCTTAATTTGTTACCCCCTCGGACAAGCAGTGGATTTTCGTACTCAGCGTCTAACATATTCGCTCCGCGACCACGTCTGCTTGACGTTATATATCTCTTACTCCGCCATTTGCCTATCTCTTAGGATGATCCGAGCACCCTGTTTCCTACGCAGAATTTCATAAAGTTCTTTGAAACTAAACGAGCCCCAATTTCTGGCTTGAAGTACTAGGGGGTTCGTACCATACCCCATGAAAATGAACCAGACGAATCGGAGAGTGAGAATTTGCCGGATATATATATGTATAAAAAGATGTCGGTGCGATCAACGGAGACAATATTGAGAGGGGGAATAATGCGATCGCTGCTTCACAAATGCTACGGTATCATAGAATACAACGAGAATCATGGACAAAAATTACCTGTTTTCGACATTTTTGGGTTAAGGGTTTCCGTCATTCAGAAACCATTTCACACCGAAAGTGCTGTGATACCTCTATCGTATCACGTGCTGAGGGCGCACCATTATTGTACCTTTTGAGGATGGTTGCTTGATAAAATGATCCACACACCTTACCCCAAAAGAAAGTTCTCGTGGGAACAAAAAACGGTCTTCTTAAGTGATGAACAACTCTATTTTGCCTAGGTATGCAAAAAGAAAACATATACAAGTAGCAAAGCAATAAAATGCGATCCTTCCGACGATTGTAATAATAGTGTTTTGATATAGTATGAATAGGTCATGAGTCGTTCAACGGTACCCCCCCCCCAACTTCTCTTTACGGTCTCAAAACCAGCTCCCGGTCGTATCTCTGAAATACGGTGTCCCTCGACACACCGACGTCATCGATCGATAGGCCCTTGCACACGAGAAAATACATGGATACTTCGTCTTCAAATAATTGTATCCTTCCTTGTGCCGAGAATCCATGAAACGTTCGTTAAAAAAAAAGTGCTGGGTGGGGGGGGGTCTATCGTAGAATCAGTCTCGTAGTAAGGAGGTCCATCACTCACAGAAAAAAACAAAATAAATGCTAAAAACAAATTGGTGCCTCTACAATCGCATACGTCGTGCACCATCCTGTTCCCGAGGCTCCTCTTTGCCTGAGAAATAGATGCCATGGCCTTCACGAAAAAACTAGTTGGGAAAACACAAAAGTACTAACACCATTGCCAACCCCATGAAGTACAGGTGTACTGCGAAACTTATTCAAACAACAAGCTAACGAAATTTCAATGAATTTCGTTCAAAAGGGCCCAGTCAGTTCAAAAACGGTCTAAACAACGAACAATGTGCTAGAACTCTATCGCAGCATGCGTCCCGTCCGCGACGTCAACGCCTACGCTGAAAGCCCACTCAGAAGGGCAGAGTTTGCTCAGGGCAAGGCGGCCCCCTGCCCCGGGACCGGGAGCCCTCATCCGAGACTGATTCTACGAAAGCCCCACCCCAAACCACCGGTTTTCTTTAACGAACGTTTCACGGCTGCTCGACACGAGAAAAAATGTCATGAACAAAACAGTTTCCCTACATTTCTTGTTTTGCAAAGGACGGCCTATCGAACGATAACGTCGGGGTGTCAATGGACATTGTATGTCAGGATATACGGCCGGACGCCGGTGTCAAAACCGGCGATTTCGTTAAAGAAAAGTTTTAAAAAGAAGTTCGGGGGGGCTACCGTAGTAAGACTCCCGACTTCATCCTGACCCTGACAAGAGGGCTGTCACTTTCATTTTGTGAAACACTTTCATTTTGTGAGAACGTGTCTCACTAAACGAGGATCGTAACCTACCAAAGCACCGAAATGCTTTGGATAGCGTTTGTAGCCAAGCCTCCTGTATGGAGGGTATCCCCATTCCAACTGCCGTGTTTTGTGCCATCACATTCGCACAAGTAACTCTGTACTTAACCGACAAAAATTGATTTGGGCGAGCTTTTCGGCGCAGCGTAGATGTCCAGTCCATTGCGGGTTCATAGAGCAAACGCTAAGTAGAGACGCGCGTGCTACGATAGAGGTATATGGTATACCTATTTTTGGCTAAAACGCTCTTTCTGAGTGACGGCGCTCCTTAACCCAAATTCATCGGAATTTTTCAATATTTTTTTCGCAACATGTTTGGGAGGATACCCTACTACTACATGACGTTACTTCATCGAGTAGAACATTAATTTTCACATGGAAACCGTTTATATGGGTGAAGAAACGGGTAGACGTCCGCAAATGAAGAGCCCCCAAAAAAAAGTGGTGAACCAACCTCTGACGCGTGCTACGACAGAGGTGCAACACTTTTTTGCTGAGGTTCCTCAATTCGGCAACTTAAGACCTCTCCCAAAAACTGATTTGAAGGAAAACAAAACTACTGCCGGAAGGTAAACTCCCATGGCCTAGGGATACAACGAGAATTATGCAAGTTTTTTTCTGGCTTATTTCCGACGAATTTGGGTTAAGGAGACTCGTCATTCGGAAACCATTTTAGACGAAGCGTTCCACGTCTATCGTAGCGCGCGTCTAAGACCGCAAATGAGCAGAGATGTCACTTCGCGCGAGTTACCCCGAGCCCCTGCATAAAAAAGGCCCCCAAAAAAACATAGCCCTCCCTAGTGTAGCCTTGTTCTGTACTAGTATGTGATACCGTACTACTGTACTGCAATCGTTCTGATGATACCGTACTATCTACTGCTTCCTATCTATACCGTACTACCCGTTCTGATACCGTGCTACTGGTTCAGATACAGTTGTTTTGCTTCTGCTACCTCCGTACTATTATTGCTTGTGATACCACCGTACCATTCATTCCGATACAGTACTAGTCGTTCTGACACCGTACTATACATTCTGCTACCGTACTATTGCTTCTGCACCAAGACCATGAGAATGTTGGTCAGGTTTAAAAAATCGGTTTTCCTCAAGCTGCCTGTTCTGAGCGAGCAATTAGACGCCCTTGCGCGAGGAGCGTAGCATCCACATTGACTTATCATGAGTCTGAATGCTCCCAACACCAGCATGTATGTCACCACTTTGAGGCAGACTCGAATAATACTAGCGCGAGACTGGCCGCGTGTTCACGACCTCCCTCCCTCTCGCCACAGGTGCTTATGGAATGCCCAATTTTGGATGAAGCGTTCGCAAAGCACGTACAGGACTACTTGTGCTCCGAGTCCTACGACTTCTTGAAGGCGGTGAGTCCTTTTGACAATATTATTGTGGGTTCCTTGCGTTTTCCCGCCGTGTCCACTACCAGGTAGTCGCTATCACCCAGAAGGCGCTGCCACGCGCAGAACCACTTGTGGTGCTCTGAGTCGGAACGACTGCCACAGAAGCGGCCCGTGCGTGCCTAGTGCTTCGAGTGAGTGTCGTATTATAATTGCCCTTGAAATTATGTTCACTGTGCCTATTTGTTGCTATCAGTGTGCGAATAGTGCTGCCATCTTCTACTCTATCTAGGATACGTCAAGCATGTGCAGCAGGACTCTGAGTCCTGACGCATGCTGCGCTAGAGGTAGAATGCTTTTTTTTAAGGCTAAAATGGTTTGTGAAGGGTGACGGGCTCCTTGATTAGCCCGAAAAACAGCGCCAAATCGTCGGAATTTCTATCCAAAAACAACCAAAAATCTTCGGAATTTCGTTCGTGTTTTTCTGCATTTTTTTTTTTTTGGTTTTTACACGCTCTACTAGTAGTTTCATTTTTTTTCCCCCATCACAAAATCGCGTTAAGATTACTCGAAGCTCGTATTGGGGCGACGGAACAGAGATGTTTAAGCGAGGGTCCTCATGAAGAAACAGAAACAATTCGGTGCGCCTCCACCGGCGAACGCGCCAAACGTCGCATAAAATCCAAGTACGTTTGATAGATAATAATGTTCTATCTGTCTGTGTTATCCCCATCCTCGCAGGATGGCACTTACTTGGCGGAGGTGCATAGATGGTATTCTAAACCAACTGTGTTTGACTGGCGGCATGGTAATATGGGTCTCACGTTTCCGTTGCAAGTGGACCCCGGTGTGTTCGACAGGAGGGGCGGACGACGTTGAGAAATCCATGCAGCACGTTTGCCAAATCACAGTAGGGGTAATAATGGCAACGAGACTAAAAACGAAAGTAACAGTGAGAACGAACGAGCCCCCTGATGCCTCGGTATATATAGGTATGATCGAGTCGAACGCTACCACCGGGTATTGTAGTATCTTGATCACACCTCTTGTGACGCGTGCTACGATGGAGGTGTAGCACCACCACCTTTTTTCTGGGTTTCCTGAGCTTGGGACCATCAGACATGTATGTCTTGACCCAAAAAGTGATTTATAGACAGAAAAAAAACTGCTACCGGATGAAAAATCCCATGGCCCATGTATACAATGAGAATAATCGTGCAAAAAAATAGTCGTATTCCCGACGATTTTGGGTTAAGGAGCCCCGTCATTCAAAAACCATTTCGCCAAAAAACGGTATACCTCGCTATTGTAGCACGCGTCTTTTTTCGCTACCGGGTTTGAGCCATCATACTATCATATCATACTCGCACGAGTCAGTCTGCACCTGACCCATCCAACGATAGCGGCGCAGCCGATTCTGAGAAGTTTCAGAGAGCTCCTAACACGAGGAGCTCAATGTCAACATCATCTGTCATCCATCATCATCCATCATCACCCGGAAAAAAGCCTTCGAAGACATTGTTTCGCGCAACCCGGCCAAGCTTCTGTGCCATATCCATAAAAAAATATGTATATGTAACTCGTTAAGTTACTTGATCAATGACTAACCGGTTGGTCCTCACTTGAGGAGCTCAATCGGAAACGTCCATTATTAGTTAATCCGACAACTGCAACCCCTACCGTGATACCGTGGGATGAGTCATATATGGTATGCAAAAAACACACTCCAGGCGAATCGTCCGTCTCAGCGTATCTAACGATCTCATTGCGGGTTCATATCGCCACATTTACAGCAGCACCAAAGCCTAAGGCCGCCAGGAACAGGTGGTTCACTCGCACGAATAACCTTCGGAGTCATTGCAAAACAAGGCCCCAAGAGTGACCCCCTGTACGGTATCCTTGGCCTTCGTGGCGACTGCATTTTCCTTCCCGGTCAACTTTTTTCCCCTGCCGGTTTGACTAGAGTTGGAACTCCTCTAGACATCGCGACTGCACCACGTTCGGCGTGAGGGAAGGGGAAGGACGCCTGCTACGATAGAGGTGAAGCACTTTTTTTCTGACGTTCCTCGATTCGGGAGCTTAAGACCCTTCTCCGAGGCAAAAACTATTTTGGAGAAAACTAAACCTGCTTTATCGCGGATGAAAAATCCCATGGCCTAGGTACGCAACGAGAATCAATCATGCAAAAAAGCGCATTTCCAATGATTTTGTATCCAGGAGCTCCGTCATTCAGAAACCATTTCAGCTAAAAAATAAATGGTATTATACCTCGATCGAAGCACAAATCGATTGTGACCAGCACTCCATAGACGTACCGCGTGCGCTTCGCCCCATGGTCTTAATACACGTTTCCGGAAACGTAGATTAAGGTGCGTCCTCCCTCTAATACTGTGTCATCGTTTTCATCAAGGTGCTAAACCGATTGCGTTTGCTCTGCTCCATGGTTTAAATACACGTGAATCTACAGGTGGACAGATACATTCGACGGGCGGAGGAGGGGACAGACAGGGAAATTTACGTCGCTTTCCGAGAAATTGTTGATTTGTACATTGTGGTGGGGTCAGAGCTAGAGGTTAACATTGAGGCGGCCATGCGAAATAAGGTGCTCCAGGTGAGATGGAGGCCATGTTTTTGTTTGGTTGCATTTGGTTTGGTTTGCTTTGGCTTCGTTTAGTTCAGTGTTGTTGAGTTTAGTTTGGCTTGGTTTGGTTTGGTTTGGATGCATATTTAATACGAAGTAATTGGTTTGTCTGTTTTGTTTTCCTTTGATTTGCTTTTGTCTGATTGTCATCATTCGTTCACGCAACACGGCCAAGCAGTCTATTCCTTAGTCCTGAATATGTATAGTCTACACACACTGGTAAAGTTGTTAGACTAACCGTTAGTTCCTCCCTTAGGCTAGGCTTGAGGATCTCAACCGGACACAAACATTAATAGTTAACCCAACAACTGCATCCCCTACCTACCGTGGTATGACTCTACTAATAGCGCGCTTATATCAGTGGGGTATAGACTAGAGTCGTACCGGTCGCCCCGGTGGCGTATCAGGTTATCCTCGAGCCTGGTATAGGCCAGTTTCGTGCGTTCGAGCCCCGCCGAGAGCATACTCGCATAAATTCGTTGGGACCTTTTCTTATGCACAAATTGACTTGCGGAAAGCGCGAGAGCGTGAGTTAACAACAACACTCGATGAAAAATCGACGAGCAGTGGGATTGCTGAACCCTATGCGAAATAAAATTGAAGGCAATGACCGGGGGGACGAAGGGACGACACCAGTGACCACGGCTTGTCCAGAAGCTGGAAAGTAAAAGTGTCGATCGTGCCAGTGACCCAGACCCTGTATTGAAAAAGGGGGTATGTCATAACATAAAATAACACAATAGTGCGGTACCCTTTATCCACGATCCGAGCCGACCTGTGAGAGCTGTGGAGGATATCCTGAATTTGGATACCCTGTGTTCCGATAACGTAGTCATGTGATATCGTCGAACGGCTCTTCCTTCCCTCTCACAACGCATGAATGGGCGTTGCTAGAGGAAGGGGATCGAGCGCTAGGTTAGAAAAATCAACATTGTCGAGGTTCTTCTTGGACCATACGCGTTCTTCCGCTTGGTCTGTGAGACACTTCGTTGTAAAAGACGTCCACCGGGATGCAGTGGGCCGGAAAAGGCAAGGTCTTACGTGGTGCGTAAGAAGTGTGGAATCTTGTTCTCGGATTAAAAAACGTACGGGTAGAACATGCGCGAAACGTTGCTCCTTGAAAAGCATGTTGATGCTTGCACGAAAGCGCCTATTGCTTCAGAGCTTTTACCACCCTCCCCTCCCCTCCCCTCTCATCTCCTCCCCTCCCCTACCCCCCTCGTCCCTCTCCCCCATTTACGTTTGGCCTGCTTTTTGTTTCAAGCTTGGAGAATGGAGCACGTTTCAAGCGGCTGGAATTGAGCAGAAACGGGACATCTTCAACCCACCCGAGGTTGAAGTTCGAAAGATGTTGGACGAGAACCTCTTGAAATCATTTTTGATTAGCAAGGTGTTCCTGAACGCGTGCAAACGTGTGCAAGAAGAAGAGGATGCAGGTATGAAACTAGAAGATGTATCATACGAGGGCGTTATCCACACCAGGGTTGCAGCTATAGATTCTGAGATCCTAACATGAGCAACTCGATGTCAGTTTACGAGCTCCCAACATGAGTAACTCAACATCGACCAAGCCTGCAGTGTGGAAGGGTCACTTTCGAGAGCTGTTTTTGCAGTGGCTAGGGGTCACTCGCGCGAGCAACCCCCTTTTCCTTTGAGGTCTTCAGCATTAATTAGTGATGTTCAATAATTGCCTTAATACCGCAAGGGAATGGTAGCATTCGTGATGCTGTACCATAAAAATATCGCTTCAGGGATTTTTTGACGGCGGGTGCAGAACCCCTTGCGCGAGGGGCTAAACCCCGGCATTGAAAATTGGGTACCCTCCCTCCCGAAGCCTTGGCCTTTCTCACCCCACCAAGGCTACGGTATTGAAGTATCATACTCCTACTACCGTAAATGAGGCACTCGCACGTACGACTAAGTACCTCACGGACAAGAAGGCTTTTAGGCGAGTTTTTCGGGGGGGCACCGAAGATAACCATATGCGTTGCGGATTGATTTGGTCAAGGCACACATATATATCATCAGGACAAACCTAACACCAGCAGAGGAACAGAGGGGTTACTCGCAAAGAGTGACCCCGAGCCGAATGCAAAAGACGGACCCAAAACAACATAACAACCCTGCGCAAGACATCCGTTCTCGCGACCCGACCAATAAATAAATGCATAACTATATCCAAAGTTCGAAGTATACATGTATGTGCTGGTTCTAGAGCACGTACTGGTAGTAGCGTGTGATGTAGCTGACCTCACATAGAGTTGTATGTGTATTGGATTGTTGGACGAGTGGTACAGTAAAGATGTAATGCCGATTATTGTTGTTCCGAAAGGCGCGGGAACTCCTTAGCCCCCGAATCGTGGCAATGACATCCTTGCTCTTTCAAAATGATGGGGTTTGTATACCTGGGCCGCGGCGTTGCTCATCAGGTCGCCTGTCAGGTTTGCTCTCAAAAATTATATTTTGTGCCCGCGAAATAAATGTGGAGCTCCTTAAGGGAGGACCCTCAGAGGGAAAACGGTGCACATCTAGACCGGACGCGTGCTACGATAGATTAGGTTGCACGGCTTTTTGTCTGAGATTCCTCAATTTGGAGGCTTAAGACATGTCTTCACCCAAACACTGATTTGGGAAGAAATAGTGCTGCTAGATGTACCGGATAAAACATCTCATGGCCAATAGGTGCAAAACGAGAATCATGAGAAAAAAAAAAATGCTTACTTCCGACGATTTAGGGTTAGGTAGCCCAGTCATTAACAAAACATTTCCGACGAAAACTGTTACCTCTAGACTACTGTAGCACCCGTCGCCGTAGAAGAGAGGGTGATAATAGTATCCATCCCCGGGGTGTATGGGGTTTCCAATGACAACACCTTGCGTTTTTTTTATTGGGTAGGTTCTTGGTGCGGTTGGGAGCCGCGTGAGTGGGAGAAGATATTTTTTTCTTACGCTAGGGGTGGCAGTTTATGGCGAAAACGAAGAGGTTCTCCGCTAGTGCACCACGTGGACAGCTGGTATAACCACGCTCTTCCTCATCGTGTGCCTGGTCGCTTCACGTGGATCCCATGCATGTATTCCTTCTCATGGTACGCCCGACTTCTGTTGCCATACTCCGATTTCCGGTCGGCCCCGTTCGCAGAGGCTTCAATGACGATCGAGGGAAAGCTGGACATGCCGACAAACTACGAATCAGAGGGTCAGCTGACCATGGCCCAGGCGGTGATGAATATGGAGCGATCGAAGGTTTCAATCCTGAGACGGTTCAGTACGCTACCCGCGTTCAACTTGTCTTCGATCAAGGAGAGTGGCTGATTCAACCATCGTAGCCTCCCGATTGGGCACGCTTCCTGCCGCTGCCTGATCGCGTTCTGCGTTCACCTTTGCCGTCGATTAAAGATGAACTACGTACTCAGTCGAGACTAAACAGCACGTTCCCGATTATCTTGTCGCGTTCGTGTAGTTTGTCGTTCATTTAGGCACACATAAAAACACACTGAACAATGGTGGCCCAGGTGCTATTCAGTGTGGTACGATAGAGATAGGCTTTTTTTTCGGCTGAACCGGCTTCTTCTGAACGTCGGAATTTCATTTTTATCTCGTTCAAAAGGTTTCGTTCTATGTTGTACGTAGGCCACCACTATATTTTCCATCCGCTAGAACTTTAGTTTTTTTCTCTTCGATCAGTTATATTGGTGTTTGAGGTATATACCGGGCTCTTCAAAGTGGGGGCGCCTCAAAAACAAGAACCGTGCGCGCGTCTACCAAAGCGCAAGTGAACGGCCGACTTAGCAGCTCGCTCCCGCTATCTTGTCGCTTTCGTTCGTAGTTGTCGTTGATTAGCCATATAAAAGTGTCAAGTTGCAGACTGAATCATCGTGGCCTCCGGTTCAGCACACTACCTACGCTTGGCCCTAAGGTGCTGTGCCCGTTTTTGGGGGCTGACATTGCTTGGGTTTAATGCGGGATTTGATTTTTGTGGTTGGGTTTTCACTCGTCCTGGATTAAGGAGAATAGTGTGTGGCTGATTCAGTAGAAAGGGTGCGAGAGCGCGTGCCATTTCTCCTAGTATAGAAGGGAGTGGGGTCCTTTATAAGCATATTTTTCTGCGTTTGTGTTGTTGATTTATGTTGGTGTTGTTGGTATTTTTTGTTGGTTTTGTTGACTTCTGGTTGTGCTGCGGATTTACGTTATGATGGTAATCGATATCCGGGTGTCGTTTGCTCGTTTCAGGTTTTGGTGTTGTGTTGGCGTTATGTTGTTATGCTGTTGAAAACGAGTGACCTAGACATGCCCCAGCTAGGAAAAGACTCGGGAACCAGACGAGTGGGTTGAACGAGTAGCGGGATAATCTTAGGAGTGGGGTGCCGCCGTAGCGCGTCATGAGATTATTCATCACGTCGCGTTACGGCCAAGCGGATAAATATACGTACTTTGCCGACAGTATTGATAGCCACAAACACGACAAATTGTTGTCTCGTCTGTGCAGGAAAGGGTAGGCGTTCTCTCCGAAGGCAAAAAACTGTTCCCTCTACATGAAGGGGGACAGCAACCACATGCCCCCTCTCCCGGTTTTCGTTATTCGGTGCATAGCACTGGATAGCTACACGCGACATTCATAGCATCGACCTGCGGGTTTTCAGTGTCGTCCATAAACACTCGCACTATCGACACGCACACACCCACAAACAACGCTTGCGCGGCTATCCGCATTCGCACCAAGATAATCGCCTTGACCGACATGTGCCAGGGGTGTTCTTTTGTTTCCGAAGAATGCCGACAGCTAAATCGGGATCGACTCTGGTGGATCCGTGATTTTCTTGTCAGGAATTACCACGTTGCTGGTTGATCAGTGCGGGGCGACATTTTCTGCCTCAGGGCGGGAGGCCTCGCCCAATCCAACAGTTGCATGAGATGATGGTCGGAGGAGCTGAAGAACACAGCTTGAAATGTCTGCTGTGTGATCATTGCTTTTCCAAGAGTTTTTAATCTTTGGTTTTTCCTCTCGGGCAAAATCGATGGTATAAAAAATCTGACCCTCCGGGAGTTTCCACACGATCGCTGCGATTGGCTTGCTGAGTCCTCTTTGCCCCTTTGTCGTTAAGGAAATAGGGGGCATTCATCCGTTTGACCACTCTGGTAAAAGGCTAACGAATTGCCTACCCCAACCTGAGCCTTACAATTACTCACAACACTCGCCCTCCCTGGAACGGCGGGGTAGCAGGTCGGCCGGATATCGAGCGGACGTGTCAATATCCACGCGGTTCCATTACCTGGGGAGATACTTTATCAGGTTCGACATGGGGAACGTCGCAAAAGCTAGTTATTGGTAGATGGTGTTTTTCGAGCCCACGACCCCAAAACCATGGTCTGTCGACGACGCTATTCGTTAAGGAATGGTTAGCGGGTACTGGTCCGTTTGACCACTGGTAAAAGGTTAACCAACCGCCTAAACTAAGCCCTATAACAGTGGCGCCTAACAAGCAGTTTTTGAGTCCGCTTTCTGAGTTTGCTCTGCCACTCAGTTTCTTGGAAAAAAAATTGAGAGTCTGCTTTTGCAGACACATTTTTCCTCAGTAACTTCAAAGAGAGCTGGTGAGACGACGGCAGCATGATGATGATGATGATGAGGCGCACACGCTCTATTTGACGAAAGCGCATACACCCTGACAGACTAGAGTCGCGGTCGCACACCCCCCACCCACACAGCTCGCACACCGTTCTGCCCCCATCCCCCCCCTCACACTTGGCACTTGTCGCTATGACTTTCTTCCGTCTCCATGGATATGTTAAGGGTGCGAGAGAGTGGAACACGGCAGTGCGTCTCGTTGTTTTTTGCCCGCCCTGTTACCGTTAGGTGTGAAACTCGTGGCACGTACTATTGCAGTGTTACTGTGCGCGGTCGTGCAACGCTCCAAAGACTGCCAAAGACTTTCGAAAGTAGCACTGATCACATCATACTCGTACGTATATGGCATGTGAGGTTATCAGCTTTTGCAGCAGTAACATAATTTTGGCACATGTGTGCTGCAGATCGCCCCGCCGGTTGAACGATGCGTGTTCAATCCGTTCTGGTGGCGTGCCCCTTTGTAGAGGTTACGACGCACATACAGCACATACAGTACATGAGTACCCCGTCAAAAGTGGAGCATACACAGCGGTGGGTTTCTGGGTGGTATGACGCACATATGACGCACACACAGCACATACAAACGTACGCCGTGAGACGCAAAACATACAGGCGTGTTTCTTTCTGACCCACATACGTGCCGCTTCCTGGAGGCGACGTCGTACGTACCCCACACGCCCACGTTTGTACCTCCTAAAGTGCGGGTCATATAAAACATGGTGCCAGTTTCAGGACGGTACGACGCACGTACACCGCAAATAAGAGCTCATACAACAAACACCAAACATAGAACAAATACCGCACTCACAGCACGTGCGACCAGTACAGCACACACAGCACATACATCGCATACATACGTGTACACAGCACGTACATACGATATCTATCGCACATACAGATATCACATACCACGCAAAACTCGCATGTAGTACATACAACACATACGACACATACATGGCATACGACACGTACATAACATACAGCACACACGACACACAACACATGTACAACACATGCAATACATACCCCAAGTACAGCAGTAGAACATGCCGGACATACAGCGCATACAACAGTACCGAGGGCACATAAAATACATACAGCGTGCGCATACACATCTACAGCGGATACGTCACACACAACATGCGGGACATGCAGCACATGCAAAGACATACGTCGTACAACCAGGTAGTTCATGCAGCACATGCAACACGCACATCGCATATATCACATCCGTCATGTATCACACGTTCAGTAGAGGACCTGTTGCAGTACGAGTCGATCGAGTAGTCCCGGTTGCGCCTGGTATTGTGCCTGTAAAATTGTTTGGGCAAAGGTAGGAACTTCCAGCAATAATAGCGGAAACATGCAGAAGGGGACGCTACTGCTGTATCGCACATCCATTACATGCATTACGCACGTCGTGTGCGGTATATACCTCGCATACCGCGCATGCAGCACATACACACAGCACACATGCGTTGTAGTGCAGTCACATCACATACACATCATACGTATCCCGGGCACACGAAGAAAAACGACACACAAAAACAATCGGGGTACAAGTATGACACGTACGGAGACCGCTCGCGTGACTACGTACGAGTTAGTGGGAAGCAACACACGGAAAAATTGTTCGACCAGACATTGAACAGCAGCGGAAAGTGTGTTCGCGTTTTATTAACATTACGGAGGTTGCGTTATTAAAAGTAAAAGACATGTAACTCCTCTTACTCTGTATGAAGGACTCGCATCCCGTTCACCCACAATCCAAACGTAAAAAACTGATACGTACGAGCAAAAAAGACGCAACAACAAAAAACGACCAAGAGGTACCATGGTACCAGGCGTACCGTCCCGCTGCACCATCGCACTGCGCTCTCCTCAAACACAAACGAGGCAAACCGCCCTCACATCCGAGCTATGCCCATGTACGTAACTTGTCCTACTCGCCGTAGCGACACACCCTCCTACGAGAATGCACACTACGAGAACACGAAGCTCAACAGCCCAACAGCCTAATCCGACAGTCTCGCCACGAATAGCCTGGAAACCGCCGCAGCGGGCTTTTTTGGCAGGCTATTCGGAGGCATGAGGTCCCTGGTGTGGTGGCAGCCTGCATTTCATAGACCCCTAGACCCTTCTCTTACGGTACCGCGATGCTACTGTAGCGTAGCCGAGTCTCGAATCGCCTGATCAGCACTGGCCTGGCAGACTTGCTGTGGGGAATGTCGGCATAAAGCCACGGAGATGCCAAACGTGGAGCGGACGGGAAAGCGGGAGTGAGTGGACATCGAGCATTTGTTGTGATCCTTGTATCGCAAAGCATCGAGCACATTCAGCGTGAGGGAGGGGAATCTCGTTGGAGTCGGGGTACCGGTTGATTTCTAACCGCAAGCAGCGCTCCCTGTCAGTCAGTACCACGAGCGACGTTACTCGTGCTCGACCTCTGGGTGTGAAAGAAGCTGCAAGCAGCGCTGAATGCCGCCTCCGGCAGCGTGACACGAAGCAGGGTGTCGGCACACTCTGCGAACGCGCCTTCATCAACCCGTGTTTTGTGCTCGAGCGCATCATATACTCACACAAAAGGAGGCAAAAACCTTTTGGAGAGAGAATCAACCCGCCGGCGGGCGGAGCTTTCCACGGTGCAATTTGGAGGGGAATAGGGAAGGGCAGTACGGGAGTTAATCAGCACGCGCAAGCGAGAGGCTTCCGCTAGAGGTAAGCGTAGGAAAGTGTGTACCTGGTACGTTGGATGGGGTGTGCCCCTATGCAAACTTATGAGTACGCTTTGTACGAGAGTTTAGAGAGGTACCAGTGTTTCGCTGGTTTCATCTGTCGCGCAGGAGTTCGATCGGTTGATTCGAAGGGGAACACTGCTCCGTGAGCATTCTCTCAGTAAACGGAAAGGGTTCCACGTGGCGGCCTTAAGGGAGGATTGGTGGAGGGAGTCGACGTACTTTGTGGAGCGCCTGTTTCGAAAAGAATATGCCGACCGGGCGCATACAACACATGCCGGGTGCATCGCACACCGCACCCACGCACTGCTGTGATGTGCTTGTGCTATTTGCAGCTCCTGGTCACTTTACGCACCACTTGTCGAGGTACAGTATTATGTCGGTATCATACTGCATACTACTGCTACCTACTCGTAGAATGTTGCCCGTATGATTGCATGTGTATGCCTGGTACTACTGTTTTACACGGTGCCTGGTATGTATGAGTACGTGTATAGATAAGAACATGCCGGGAGCATACAACGGATACCAGACACAACACAGGCCGCACATACGCACTGCTGCGTGGTGTGCTTGAGTATTTGCTTCTGCTGGTGCGGTGAACGACTCGCACAAAGAGACCTGCGTAGCTCAGCACATCGACACCGTGTAGACACGTGCCATGGCTAACGTACACCACTCTCTCGACAAAAGATGAAATTTTCGCTGAACCTCTGCATCGGTATTGTACGTCAAAAATATACAGGGAGTCACCGGTAGCCTCAAGTGGTTGATGACCTGGGGATAGAAAATTGATGAGAAGTAATGTAGGAGAAATTATACCGGCAGCTAGAATGAAGAAACATGTGGTGAAGGGGACTTGGAAATTGGTTTGCGGCGGGTTATAGGAGGAATGCTACAACAGCGGTACTGGTACTGCTTTTCGGAAAGACGCTCGGCTGATAATGTCGGATCGGCATCTACGCTGTACTGACGGAGGGCAAAAATAGTAACAACTGGTACACACCTGATACACTGTAATACTACCTTCGACAGAAATTCAGTACACGGGAATGCAGCAGGATGCTGGTCACCGCTGTACGGTTGTGATGATTTCCTTTACCATATTGTGACGTGGTTGTTGGACGTACGCGTACATGACCAAATATCCTGCCAGTAGATTGCTACTTCCAGCACGTACATGCTGTGCCATTACCCCAACACTGATAGTGCCCGGTTGATGAGCAGTAAGTGTGCCGCATTGTCGTTAGACGTTGGATGCAGCTTTGTTGATCGATCAAGAGGCCCGCTTGCCTGGTTGGGGTGCTTGCTTGTCAGGACGGTCATATATACAGTCGCAGTTTGGACTAGCGACGGCGGTCAAGCGTTCGGCATTTTACAAAGCCGATGGGGTCGTGAGGAACAGATTCCCTCAATGCGCACACCGCGTCGTCTCTTCGCGCCCATGCTACTACGGTAGAGACGCGCTGGCTCTTCTTTGCCTTCGGGGGGTGATGGCTTGATAAACTCTCTCAAACACCTCACCCTAACACCGATTTTGACTAACCGGAACGTGCAACTCGATGAACAAACCGACGGGCCCACGCAATATACAAAACAATCATGCTGCAAAACAGTAATAATATTTCATTCCAACCACTTTGAGTTAAAGAGCCTGCGGCATTCAGAAAACAGTTTCGCCAACACGTGGTAGTCTATACCTGAGTACCCCCAAGGTAGTTTTGTCTGCACGCAAGAAAACAAAGTAACAGACAAAGCGATGTTTAGTGTGTTTGATATAGAGAATGAAGCATGTCTGTCGGGGAGTCGGGGTCCCAGGGGATTGTAGGGGAAAAAGTGGACGAGCACCCGTAAACAATCTTGGCTGCAGCTCGACGCGTGCAGGCTAGCAAGGGCACGCTGAACGCAAGCGAGTTGGGGCTCTTGCCAATGACGTGGGCAGACATGAGGTAGTCCCTGGATTGCAGGTATTTGAGACTTTTATTTCCCACCCTCGTGCCCCTATTTTTTCCTTTCGAATGGGAGGAGGGGGGGCGGGTACGGGTAGCCGGGATTTTGTACATTTTTATATGTTATCGGTGTATATTAGATTTGGGTTTGATGAGTTTGATCAGGCGACTTTTGTCCTCGAAATGAAGATGTAACCCCATGAGGAGTTGGCGCGTGCACAATCAACCACTTCAAGTCCAACCGGGGCCGAGTCGGAACGCCTTACCGATACAGTCAGCAAGGTACTGACCACCGAATAGTCCTGTGCAACACATGAGCACCCTTCGTTACGCTGCCATCCTGCCATATACCAACCCCCCCCAAACCACTTTCCTCCACTGAGCAGTCTCACGTAGAACAGGGTCTATCCATACCGCACCACGCGTCTACGCTCGAACAAGGCATGACCGAGGCATGGCCAAGGCATGAACAAGGCATGACCAAGGCATGACCAAGACTTGGCCAAGGCTCGAAATCAACAGTAGCATAGGGGGGTCGCGTCTACGGCTCATCTTTTCAGCGACTCGTGGACACTCGGACTATATGCACCCCCATCCATAGAGTCGGGGCAGCGTTTGAGCGGCCTAATCTCCGTGGTGAAAAAGGCGGCATGATACTGCTGTTATACTAGTCTATATGTGACACTAAATAATATCTACAATGCATTGTACTAGGTATATAACACTACAGTATAACACTATCTAGTACTATGTATCGTGTATGATATGCTCTACCATTCATTACCGTTTTGTAGTACTCTCTTAAAAAATACTTCCCCCCCGGTGTCAGAAAAAAAAATAAAACTACTCCAAGTACACCTATTTCAGCTTGGAGATCGGGCTTTTTTTTTTAATAATCAAAACTCATCTTTGAGACCTGCGTGTGATTATTCGATCGCTCGTGATACGTATTGTGTATGCCCTTTGTGAAGGATACAGGTGGGTTACCAATACGTCCCAGCCTCGCTCTGCGCGCGGAAACCATGTTACCCGCACTGACTGGGACAAAAACAGACAGCTGTGGAACTCAGGAAGCATCATATACAATCGTAGCCTTAGTGACACTCTAACCCCGTTCCGCGTTAATTTTGACCCAAGGGGAAAGCTAAAGCCGATCTGCTGTTCCCGCGTGTTCGCCGCTCCGTTTTCGTTCTGATGCAGTCGGATGGCTGCGGGGCTGACCTTAGCTTCTTGGGCAGTGCTGGTCTTGCATGGGATCTGGTTTTCTGCCAAGTGGGCCGAAATGTTTCGCTTGTGGTCCATGTGAGCAAAAACATGAGTTCAGCTGTGGGTTTCCCATTGATTTCTGAGGCATCCCGCCATAGGGGTTGCACGTTTTGGGCCCATCGTTTCTGGTATAGTTACGGTTGGGGCTCCCCAGTGAGGAACCGCCGGTTATCTGAAATTTTTACGAGTATATTAGTATTAGGACTAATGCATAGAAGCCTTGGGCGGATTGTCGAAGTCGTCGGGTTTGCACTTTCAGTTTTCTCATTGATGTGTTTCAGGGTGGTCAGGCGTAGACTATACCTCCTCTACAAGAGAGGGGCTTCACAAACAAAACGGTTCACCTTTATATGACAACGTCGACATAGTCTATATTATAACAATTAAAATACACTCCAGCTGTGAGATCGAATATTTTGTCGAAACTCATCTTTGCAAGCTGTGTGTGATACTCCGATCGCGCGTATTACGAGTTGTGTGTCCTCACTAAGGATATAGGTCGGCGACTCCCTTTGCAACTGCAGTGTAGCTATCAGGCTCAACAGGGTGATATATATATACGGCATGTGCGTCTCACGTGACAAATAAACATCTGCAGCAGCCACTCGGGCGAGCAAGCCCTGAAACAATCGCGGCTTTTGATGGATCATAATCTGACCTACGCGCATCCGGCCAGGAAGCCTTCCAAATGTTGTTGGTTGGATCTTGGCGCGAGTCAGGAGGCATCCGAAACCTCACGAGTAGAGAGAGTTAGGATATGTCTATACCTTACGGGTCGGGGTCGGGTCGGGTCACTCTGATCCGACCGAACCTGCGATGTGTTACCCAGCCCGTGAGACGTCCTGCTAAAAAGTCGCTCGAGTACAACCATGCCGTAGACGGGTGCTACGATCGAGGATGGAGGTAACACTTATTAGTTTAAAGGTTTTCGAAATGCCGGGGGCTCCCTAGCTCGAAGTCTTCGGAACGGCGCTCTTTCTTCTTCAATCGCGATCTGATTATTTTGCACGCCTGGGCCATCGGGTTGTTGATCACTAAAGAAAAAGAATTTTTGGGCGGGGTGCTGGAGACTCGCGCTACGATAGAGGTGTACCGTTTTTTGTCGAAATGTTTTCCGAATTCCGGGGCTCGTTGACCTACTAATGACCTACTAATGCTATCGTCGGAAATACGCCATTTTTTGTATCAGTAGCCATGGGATTTTTCATCCGGTATAGACTATAGCGGTTTATTTTTCCTCCAAATCAGTGTTTGGGGGGGGGTCTTAAGCTCCCAAATCGAGAAAACCTCGAAAAAAAAAAATTGTGCACCTCTCTCTGTCGTAGCGCGCTTCATCGACGGTTTCAAGTGACTAGTCTCGGAAAAAAAAAAAATCGCGAATCTCTCTATCGTGGCATGTGTCCGCAGCTGTGGGTTGGGTACGCATAGCGACGCATGCCACTGGCCAAGGTTGCTCCTGGAGGGGTACCTCCTTCTTGCCCTGCCGGGCTTGAGCCACTCGCAGCACGATTGACTCTTCTTTTTGTTTCGATTTTTTTGTTTTCGTCACGTTTATTATCCTCGAACCACTGTCGCCCTCCCTCCGAGTACTAAGCTCAGATCGGGGGTCACATAGCAGTCCCTCCTTCCCCCGCCTCCGCACTACGGTACGTGACGATATTTTCATCGCGAGAAGAAGTAGGATTCCTTTCTTCCCTCTCGTCGAGTCGCGTCGAATTAGTACCTCTAAACAACTCTCAACCTCACCGATAAACACGTTTTTGGCGATTCGTTTAGCGCAGCGTAGCTAACCACGTCATCGCAGATTCATGTCGCAAAGCCCCTACAATGGACCGCGCAAAGGAACAGGGAGGTCAATCGCTCGAGTGACCCCGAGCTACTGTAAGGATATTTTTCAGGAGTTCGACATGGGCTAAGGACCCCCCGGTCGTTCATTCAATATTTTTAACCCAAAAGTGGTACACTTAATAATGCCTCGATCGTAGAATGCGTCACACGCCTAGCACGCGAACAGCATCGTCCATTACAAAAACGACTCCTGGGCTACCTACGTACCCCAGTCGTAGAGCACGTCACAAACTCGTCCATAAAATCGTCCATAAAATCGTCGATTAAAATCGTCTAAACGACTCCTGGGTCACCTGCATACCCCGTACTCTTCCTGCGGCAGGCGAAAAACAGTGAAGATTCGCGCGCGGTCGCCGACTTTGGCTTTAGTTAGTGGCATCGGCGGGAGCTACATGCAGCTGGTCGTCATGTTCTTCCAGGTCTGCGCGCAGGTACGCTGCAATCGCAGCCTGTGTTTTAACAGTAGTGCCGCGACAGGTGGGCATACGAACGCTTACGTAGTTTCCTCGACGGTGCACATCCAAGAGTGTTACGAGAACGGATGGCACACTCGAAAGTATGTGCACTTCGAAGCGTGTACAATAGCAGCCCTCTTGTCATCCTGCTCTGCAGTCATCTCACGCTAAGGGACCCGTTCAACATAAGTTTCCCGAGCTTATCCTAACGCGAGGAGATCAATGTATCACCCGAAGCGCATGACTTCAAATATATTCGAACTTCGCGCGACCCGCCCAGCGTTTATGTGAGGTGGTCACAGAGAAAATGTTATCGAAAGAATGCCATACTGACCGATAATTCTACAACGGTTGAGGAGCTCAACTCCGGTGAGAACATTTTGGCCCAAAAGGTGCAACTCCGACGGTAGATATAGGCCTGTCCCGTCATCAGTGCTACGATGGGGCGAGTAGCCGTATTCTCCGTGCATACGAGGGAAAGGCCACACTAGGCCACGCGCACGTGGTGGCTCTTCACCTCGTCCCACAAAAGAGCCCAAAGACTTCTTGGGGCAGGGGGTGGGTAAAATACAGAAAAATAAAATATAAAAAAAGCTGTGCATATCGAGGCGTCGAAACTAGGAAAACATCGTGCCACTGCAGAACGAAGCAGGGCGCCGGCTACTCGCGCTAGCGGCCCTGAGCCACCGAAACACGAGTCCCTTGAAGCGGCACCCGCGTGCAACGTCGCCGTACTCGCGGGCGAGGCCCCGCGACGGACGCCTCGACCCTACCCGACAGTCGAGGTGCGCTAATTTTCTCTTCGGAGTGTGGTGGCTTGAGGAGCTCTGAACCTCACATGAAAACGCGTGCTACTAGTGATACGATAGAGGTAGGTAGCAGTTTTTGTCTGAAAAAAAATCTGAATGACGGGATTCCTTAGCTCGAAATGTTCGGAAATAGGTCATCTTTTCGTGCATGATGACCGTCTTTCACGTAGGCCGTATGAAGATTTTCACCCGCGACAAAGTAGGCCTATCTTTCTCCAAGTCAGTTCTATCTTTTCTCCGAATCAGTTTTTGGGGGAAGGTCTTAAGCTCCCAAGTTGAGGAAGCCTCAGAAACAAACGTGTGGTGTGCACCTAGATCGTATCACGCGTCACCCACCAACTGATTTTTGTAGTCAAACAGAAAAGTGCAAAATCTCACCTGGTGAACAGACCCATGGCCGAGATATGTATGCAAAACAAAACAAAATATTGTTCGAAGATGGGAACATGGCGTTTCGACGATTGATTGCATTAACACGTTCAGGAGCCCCAGCACTAAAAACAAAGCAGCCAACAGCCAACAGATCCCTGCTACGATAGAGGTGCACCATATTTTTTCTGAGTCAGGTTCCTCCCAGTCTAAGGAGCTTAAGACACGTCCTTCTCAACCCAAAACTGATTTGGCGAGACTGAGAGAAAAAAAAAATAACTAAAAAACTTCTTTATCGCGGATGAAAATTCTCATGCAACAAGAATCATGCAAAAAAACTAACGGCCTATTTCCGACGATTTTGGGCTAAGGAGTCCCGTCATTCAAACGTCATTCAAACGTCATTCAAACGTCATTCAAACGTCATTCAAACGTCATTCAAACGTCATTCAAACGTCATTCAAACGTCATTCAAACGTCATTCAAACGTCATTCAAACGTCATTCAAACGTCATTCAAACGTCATTCAAACGTCATTCAAACGTCATTCAAACGTCATTCAAACGTCATTCAAACGTCATTCAAACGTCATTCAAACGTCATTCAAACGTCATTCAAACGTCATTCAAACGTCATTCAAACGTCATTCAAACGTCATTCAAACGTCATTCAAACGTCATTCAAACGTCATTCAAACGTCATTCAAACGTCATTCAAATGTCATTCAAACGTCATTCAAACGTCATTCAAACGTCATTCAAACGTCATTCAAACGTCATTCAAACGTCATTCAAACGTCATTCAAACGTCATTCAAACGTCATTCAAACGTCATTCAAACGTCATTCAAACGTCATTCAAACGTCATTCAAACGTCATTCAAACGTCATTCAAACGTCATTCAAACGTCATTCAAACGTCATTCAAACGTCATTCAAACGTCATTCAAGCGTCATTCAGAAACAATTTTCGCCAAAAAAAGGTGTACCTCTATCGTGTAGCACGTGTCAAAAATTGATATATCCTTCGTAGAACGCATCGACGTCGGACACATGTATGTTACAACGGAGGCGAACCATTTTGCCTTCTGAGGGCGGTGACTCGAGGATCTCCATACTATCTCCTAAACCCTGTCTTTTTTTTTAGCTACCTGAAAGTTCAATCCGGACCAATCATACGATCGGGGGAGTTATGTTGTTTTCACTAAACTGTTGGGGTCTTTTTTTGCAGTGATTCGTGGTCACTCGCGCGATTGACCTCCCTGTTGGATGCGGTCATTGGCTTTCGTGCGGTTATAGTTCTTTCGAACCGAATCCACAACGGGATGGCAAGCAACGAGGCTGTGCCAACCATGTTGCCCAACGTGCTTTTGTCAGTCAGGTACGGAGTCACTCGTGCGAGTATGATGGCTCAGACCCTGGAGATACCGTAGCCTTGATCTCCGATGAACGAACCCTTGGCCCGGGTATACACAAACATCGTTATTTGGGGGAAAAAAAGAATGAAATTTGGATGATTCTTGGTCAAGAACCACTCGTTCAGAAAATGTTTTTGTAAAAAAGTGCTACTTCCAGAGCGTAGCATGCATCGACGTCAATCGAAAACTGCTTTGCCGAAACGTTCCACCTCTATCTCTTAGCAAGCAAGAGGCAGCACCTGAATGGTATTCCCGCGATATCAGGAGCTCCGCCTGTCTGAGACACAGGTTTTCCAAAGCGTACGATACCCCTTTCACCCAGCGTGCGTCTTTAGGAAAGAGCTAGCCCCCCCACCCCCACACCCCTCCCCTCCCCCCCCTCCCCTCCCCGGTTACTATGCCAGCATTCGACGCACTCTTCGTTCCCCCACCCGCGACTGACTCACGTGCTGTATTAGGAGGGGGTTCACCATCCCGTGACTGATTCTACGGTAGCTCCCCCCAAAAGCGGCGATTTTCATTGAATCATTGAATCATGGCTGCTAGTCGGGAGGAAGGGTGCTATGAAAAAAGCATCCTCAAACATTTTCATGTTTACAAAGGGCTATCGAACGATGACGTCGGGGTGGCAAGGGGCACCGTATTCTCAGGCGACACGGCCGGGAGCTGGTCTCAAAACCGGCGATTTCGTTCAATAATAGTTGGGGGGGGGCTACCGCAGGACGACTCCCGTGTGCCTTCATGCTATACTTGAAACCCGCCTTCTTTCCGTCGTTGTGCCATCGCGCTTGCCACGCTAGAGGTGCACCTTTTTCCTTCCCAGAGTGGTCGCTTAAGAAGAGCTCTACATCTCACCCGCAATCTAACTTGGAAAAAAATTAAAATTGCTCCCCGATGAACACTTCAATGGACTAGGGGTAAAAAACGATTTCAACGTGTCGCGCAAAAAAAAAACAATTTCCGAACATTTCGGGTAAAGGAGGGTTGAGGAGCCCTCTCATTCAGTCGTTCTACGGTAGTCCCTCCCCCCTTTTCTTTAATGAAATCGCCGGCTTTGAGACCGGCTCCCGGCCCTAGCTCCTGAAATACGGTGCCCGCTTGCCACCCCGACGCCACCGTTCGATAGTCCTTTGCAAACAAAAAAATCATATGGAGACTATTTTTATCAGAGCCCTTCCTCGTGTCGAGCAGCCATGATGATGATGATGATGATGAAACGTTCGTTGATGAAAATCGCTGGGGTTGGGGGGGGGGATTATCGAAAAATCAGTCCATTCAGAAAACGTTTCAGCCGAAACGTGCTACCTCTATTATAGAACGCGTGTGGGTTCTTCTTTTCAGGCCCGTCACCTGAACAGCTCCCTATCTCATCCATGCCTCACCCAACAGCTGATTTTTTTTATCAAAGCTAAAGTTCTTCCGCTGGTGATGACCAAAGACATCGCCTAGGTATACCAAAACTATATATTGCAAAACAAGGAACACGTTTGAAGGTTGTCGTTACAACGTTCCTAAGGTTTTCGGTCAAGAAGCGCTCCTCGCCATCTAGAAAAAAAAAAGTGCTACCTGATATCCTAATACCCGTGTAAGCATCCCGTTCGTACCCGCCCACCCGCCATTTGCCAACAGGGCAGGAAGGACGCGATCTTCCCGCGCGCGTTCATATGCTGAACTCAAACGGCGTATTCGAGCCGCTGTTTGCGTCGCCACTCTTGCTGCCGGCTTTTAAACGTGCTCTTCGCCCCACGCTCGCCATGTACGAATCGCATCGTGCCAGGAGGGGCTCATCCTGCCGTGCGTGTTCATGCTCTACTCGAACGCCCTGTTCATGCCGTTGTACGCGCTGCCGTACTTGATCAGGGGACTAAGAGTGGTCATCGTCTACGACAAAGGTCAGCGAATGAACGCCATGTAGTCCAGACCAACACCACGCAAGGAGAGGCGTTCTCATTTGTTGCTCGTCTTAGCCATTTGACTATTTACCACGCATCCCTTTCCAGACGGAGCAGGGCGCGAGGGGGGGGGGGGAGGGGGGGTATCGCCATTTTTAATTTGATGGCAGCGCTTCTTGCAAAACAATAGATCACCGGACCAGACCATATCGCGCTCATTCCGGAACCGTCTAGACTAAACTATAGACCTGGTTCGGGATGCTCGGTGTTACTTGTGCGGTGGCGAATGCTTTTTGTTTTATTTCTACAAGAGTCTACCCCCCCCACCCCCCCCT
Organism: Undaria pinnatifida; assembly: GCA_012845835.1. Taxonomy (NCBI): domain Eukaryota; class Phaeophyceae; order Laminariales; family Alariaceae; genus Undaria; species Undaria pinnatifida. The sequence continues at coordinate 1,178,427 of JABAKD010000017.1, read as the reverse complement.
TTTCAACTTGCGATACCCCGCAGATTTCAAGCCAACCACCTGAGTCCTTCCATGCCAGGGGGTGCAGCAGAATGTTCTGGCCTGCCTAAATGACTAGCTCAATACCTCACCCGAAACATGACCCTTCGAAGAAGACGTTCGTTCGCGCAACCCGACCAACATTCGCTACTAGCATAGACTACGCTAGCCCGAAACTAATGCCTGGTATACTCGGAAAAATATCACCCTAACCGATGGTTCCACGCCTGAGAAGGCCAACCGTAACATTAACGTTGTCAGAAACGTTTCGCAAAGAAAAGGTACAGCCGCTACCTGCCGTGAGATGCCTTGATTCCCGAGCGGAAACGTGACGTAATGCCTCATGATTCTGCCGCTGACCAGAGACGACTCGACCCGACCCACCCCGATGAAATTGATATGTAACACTGCAGTCTGGAGAGCCAAATATTCGACGTTGCTGTCGCGGCGCAACGTGCTCATGATCATGTCCGGGGCTTTCGTCATGCTGCTGCTGGCATCGGTGATGCTCCAGTTCGTTTCTTCGAGCATGTATGGGTGAGACCACGCGATACATACACCACAGCATTTCCCATGGTGCAGGTAGGAGATGTGGGCTATGGAAATGTGCTGCGTGCGGTGGCGGCGAGATTTGCGTCGATTTTTTCTACCAGTTTGAGCCAACCCGCGCTAGGGGTCAAAATGGCTGGTGTTCGGAATGTGCCGAGATGTTCGGTGTATTTTGCCCCATGCCTACCTTTCCACGAGGTTTACAGACGGTCTGGCTCTAGTCCACGTTCTAATGCCTCCACGACATGTGGGGGTCCCGCGCACTCCACTCGTGCATTTTTGTCGCTGTTGTCACAGTTTGTTTTAAAGGACTCAATGCCCCTCGTGCGAGAGACTGACGTTTTGGTTGCGTTGCGCTGTCACAAGCACTGCTGACCTCGGTTTCGGTAGGGTGGTCACTTTTGGGGCGTTTGCTTAGAGTGGAGCTGGCTCTGAGTCCCCCACGCGAGTGACCCCCTGGTCCTTCCCGGTCTTGAGATTCCGTGTAATACTACTTTGGCGACATGGATCCGCAGCGGAAGGGCGAGGTACGCTGTCATACAAACAATCGCCTGAAGTTCTTTTGTCCGTGAGGAAGGGAGTCACTTACTTGTTCAAGTGACTCAAACCTAGCAGTGAAAAATGGGGCCATTCCCGCTGCCGTAGCGTTTGTCTGCTATGGAATTTTTGGCATGGCCCGCGCCAACGACGTAACTCCCTGGAGTTTCCTTCGAACCCCTTTCTTGCTTTCTTGAGCGATGAATCGTTCTACGGTAGTACTCCCCCCCTCCCCCCGCCCCCAACTTTTATATCTCGAAATCGCCGGTTTTGCAGCCAGCTCCCGGTCGCATGTCCTGACATACGATGCCCGACGTAAGTCATCGTTCGATAGTCCTTTGCAAACAACAACATATATGAAGAATTCGTTTTTCAGAACATCCTTTCTCGTGTCGAGCAGCACCCATAAAACGTACGTTTTAATAGATCGCTGTTTTTCGGGAGTGTTATTGCAGAATCGTTCTGGTCTATTATTTCTGCAGCGAAAATTAACGTTTCATGGTGGTGGAAGTGTGCACCGCAGGTTCATTTTCAGTGAATTTTGCTGTGTGTGCCTGCGGAGGTTTCGAGATGATCATGGCGTGTATATCTGGTTGTTGTGCATCTGGTTGTTGTGCCGTGTGTTCACCAATCAGGCCGAACCCTACAGAGACATGCATTGCTATCGCCGACTGGTGGTTCTACGGGCCTGTCGCGCTGTCGCTGTCGGCGTTGTCGTACAAGCTTTTCGTCGAGCTGGCAAAAGTCCAGGACAGCATCAACATGTCCAAGGAGGTTCGTTCTGCTGTGTTCTCCTGGGTGGCCACCGCGAGTGAGTGGACAATCGTTCTGGGAAATATGTACCGCGATTAAAAAGGAAAAGTCGGAAGCGCGCGGTCTATCATAGTGGCGACTGTGTACATCTTGCGATAAGGCTGTGGCATGGGGGTCACTTATGGAATTGGCAGGGACTCATCAGGGCCACTCCCGCGAGTGACCTCCCTGTTCTTTTTGCGACCTTCAGCGTGCGCGCTGTTTGCTGCTTTCTATATAAACCCGCAATGGATGGGTAGGTTACGCGGCATAAAAAAATAATCGCCACTAGAAGAGTCTTGTTGTCCGTGAGGTACAGAGTCGCTCGTGCGAAAATGGCTCAAAGCTGGTAGTGAAAAGGGGGGTGTATGATACCATCATCATAACATCATCATAGCACTATCATAACATCATCATAACATCATCATAACATCATCATAACATCATAACATCGTCATAACATTATCGTAACATCATCATAACATCACCGTAACATCATCATAACATCATCATAATATCATCATAACATCATCATAACACCCATCATAACATCATCATAACATCATCATAACATCATCATAGCACCATCATAGCACCGTCGTAACATCCCCTGTATGGCACCCCTAGCTTAGCCTTGCTCGATAGTTTGGGCTACGCGGACGCCCCGCAATTACGCGCGTGACGCGTGCTACGATGGAGGTGCACCACCTTTTTTTTGTTTCTGAGGTTCCTCGATTTGGGATAGAGCGTAAGACATGCCCTTCTTAACCCAAAACCGGATTTGGAGAAAAATTAAACTGCTACAATACCGGATGAAGTATCCCATGGCCTAGGTACACAACGAGAAAAATCATGCCAAAAAAATGGTCGATTTTCGACCATTTTGGGTAAAGAAGCCCCCGTCATTCAGAAAAATCATGCCAAAAAAATGGTCGATTTTCGACGATTTGGGGTTAAGAAGCCCCCGTCATTCAGAAAACATTTCAGACGAAAACTGTTGCTGTAAATCTATCGTAGCCTGTGACGCGTTGGGGTTCAACACTGCTGTACGCTTCTCGTCGACCGTGCACCATCACTCGCTCGCTTGCTCGTTCGCTTGCTTGCCGGTTCGGCCGATTGCGCACCGTCACGCTTGTATTCCTGATTTATATCCTGTTCTTAAAGGTTCTGTTTTGTCTGTGGGTTTACGCTTGGGCATGAATCTGTGTGGTGTCGACCTCCCCCCCGTTCATTTATTTGCGGTCGTGCTCTTTTGATTTTGCTGTACAAGTAGCAATCTGCAATTGAATGGTTAGCTGTGCAGCGCCAAAAAAATGGCTTACCTTACTTTTCTCAGTGAGGTACAGAGTCATTCGTGCGAATGGCTTAAGCTCGGTAGCAGGTACAGGGGGGCAACCCCCCCCACCATTGCCTCCGCCGTTGATGTTTCAAAACCGTATGTTTCATAGCGCGCTGCTACAACAAAACAATTTTTGTTGTCCGGTTGGACGGGTGCTACGATCGCGGTATACCGTTTTTTGGCTGAAACGTTTTCTGAATGACGGGGGCCCTTAACCCCTTTACAACTGGAAACCCTTTTTGGGAACAAAATTACTTGGATTTAGTATAGGGAGGGGTTTGGGGGCTCCAAAAGGGTTGACCTACTAATACAATCGTCGGAAACACGCCGCTTTCTACTTGCATGATTATCGTTGTATACCTAGAGGCCAGGAGGTTTTTCATCCGGTATGGTAGCAGTTTTACTTTTCTCCAAGAAAACAGTTCTTGGGTTAAGAGGGGTTAAAAAGGATTAAGAAGGACATGTCTTGACCTCCAAAACTGAGGAACCTCAGGAAAAAAAGCGTTGCACCTCTTTCGTAGCACGCGTCGTCGTCATGCTCAACTCATGTTCAACATGTCAGCACAATACAACTGACCCCCATGACCCCGCCTTGCCTCGCACATGCGCCCACGACACCTGTGAGCAGTTCCATTCTACAGCGCGCTATTCCTCAGCGATTTTGGGGTCCTGGCGATGCCGCGGCCGATGAACTTCCTGCTTACGCTTGCGATCCTTCTTACCGACCTCTCAACGTGAGCATGGAAGAACGAGGGGCATGCATGGCCGCATGTCCTCGGCTCTGACCCTTTTAGCCCCGCATCTCCAACATGGGAACAAAACACTTGGATTATTAATAGAATACTGCTAAAAATAAAAAAATAGGAGCTGGAAAATGGGTTAACGGGTCTGCTAGGAGCGGGATATGACAGTGATCTTATTTGTTTTTGGCTGGTAAAAACCACCCCAATGTACTCTGGGAAATCAGGCCGCCCCCGTCTGGCATAACTAATTTGCTGCGCCCGAAGAGTACTGTGCCCTCCCCCGGCATCATGACTGTGACAAGAGTATATTTTAACTGTTTCCCTTAGTGTTCTTCTTGTACATACTGGGAATAGTCAAGAGCAAATAAATATTGATATACCTCGTAGAGTGATATATCTCCGTTTGCGGATCACGTACGGTAGGTATTGGATTGGATGCGGCCTCCTGCGCCGGCCGGTGGTCTCAACACAAACCTCTGACGGCCTTACTGGCCACCGTGGAGCCATTGCATCTAAACGTATGTTACTTACAACATTACGTCCGCGCGCGGACGGCGAAGTCTTGAGCGATTGGCAATAAGTTGTGTCGATGTTCACCGCCGCAACGTCTATGGGAGTGACATATCCTCGAAAGTATAGTGCAGATCTAACCAAAAAAGCGCGGCCGATGTATCGAACGGAGCTTGCAAAGATGAGCATCGCACCGTAAATTCATCGAACTCACAGCTGACGCATGCATTGAAGAGAGTGCTCTGCAAGATGTCAAGAGACGGCCAGTCACGGAAAACCGCATGGTGCAACTAAGAGTGTCAAAACCGATTGTTCCACACTAACAGCTTACTATAATATTAAAAAAAATACGGAGTAGTAGTTTGGCGCCAGTCAAGGAAAAATCAGTGGAAAATTGCCGTCTGTCACGGGCTAAATTTGCCGTCCCTTAAAACATCTTTGTTTTTGAGTGATTGGCGTTGGGGCTCATGTCCCACATTGTGTTGCCGGACAGCAGACACTAGCAACGTTGCTGCGGTAGGAGAATGCTACCGCCTTGTTCACTGCAAACCCGGGCTCGAGCCACTCGTCGTGCGAGTGAATCTAAACCTCGCTGACGCAGCCTACCATTGCACTCTATATTATAGGCGATTTGCTTGGCGCAGCGCAGCCTGCCATTGCATTGCGGATTCACCCCACAAACCAAAGCTGTCACAGCACCAAACCTTAAGACCGTAAAAGGAATGTTCAGGAGGGCCACACTGAGTCTCGCGCGAGTAGCCCCGAGCCACGGACAAAACAAAAACGAAAAGCAAGTGACGGATCCCCTCACCGTACACCTGGTATTTTAAGAACGCCAACAAAGAAGATGCTCTGCATGCTTCGTGTCCTCCCTCCCCCCTCGTTCTTGCATCCATTTTTTTTTTGTCAGATTTTTCATCGAGCCTCGACGGAGCAACGGGGTTGTTCACTTCTTCGGCAGCAAGAAGAAAAAGGTTGTCGTCGTCGTGGATGAGCCTCAGATCTTGGCATGGAAGGAAAAGTGGCACAACTCAAGGGTGAGAGGGAACACTTCTCGTACCTCTGTTGTGGGCGGGTACGATTTGTGGTGCGAAGAACGACGAAAATTTATGCATACCATATATATTCTATATATTTACGAAACCCAAAAGTACTTGATGAGCTGGGGAGTACTATCCTCACTTCCAGGCCCTGTTGTTGCTGTTGTTGTTGTTAGCGCACATCATGGAGGGTGGGGCGGAGTTCCTCCCCTGCAGACGACATCATCAGATGATGATGTGAAGTAAACGCGGAATTGTTTACCACGCATGGTAGGAACGAATGCGGGACTGGCACGTGCTACTTTAAAGGAAGCACGTTTCGGGTACTACTGTGCTTTCCTGGATCACGGCAGCGCCTTATTAGCCCGAAATGTTCGGAATATATATGGCATATCGTTCTTTTTGCTTGGCGCGAAGGTGCTTTTTTTATTGCATACCTAAGCCATGGCTATCGGCGATGTTTTCTCCAGTTAGTTGCTATCGGGTTGCAAGTTCAGCTTTTTTTGCCTTGGAGCACTTTTTGGCTCGCAGAGGGGTATAAAGCTCCTTATTAAGAGGCTTGCTACGATAGACGTGCACCGCGCTGTTTTCTGAGGTTCCTCACTTTTGGAGGTTAAGGCATGCCGTTCTTAACCCATCGTAACCCTTCTTACTAACCCAAAACACTGCTATTTTTCGAAGGGAAAATCAAAAGTTCTATGTACGTCGTACCGGATGGAAAATAAATGCCATATGGCCTACGTATAGACTATACAACGAGAATCATATATATATATATAAAAAGAAAATGGCGTATTCCCGACGAATTTGGGTTAATATATTAAGGAGCCCCGTTATTCAGAAAACATTTCACACGAAAAGTGCTAACTCTATCGTTTTTTTCCTGAGGTTTCTCACTTTGGGAGAGGCTAAGACATGACACACCCGTCCTTCTTAACCCGAAAAAAAAATGCAATTTTTTGGAGAAAAACAAAACAACTGCTACCTGGTAATGAATTGGTACCCCAGATGAAAAATCCCACATGGCTTAGGTACGCAACAATATTCATCATGCAAAAAAATGTCGTATTCCCGACGATTTTGGGTTAAGGAGCCCCGCCGTTCAGAAAACATTTCACACGAAAAGTGCTACCTCTATCGTTTTTTTTCTGGGGTTCCTCATTTTGGGAGAGGTTAAGACACGACACATACGTCCTTCTTAGCCCAAAAAAGCTGCTACTTTTTTGGAGAAAAGCAAAACTGCTATATTTATACCGGATGGATGTAAAAAACCATATGCCTTAGGTACACAACGAGAATCACGCAAAACAAAAAAGGGGTACATACAGTGTTTTCGACGATTTGTGGGGTACGGATCCCCATCATCAGTCTTAAAGCGTTTTAGCCAAAAATAGGTATACCATATACCTCTAGATATCGTAGCACGCGTCTCAAATGAGGAGGGGCCTCGGAAGGCAAACACTAACGGTGCGCTTCCACACGTAGCATGTGTTGTATATCGTACGTGTTATGGCATCTCCCTGGGAGCCTTACAAATCGCCCTTAAGATCTAGATACGTATCTGGAAATGATATAAAAGGGGTTTTACATGCCTTTGAAGGCGAGTGCGTATTGGAAAAAGGGGGTGATTTTTTTGCTTCGCGGATTTACACTCGGTCAGTTCTAATCCGTGGCGCGTGTGGACCATTATCTAGTACAAAGCCATCTAGTCTTAAAATACGTCTGAGCGCATGGCCTTTGCCCACAACAAATCCACGCTTGATCGATACTACTTGTGCCTTTTGGCAGGTGATCATGAGTTTTCCGGCTCTGGACCACGCGTTCGAGAAGCACGTGCAGAACTATCTGTGTTCAGAATCCTACGACTTCCTCAAGGCGGTAAGAAGAGCGCCCTGTAGCATTTTTGGAATAATAGTGCCCGCTCCGCTGTTTTACACTAGTGCTGTTGTCATCGTTGCCGTAATGCTGTTGCCATCATTGCTGGAGTGCTGTTGCCATCATTGCTGTAGTGCTGTTGCCATCATTGCCGTAGTGCTGTTGTCATCATTGCTGCAGTGCTGTTGTTGTCATCGTTGCTGTTACAGTAGTGCTGTTGTCGTCATAATGCATTGCTGTAGGGGGGTGGATCCATGTTTATCAGTTGTTTTTCCCACTGCGTTCGCGGCTCAAAAGGGGGACCTGCGGACGTTCGAGCGTCTAGGGCTGCTACAGCTAAACAGCGAAAGAATAACAGTGTAACGTTGTTGGTGAAGTACCTATTACTTGCTTCTCAAGAGGGGTAGTTGCTACCCTTTTTTCAGCGGCAACCGTGCCCCCCGCGCTGCTACCTCCACCGCAAGGATGTGAAATCCTGGAAAATGGAAGGAATAATCTAAATAACTCGTATCAGGGAATCAAACCGGACTGCTCAGCTCATACCCGCGGGCAGGAATGCCCGAGTACACCGAGACGGCACGTATGCCCCGCTAAACACGCCGTGGTAGTATTGCCGCGTCTGCCATGTCTAACCCCCCCCCCCCCCCCCGGCGCTCGCCTACTCGTGCCCCTCTTGCCTTTGGCTTTCGTCCGCAACAGACGACTAGATAATGCGAGGGGTGTTTTTGGGAACCAACCTAGAACCCGCAGAGTATGCGTTTGCTCTACCAAACACACTCACCAACTCGTCCCCCTTACTTTTCTTGTCCACGGCTTTTGTCTGCGGCCAAAAGGGTAACCGATATTAAAACGAAAATAGGGTTCCGCTTGTCTTTTGTTTATCCCTCTCCGCCTACGAGTATTCTTACCCCCCTCGTCTACCGCACCCTCCTCTACGGCAGCTTAGCTGGACCAATACACCCCCTGGCCAATCGTTCCGTTTGTCATTTCTCGTTCTGTCTCCGTCTACTTGTGCCCCTTACCTCTCGCATCAACTGATGTTCGCCTGCGGCAGCTTGATCAATATGGTAAGGGTATGTATATCAGAGCTTGGTCAGGGCATGTATGTGCTCTGAGGTATCCGGGCATTGAATCACACTGTTTAGGTCGCACTCGGGTGGGTAGCCGGTTAGCCTTTAGGAAAAGTATATCAGGGACAACTCCGCTGAACGCAACCTTACCATGCTGCCACGACTGCCTTTTTTATCCTCCTCGCTCATTCGCTTTAGTCTACTCTTATTACACCTCTCTTGGCTTTCGTGTGCGGCAGCTGGACAGATATATCGAAAACGCCGCCGTCACGGAGGTGGAAACCCAGTTCGGGGCGTTTCGAGAGATCATCAACATGTACATCCTGCCGGGGTCTGAGATGGAAGTCAACATTGAAACCGCTATGCGAAATAAAATCCTCAAGGTACAGTAGTAGCCTTCACGAGACTCTTCATTGTTATCTAGGATAAAGCATGGAAATCGGGAAAAAAAAAATTAGTCTATAGACTATGGGTTTTAATGTGGTCGACCAAATTTTCAACAAAATAAAAGGCTGTCTGATTTTTTCCCGCTCAAAGTTCTATGGGTAATGTCGGCGTTGGGTAAGGGTTGGGTAAGGGTTCGGCGTTAGGGTTAGGGTTAGGATTACGATCTAAAGTACCAGGTAGTGTTTTGGGCAGTTTTTGATATTTTCCGTCTCAGAATACTAGAAGCACACGAGGGTCAAACCAAATTCCCCGATTTTCATACTTTTATCCCATATATAAAAATCCAGAATTGCGGTAAAAGCGGCTCCCCCTGCATGAGAGATACAGTATCTCAGAAAAGAAACCTCGGAAGTCCCACACAATTTTCCGAGACCTTACTTGTAGCAGGCACGCGGGGCCATGCTGAAACCAAGCGAAATCATTTGTAGAAATGTTCCTATAACTTCCAAACAAAGCCAGGTACTGGTAAAACAGTTAAATACGAAGTTAATACCAAGTTGATACCATATACATGCACTGCGGTGATAGAGATGTATGTGGGCACGCCAAAAACCGAAGTAAAAGCATTTTGAAAAAGTGTGAAAACCGGTTCGTTTTCTTGCGACTGGAAAAATTTTACAGTAGTAGTAGTACGCATGCTGGTGCCTTACCATATTTTCTTTACGCGGAGGCTTCCTCAGATCAAAGTTACGACATGTACAAGCAGGGGGGATGCTATGATGCTGTTATGATGGTGTCATGATATACCTCCATTCTCGCTCCTCCTGAGGAGGTTGAGGCAGTCCTAGGAGTGACTCTCTACCCCACGGGAAAAAAAGGGTGTTAGCAGGGTTTTTTTTGGTGCAACTTAGCTCGCCATTCCGTTGCGGGTTCATATCGCAAAGTTAAAGCATCACAAAGCGTAAGACCGCCAACAAACAGAACCCCGGGTGACCCCGACCCGTTCACTGCCAAAACTGGTCCTTAAACAACACAGCCCTCCAGCCGTATAACCTTCGTTTTCACTTTTTAGGGAGAGGTCTATTCCATCGCCTAATAAAAAAAACACGTTTGAGGAAATTGCAACACATGGCAACCCGATGACCTAGGTATAAATATACAGTATCACACACAGAGCTTGTGCAAAGATGGGTTTCGGCGAATTCTTCTATATCTCGCGGCCGGGGTGTGTTTTTTTCAAGTAATACATCATTTTTATTTATCGGAACAATCGAACAAGAATGAGATTGTTCCGGCGATTTCGGGAACCTTGAGGAGGCCCGTCATTCTGGAACAGAAAAGTACCCAAAAACTGGTGTATCTCAAATACCTTAACTACCTCTTTCGTTTGGTATTCGTTTCTGACCTTTTTACCGTTGAGTAGTGACCAAGGCTACGGTAGGGGGGGTACCCCTATTTTCACTGGTGTGTTTGGGCCACTTGCACGAGTGGCTCTGTACCCCACGGATGAAAATTGTTTAGGCAGTTGGTTTGGCGCAGCTTAGATCATCTTTGCATTGCGGATTGATTTCGTCAATGTAAAACATGAAGAAAACGTAATATCACATAGGAACAAAGGGGTTACTCTCGCGAGTGACCCCTAGCCACTGAAATAAAAGGCCCAAAAAAGGACCCCCCTACCGTAGTGTTGTTTTTTGCTTTGCTCTAGTACCTTCGGGGTTTACACACATACACCCTTTTCTTCGGGCAGACGAATTGGGAAACATTACACCCTCATACATCACAGTAGATAGATGCAATGTGGCGGAGTTCCATTAAATCATGGGAGCGTGTTTCGGGACCCAGAGGCTACGTACTACAGTACATTAAGGGTGTCACTTTTGCGGCCTGTCTTTGCAGCGTCTCGGGGTCACTCGCGTGCGGTACAACCCCCCTGTTCCCCGTTGCAATGTTGGAGGGTTGTTGTGTTGTTTGTGTGGCCATTTGTTGCGTGCAGTGGCTCGGGGTCGCTCGCGCGAGTGACCCCCCTGATTGTTGGCGGTCTTGACCTCGGTGATGTTTTTAGCTTTGCGATATGAACCCGCGGCGGAATGGTAAGCTACCCTGCGCTAAACAAATCGTCTACTTGTAACTTACTGTTTTTCCGTGAGGTAGGTAGAGAATCAGTCGGCCTCGACTGGCTCAACCTCTATCGCAGACGCATGCTACGATAGAGGTATGCCGTTTTTGGGCTATTTTGCTTTGTGAATGACTTAAGACACTCCTTCGCCCAAAATCGTCGGAAAAAATATATAATAGGTCATTTTTTCTTGCACGAGTCTCGCCGTGTACCTCGACAACGGGACTTTTCATCCGGTGGCAGTTTTATGCTTCTCGAAATGATCAGTTTTCGGGATATAGAGGTCTTAAGCTCTCGAATTGCGGAAACCTCAGAAAAAACAATAATGGTTGGCGCACCCCTATCGTAGCACGGAGAATGGGATTATCCCCCCTACCGCCTGACAGTTTTAGTTTTGTGATGTCCATCAGCCCGCCATGGAATCTTAAGCTGCGCTGCTCCAAACGAAAATAAAAAACGCCTCCGCCAAGTGTATTTGTCCGTGAGGCACGAAGCCAATCGCGCGAGCGGCTCAACCCTGACAGCGAAAATGGGGCTATCCCCCTTCAGAAACATCGGTCTATTTAGACGGCCGATCGGCAGGCAACCACCGCTCCATTCGATTGAAGCAGCGCTTGCAGGATACCAAGTACACGTTCGGGGCAACCCGCTGAGTGTGTGACACCCCGATTGGTTCAATTTAGTCCCGTCTCGCACGACAATTAATTGTCTGCGGTTGAGCCTATTGTCCGTTTCACACTTGACGAGCCGATCGCCCCTCGTTTGCGCTGATGAATGAAGCCAAAAACCCCGGCAACACTGAATCAAGGTTGGATGCGCAGTTTCAGATCACGCAGGGTACGGTATTGTCGTATCATATACCCCGTTTTCACCACGAGTGACTGTTAATAGACCTCACGGGACAAAGCCACGCGAGCCGATTTGTTTGGCGCAGGGTAGCTAATCATCCCACCGGGATTTAATTTCGAAGAATTTATAGCAGTGCGAACGTCTAAGACTCCAAGGAACGGCGGGATCACTCGGGGAGTGATCCCGAGCCACTGCAAGAAAGGGTCCTAAAAAACTTAGGCTTAGGTACTTTCGGTCGCAAGTGCCTCTTGATCGGGCCGGTTCAATAGCGCCGGTTGCGCGCTGAGGAGCCTGCTAACTCGGTTCGCACAGATGAGAAGAGCCAGAGTGTAGTGGCAGTATACGGAGTACTGTAGTGTTTCCGGTTGCTGACTAAAGCGCTCCGGTATTTCCGACTGGCACATGCCGCTACACTATAGAGGGACCACTGGTTGATTCTACGATAGACCCCACCCAAAACCCGCAATTTTGTTCAGCAAACGTTTCGTGCCTGCTCGACACGTGAAAGGATGCTATGAAAAGCTTATCTTCGTGCCTTTTCTTGTTAGCAACATGGACCATCGAACGGCGGTGCCTTCGGATTGATAAGGAGCACCGAATTTCAGAAGAGACGACCGGAAGCTCTGTTTTGGAAACCGGCGATTTCGTTAAAAGAAAGTCGGCGGGCTACCGTAAAACGACACCACGTAATGTGTCTGGTAACCGCAATGGTGCCCCGCGCACGAAAAAATGTCTCAAACTGCTCTCCGTCCGACGCTTCTCTTGCTGACACCCGATCACCGCTTCTCTGATATTTGCCCTGAAAAAAAAACGAAATGAACGGGAAAAAAAGATCGGCGACCGCGATAAATTTGTCGCTGCGGAGGCTACGACGAAGAGAGACATTTTCAATCCCTCCGGCACCGAGATCCGGAAGATGCTCGACGAAAACCTCATCAAGACCTTCCTTGTCAGCACGATATTCCTGGACACGTGCAAGCGTCTGCAGGAGGAAGAAGGTGACGCGACTTTTCACTCATTGGGTACATGGTGTTCACGTAGAATGGTGCCAAATTTCCGGTGTAATAGTGCCCATGAAATTACTTGTTTGTCGCGACTGGCACCCGCTAGCACTTGTACCAAGTGTCGGTATTTTTCTTGGTGGTGGTTAGCAATGAGTGTCCGGCATGCTGGCTGCCGAGGCGCTGACTGGCAGGTAACGGCACTACCAGAGGAGGCAGGCCCGCTCTTTGGTTGAAGACCGCCACTAACATACCGCTCTGCGACAGTGCGACACTGTGGTTCTATCCCACGATTAGTTTTCGTTCGACCTTCTTTGACAGCCCGTTGCTCTAAGTAAGCCCTTTTTTATGCTTTCAAGTAATGGGGTCCTCGCGCAGCGATAGAGGAACAGCAGTGGGTATCTCGATTTAAGAGCGCCACGTGACAAGCCGAAACAAAGTGCTCTTAACTACGCATTGCTCTTATCTGCACTCTGGTTGCGATATACAGTTTTTTAGCACAGGTCGGACGTGCCGATTTGACCGCTCCTAAGTCCTTTTGTTCTTATGCTGAACGCTCTTACATCGGGGTACCCACTGCTGTATCACATTTTCGATCAAAACATTTTCTGAATGGCTGGGGGCTTCTTAGCCCTCCTCAACCTGCTAAATAAAACCCGTCGGAGTTCCATTCTTGTTTTGCGGCATGAACAGTTCTTACGCCTAGGGGCCTTGAGTTTGGTTATCAGGTTGCACTGTCAGTTTGCGGGAAATGTTTTTTGGGATTTTTTTTTTGGTAATTCGCAAGGGGTTAGGATCCTCAGAAAACAATGGTCGGTGCACCTTTATCATACTGTTATCAATAGTATCATTACTAATATTATTAGTCGTACTAATAGTAGCCTGTGTCGCGGGGGTAGACTGCAACAAAGCAGGGCATACCCGGTTTACAGCAAGAACGTGCGCCGTCGAGCGTCCCTGGACGGCCTAAACGTCCATTCAAGCCCATATAGGAACGCCGCTTTAAAGGGTCTATGTCCACACTGGCACGCCATCAAAGTTTATTTCAATCCACACCGGAATGCCAAAGAACATTTCGTCTATGTCCACACTAGATTTCCTTCAAATCGTATGTATAGTCCAATCTGGAACGCATTAGATGCTAACTTAATTCACACTGAAACACCATAAAAGCTGTTCAAATCCACACTGGAATGCCTCAAAAAGATTGTTTGTATCTAGACTGGAACACCTTCAATTGTGCTATTATTGAGATCCACACTCCTGGAAAGCCGTAAATAAAGGTTTCAAGCCTACGCTGGATTGCTTTAACGATGTACATAACCCTACACTGGAATATGTTGCAGTTTCTTCAACCTCACACCGGAACGCATTAAACGAGTATTCAAGTCCGCACCGTGGAACACCTTAAATCAGTGATTGGAATCCACACTGACTGGAATGCCTTTAACGCTCGATGACGTCCACACCGTTCTACCTAAATATCTATCCATGTCAACACCGCGTTTTTCTACATTCCGACGCAGGCGAGCAATGACGAAGGTCAACGTGCGCCTCTATTGTGATGCTGTTGTTAGATCTTCTGGAGGAGGCGCTCGTACAGGTATGAACAGCGTAAAGCTGCACTACATGCACCCTTCTACAACCCACCCCACCCTCACTTGGTGGGGCACGGGTTAGCGCGTAGATATGGCCCTCCGGAAGGTCATCCCTCCGGCTCGTGTAGGACTTGCGAAGCTCACTCACTAACATAGCCCCCGGCGGCCATGAGAATCCAGCCTGACGCCGGACTCGATCCAGTTGCGCTCCATCCTACCCATTCGGGCGTTGGTGCTCGGTATGTGTATCAAATTCAGCTCCCTCAATGCGGAACCACAGAAAAAGACGAGGTGGACGTCTAGACTATCACCTCAGCCTTGGTGTTAGGGTTGCGAGTTCCATCGTCATGCAGATTTTCATGACTCGTGAAGGAGGTGATCGCACGGGTGTAGACGAGGAACGCGTTAAGCTAAGGAAGAGGCGCACCATTTTCTTTTCTGGGGATTTGGTCGCTTGAGGAGCTCTATATATCACCGAAAAACTTATTTTAATCAAAACCGAAAATAATTCAACCCGCTCACAAAGAAACCCATAGCTCAGGTATACAAAAAAACAAAACCTATAGCAAAACAAAAATGGCGTTTGCGGCGATTTTGGGCTTGGGAGCCGCGCCCTTCAGGAAAAAAAATGGTCAATAATTGCTACGTCTATCGTGGCACGGGTGAACGTTGAGCTACTACACCCGGCACTACACATATTGCTCGCGGCCGGCTGTGGCCACTAAACGAAAAATATTAGTAATAATGGGCCGTCCCCTCACTTCCTTTTCGGATACGACACTCATAACAGAGCATGGCTTCGTTTTTTCACTACCTGGTCTGAGGTATCATACTCGCATGAGTGACTCTGAACCTCACTGACTAAAAGAGGTTAGTAAGGTGGTTAGTTTGGCGCAACGTAGCTAACTATTTCATCAATGATCGGTATCGAAAAATTAAAACAGCACGAAAGCCCATGACCCCAAGGAGCAGGGGGTTCACTCGCGCCAGTGACCCGGACCCACTGCAGAACAAAAAATAGAAAAATTGTGATGATCCCCCCACGTATAGGTTGGAACACGTGCTACGATGAAGGTAGCACTTTTTGGCCTTTTATTTTTTTTTGTGAATGATGACGAGGCTCCTTAACCCAAAATCGTCGGAAATAGACCAATTTCTTTTGCGTCGGTTCTTCTCGTTGTATTCCGAAGCTCCACGGGATTTTTCATCTGGTAGCAGTAGTTTCCTTTATTCTCCTCGAATCGGTTTGTTTTGGAGAGGTCTTGATCTCCCAAATTGAGGAATCTCAGAAAAAAGTGGTGCGCCTCTATCGTAGCACGAAGGCGTCTTGAGTCAACAAGGTCCTGGGACATGGTGCGGTCAGAGACATGGCGTCACCATACTTCTTATACGCTTCCTTTTTTGTAGGAGCAAAAGACCTCTCCTAAAAACTGATATAATTATGGAGAAAAACATAACTGCTGTCGGATGAAAAATAAAAAAACTAGGTATACAACGAGCATCAACATATATATATATGCAAAAACAAAATCTGGTTTCCGACCATTTTGAGTCAAGGAGCCCTTGTACGATTAACTTGAGGAGTTCTATTCCCCTTCCAAAACACCATTTCCCGCAAAAATCAAGAGCGCTACCCGATGGAAATTGTCATGGCCTAATTACACAACGCAAAGTATTTGAGAAACGTTGACGAATTCCCGATGATTTCGGGTTAAGGAGCGGTAGGGGTGAGACATCGCCATGTATTAACCCAAAAAAGCCGAATTTGATTAAAATAAAATATAAAGCGTGACACGATGAGGAAACCGTCCGTATGGCCTGGAAACACAGTGCTTCGACCGCTCATCATGCTACGGTAGCGAGGTTCATCCATTTTTTTTATGGGGCTTCGAATTTGACGCGCTAAATTCCCGACCAAAAACAGATTTTCTTGAAAAAAAATGAAAAGTGCAACCCGATGGAAAATCGCATGTTATTATAGATGTTCAGAGACAAAAATGCTAGAAAAAATAAAAGTGAAATTCCGACGAATTTGGGTTAAGGAACAACGTCATTCATAGAACGCTTTTGCCAAAAGATGCTTTTTTTTCCCTCTATCAATAGCATGGTTCCGACACACATACATGGCGAACACACCAACGAAATCCCCGACGACGATTTTGATTTGGGGTTCGGGCGCGATGTGAGTCAGAACAACTTTCACCCGAAACCTGCGACGTTTATCGTACGGTACGAGGCTCCTCCACGTGTATAGCGGCGCGATTCACCTGCGACTAATTCTTGTAATGTCACGCAAGTCGCACGTATTTCCAGGTCGCTAACTGTGACACACAGCACTTGTGATACGCTGCGGACCCTCCCATAGAGAAGATAAAAGAGAGCCTCACAAGAAACACTATCCGATACCAGTTTTGCGGAAGTAAGATATACGAGAGCTGTTGATATACATGCTGCAAGTTGGTATTGGGTATGCCGATTTTGAAGCAGAACGAAACACGGCAGTGGCCTAGAGAGGCGTTCTACGATAGACGCAAGCACGTTTCGGCTGTTTTTTCTCCTGAACGAGGAGAGCTCCTTAACCTATTAATTAGTACTCCGTAATATAAAAAAAAAATCGTCGGAATGGCATTCTTGGTTGTGAAAAATAGTTGTTTTGTACACTCTTGGCGCACACGGGTTTGTTCAAAAATCAGATTGCGATCTCGGTCACATGAACAGTTTTTGAGGTACATATACACCTCCCTTTTCAAGCGAGGATCTCCCGGCGGGGAAAAAAAGCAGCTTGCAAATATGTCGCACCCTCTATATCGTAGCATTCGTCATGTATGTATGTATCGAAAAACAGTATCGACTCGTTCTACGGCAGCCCCCCCAACGTTTCTTTAACGAAATCGCCGGTTTGGATTTCAGCTCCCGTCCGTAGCTCCTGATCTAGGGTGACCCTTGCCACTCCGACGTCATCGTTCGACAGCAGTCCTTTACAAAATTAACAAAATACACATGGAGGTTTCGTTTTCATAGCATCCTTCCTCGGGTCGAGCAGCAACCATGGAACTTTCGTTCAACAAAACCCCTGGTTTGGCGGGGGGAGGGGCTATCGTAGCAAGAATCAGTCTATTCCGGCTTCTCACCAGAAAACTGGTACTCAAACCCGTTGTGCTTGTGTGTCGTCACGACCGTATACCGACACCCCAACCCCAAATCCCAACTCCCCGTCGTCCCTTATGCAGACGTTTAAATGGCCGCAAAAGGAGGGACACTTACTTGAAATCCTGTCAGGTTTCGATCAAGATCGGCGTGTCGCCATGGCCGGGGTGGTTGTGGACACAGAGGTCATGAACATACTTCGAGGTAGAGTAGGTTAATGTTTAATGCTGCCACTCCCGGTAGAGGGGGGCGCGGGCTTCGATAGAGGTAGTTTTTTTTGTGTGAAGTATTTTCTGAATTTGACAGGGCATCTTAACCCAATTTCGTCCGAAACTGTCAAAACTTGTATTTTTTTGCAGCGTTAACGTTGTGTATATACCTAGGTGGAGTGGGGTTGTTAATCGGATGCATTTTCCGTTTTCTCGAAATCTTTTTTTTGGGGGTGGAGTGTAGAACTCCTCGCGTGAGGAGAGACTTACTTGGAAAAAAAAAGTAACACGTGTACAGATCTCTGTACCGTAGCACGTGTGGGGGGGGGGGGGTGGCAGCACCCTAAATGCCACGGACCATTCGTTTGTCCTGAATGTCGCTGTTTTTGTTCGCATCCCCGCTCCTTTTACCGTGCCAGGTACCTGGTATACACCAGAGTTATCTATTATTAATAGTAGGGTGTTTTAGTATCGTGCCTCGTGCCTGTAACAGTTGCACTGTGGGACGCGTTTCCACGCTATTCCCGCTTGTATTTTTATGTTGTGTTTCAGGTTTGGGGTGCTTGCCGCGGGTGGGGCAATGAAAGGGTCGTGTTGTGGTTTTTGCCCTTGCGAGGAGCGAAATCATGCTTGAAGCAGGTGACGCGGGCTATTGATACGATGGAGGTAGCACATTTTTCGCTGAAACTCCTTCTGGACGACAGGTCTTCTTAACGCCTTCACAGCTGGAAAGCCGTTTTGGGAACAAAATTAGTTGGAATTAGTATAGGGAGGGTTCTGAGGGCTCCAAAAAAAAAAGTTAACCGAAAATCGTTTGAACACTTCCTGCGGGGTTTGCAACAATCATAAGTAATGTTTTTCTCGCCTAGGCGATGGGTTTTTGCTTTTTTTGTCGATCGAGTTGCCCAGCCCGTGTAATTTCATAACATCGGTATTTTCGGTGAGGTACATATAGAGCTCTTAAACCGAGAAGACTCAGAACCAACAATGGTTGGTGGGCCTCTATACCGTACTTTTCTAGACTCGGGATACGGTATCCTAGGAGGTCCCTTTTTTTGGGACCTGTTGGTGGCAGTGGCTCAGGGTCACTGGCGCGAGTAACCGGGTGTAGTAGCCAGGTCATGACTCGATAGGGGTGGCACTTTCTGAGCCAAAAGGTTTCTTGCCTGTATAGTGCACACACAGCCTGCATATTGCCTGTATAGTGCGGTTGACCTCCTCAAGTGGGGAACTATACACCCCGGTTTTATTAAAGTCTAATAATGTATCGAGTATTGTTTGTTTCAGGGATAGGAGGGCATAGGAGGATGGTCGTTTTGCGCGAACGAACGCCTTCGAAGTCATATTGGGGCTCCCTCTAAAGTGTGGAGCTCGGAAACTTCTTAGAATCTGCTGCATCCCTAGCGTGTGATGGGTCAAACCAACCAAGACAATCGAACCAATCCTGACCCATCCCCCTGTTTCTTCGCTGTCTTATAAAGTGAGTTCTTGCTGATTTTTGAATAGGCGATATCAATCCGCAACGGAGTAATAAGTTGCGCTGGGCCAACAAAGTCGCTGAAGTCTTTTGTCCTTGGCTGAGGTATTGTTAGGGTCAGTGGTGTTAGTGGTGGCATTAATAGTAGTCGTGTTAATGGAGTTAATAGTTGTATTAATAATAGTTGTATTAATAGTCGTAGTGGTGGTGAAAAGGGGGGTATATCATCATGACATCATCATGACATCATCATGACATCATCATGACATCATCATGGCATCATCATGACATCATCGTGACATCATCGTGACATCATCATGACATCATCGTGACATCATCGTGACATCATCGTGACATCATCATGACATCATCATGGCATCATCATGACATCATCATGACATCATCATAACATTTCCCCCTTAATGATAGTCCTGGCCACTAATACTATGTATGGTCAAGAGTACTAGTGTAGTACGATATCTAGAGGTAGCATATGCGTTGCTTGTTGGGCGAAATATGGGCGAGGGGTTGAAAGGGTGGTGGTAGACGGTTGACCCTTACGGAACGGGTAAAACTTCAAGTACGTATTCGAAACGCCGTATACCTTGCGGTATGCGAGATATATTTATATATATATGGAGGCTAGAGTGTAGGTCATTGACGCGTGTTGGAATAGACCGTAGCACACCAACAAGTTCTCTCTGCCTGTATATGCGGACATAGGTGATGGAGGGATCGGAGGAGGGAGAGACAGTAGCATTCGATTATTGGTTTAAAAGAAGCTTACGTTTTTATGATAATATGTGTTTTCAATCGTATCAATTTTTTTGATAAAAGTCACAAACCAAATCGGAAATATAACGTCCCGATGTCCGATAAAAGAACTTATTGCTGCTTGCAACGAGGGGGTTGTCTCTCTACCCGACCAAAGCGAATGGCCCGACGTGAAGTATCAGCAAAAATTGTAATGCATGTACTCCCCTGTCAGTTCCATGACCTGTATGTCCATATTTCCCCGTCGCATATTGTTTATCGTATCGGAACGGTTTCAACGACCCGATTCGATCCGATAAATATCATATCGTTCGTCGGATATCGGGTTTTTGATACTATGAACGATTGAACCTGAAAAACAATCCCATGGCAAAAGGTATGATATCACTCGTGAGTGCAGTACTGTCACAACCCGCAAACGAGGCTACCGGGTATTATCGGATACTCTACAGTTTCCAAAGATAGTTTCATTTCCCGTCAAACCTGCTTTGGACGAACAGTAACAAGGGCTAAGCCCATCGTACCATTTATCAATAGCAATAGCAATATAGCAATAGTAATAATAGTAATAATAGTAGTAGTAATAGTAGTCGTAATAGTAGTAGTAATAGTAGTAATAGTAATAGCAATAGCAATAGCAATAGCAATAGCAATAGCAATAGCAATAGCAATAGCAATAGCAATAGCAATAGCAATAATAGCAATAGCAATAGCAATAGCAATAGCAATAGCAATAGCAATAGCAATAGCAATAGCAATAATAGTAAAAATAGTATACCGCCATCCCACAATGAATGGGGGGTGCAGCGGATTCTAAGAAATTTTTGAGCACCCAACGCTGGGAGCTCAATATCAGCATCATCGTCCATCATCACCCAAAACATGACTTCGAACACACATTAGATTGCGAAATCCCGACCAACATTTTTTGCGCCGGTCCCAAAAAAAATATCGTAAAGTTATCAAAATAATCGATATTTCCACAGTCGAGGAGCTCAACCGCACTACAGACGTCAGAAGGTCAGTATCATTATCAGAAACGTTTGGTAGGGAAAGTGCAACCCCTACCCCTACAGCACTATAGAGGGATGGCTCATGGATCACAATCGGGGTTTGGGCGGAGCATAGAACTCCTCGCTCGAGTGCTATTACTAGAAAACGATGACATAACGGTGCTCTCCCTCTACCTAGCACCGCTCTGTACACCAAGTGACGATCGCTCCGGCATTTGTTTGACTTGGTTTGATGGGTTAAACCGACATATTATCGAAGGTCTCCAATGTGAGGAAAGCAGGAACTTGTGTACCGGTAGCCCTGTCGCGCACGTATGACACGGGTGTCGTAAGCCACCGGTAGGCCGCGGAGCGAACGGTTCTTCAGCACTCCTCCCTCCCAAGATGTGCGTGCTTGCGCATAGGTCCCTCGACTTAAACTCTCTCCCTTCATCTCCGGTGTTCCACATGTATGTACGGGATTCGTAATGGCCACGGCGTCGGGTTCCGAGACTTGGTGTCACATTAACAAGGCTGGCAGTAGTATAGGATCGGTCCTAGAGTTGAGTTCCGAATTAGATCGTGCCCAAACTGGCCGTAGTAACGGCCGTAGCACTGAGTTTTTCACTTTTGGGGCCTTTCATTGCAGTTGTGCACGGGGTCACTCACGCGCGATTGACCCCCCTGTTCCTTCTGACGCACGATGTGAATCTTTCGTCTAGTAATAATACTTCTTGTGTGTGAATCGACGCGTGCTACGGCAGAGGTAGCACTTTTTGCTAAAAAAAAAATTGTCAATGAATGGGGCTCCTTAACCAAAAATCGTCGTGAAACGTGCCCATTTTTTTCTATGATTCTCGTTGTGTACCTTAAGCCATGAGATTTTTCACCCGGTGTAGCAGTTTCGCTTTTTCTCCAAATCACTTTTTGGGATGCGAGGTCTTAAGCTCCCAAACCGAGAAACCTCGGAAACAAAAAAAAAAGGTGTACACCTCTATCATCGTAGCACGGGTAAAATCGGTTCCCCAATGGAATGTGGCGAGCTACGTTGCGCCAAAAAAAACACCTACAGCAGTGTTTTTTATCTATCTGTTGGGTCGAGAGTCATTGGTGCGAGTGGCTCAAGCCCAATAGTGAACGCGGGGGTATATCATAACAGTCGTAACATCCTCCCCACCCTAGATTTGGGAGCCCGTGCCCACCTTCTCGCCTTCGTCGACGTACCCCTCTGGCGCAGCGGGCAGCGTAATAAGCCGTATGTAGGCTCGGCGACGGTCACTATACCGACCCATGTTCCTGGCACGTTTGGAAGGTAAACGTCAAGCGGTGAGTTCGCCAGAATTGGTCCATGATCCGCACTGCAAGTTGCTTAGTTCTAGTGCATACGGAAGGTGTCCCTCTACGGTGCATGTTTCCTCTATAATATAGTGTGGGTTGCCCGCTACAGTACCTATGAAACAACTTGGCACAGATGGGAATAATCAGTAGTGGAAGGATGCAGAGGAGTGCCGGTTGTCGCTACAGCGCCGCTTGCCCACTGCAATTCCTCTGAAATTGTTTGGCACAGATGAGGGAACAAGCAATAGTGCCACATTGTGGAGTATTGCCGAATGCCGCTATAATGTCTAAATTTCCGACTGACACGCACCGGCACTATACAGAGGGTCCACTACTGGATGCCAGTGTATGCTGCTGTGTGTGGTACATTCCGAGATCGTGAAGGGCAAAGGATTCGCGTTGCAATAGAGAAGCTAACAATATTTGGAGGCAAAATAGTTATTACTGACTGGTATTTTGGCTGGCGGCGCTCGTGAACTGGAGGAACAGTCCATTCGTTGGGGTGTCATTTCAGGCATGCCTCGGTACAGAAGCACCTACTTTTTTCCAAAGGCCATCACTTGAGGCGCTGCTCTACACCTCACCGAACAAACAGAGTTTGATGCGAAGGCAATCGCACAACCAGACGAAACAACCCCCATATCCTGAGGTAGTACACGAGCACGTTGACTGCCATTTGGTAAACTCTAAAGCAGGATTCCAACGACGCCCGGTTGAGGGACCCAGACAAGCCGAAAAGTGTGTAGCCTACCAATCACTACCTCGTTCGTATTACTCACTTTGCGTCAGGCCATGGGAGGAGTTTTCCCTGGGGCTCTTCACATAAGCAGCTCTATAAACTCACCCACAAAAACACCGATCGATTTTTATCAAAGTGAAATGTCAAGTCCCGATGGACAAAGCCCACATGGTCTAGGTAAGCGAAACCCCAAACATGCCTGTGTAAAACAAGAACGACGACGTGTCTCGGATGATTTCGAGTTAATGATCCCCGTCATTCGGAACAAGGGATAGCCGCTGAAAAATGATAATCCCTCCTGCCGTGTGGACTAACAAAGCTCCGGAAAAATGTTTTTTTTTTTTCTATCAAGTGTTCGTCGTTTGGTGGTGGTACCAGCCCTGGAGGTCCTCAAGTGAAAAACAACCCTACCGAAGACGACTAAAGTTCCGGAATAACGTTTTTTTCTCAGCAGTTCGGTGTTTGGTGGTGGTAACAGGGAGGTCCTCAAGTGACCGCCCTCGGCTCAAAGAGCGGTGTACGTGTAGCTGTTACCTGTATCGCTGTGCCTGTTTAACAGCGACAGTAAGAGTGCAGCGGAGGTTTCTGAGCTCTTACATGTATGGCGTGAGGTGCCCAATATCTACCCCAAGCCATGATTTCGAAGGCATTCGATTGGACAATCCGACCAACGCCGTCATGCCCTATAGTCCTTAAACAAGCATCCTCGTATAGAAGTATCAGAATAACCGGTGGTTCCTCACTCGAAGAGCTCCACCGGACAAAAACGCCTTGGTCCAAAAAAGTGCAACACCCTTACCGCGCTATTTTTTCCTTTTCTCACACTTCTGCTTTCCAGCTTCTGAATAAGCCGTGGTCACAGGTGTCGTCCCTTCTCCCCGCCGGTTCTTGCTTTCAATTTTTATCGCGCATAGGGTTCAACAATCCCATTGCTAGTCGATTTCTCGTCGAGTGTTGCTAACTCACGCTCTCGCGCTTTCCGCAAGTCAATTCGTGCACAAGAAAAAGTCTCAACGAATTTATACGAGTATGCACTCGGCGAGGCTCGAGCTCACGAAACTGACCTATACCAGGCTCGAGGATAACCTGATACGCCACCGGGGCGACCGGTACTATATAAAGATGACTCTAACTCCACGGAAAAACTCTAGATACCACCAGGACAAGCAGGACAAGCAGGACGAAATCAGAGGGGTGGCGCGGGTCCACACAAGTAGGACTCGCACCTGGTACCAGGTAAGTATGAGCTTTCCACTTGTCCATTTTACACCGTACGATCAGGCATACGCGAAGACTAGGTTAAAATGAAAAACTCAGAATTGTTCACACAATCTGCCTTTGGTCATAAAGCGGGTATCCACAGCCATCTACAACTTTACACTGAAGCGTTTGAGCCGCTTGCACTGCTAATTCGTACGATTGACTCTCTACCTTTTACCGTGAAAAGTATGACAATGATCAAAGCTTCGATAGGGGACTACCCCTAATTTTCACTACCCGGTTCGAGCCACTCGCACGAGTGACTCTGTAGCTCACTGACAAATACGAGTTAGGCGTTTCGTTTGGCACAGTCTAGCTGAACATCCCTTTGGGGGATTCATATTGAGAAATTAAACCTGCACGAACCAAAGCCTGTGACCGCATGCAACGGGGGGGTCACTCGCGCGAGTGACCCCGAGCCAATGAAAAAAAAAGGCCCCGAAAACAACCCAAGATTAACATAACCCCCCCATCGTAGCATTGGTCAAAAAAAGATTTGTTGTTTTTGGCGCAGCGTAGCTTGCCATTCCGTTGCGGGTTCATACCGCAAAGTTGAAATAGTACGAAAGTTTAACACAGGGGTCACTCCCGCAAGAGACCCCAAGCCACGGAAAAAGGCAAACATCAAAAAGTTACCCCCCTACACCGACCCAGGCTACGGTCTAGGGGGTTATGTTTTTTTTTGGGGGGGGGCTAGTTTTGCAGTGGCTCGTCGGGGTCACTCGCCCGAGTGAAGCCCCCCTGCTTTATTGCGGTATTTACGTTTCTCGTTGTGTTAGATTCAAGAAATCAATCCGCCATGGAATATCGCAATCTACGCTTACGCCAATAACAAAATCGCCTACTCGTACTTGTAGAGTGTTTTAGTCCGTGAGGTGCTGGTCACTCGCACGATTGGCGCGGGCCCGTTCTACGTGTGATGTTTCGGTGGCGCCGTCACGCATCACTCATCACACCAATCGCTACTACGTAGGATATATGCCCTCAAGTGGAAACAGCAAGTGCGTCAGTAACTTCCGGGGCGATTGCTCAAAAGATCTTTTGTGTTTTTTGTCTGCGCAATGAACTCGCGAAAATATTGTGAGCGCATGCAGCGCATACATATTATACGATGCGTTCATCGTCAACAACAACAACAGCGGAGAGTGTGTCGTAAATGTATAGCGCGCCGGAAACACACACTGCCTGTTAACAGGACGCTTTTGTATGATACGCTCATATATCGACCACAAGGAGTAAAGTGTAAACGCGCAGCAAGGCGTCCATGGAAACTTCTTGACGAGATATTTCAGAATCCCCCATTTTCATTGTGTGTGCCTCCACTGCTTTCTTTCAAAGATTTGGAAGGAAATCGGAGGCTGAAATTGGCCGCAGAAGGCGCATTATCTCGGGACGTTTGTTACACGGTTTTTGATGCCTGGAAAACAACGCATCGTACCGCTCGGGCCACAAGCTGACGGCAGGCAACGAGCGCATAGAGTCAGCCCATACCCGAGGTACAGCAGCATTCAGTATGATCCTCTGCTACAAAAAATATATCCCAGAGGATATATATACTGACGCGTGCGGTACGATAGAGAAAGCACTTTTGGGATATTTGCGTGTCTGCAGCATGCGTGGGGCTTGTGTAGACCTTGCCTAGCTTAGGCGTGTCTACAGCATGCATGTCTACAGGCTCCCTGACCCAAAATCGGAGGAATGGGTTCTCTTGTTTTGCAAAAAAAACTTGTTTGTCTCCCTAGGCGATGGGTTTGTCCGTCGGGTCGTAAACTGTCATTTTTTCCAACATCAGTTCTTTTGCGCGAGGTGTAGAGCTCCTCAAGGCAAGAGCCTCAGTCAGGAGGCAAAAAACGGGTGCCTCTATCTCTGCGACTATCGATCGTAGTGCGCGTCATCTACAACAGTAGGACTAGTGCAGACAGGGTAAAGGAATTGAGCTGCACAGTAGTACTGGAGCTTCCACCGTTCGCATAACCCGATCAAGCGTCCATGCCTTTTTTCCTAGACGTGTGCTACGATAGAGGTGTACCGTTTTTTGGCGATTTTTTTTCTGAAAGACGGGGCTCCTGAACCCTAAATCGTCGGAAAGACACCATTTTTTTTAGGCATGATTATCGTTGTACACCTAGACCATGGGATGTTCTATCCGGTGTAGCAGTTTCATTTTTCATCCGGGATCAAATCGGTTTTGGGTTAAGAAGGGTTAAGAAGGACATGTGTGTCGTGTCTTAAGCCCCTTAAGTGAGGAACCTCAAGAAAAAAAGCGGTGCACCTCAACTGTGGCACGCGTCTAAAATGAAGTACAATTGTCGGGGACCAAGAAATATCACTCTCGTTCATCAGCGAACACGGCGAAAAAAAATACGCGAAAAAGTTGGTAGGCCGAGATATGATATCAATACTCGACTACCAAAGTATATGTGTTAGGGTAAAGTCGATGGCCGTTTTTAAGGGACCATGGTTCGTTCGGGCAAAGACGCCCCATAACCCTTGTGTAAAACTGCAACACTTACACCATGATAGTGTTTCACGAAATTTGTTCATACACCCGTGGGCCCAGTGCTGAAAGGTCGATTTCCCTTTCCTAAATAATTTCACATGTAGCACTTGGGGAGTCCATAGCTCGTTCTCTGGCAACTGATGTGTGGCGTTAGCAAGCGATAAACAGTCAAGTGGCCTATTTAAAGGGGCTTGGGGTCACTAATAAGCGTTGCGTCCACTTCAAGGTCCTTTTAAGGGGGGTAACGGTGCGCAGCAATTTGAGCCTCCCCGTAAAACGCTTGTCTTTACCGTGGGGTCTCTTATTAGCAGGGGATATCTATTGCTACTGTGTATTAGTGCAGGGGTCTAAGTACGCCCATACAGCACACACATGCGATGCATGTGTCGTCAATAGCGGAGCATACCAGAAAAGCATCGCATTTTCCTGGCACAGCAGTGTACCGTTGGGATCATTTAGGGTAGTTGGTGGCAGGCAACAAGCGCATGTCGTGAACAGAGGAGCATTGTACGGTGAAAACATCGCATACCTTGCACGGACCAATGCTATGGTAGGGGGGGAGGGTCCCTTTTTAAGGACCTTGTTTTGCAGCGGCTTGGGGTCACTGGCGCGAGTGACCCCCCCGTTCCATGCGGTCATAAGCTTTCGTGCTGCCTTATACTTTCCATATAAATCCCCAACGATATGGTTAGCTATAGACTGTAGATGCTGCGCCAAACAATTGCCAAACGTGTTTTTGTCAGCGAGGTACAGAGCCAATCGCGCGAGTGGCTCAGATCCGTATTGAAAATTGTGGGTACCTCCCTACCGTAGCCGTGATCTAACGATCAAGGCTACGGTGGGAGGATTGCTCACTCTCATATCCACTGCCGGGTTGGACACTCTTCCGAGTGACTCTTGTCACAGCTACCCACAAAGACGTCGTCAGGCGCTTTGTTTTACGGCAGCGAAGCTAACCATTTCGTGGCGGTTTCATACCGCAAAACAAAAACAACAAATAACACTGAACATCTCTTAAAAGAAACAGGGTTTCACTCGCGCGTGTGAACGTGATCCACGGAAGAAAAAGGCCTCCAAACTGGCCCCCCTTACTTAGTCGTACAGTAGTCTTACCTGGTACATACACGCAGCAGTATGCGGTTCGGACTCGTACCAATTGGTGGTTTAGCAAGCAGATGTGGACTCAACCAGGCACGAGCTACAGCATGACTGCTTGATATTATACGGGAGTACCTCGTAGTGCACAGGCAAAGGGATACAGCTACGAGTACAATACTGGTACCCCACTACCATTAGAGAACGTCCACGGCAGTGCTGCAGCTAGTGGCGTTGATGAGAACAGCAAACGACGAAGAGCACACATACATCGAAAAGAAAAATACGAAAAGTGAACAAAGATACGCGACGGCACGGTATCTCGTTCGTTATAATAAATCATACTGTTCGCGGCATCAGCAAAGAATCGCGTGCTTCCAGCCCGAACCACATCGCACTCGTAGCCGTCGCTCGTGCTTCGTTGCAAGCCCTCAGCCCGGCTACGAGGCACGACTAAATAGCAGCAACACATCATATAATTACTTCACACGAAGCTACATCACACAAAGGGACGAAACAT
The DNA here is from genome assembly GCA_012845835.1 of Undaria pinnatifida. Classification (NCBI taxonomy): domain Eukaryota; class Phaeophyceae; order Laminariales; family Alariaceae; genus Undaria; species Undaria pinnatifida. The sequence goes on along the minus strand of JABAKD010000017.1, from coordinate 1,149,949 downwards.
ACAACGTAGATGTGTCTACGATGTGTTATTTGAGACGCTATTATGAAATACAAATCATACCTTGCCAACATCGATTTGCTTGCTTGCAGCCCGAACCGCACCACGTTCGTGGCCGCTGTTCGCTCTTCCTTGCAAGTCCTCTCAGCCCAGCTTGTTACAAGCACATAAACAATACACCATCATAGCTGCACGCGAAACTACGTACCTGGTACACTACATCAAGGTGCACCGCACGAAGCTACACAAAATTAAAATAAAGATACACCGACGACCTGATACGCTACTACAGATAACACAATTCGACACAGCCAAGAGATCGCCACGCATGGCCGTGGCCCATACTCTCCACCCAACCAGGCACGAGTCATTTAGCCGCACCGTCGTCGCATCATGGAATGGCTGCACGCGAAACTCGTAGGAGTACATCAGATTAGGCTAAATTAGGAGTACACCAAAACGAGGCTAGTCAGCCGAACAGCCCAACCCGACAGTCCCGCGGCGATTTTCCGGGAAACCGTCAGAGCGCGCCAATTTGTTGGACTGATCGACCGCGTGAGGTCCTTGGTGTGTTTTGACGTTTGGATGCCAGTCCAAACGGCACAGCGGCGCAAGGAAAAGTGGACAGGCGACCAACTTTTCGTCGACCGCGACGCCAGCGCAGATCTCGAGTGGCATCTCGTGCAGCAGACCTTGCTGGGGTGTCCCGGCAGAACCCACGCCAATAGCACCGGAGGAAGAACGAGAAAGTGGAGCGAGCAGGGGAGCGGGAGTAGATGAACGTCGCGCTTCCCTGCGGCGTCCTCTATCGCTATCCACCGTGTGCGTGAGGAAGGGCAGGGGGGAGGGGAGGGGAGGGAAGCGGGAGGGGAGGGGGGGAGGAAAACCCGTTGTTTTCGACGGACAAACAGTGAGTGCGCCTTGACAGGGTGCTACAAACCGCTTTGCTGGTGCTTGGCACACAAGGTTTGAACGCATATATACAACAGTGGTATGTCATCTACGCCCCGTTTGACCAAGTAGTGTCAACATCTTGGGAACGTCTTCAAACCGTGTGATTCCGTGTTTGCGTGTGCGGCAAGCAAGCGAGGGCTTTTCGGAGGGAGAATCGCCCACCGGCTGGAGGTTTCTTGTCGGTGGGATTTCGAGGAGGACGGTACATCACGAGAGTCAGCACGCGCACGCGTGGCTTCCAAGTAGAGGTAAGCTACTGGAGGAGAGGCGAAGGAAGAGGACCTATACTTGTAGGAATGCCTGGCCTTCTGCCCGCGGTTGTTTGCATTGGATGGTGAACATGATAGCTGTAAACGAGGGGTAGTTCGCCGCTGTACGTAAAAACACGTACATACGTGGCTGAACAATACCCTTTTGGCTACTACTGCTGTTGTACTCGTAATAATAGTGCTCTTAGTAAGTGGTAACCGCTGTTGTACGTAGCCTCGTCTCTCGGATGCGCACGTCAAGTGGTGGTAGTGTGCCCGATGTCACCATGTGAAGAGTACGGGACGTACGTGCGTGCGTACATGATCGAACGACACAGCAGCAAAGATTTCAGACGGCCACTGTTGTGGGTGGATACTACATTAGCATGCTCGATACTTTTGTCTAGACTATATTTCAGATTTAGTAAGAAGGTTGAACAACAACAAATTTGGCACACAGCAGTACATGTAGTATCATACCAGGTATTAACAACAGTCGCAACATAGTCAGTAGTCCACGCCACAACACTGCCTTGCAGATAGTAGCAATAGCAACAGTGCCCTTGCCTACCTACAGCACCACTATTCAACAGATCAAAGATCTGGCGCCCCACGGACACGGCCATCGACGTATTTGATAGTGGCTTCGCAAATAGTCGTCGAACTATTAGTCTAGTCTAGACTACTAATTGTTCAAGTTTTCAGTTGCAGTGACGTACCAGATACATACAGGTGTTGTTCGCATACTAACTCGGCATCACAAAAATAAACAAGTATGTCGATACAGGATAGGCTCCAGTCACTCTGGAGTGGAGGAATATCTCAGGAGAAATATCAACGATCAATAGTAGTAGCTGAAGCACTTCGTATACATCAGCCAAAAAACATGGAAGCGACAGTCAGCGTACGTGCGTACCAGGTCTAACCTAAAGGCTCGAAGGAGTCAGCAGTATTTTTGTGCAGCACACCTTTAGACTAATGGCGCGGATAACTCAAGTTTTTTTTTTCCACCCGTACGTAGATGCGTGTAGGTGTTCAGAGAGACCCTGTTAATTTCGTTAACAGCTACTACCAGGTACAACGTAACAGGTGCAAGTAAGTGCAGGATCATTGATTTACGGCTCAGACAGTAGTACTGTAGTAGTGCTAGCGAAGCACATACTTTCTAGAAGTAGGTTACATGGCAACGAGGACATAGTATCCCGAAGCGCATACAACACATGCAACATACCGTACGACGCAGAGGGCGCTTCTTCTGCTGTGTCAAAAAAATCCCACCCGCCATGAGACTTGACTCAAACCATGTTAATACCGCCGGGGAGGCGTTTAGCTGTCATTGTCCAATTCATGCTAGCGATAAAGCTACTAATATCTATGTCTGTCAATGGTCGGTTGACGCGCGATGTTGATTTGCCAGGTTGTGTAGTCGGTCGGCCGCCTCATATTTTGAGCTGCTTGCGATCGGACTCCAGAGGGAAAAACATGTAGAAACTGATTGACGGTTACTAAGGCGTCCACCTCGCAGGCATGTGAAGTTGCACCACGACTGCTGGGACGGGAGAGACGGGGGACGCATGCTAACACTGCCGTACGTAGTGATACTTCGAAGTATTACTACTATTAATACTGACGCCGCATTCGATGCGCGCTAAGATATAGAGAGGTGTAGCATTTGGGGGGTAGATTGTTTTCTGTTCAAACGACGGGGGCTCCTTAATTCCAAAATACGGGAAAGTCAAATGCTTGACGTTTGCAAAATATATTACATATTTTTTGGGGTATGTGTCTAGGTCATGGGTTTGGTCATCTCACAAGAGCACTTTCAGTTTACTCTTGAAAAGTCAGTCTGCCTCAGGTGAAGAGCCATCCCTCTGTAGATGCTACGATAGCCCGCCCCAAAAACCAGCGATTTCCTTTTCATAGCTGCTCGACGCCCGAGGAAGGAATCGACGAGAAAAATCTCTTAACGTATTTTCTTGTTAACAAAGGAAGGACTGTACCGAACGACGGCGTCGGGGTGGCAAGGGGCACCGGGTTGCAGGATATACGGCCGGGAGCTGGAAATCAAAACCGGCGATTTCGTTGAAGAAAAGTTGAGGGGGGGGCTACCACCGGCAGGAGTTGCACATTTTGAAGCCGAAAGGTTTCTGGTAATGTTAACGTTAACGTGAATGTTAGTGTGAATGTGTCCGGTCGAGCTCCCCAAGCGAGGGACTACCGGTCAGTCATTAACCAAGTATTTTCACGGGCACACTTTGTTTTAGGACTACCAGGGCATAAAAGCTTGGTCGGGCAGCGCGAACGAATGGTCTGGGCTTCGAGGTCATACATATTGTGAGCTGCAAATGTTAGAGGAGCCCAGAAACTTTCTTCGTCCTCACCGTGGCATGGCTCTGCCGCAACATAGACTACACACATAGACTACACATATGACATGCAAAAACATAGAGAGAGAGATACGCCGAACCGAACAAGGCCAACCTATCATTTTCTGGGGTTCTATTCACCCTGAAGAGCTCTGTACCGGCAACCAAAACGTGATTTTGATGCATTATTCTATTAAAGCCATGAAAACTCCATGGATATAAATCCCATCGAGTTGTTCCCCTTTTTGGGTATAGGGCTCTTCAAGATATTTAAGAGTCCTCGAATAACATTCTGAATTTTCGGGGGGCAGCCTTACATACCGGAATTTCATTTTTTTTTTGCATTTTTTGAGGGTGTTGCGCGTACAGAGAGAGGTAGACTAATAGGCCATGTTGCTACATGCTGTTGTTCATCGATCGGGGATACGCTTTTTCTTTTGTTACCTGAATCAGTGTGTGGCCTCTGCAGGTGGGTAACTAGTACCAGGTATTATAGGGGAATAGATGAGGCACTTGAGGCACAACAAGTGAGGGACAACCGAGGTACCATCGCAGCCCCAGAAAGGTCTACTGTGGCGGCGACTTGACCTTATTTAGAGAAAAAAAATGGTGCCAGTCGGGTACGTGTGTGTGTTTACAGTGCGCGACAGTACAGTACAAGAGGTGTATTGGTTGAGAGTTGAAAAAATATAGTGGATCGACCTTTGCCAACACCCTGATATGTCATTCTCGTACAAAATGCGTGTAATCTGAAGTGTGCGTCACGTACAGTATTATATTAATAGTATGTACTGCAGAGCACACCCTAGATACGTACCCCGCACAAAAGGGTTTGAGCTTCCCGCCCGAAATAGGGGTATGGTCAGAGGTGTCGCCAGCTGTGTGAGGGGCCACGTACTCTTCTCCCGGTACTGGGTTATTCCCATCATAATATCTTCCGCCAAGGCCCCGGTCCATGTGTTGTCCCTTGCCCCCCCCCACACACACCAAAACGGCCGGAACGGTGGTTTTTTTGACAACGTTGTGTTGTCCCCGGCAAATGAACTCTGTTGCGTTACACCCTTCGAGTTGGCACGCGGTGTCATTCTCTGTGCGACGCGGAAGGGAAAAACTGCACTATTCTTGTTCTGCCGCGCAGTTGCTGTGCATGGTGCATCCCGAGCTGAGTGACCCTCCAAAGGGCAAAACAAACTAAAGCTTGGCCGACTGCCTTTCCCCTGTATGCTCGCCGTTCCGGATGATCCTGATGCAGCCGAATGGCAGGGTTGACAGCAGCGTCTTGGATAATATTGACGACCCACATACTCTGGTTCGCCGCGCTGGCGGTTGAAATGTCAAGATTCTGGGCCATGTGAGTGTATCTACCAATACATAATAGATGGGCCATGTGAGTGTATCTACCAATAATAATACATGATGATAAGTATCTATGGATAATTATTCTAACGTCAGTCGTGAGTTCGACAAATGTAGCGTCGATACTAATGTTTGAAAGCTGCGTAATACACCGGTCGCTCGTCATTAGTAAGTCTTCATTATTAGTCAAAACCTGACCAATATATATAAACTATAGTAGTAACGGGCGTTAAGCCAGCAATGAACCACGATCGATGAAGTCATCAAAACGTGTTGCATGACACGAAAATCACTTGTAAGATAATCTGTTGCTGCGGTAAGATAATAGACTATAGGTAACGCCCCATGTATTTATTGGTCAGCCCGTAACGACCGCTTCCACAACGTTCAGCTTTTTTAATGAGAGCTTCCCTCGGTTGCCTTCTATTCATCATGCTGTCTCAGAATGTTTTATGAGAGTGATCGAAGGGCGATTGCTGCGATAAATACGGTCGATTCAGAGATGCCACGCTTGGGTAGCACGATGCAATTCGTCCTGGACCGAGATGAACCCCAGAAACCACATACATGGTGCACCTCCACGGGTAGCATGAGTCGCAGAAAAATCGTCTGGGTGGCATTCTTGTTTTGCAAATACCTGGTATGTGACGGGTTTTTAGTTTACCTAGGCCATTGGTTTGGCCATCGAGTTGGACTTTTCGTTTTTTTCGAAGACGCATGCTACGATGGGGGTATCATTTTCCGTCTAAAATTGGACCAGTTTCTGAATGACGGGGCTGCTCGTTAACCCCTTTACATTTGGAAACCCGTTTTTGGGGACAAAGTTACTTGGATTTAGTGTAGGGAGGGGTTCGGGGGCTCTAAAGGGGGTAACCCAATTTCGTCTGATGTGTAAGTCATTTTTTTTCGTGATTCTCGTTGAATGCGTAGGCCAGTCAGTGTGGATCTGTTCCTACGTAAGTAAGCTTTTTTTTTTTTCCTCTCCTCCAAACAAATTTTTGGGGGAGACCATAACAGGCTCTCCCAAATGGAGGAACCTCTCATAAAAAAAGGTGGTGCACTACACATGTATCGTATTGTAGCTCGCGTCCAACACAAGTTTTCGGGTTAGTGGTGTAGACTATCTCAAGAGAAGGGTGCCTCAGAACGGTGCGCCTTTTCACCGTGATGCTCATATATATTATATACTTAATATGTCGAAGCGATTGTTAATATTTAATATTTAATAGCGTACTAGTTTACCCTATATAGTATGTATCAGAATCCGCTTTAAAAGTTATTGTTCTGGCTGCGCACGAAATAAGCATTACACCCCTCCCCCTCCTCCCCCCCCGGCCCCTACCGTGCAAGTAGCCGTTTCGAAATAAAATTATTGATCGTTGCCATGTGCCCCCCATATGGCTATTAACCCTTGGTCGCAGGCGACGAAAATTGAAAATTCACGCGCGTTCACCAATGTTAGCGGTCGTGAGCGGGTTAGGCGGGAGCTATATGCAGCTGGTCATCATGTTCTTCGAGGTTTTTGCGCAGGTGCGTGCGTCAACAACGACCAGTCGGGGAGACTTTCGTTTTGTGGCGTGTTATGATCTGGCTGTTCTCATCGAAACAACGTTCTGCCGAAAAATATTCAAATTTCCAACTTCGTTTATTATTTCTTCGTTCCGAAATAAATGCCAGAACGAAAAGAACAAAAAAAAAAAGAGCCGTACGTTTTAAAGCTTTTTCGCGATTTTTGGCACTCTGTACAAAATCAAATCATGCTTGGTATGACAGATCGCCTTTCCTGTGCCTTTCAACGACACCTACCTAGGTCCTTCCTATAAAACGTTGCCAAAAATTGATTAAAATAGAAAAAAAAAAATTGAAAGGGTTCGGTACGAATTACTCTAAGTCGGGTGCTTCAACTCTCTTCAATTCTACCGCTGCTGTCCCGTTTTGGAGACAAACGGCTATAATCAGTGTATAGGTTCTGAATGGGACGCACGCTACGATAGATAGGGGTATCATTTTTCGTCTCAAATAATTGGTTTTTATGAACGACGGGGCTCCTTAACCCACAATCGTCGGGGGAAAAAAAATAGTAGGACTTTTCTTTTTCACGATTCCCGTTGTGTACCTGGGGCATGGGAGTTTTCATCCGATTGCAGCTTTTTTCTTCTCCAACAATCAGTTTTTGTGGGACGTCTTAGACTGCAAAAACGAGGAATTCTGTGGTGCGCTTCTATATCGTAGCACGGGTCTTAGAGTACTTCCATGTATGCAGTAGTATACGGTACCTGACTCCTCCCACGCTAGTAGGGGTGGAGCAGATTATAAGAAGTTTCTGAGCTCCTCGCATAACAAGGAGGAACTCAGATTCTTACTAACGCGATACATGACTTCGAGCGCATTCGTTCGCGCAACCCGACCCGCCCTTCTAGGCGCAAACCCTACCACTATTATTAGTCTAGTCTAGTCTAATACTATTAATATTAGTAAAACAAAGATACTGGTAAAATTTCTTGATCAATAGCAAGCCGATAGTTTCGCACCTGAGGTGTCATCAACCGGTCAGGTACATTATTACTTAATCCAACAACTGCAACCCCTACCATGGGATTACTCCGACGAAAGACTTGCACTTCGAGTGGGGTCATGTTTTTGCAGTACCTGCACGCCCGTTTGCGACCAGGGCTATGATCATCTCGTATTATACCTATTTTTTTCACGACCGAGTTGAAGCCACTCGCGCGGGGTGAGGAAGTTCGTGTCGCACTCCGAAACGCACAGGCACACACACCACGTTTTACCTGTTTTCTTGGCGGAGCGAAACAATCATAGCGTCCTTGGCGGCAGTGCAATCCGCGTAGAAGATGAACCCCAATCACAGACCAGGTAACCGAGTCATTCCACGCTCTAGAGGCGCAGCAGAGATTCCAAGAAATTGCGAAGCTCCTGACATGAGGAGCAGCTGAACATCAACACCATCATCCATCATCCATCATCACCCGAAACATGACTTCAAGGATGTCCGTTCGCGGAACCCGACCAATGTTATTAATACACGCGCTATTACCACTAAATAGTCCTAAACGGACCAACGCTACGGTGTGAGGGGTTCATTGCTGGGGCCGTTCTTTGCACCTGCTCAGGGCCGCAACAAAACGATAAACTACGTTGCGCGATAAGATCGCCTGGAGTGTATCTGTATCTTTCGTACGTACGATATAGAGTCACTCGTGGAGCAAATCCGGTAGTGAGAGAGGGGGTACCCCCATACGGTACCCTTAGCTTGAGATACTAAGATACTGACCGACGCGCCCCCGTGGCCGAACTTCGTCGGCAGAGAAGAAAGACGTACCCCCCCCTACAATAGCCTTGGCCCGTCTCTCCCCGAGCCACATGATATTTTTGTTAGAATAATATTATTGCTATTACGCACTTGACATGTCAATCGCCCCCCCCGCCTCCCCCATTCTTAACTCTCTGGCAGCAAGAGGTTACCATCCCGTGCACGTTTATGCTCTACTCGAACGTCATCTTCATGACGTTTTACCCGCTGCCGTACCTGCTGAGGGGGCTACGAGTGGTCATCGTATCTGACAAAGGTCAGCGAATATTGAGAATGAAATCCGTACCAATGGTAGCAGTAGTAGTAGTAGTAGTAGTAGTAGTAGTAGTAGTAGTAGTAGTAGTAGTAGTAGTAGTAGTAGTAGTAGTAGTAGTAGTAGTAGTAGTAGTAGTAGTAGTAGTAGTAGTAGTAGTAGTAGTAGTAGTAGTAGTAGTAGTAGTAGTAGTAGTAGTAGTAGTAGTAGTAGTAGTAGTAGTAGTAGTAGTAGTAGTAGTAGTAGTAGTAGTAGTAGTAGTAGTAGTAGTAGTAGTAGTAGTAGTAGTAGTAGTAGTAGTAGTAGTAGTAGTAGTAGTAGTAGTAGTAGTAGTAGTAGTAGTAGTAGTAGTAGTAGTAGTAGTAGTAGTAGTAGTAGTAGTAGTAGTAGTAGTAGTAGTAGTAGTAGTAGTAGTAGTAGTAGTAGTAGTAGTAGTAGTAGTAGTAGTAGTAGTAGTAGTAGTAGTAGTAGTAGTAGTAGTAGTAGTAGTAGTAGTAGTAGTAGTAGTAGTAGTAGTAGTAGTAGTAGTAGTAGTAGTAGTAGTAGTAGTAGTAGTAGTAGTAGTAGTAGTAGTAGTAGTAGTAGTAGTAGTAGTAGTAGTAGTAGTAGTAGTAGTAGTAGTAGTAGTAGTAGTAGTAGTAGTAGTAGTAGTAGTAGTAGTAGTAGTAGTAGTAGTAGTAGTAGTAGTAGTAGTAGTAGTAGTAGTAGTAGTAGTAGTAGTAGTAGTAGTAGTAGTAGTAGTAGGCTCAGGTGTTGGTCGGGGGGGGGCACCCCGGTTTTTCCAATGAATTTAGGCCGCTCCCGCGAGTGACTCTCTGTACCTTACACGAAAACGGATAGGGATTAATTGTTTGTCAGGGGGGGGGCAGCGAAACGAACCGCTAATATCTTGTCGATGGCAGGGTTTACCCCGAAACAATATTAGCCCCGCCCGACACACGCGGAAATACGACGCCCTAGGAGTCCCTCTCCGGACCGACGCCGCGGTTTCAAGCAGACAATGAATGGCAACTTGGCAACCAGACACCTCTCTCCTCTCTTCCATGCCATACAGGTGCATAGATCGCCGATAAGGATGCGGTATCTCCGCGGACCTGCACAATGTTTCCGCTCAAACAGCCATCGACCCTACCCTAAATCGCTTCTGACCATTTGGCCAAATACGACCCACTTCGATCAACCATTCTATTATTGTTGTGTACGGTAGTGGTTGCCCCTCTATAGTCCCGGTTGAGTAGTGCCGGTTGCCCTCTGTAGTTCTTGTGATTCTTTGCCACAGATGGGAACAACCAGCGTTTACATTGTGCGGAGTAGTGCCGGTTGTCGCTTTAGTGCCGGTATGTCTGGCTAGCGTACACCGGTGCGAGAAAGGGACCACTATTCTACGCCATCTTCCCTTTAGGTTCCAGGTTTGCGACGAGCCGTGGTCACACAGGTGTCGTTCCCTGCCCCCTGGGATGAAAAACGCCTTCATTGTTATCGCGCAAGGGGTTTAGCATATGCCCGCTGTGTAGGATTGATTATTTGCACCTGGATAGTCGATCACGCTGCTCCACGATTTCCATCGAAGTTGGCTAACTCACGCCCTCGCAATTTCGGTGATACCACAGTCTGGCGATCAAAGTACTCCACGGTGCTGTCGAGGCGCAACGTGTTCCTGATGCTTTTTTTGGCGTTCGTGGCGTTTAGCCTGATCGCGACATTACTCAAGTTCATCGCTCCAAACCGTTACGGGTGAGTGGGTGGTGTTATTGTTGTTGTTGTTGTTGTTGTTGTTGTTGTTGTTGTTGTTGTTGTTGTTGTTGTTGTTGTTGTTGTTGTTGTTGTTGTTGTTGTTGTTGTTGTTGTTGTTGTTGTTGTTGTTGTTGTTGTTGTTTTGTTGTTGTTGTTGTTGTTGCTGTTGTTGTTGTTGTTGTTGTTGTTGTTGTTGTTGTTGTTGTTGTTGTTGTTGTTGTTGTTTTTGTTGCTGTTGTTGTTGTTGTTGTGGTTGTGGTTGTTGTTGTTGGGGTTGTTGTGGTTGTTGTTGTTGTGGTGGTTGTTGTGGTTGTTGTTGTTGTTGTTGTTGAAACGGCGCACGACCATGAGAGGTAATGGAAGACCGCAAAAGGCAGTTAGTTGCAAGCTGCGGGGGGCGGAGGGGGGCAGCGACAGTCAGTGAAGAGCAGTTCTTGGAGAGGCGTCTAGAGGATGCAGACCACTGCGGAAGAGTACCTCTTGGTTTCAAAGGTCTTGAGTTGAGGAGGTCAAGCCTTGTCAGAGTCATCCCGCGCTAGCGGTGCAGCATAACCCGAGACGACGTGACTTCGAAGACATTCGTATGCTCAACCCGACCAGCATATCTACGCACTAGTCCTAAAACAAATGTACTCGTAAACTTACTATACAACCTATAGTTCCATGCTTGAGGGGGCTCAACCCCGTCAGAAACATTTCGCCCAGAATGTGTAACTCCTACCTAACTTGGACTTTTGGAGGCTACGATAGAGGTGCACCAGTTTTTTTTTCTGAGATTTCCCTAATTAGACATGTCTTCACCAAACACCTGATTTGGAGAAAGACATAACTGCTACCGGATGAGAATTCCCATGGCCTCGGTACGCAACGAGAATCATGCAAAAACAAGAAAAATGTGTTTTTTTTTTCAGACGATTTTGGGTTAAGGAGCGCCGTCACTCAGAAAACAAAATCGCCAAAAAAAGGTATACCTCTGTCGTAGCACGCTTCTTCCGTCGGATGAATCCTCGCACAACTGGCTTCCTCCTCTATGATGTTCGCCGTACCGTATTTCTCCTTCTCCCTTCTCCCTAGCCGTAACGCAGACCCGGGGTCACCAAGAAGGCTCTTCTCCCCCCCCCCGCTACGGTATCCATCCGCATTTTTCCTCGTCGCGAGAAGAATTCAGCGCTTCCTCACCTCTCGTGGGGTCTCTTGACCTGTTGTCGTGGCGCTGTGACAGGGAAAATCCTACCAAGGTGTGCTTTGCCATTGCTGACTGGTGGCTCTACGGGCCTATTTGTGGGGTCTGCGCGGGGATCTCGTCGAAACTTTTCATCGAACTGGCGCGTGTTCAGGACAGGATTAACATGTCCAAGGAGATTTCTTCCGCCGCTATCGCCTGGTTCGCCACTGCTGGTGGGTGACTATTATGGGGGGACATCACAGTGATCAAAATTATACTATATAAGACAAAAATCCGACTTTAGCGAACCTGACTGGGACCGCCCCCCCCCCAACGTCCCATCCCGTTCCGTCCCTCGGTGTGCATGCAGTGTCTGGCAGATAGTGACGTTCTTCCTGACATTAATCCGGGCCGATTTTGATGTGCTGAATGCGCTGTACCGTGTGGTATCATAGCAGAACAAAGAAGCCCCGATCTAGATAGTCGAGGACGGCACACCACATCAACGAGGCTGACTCTCGGATCACACCCCTCCCCCTACCTTGTGTCCCATCCCATCACTCGGCGTGTGGCACACCGCTCTACAACAACGCTAACCCCCCCCCTCCCTCCCTTTGTTGTAGAATATCTGGTCGTACGTTATACCTGGCAATATATATACCGAAGGCTAAGGCTAGGGTAGGACGCGTGCCACGATAGAGGTGCACCATTCCGAGGTTTTCAAAATTTTGGAGGAGCTTAAGACACGATCCCCCGAAAAACTGATTTGGGAGAAAAATAAAACTGCTACCGGTTGAAAAAAAGCATGGCCTAGGTATGCAACGAGAACCATGCCAAACAGAAATGTGCCTTTTTTTTCCCCGACGATTTTGGGTTAAGGATCCCCATCATTCAGAAACCATTTGTTACACGAAAATCGCTGGTACCTTTTTCGTGGCACCCGAGGAGAGATTCCAGCCAGTAGCACGAGGGACTCTGTACCTCACTATCGAAAACACTTTAGGCGATTCATGCTTGGCACAGCGTCGCTAGTTATTCCTTTGTGGATTCACACCTCAAAAATAAAATATCGCCAGGGATGAAGACCGCTAAGAGACGGGGGGGGGGGTCACTCATGCGAGTCACTCCGAGAGCCACCGCGAAAGAAAGAAGGCCCAAAAGTGACCCCAGTGTTGTTCTACGGTAGCATTGATATCTTTCCTGGACGATTACGATGTGATCAACGCTCTGTGTCGAACTGTGGTACGTAAAAGCGGGACAGTATTTTCCGGACGGTTTTCGAGCAACTACTACTGCAGGATCACCGTCCCCCTCGAACCCCTCCCACCGTGTGTCTCATCTCATCCCTCCATGCATGACGGCCTGGCAGTGCCGTTCCGCCTGATGTTCACCCTGAGCGATGCTGATGCCTTGAACGTTCTGTGTGATGCCGTAGTAGTTTAGCGTAAAAAACTTTATGGCCGATTCGAGCGCGGCACAACACTGCAATGAAGCAAACTCAGATCCCCTCTACCCCCCCAGCCACCCCAGCTCCCTCTCGACAGGGATGCTTGTCAATGGTCAAATGACTAATGTAAGCAACAACACGTACGCACCCCTACCCCACCCCACCCCCCCCCACCCCACCCCACCCCACCCCACTCCACCCCACCCCACCCCACCCCACCCCACCCCACCCCACCCCACCCCACCCCACCCCACCCCACCCCACCCCACCCCACCCCACCCCACCCCACCCCACCCCACCCCACCCCACCCCACCCCACCCCACCCCACCCCACCCCACCCCACCCCACCCCACCCCACCCCACCCCGCCCCCCACCACCCCCATTACTTTCCATCATCAAACCTAACTCTGACCAACTCCCATCTCTCGCCCCGTACACCCCATCCCGTTCCTCGATGTCTGATGATTGGCAGTTCCGTTCTACCTGATGTTCATCCTGAACGACTATGACGTGCTGGTGGCTCCGCGGGCAGTGAACTTCCTCGTTTCTCTCTGCGTGTTCCTCACGGGTATTTCCACGTAAGACGCCAGAAAAGAATGGGACAGGGTCGGTTTAGCCGTAGCCCTAGCATTACCAGTCTAAGTGCAGTAAGTGGTTTGCTTGTGACGCGTCCTACGATTCTTCGAAGTAGAGGTGCACCACTTTATTTTCCGAAGTTCCTCGCTTTGGGAGGTTAAGACAGCATAAGACATGTCCTTCTTAACCAAAACCACTGACTTGTTTTTGGAGAAGAAGAGCAAAACTGCTAATGAGTCGTTCTAAGGTAGCCTCCCCAAATTTTCGTTACCGAAATGGCCGGTTTTGAAACCCGCTCCCGGCCGTATCTCGCGAAATACGATCCCTCTTGCCACCCCCACATGATCGTTCGATAGTCCTACTAGTCCTTAGAAAACAACTAAATAATTGAAGATCATATTTTTCATCACATGCTTGCTCGTGCTGAGCAGCCATGAAACATTCGTTAAATAATGTCGATGGTTTTGGGGAGGGCTATCGTAGAATCAGTCTACCGGATGCAAATTCCCCTGGCCAGCTGATTCTACGATAGCCCCCCCTCAAAAATACAGCGATTGTCTTTAACGAACGTTCCATGCCTGCCCGAGACGAGAGGCCGGATGCCATGAAAAAAAGCATATTCAAGTATTTTTTTTGTTTGCAAAGGACTATCGAACGATGACGTCGGAGTGGCAAGCGGCACAGTAATTCAGCAGATACGGCCGGGAGCTGGTTTCAAAACCGGCCATTTCGTTGAAGGAGTATTGGGGGGGGGCTACCGTGGAACGGCTCGGCTTAGGTATACAACGAAAATCATGCAAAAAAAGAAATGATCTATTTCCAACGATATTGGGCTAAGGAGCCCCGTCATCCAGAAATTAATTTCGCCAAAAAACGGTATACCTTTATACCGTTATCGTAGCACGCGTCTTATGCAGAAAATACCCACCTTCCGGCAGTAGGACTTGTGCCACAGCCTGACTCTGTCGGTAGCATTCGCGCAACTAACTGACTCTACGATACTATTAATAGCCCCCTCACAAAAAAACAGCGATTTTATGTGACGAAAACTTCATTGCTGCTCGACACGAGGAAGGAAGGGTGTTTTATGAAAAAATAGGCTCGCTTGGTTTGTAGCATTCGCTTAACTGGCTGATCCTGCGATAGCCCCCCTCTGCCAAAACAATACAGCGATTTGGTTTTTAAGGGTGTTTCGCGGCTGGGCTGCTCGATGCTAGGAAAGATGCTGTGAACAACTCATCTGGACACATAACTTCTTGTTTGCAAAGAAAGGGCTATCAAACGATGACGTCGGACTGGCAAGGAGTACCACCGTATTTCAGGAGACACAGACAGCCAGAACCTGGTTTCAAAACCAGCGATTTGATGATCAGGACAAAACCTGCAGCAGGGAGTGTACGGCGCGTGCTTCGAAAGAGATACACCATTTCTTTTCTGAGTTTCCTCAGTTTGGGAACTAACTTAAGACCTCTCCCAAAAATTGATTTGGAGAAGAAAAAAAACTGCAACTAACAACTGCTACCGGATGAAAAATACCATATATATGGCGTATGTACACAAGGAAAATCATGCAAAACAAGAATGGCGTATCTCCGGCGATTTTGGGTTAAGGAGCCCCGTCATTATTAACAAAACATTTCAGGCAAAAACTGCTGGTGGTACCAATATCGTATCACGCATCATCTTTAGATATAGATAGGTCTAACATGCGTCTTTGGATACTAGGTCTAACACGCGTCTTTGGATAGGTCTAACACGCGTCTTTGGATAGGTCCAACACTCCTAAATTGAAGGGTGGATCAGAAAAGAATGGTGCACTTCTAATAACGTAGCACATGCATCACCGGTCCACAAGAAATTTCTACCAAATCCTCTAATCCGAGGGATGCAGCGGAAGATTCTAAGGATTTCCTCGGCGCCTAACATGAGAGGCGTTTATATATCAACATCATCACCCGAAACATGAAATCGAACACGCTCTCTACGCTCGCGCAAACCGACCCCAACATTTCCATGCGCGCTAGTCCTTGAACGAGCGTACTCGAAAAACGGAAGTATCATACTAACCCGTAGTTATCGTACACATCGACCGGTCACATTATCACATTATCACATTATCACATTATCACATTATCACATTATCACATTATCACATTATCACATTATCACATTATCACATTATCACATTATCACATGATCACATGATCACATTATCACACATTACCACATACCTTTCGCCCAAGACGTGCAACGCCTATCTAACGTGGGGTGACTGTTACCAGGCTTGGATTGGGTAGGCTATTGGTTAACCTTTTGCAAGTGGTCAAACGGAATAATACCCCAATAATACCTTGATAAAGGGCGTCGTCGGCGGGACCATGGGTTTTTGGGGTCGTGGGTTCAAATCCCACCATCCACAATATAACAGTAAACTTTTTCAGACTTTCCCCATGTCGAACTTGAATAATGCTCTCCCCGGTATACCCAGGAAATGAAACCGCTTGGATATTGACAGGTCCGCCGGTATATCCGGCCGACCTGGTATCCCGCCGTTTCAGGGGGGGAGAGTGTTACAAGGTCTAGTTCGGGTAAGCTATTGGTTAACCTGTTGCAAGTGGTCAAATGGACTGATACCCCACTAATACCTTAATACGACTCTACCGCCGTGCTCTGAACAGGTTTTTCATCGAGCCTCGACGGAGCAAGGGGGTGATCCATATTTGTCCGCACAGGAAGAAAAAAGTCGCGGTCGTTGTGGACGAGCCTCAGATCTTAGCGTGGAAGGAAAAGTGGCACGATTCAAGGGTGAGAGAGTGGATTAGATAATTCAAGTTAGCGAGGCAGTAGTCATTATTATTAGAGCTCCTTTGGCATCCTTCTTTTTCTTCTTTCTGTGCTTGCTTTATATAAACATTATTTATGAAAAATGGTAATTTTTCTACGCGCGCACGCCTTTAAAGGCATTCAAAAGCCTTAGACTATATTTCATATATGTGTACCCCACGTCCTGAATCCTCCGCCTTGGCTGAGCTCCCAGCACTATATCACAGCATTCCTCTATAATACCTTGGAACAAAAACAGACTGAGCCAGGATCTTCCGATGGGTTTTCATTGGGTTGGTTCAACGTGTTGTTGCGCACCTCGCTGGAGTGCGTTGAAAAAATGAATTCTTAACACTCGATGAGCTGAATTATTCTCAGGCGAAGAACGACTGCGAAGCGCCAAACCCAATCAGCGTCTCTATGCGCTGGTCCTCTGAATCAAATGTGATCGGACAATTTTCACACCAACACTTTAGCCGACAGTTCTTCCCCGCTTAGACGCCGTCACAAACGCCGTTTGCCCCACAAAGTGCAACCCTCTGTCTGCCGTGGGATGAGCCCCAGACGCGAGCTGCAATAGAGGTACGCCACTTTTTTACTAGTACTACCCCTCACTTTATAGGAGGTCCAAACACGTCCTTCTAAACCCAAAAACTGATGTTTGTTTGTTTTTTCAGAAAAATATACCTTATTTATTTTCGCGGATGAAAATCCCATGGCCTAGGTACACGACGAGAACCATGCAAAGCGAAAAATGACGTACTCCCGACGATTTGGGGTCAAGGAGGGGCCGTCACTCAAAAACCATTTCACACAAAAACTGCTGGTACCTCTATCATATAGCACGCGTCCTAATCGAGAGCAACAGACACAACAGCGGCATACATATGCTTCGATGTGTTCTCTGCCAATGGGGTAGAGGGTCCGGCCCTATTCCCTATTAATGATACATACACTACAGCTGTGGAAGAACGAGGATGTCGTTGAAGCTTGTATTTGCCAACTAACTGCGCGTGATACTCCGATCGCACTTGTTACGATAACATGCTCTCAAATCAAGTATTTAGGTCGGTGGCGCCCTTCATTCTCGCTACTGAACTGTAGAAACGGGGTCAACAAGGTCGAGTTTGCTAAGACGGTCAGCCTCAAATCATTTTGCGCCGGTAGGGGTCTAGTCTAGGGGAATACCCCCCCAGTTGTCACTACTGGGTGTGAGAAAAACACGATATATAGGTGATTCTGCTTGCCGCAGCGTAGCAAACCATCTCATCGGGAATTATCACAAAGAAAACAAAAACAGCACAAAAGCCTATGACTGCAGGGGACAGGGGTCACTCGCGCGAGCGACCCCAAGCAGCCACTGGAAAGCAATAGCCATCAAAAGGGACAAAAGGAACCCCACTGCTGTGACGTTAATCAACCGGCTTGGCCAAGGCCAACGTAGGAGGGTCATAGAGTCATGTTAGGGGCCTCCTTCTCCAGCGGGCCCAGGCTCACTCGCGCGAATGACCCATCTGTCCCCCATTGCGGTCTAAAGCGTTCGAGCTGTTGTAATGTTTTTGGTATGGCGCCGCCACGGGATGGTCAGAGTCACTCAGCACCGCTGCGTCAAACCAACCGCCTGCAGACGTTTTTGCAGAGAGGTACAGAGTCACTCGGGCGAGTGATCTAGTACGAAAACCTAAACCCTGCTGTGAAGCATAGGGGTATGACAGAGTGATACTGCATAATACTACAATGCCGTAGGGCTTCCTGGTCGCTTTTGAGGGGGACATCATCCGACGGCTGGCTGCAGAACTCACAAGGTTCATTCACCGATGGGGGGTTGAAGAATTTTCAGATATATTCACACGGGTCGGATTACTTCTCCCGCGTCGGGTGGGGTCAAGGCCGCCCGAGCCGACCCGCGATATTTGAAACCCACTTGATTCGACCCACCCCAAGCCGTGGTGTTTCGAGTACTTCCTGGGACGCGTGCTACTAGAGAGGTGGAAGTTTTCGTCTGAAATGGTGTCTGAATGACTCAAGACACTCCTTAACCCAAAATTGTCGGAAATCGACCATTTTTTTGTTGCATGGTTGCATGATTCTCGTTAGATGCCTATTAATAGGCCATGGGATTCCTCATCCGGTGCTACAATAGCGGTTTCATGTTCTCCAAAAAAAACGCTTTTGCCCTAAGAAGGACGTGGCTATCGTGTCTTAACCTCCTATAATGAGGAACCTCAGAAAAAAATGGTGGTGCACCTCTATCGAGGCATTCGTCCGGAACGAAACTTGCTGCGCTTCTACCGCGTGCTACCGTAGAGGTGTTAAAGGTCCACCATGTTTTGGCTTTAACGGTTTAGTTTGTGAATGTCGGGACTTCTTGAACAATCTTAACCCAACTTCGTTAGAGTGTCGTCGGTTTTTTGCCCGATTTCTTTGCGTACCTAGGCGACGAGAACTCTTTCATCCGGAGGTAGCAGTTTCAGTTTTCTCTTAATCCGTTTTCGGGAGAGGTTTAAGGCTCCTGTACAAAGTGAGGCAGTCGCAGTAAAGAAAGGGCGCGCCTCTACAGTACCGCAGCATGTGGAAATTCGACCGCCAAACCTGCTGTGTCACGTTTGATGTTCCAGGTAATCATGGCCTTTCCGCCCCTGGACCACGCGTTCGAGAAGCACGTGCA
Organism: Undaria pinnatifida; assembly: GCA_012845835.1. Taxonomy (NCBI): domain Eukaryota; class Phaeophyceae; order Laminariales; family Alariaceae; genus Undaria; species Undaria pinnatifida. Next base: position 1,131,029 of record JABAKD010000017.1, on the reverse strand, counting down.
AGACTACCTCTGTTCGGAGTCCTACGATTTCCTAAAGGAGGTGAGACGCGATGCTACGATAGAGGTAGCGCATTTTGGCCCGTTTTTTTTTTGTCAAAACGGCGGAGCTCCTTGATTGACCCAAAACCATCGGAATTTCATTAGTTTTTCGCAATATGTTTTTCGTCGCATATACCTAGGCTAAGGAACATACATCACCGGTAGTTATAGAATTGTCGCCGCTGTTTGCCGTCCGACGCGTGCTCGGATAGAGGTATGAGGGTATACTACTTTGTGGCTAAGCTGTTATGTGAATGACGGGGGGGACTCCGTAACCAAAATTTGTCGGAACTTCGCCCTTTTTTTGCATCATTTTTCGTTGTATGCCTGGGTCACACACGCATCTTCACCTCTATCTATCGTATCACGAATCGGTGCAACATTTACCGAAGCCATGTGTCGGTCAAGTACGGCGCAAGACACCTGCAACAGACAAAACAGATCTATATATATACACTTACTACTACTCAGGCCGGCCTTGTTATTTGGGAGATGGTGCGTTGTACGCGGTAGGTGTGTCACTTTTTTGGGAGGCTTTCTTTTTTGTTTGCAGTGGTAGTCTGGCTCTCGGGGTCAATCGCGCGAGTGGCCCCCCCGTTCCCCTTCGCGGCGTTGACGCCTTTACACCTGGAATTGGGGACAATTCACTTGAAGTTAGTATAGGGAGGGATTTTGGGGCTCTGAAGGGGTTATTGTGCGCCGTGCTGATTTCATTTTTCGGTGTGAAGCCGCAATGGAATGGTCTACTAGGCCGCGCCAAGCACGTCCCCTGAGGTCTTCTCGTCATGTTCTCGTCAGGGACCAGGGTAGGGTAGGGGGGTTTGTTGTTGTTTTTTGGGGCGTTCGTTTTGCAGTGGCTCCGGGTCACTCCCGCAAGTGACCCGCCCCGTTTGTTTTGGCGGTCTTAAACTTCCGTGCGCTGTTATTACTTTTCGATTAGAATCCGCAATGGAAGGTTAAGCTACGATATGCCAAAACAAACGCCTCCCAAAGTATTTTTGTATGTGAGCTGCAGAGTCACGTGTGCGAATATTATATGATATTAATTGTATGATATGATAGTATGATACGATGGTATTATATGATAGTATGATATGATAGTATGATATGATAGTATCATATGATAGTATCATATGATAGTACCATATGATAGTATCATATGATTGTATCATATGATAGTATCATATACTCGAGTATATGGTAGTATCGTATGATTGTATCATATGATACTACCGTATGATATGATATGATATAATATGACATGATATTATATCATACGATATGATACGACAGCACAAAACATGGTAGTGAAATTGGGGGGATATCATAACAGCCGTAACATCCCCCCTACAAATACCCTTGGTCTCAGTGGGATACAGAGTCACTCGTGCGAGTGGCCAAGTCCAGCAGTGAAACGGCGAGTACCACCCCTACCTCAGCTTTTTGGTTGCACTGCACTAACTTCTGAATAACGGTTCCCCCGGTTTCTCTTGCATTCCCGTAAATATGGGCCTGCCTTTTCTATTACCCTTATTCTAACGGTATAGGGTGTCCTGCACCAGCTGTACCGGGATCATCCCAACCAAGACACGAGCCGCTGCAAATTTTCTCTTCTATTTTTCTTTTATTTTCTTTCCTTTTGTTTCCCTGTCCCTTTCTCTTCATTCTCTTTATTTTCTTTTCAAGTTCTTTGTTTTTCTAATCCAGGTGCGCCATCTTTATTTTGAGGCTTCCTTCCTCGAGGACCTCTATCTATGCCGCCGCCAACATCGGATTTTGGAGTAAAATGTCACCCGAGGAACAAAAGCCATTCATGACCCCTAAGAACATTGATAAAATCGTTCCGCAAAACCGAAAAGGACACTTTTCCCACGACTTTGGGTTAAGCAGCCCCGCATAAAATGCTCGCCAAATATAATGCACCCTCTATCGTAGCACGCTCCCCAAGTTGTCGACGCTGGGCGAAGGTCTAAATACGAGCTACCTGAAACTGTCGCCGTCTCCCCTACCCCGCCCGCCCATTCGCTGCGATATTTTGGCAGCTGGACAGATACATAGAGAAGTCGGCCAACATGGAGCCTGAAAAGCAGTACGAGCATTTTCGGGTTATCGTTGACATGTACATCATGCCGGGGTCGGAGCTGGAGGTCAACATTGAAACTGCCATGCGAAATAAAATATTAAAGGTAAAAGTTGTGGACTACGTAATTTTTGTTTTCTTGACATTATGTTTCTGTCATTTACTTGCCAGTTTTGTTGGTGCTACTGTCGTTGTTGTTGTTGCTGTTGTTGTTGTTGCTGTTGTTGTTGTTGTGGTTGTTGTTGTTGTTGTTGTTGTTGTTGTTGTTGTTGTTGTTGTTGTCGTTGTTGATGTTGTCATTGTTGTTGTGGGTATGATTGTTTTTGTCCTACGATAATATTATAGCGTAGACGTCTGTCCAATATGAATAAAAAACTTTCCATAAAGCAGTAGTATCTCGTTTTTGTTACCGTTGCCGTCGTTATTATATTTACTACCTGGTATGGTTATCATTGTAATGTTGATAATTATATTGTTATGGTATCATACCATCAATACATACCCAGGATATTGTTGTCATTCGTATTATCGTTATTCGATAAAATGTTCATCATGTAGCCGGGTCGCGGCATCGACCCACCAATATTGAGACGCCCATGCGAAAGAAGCTATTGAAAATATATACGCATCGTACCTAACGGAGCGAGCGAAGACGATTGCCAACTTGCACGGCCGTCTATAACATTAGGAAGGGCCATTTTCTAGCTGGGTGGGAAGTAAAGACCCTGTGGAACCCTGAAGCCTGCGATCCGCGCCGTCCGATTGAAATCCGCGATCGAGTAGGTTTAGGGTGCCCTCTGCCTGCCGCCAGCGTACACAACAAGTTATTATGGTGACACTTCAAAATGTTACTGTTATAATCGTGCGGCCGACATATCCCTTAGCCTGCGAAGATGAGTATGGACCACTCAACCGGTTGAACTCGCAGCAGACGTAGTTTTGAAATGACACTAGTTAATGGCAATATTTTAACGCAAAATCAACCAAGGAGAATTCCAAACACATGCGCTACCCTACTCTGTTACTTCGTGCATATTATTGTTCACCCCTCAAGAAGCATGCGGTGAGGAGGTTTTTCACGTAGATGTGAGGCGTGTCCGACAACCGTTGACCAGAAAGTGGGCCGCCAATGTGTCGTCCTGGATGTCCTTATCTCCGATCTTTCTTCGCAATGAAATAACCGAACATTCATTTCAAAAGCGGGGCTAGATCGGCGACCTTTCTGTGCATCGAGAAAACAAAAGCAAAAAAACGTCGAAATTGCTCAAAACCTCAGATTGGCGACCACGACAACTTCATCGCTGCGGAGGTGACGATGAAGCGAGACATCTTCAACCCTTCGGGAACCGAGATCCGGAAGATGCTCGACGAAAATCTTCTCAAGACTTTCCTCGTCAGTACCGGCTTCCTTAACATCTGCAAACAACTCCAGGAGGAAGCAGGTGCGCAACATCGGAGCCACCCTGCGGTAGAAGCTGCACTTTATTGGGCCAAAGATTCTGACCGTTCTAACGACTGGTTCTACGATAGATAGCCCCCAGCAAAACCAGCGATTTTTGTTGAACGAACGTGTGACGAACGTTTCATGGCTGCTCAACACGAGGAAGGATGCTATGAAAGCTAATATCTTCACATATTTTCTTGTTTGCAAAGGGCGGTCGAACAACGATGTCGGGGAGGCAAGGGGCACCGTCTTTGCCAGGATTTACGGCCGGCATCACAAGAGCTGGTTTAAAAACCGGCGATTTCGTCGAAGAAATGTTGGGGGGGCTACCGTAGCGTTGCTCCCTAATGGCCCTTCTGGCCCTCAAGTGTGGCGCTAGTCGGATTCTAGCATTATGGAATGATAGTATCATAGTATCATAGTATAATAAATTTACAAGTTTTACGAGTATTTTTGGTTTTATTTTTAGAGCCTAGCGCGTGGTAATGTTGGTCGGGTGGCGCGAACGAATGAAAGGTCTTCAAACTAGTTTTTAGGGTGATGATGGATGATGATGGATGATGATGGATGATGGATGATGTTGACGATATTGAACTCCTCGAGTTAGGAGTTCACAAACTTCTTAGAACCTTCTGATGCATTCCTACAGTGGGATGGCTCATCGACGAAAAAGGGAGAAAACAATTCTTAGGAAAACACAAAAGTGCGCAGCGTATTTTACATTGCCATTAGTGTTAATAACCAAGGCAACGTGTGCTAGGAGGATCAATGCTCCAGTCACCCCTGGTGACCCATTTGTGGAGACGTGAGCAATTCATATATCCCCTCTCTACGCCGCAGCACGCCTCATTGACGGGATTTCTCTTGTTGTACCCAATGCTCTGTTGCTTTCGAACGTATCCCACGTTTTCCTTTTGTCGCTCTTGCCAGATATTGAAAGCAGCATATCCACCATGGTTGACGCGAACTTGCCGGAGTCCACGCCGCTCGAGCTGTTGGACGGCAAGATTCGAGAGGAGGACGTAGAGGAAAGCGAGATGGTATTGTCGCTCGCGAAGGCTTCACTACAGTTTAATTAAACCCCCGCGCCCTTTGTTAACGGAGTAATTCGATTAGCCCCCATATCCCAGGGGAGGACATCTAAGAAAGCGAGGTGTTCACGTCAAACCGCGAAGGCATCCCCCCGCTTCAATGTTTACCCCTGCTACCACTATGCTCCTAAACGCAAGGACCTCGTTATGTAGTACTATTTAATACGTGTGCGTATCAACACTAATAGCACACGCGGGTCCTGGATTTCTGTACAGAGCTGCTTCAACGTTCTGAAAAGAAAAGGGAGGACTTGTGTGTGCTAATGCGAATACCACAAAGTTGCGTATGTTTCCGGACGGAGTTGTGAAAGGATGGGGAGGAGAGCAAACTTACTGCGTCTCTAGCCAACTCCCCCTGCGCTTCAACGTACTTCATTTATAGCCAGCTGCACCGATGTGTTCTTCGCGATGGCACCGGTGTGGTCTTCCAGACGGAACAGGAAAGGAGTTAGGAAGGCGAGAACCCGGGGGGGGGGGGGGGCGAATGCCCCCCGGGGGAAGATGCTGTATCCATTGTCCCATTTGTTCTACACACACGGTAAAACACGGCGTATCTATAGTCTCATTTTTCTAACCCGCGGATAGAAGATGGTATATATGGTGACGTTTTTACAACCCGCCCCATGCGTCAAACCGCGGTAGATGGATATAAAATTCCACACAACAAAAGATGGCTTCGATAAGATGTTCGAGCATCGGCGCGGGCAGGGATACGGATAGGAAGCCGGGAGGCTTGTGTGGAAGGGGGGGGGGGAGGGGGGGTGGACTACTCCTTTCCTCCCTGACCCCCTCATCTCCGGGGCTAGAAGATATTTTACCCGTAGTCCCATTTTTCTAGCCCGTCCCATGTGTGAAGCCCCGATAGACGGATATCTAACCCCATGGGCCAGAGATTGAATGGGGATCGGGATGGGAAGTCGGGGGGATTTGGGGGGGGGGGGGAGGGGGGGTCGAGCCCTCCTTCCCTCCGTCCCTTCCCCCATGGTGGTAGAGTATGGTCAATATATTGTCTCCTTCTCCTACCCCGGCTCACATTTGGATCCACGGCTGATGGCCGTTCAGCCTCCTTTGGGGCTGCAAAGGGACCAAACCTGTCGAGACAAATGTTGATGTCTTACGATAGCCGCGGCCACACGAAGGGAAGCAGTCCGGGCTGCTGGGGCAGAAGATGGGGGTCAGAAGTGCAAGGTATAGGGAAATAGATGTCCCGCACGGGCGTGCGCAGCATGTTCGTGCGGGGGCTTTTGCGCGGCGCTCTATTTAGCAGCGGTCGATAAGACCGCGCTCGCTTCTCGTATTGTTTTGGTCTTAGTACCGTAATCAAGTCAAAATGGTTTCTCAGACCCATCCAGCGTATCAAGTCGAGGAAGATTGCAACCTTTTGTTAATGGCCGCGGCTGGGGGGATGGGGAGATGCGGGGGGCGGATGGAGAGGGTCCTGGTTTGTACCAGGTATTGTCCACTAGCAACGGAGAAAAGAGGGGAAAAGCGACGGAGTTTTACTAAAATTAGACTACGCAAACACCTGTGAGGTCAAGGGTTTCGTCGAAACTCATATTTGGAAGCTGGACGTGATAATCCGATGGCGCGCATGTCACGGGCTGTTGGGGTATCTTTTCTGGGAGGAGTGTCAATCAAAAAGCAAGAACACTTACTTCCGTGCACGCGATTGGAAGGGAAATGTTTGGCCACATAATCTTAAGGTGGGCGAGATTTGCTTATGTGCGCGCAATTGGAAGAAACGTGTTTGGCCCCAGAGTCGGCTCGAAAAGCAAGTACCACTGGTTGACGGGAAAATGTAGTCGCCGTTGTGGATTGGGTACGAATACTAAGTATAGATACTGAACGGTCCTTATATTTTTGCCCAAAAGACCAAGGCTGCGGCCAGGGGGGTCATTTTTGGGGAGCATTTTTCGCGGTAGCTCGGGATCGCTCGCGCGAGTGACCGCCCTCTTCCTTTACGAAGCTAAACCCTCTCATGCTGCTTTAATATAGCGACAAGAATCCGGAATGGAACGGTGAGCTAACCCTGCGCCGAGGAAATCGCCTATGGTATTTTTTTTGCCCTGGCCTAGGACGCGTGCTACGATAGAGGTAGCACTTTTCACCTGAAACGGTTTCTGAACGATGGAGCTCAGGACATAAGCCAAAAATGTCGGAAACATGCCAAAATTTTGCGTGGTTCTCGTTTTGTACCTAGGCCATAGGATGTTTCACCCGGTAGAAGTTTTACCTTTGGTCCAAATCAGGTTTTGGGAGAAGTCATAAGCTCCCGAATTGAGGAACCTCGGAAAAAAACGTGGTGCACACCTGTCGAAGCACGCGTCCGTGAAGTACAGCAGAGTCACTCGTGCGAGTGGTGGAAACCCGGCAGTGAACACAGGGATACCCCTCCTACCGCAGTCTTGGTCCAAGCAAGCGTACAAAATACCTGGTTCTTCGAGAAGAAGGATGGTGTCGTCTTGATGATGAACAGGAGCACACCTACTTGTGGATGACTCGTTTTTCACGCGGGTTAAACGCGAAGTTTGACCCGTTTTTGGAGAGGTTCGCGCTCTTACAGCAAGTCTCGTGGCAGAGTGTAGGAGTGCGTAGTGCTTCCTCAACTTGCCAGTTAATGTTTTTGTTTTCCCAGTTATTGCCACCGCGCAAAAACAAGACTGGACGGATGTATGTAGTTATCGGGGGTGGCCGTTAATCTCATAATCCCATAGTTGGGCCGAGTGGGGCGGTGTGGTAAAATTTTTTTTTTCACAACGTGACCGTTGTTGAGGGTTGGGGGGGTATATAACTGAGTTGAATGGGGATCCACTTGTCTGATCAGGTCGTGTCGGGAACGGGCGGGCGGGGCGAGGCGGGGAGCAGGGTGAGTATAGCAAGATGGATCACTAAACAATACCTGGAGCAAAAATCGACGCGATTCTTAGGTACTGGAATAAATATGTTTTAGCAGAGAGAATGAAATTGGTTGCTATCTTTTTCTGAGTGGTCTACAGCAGCAGGAGATTTTTCTACTGTAGAGGCGTCTAATTCGTGGAATATTCCTGGAAAATTCTAGGAAATTCTCTGGAAATTGGCGACTACGTAAGGAGTAAGATGTGTGTGTGTGTTTCTTTTTCAGTGTTATTGCTGACGAGCGGCCAACAAGCCCTCAAGCGACCGAGATATGCTGCCAGGCCAGCTTGCCGACGTCGAGCCGCTTCGTTTTGCACTTGTTTTCCTTGGATAGATGTACCACCCTGTGGCGAAGTATTCGTCTGTGTTTGTGGAGGTTGGTATGATGACGCGAAACTCGTTGTGCATGGGAGGAGAAATGAACCGTAGGGTGTGCGCTGGGTGTGCTCGAAGTCGGTGGGTAGAAGGAAACGGGCAATAATAATGTGAAGGCGATGATGTAGGCATAATTAATTATTTTGGCGTTTGGTTTTGCTAAATGCTTTGGTTATCCAAGGTCACATATGGTAATATGGGCGTCAGGTTTTGGGGCTCGATCCTCATTCAGCGGCTCAGATCGATATCGCCTCTTATGCACAGGTCTGAAAATGTTATTTAGTGAGTTACAGGGCCACTCCTACGAGTGGCCTAAACTCGGCATGTGAAAATGGGGATATTCTATAGTATTACGTACAATACTATATAATACAACACTATGTTTAACAATAATGAAAAGATACACTTCAGCTGTGAAATCGACCAATATTTTATTATACGAGTGCACTATATAACACCGTATATGATATTGTATATAACATATATACTACATGCTACAATATATTTCATTTTAATAATACTATACAAGGTTCCCCTTCGGTGGGGGGGTTGCTTGATATCCCGGGGGCGCCGCCGAGTCGAACAGGGGGAACACACAGCCTTTCCTATGATATTGTTAAGGGCAGTTTCCCTAACCAAAACAAAGAAATGTCAGGAACCGCGACAAAAAAAAAAGGTACTGCTTTTGCTACTGCTGTATGCTTTGTGTACCTGGTATGAGGTCCGCCCGTTAGTGTTTCATTGTTGCACAGAACGTTAAAACTGTTGTTGTCGTGGCTCGATCTCCTGTCGTGCACCAACCACACACATACAAGACAAAGGTGGGCTATCACCTAAGGATCTTGACACTTCGCCCAAAAACAAGTTTTCGATAAAAAAATGAAAATTCACCGCGATTAACAACGCCATGGGACGCATGCCACGATAGAGAGGCATATAGGTATAGTCTACCACTTTTTATCTGAAACGTGTTATGAACGACGGGTCTCCTTGTCGCCTTTGCAACTGTAAACCCTTTTGGGTGGGAAAAATACTTGGCAATAGTGTAGGGAACGGTTTCGGGCCCGGGGCTCTAAACATGTTGACCAAAAATCGTCGGAATTGCAGTCTTGTTTTGATTACATATATATATATATATCACACGCATCTACTTTCCAGCTTCTTGACAAGCCGTGGTCATAGGTGTCGGCCCTTCTTCCCCCCGGTTCTTGCCTTCAATTATTTATCGCGCATAGGGTTCAGCAATCCCACTGCACGTCGATTTTCATCGAGTGTTGCTAACTCACGCTCTCGCGCTTTCCGCAAGTCAAATTTGTGCACAAGTCCCCACAAATTTATAGGAGTATGCACTCGGGGGGATTCGAACTCACGAAGCTGACCTACACCAGGCTCGAGGATAACCTAATACACCACCGGGGCGACCGGCCTTATAATATATGTTTCCTTGTGTACCTAGGCCATGGAATCAACCCGCCGGTACCTTGCGCCTTTACTTATATCTAAATCAGTATTTGCCTTGGAAGGCAAATATACCTCATCAAGCGGTTAGGAGCCTCGGAAACAAAATGGTAATGGTGCACACACCTCTCCTGCAGCAAGCGGCATGGCCTAAGAAACATGTTTCTTTCCGTAGGGTCCTCATTTCGGGATCGATCTAAGACCTCTCCCTCTCTCCCACAAAAACGTTTGGAGAAAAACGAAACTGCTAGACCGGAAGAAAAATCCACATGGCCTAGTCACTGACCTGGAGTAGAAGTTCCGCCAATCTTGAGGGCTTAAAACTATTACCGAAGCATCAGACCAAGATATAGTTTAAAATATCAGACCAAGAAATAGTTTAAAATATTTATATTTTGTGTCAGGAGAACAATTCTGTACGTATACCGTACAAGTTTTAACGTAAGTTAAAATCAAGATATCGGAAGCGAGAATACTTGCATGTACTAGGTACACAACGAGAATCACGCAAATGTTTGGGTTAACCCTATGAATACTTAGCCGTAAAATGGGACATACTAGTATAGTGTCCCAACAAAAAAGGCTACCTGGTGCTTATTAGCTCCTTTGCGACCTTAGGTGCACTAAAGACAAGTAAGACGTCTCATTTCTACCTTGGATAAAGTACATAAAGGCACTCAGGCTAGTCCCTGCACCAAGGTAGCAGCTTCGGGGAATGCAGAAGGCTCTTAGCCAATCATACTCATTAGTTAATACTTAATCTCGATTGGTAATTTCACATTGTTCGGCACGTCATTCAGAAACCTCTTCAGACGAAACGTGCTACATGTATCGTAGCACGCGTTCTAAGGATATCACACATGCGTCCTCCCACGGTGGCAGGGGTGCAGCAGATTTCAAGAATTTTCTGGGGTCCTAACATGAGGAGGAGCTCAACATCATCTATCATCCATCATCACCCGAACCATGACTTCGAAGGCACTCAATCTCGCAACCCGATCAATACTTCTGTCCGCTACGTGGTCCTAAAACAAGCAAGACTCGTAAACGAGCCACACCAACCGGTAGCTACTCGCTGGAGGAGCTCAACCGGCCGGAAACATTGTGGCTCAAAAACTGCAACTCCTACAGCGGGATGATTCGCAAAATACTGCTAAGGGCAAACATCCTTGCCAGTTTTTCAGTCGAGGAGCCCGGTGGACCAGAAACGTTTTCGCTCAAAGTGAACACTACACCCCTATCGCAGTACGGGTCCCAGCCTCATGACGAGACCACAACCCTACCGCCGTCAATTTAGGGAGCCCTAGATATCAAGTGTGGCCCTTCATGCATAAGCCACCAAGGCGCCGTCTCCAAACGACGAGCTTCCCAGCGCACCGCCTTCACTTCGGGAAGCCTTAGGAACCAGGTGGAGAGTTTTTTTAATACGTGACAAAGGTACTGCCTCCAAACAAACCGGGGAACCCTAAATATCTATCCATGTGGTGATGTTAACCCGTAGCCAACGTCGAAATACTATATATCGGGCATGATCTTCGCTACCGGGTATTGTCCCTTCAAGGAGAAATCACACAAAGGGATGATCTCCAACTCGAGAGACTATCGCTATCGCTATCCCGACCCCCTATCCCTTGGTATCGAGAGGGTCCTTGCCCACCGCAGGAGACTCGCGCCGCACACCGCCTTCATTCTGGAAAATTCGAGATACTAAGTGACCAACGTTCATGAATACATCGCAGCGGCACCGCCTCCAAATTGGGAGACTCCATCCTCACCCCTAATCCTTTCATGAGCAGCTCCCAACAATATCGCCTCCCATTTAGGAAAACCCTGGATACCAAGCGCTAACCTTCATGAATGCATCACAAATGTGTCACGTCCAGATTGAGAGTAACTATCCCTACCTCTAACGCATGCTACGACGATAGGGGTGCTGTGCCTATTTATGCTCACAGCATTTATGGCTGACAGGGTCCCCCAACTGGGGAACCTGCTGGGGAACCAACTGGGGAACCAACTGGGGAACCAACTGGGGAACCAACTGCGAAACCAACCGAGGAAACAACCGAGGAACCAACCGGGGAACCAGCCAAAGGGGAGCAAACCGGGGAACCAACCAAATCGGGAACCACCTCTAGGGAACCAACCGAATGGAGAACCAACTGGGGAACCAACCAACTGGAGAACCAACCAACTGGGTAACCAACCGGGGAACTGTCCAATCGCGTTGGAGTCCCGGTTAAGTTTTCCTAGACGACGCTCATTCAATACCTATCATAATAGGCCATGGGATGAGGTTCATCGTTTTTTATCAACAAGTAATTGTTTTTCTTAGGTATAGAGCTCCGCAGGTCAGCAGCCCAAGACAAAAATAAGCGTGTCCCTACCCGTACCATAAGCGGCATGCGTTCTCTATCCCCGGACGACGAGGGCACCAAAAAGCTGGAAACTTATGCTCGGCACATCTCTCCATGACGACATCACAAACACGCCGTCAGCCAACCATCCCCTTATGACGCGCTCCTAACGGCACCGCATCGAACTCAGAAAACCCTACTGTAGACACCAGGAGAGTATTCCATCAAGAATAAATCTCACAGAGGCACCGCCTACAACTTGGGATAACCTATTCCTACCACCATTCTCGTCATGACGAGGGTATTGCCCGCCGCCTCCGATATAGGAAACCCTACAACCCAGGCATACCCTAAATACCAGATCCCAGGTATAACCTAAATACCATATATATATACCTTCATGAGAATGCCAGGAAGGTACCGCCTCCATAACTGAGAGACCTTATCCCTATCCCTTGATGACGAGGGCCTTGCCCAGTGCGAGACGCACAAAGTCCAGCAAGCACAGGATGAGCATGCTGCCTCCCATGGAATTGACGGCCGCGCTCCACAGTCCCTCGGCAGAGCCCTTGGTCGCTCTATGAGGGTCGTCTTGCTGAGGCCACTCGCCGAACAAGTAGAACATCGGGAAACTGTAGGGGAGGACGAGAAGGAGGGAGGGGGCGCATGCGTCGCGTGCGTTTAGGGCGTGCGTTAAAAGGCAAAGCCGGGGGGGTAGCCCCGGTAAGAGGTTACAGTGCTATTCATACTTTGATGAAACTCCCGTCGGTTTCCGACCCTTCTTAGCCCTTTTATTCCAGCAAAATGCACCCGCCCAAAAAGTCAGAGGATTAGGGTGTTTGGGACGTACCAACTTTGGCTGAGGTGGAGTTAGGTAAGGAACCATATAAAAATAGTATTGAAACCGTCGAACAACCACAAACCAAGGCCAAACCAACCCAAGAAAACCAGCGAAAAACCAGGTTACGGAACATGTTATCCCGCCGGGGTTTTTTTCTAACTTAATTTCCCGTGGGTTTTTTGGCCTGGGGTTAGTATGGCTTTCGTCGGTTTCAACGCTATTGTTACATTATTCCAACCCAAACGAAGTTGGAAATCGCAAACACCCTCCTGATGAATTAGTATTTACACCGAAGAAGATACATATTTTTCCAACCCAAACGAATTTGGAAATCGCAAACACTCAATTGATAAGATAGAATCGAAACCGACGAACGTACATTTTTTTTTCCCAACACAGACGAATTTGGAAAGTCGCTGAATTTTTCTCGGGTTGGGTTCGCCTTGGATTGTCGTTCGACAGTTTCATCACTATTCTTACATATTTTTGTACCCGAGTCGTACCCACGCCAAGTTGGTACATCGCAAACACTCTATTACACCGCAAACACTGTATTACATCGCTAACACCATATTACATCGCAAACACTCTATTGCATCGCAAACACTCCATTACATCGCTAACACCTTATTACATCGCTAACACCATATTAATATTACACCACAAACGCCCTACTAATAGTGTCTAAAATAAAACTGTGTGCAGGTGTAGCAGAGTCTTTGAAGTCATTCCGACGTCGACTTCCGACTGCTGTTGAAACACATGGTATGTGACAGGCTCGGAGCTCATTTTCAATTTGAATTGACAACAAGATAGATGAAACACATGGTATGTGACAGGCTCGGAGCTCATTTTCAATTTGAATTGACACAAGATAGATACAGAGCTGAAGATCCATTTTTTCGCCATCCGCCGGAGCATAATAAAAAAAAATAAAAAAATAAAAAAAAAATAGAAACGTGAATACAGCTTAAAGAGAACCCGACTGCAGAAAACATATATACATATAAGCGCGCAATGAGTGTAAGCAGCGTGGAAGCGGGAGCCAACCATCGTATGAACTGGACATGGTCTAACCTGACAATGAAGTAAATCCCATAAAAGGCGGAGCCGAACACGTACGCCATATCCCTGTCCTCAAACTCGTAGTACGGGAACCCGGAAATGCTCAGAGTCTCTGCGAATGCCACCGCGTAGGCCATCGCGCCCACCAGGACCACAAGGGTTAAGCTCCGCGCCGCGCCCGCCTCGAAGGAAGTTACAACCTGGAAGGCAATGAGGGGAGGAGGCACCGGCGTCACTGTTCTTGTTCACGGTATTCAGATACAACAACCTCATAATTATGACACATACGAAAGCACGAAGATACACAAGCAAGGAACAGCTGGCAAGTACAATAAAGCTCCAAGGCAACACCAGTCACCCTGAAACACGATCAGTCTCTCGGCGCGGCCTTCCATTACTCCGTTACGTGTCTTCGGCAGGAAAACATACCTTCCGTATGGCGAGATTGCTGAGGGCGTGGTAGAGAGAAAAGTAGAAGATCGTCGCTCCGATAAGCGCGATCGGCACGTCGTTAAGCCGCCTGCACGCACATCAAACCACGCCAATCACACCGAGGGCATAAACCTATAAAAGGTGTTTCCCGTCGGGGGCATGCGTAAAGCGGGGATAGAGCCCTTTCGGGATTTCAACGAATCACCCGAGCACGAACAGATAGAAAAGAAGGGGATTCCACCCAAGGCAACGCCCGACGGGGAGCAGAGGGCGGGTTTTTTTCAATCGCTTTCACTCTCCAACTCAACCCCTCACAGAAGTTTTAACCCCAGCGATCTTCTGGACCTGCCGAGGTCACAGGCGTCTTTCTTTCTTCCCCTCCGGTACGTGCCGTCATCTACATCGCGCCTAGGGTTAGGTCGTCGATTTTCATCGAAAGGGTCTACTATACATCCCGGGCAATAAGGCTGCAAGTTGGCTGGATATTAATTGGGTGGCGTTGAAAAAGTCGTACTAACGGATAACATAGTCATCAACAATAACTAACCGACGGATACCCAACCCAAAACCGAACGACAACCACACCATAGCAAGGCATAACGAAGAAAGCCAAAACTGAGCGAAAACCAACGATGACCAACTGATAATCAAGGGACGGCCAACCGATAATCAAACCAGAACCATTCGACAACCAACCGATATTCTACCGACATCCTCGAACGCAAAAACCAAGCGGCAACCAAGCGATACCTAAGCGATAACCACGCGACAATCGGGCGCTAACTAAATGGATAACTGAGGAACAACCAACTGGCAACCACGAGATAACGAAGCGATGAAAAAATGACGACCAACTGATCAAGCCATAATCACGCGAGAATCGACCGATAGCCAATCTAAAACAAAAGCGATAACCAAGCAATCACCAACCGATAACAAAGCGACATCTAAGCAACTACCAACCGATAACCGATCGATGACCAACTGCTAAAATTAACCGATGACCAACTGATACTCAAGCGACGATTACCTCATAATCAAGGTTTATTCAATCCATAACCAACCGATATCTCAGCGACAACTATACCTGGAAAGCAATATCTCAGCGGAAACCAAGCGATAACCATAGTTATCACGCGTGCTACGACAGAGGTATACCGTTTTTTGGTTACTTTGTTTTGTGGATGACTTAAGACACTCCTTAACCCAAAATCGTCGGAAAAAATAAGGTCATTTTTTTGCATGATTCTCGTTGTGTACCTAGGCTACGTGGGATTTCTCCTCCCGTAGCAGTTGTGCTTTTTTCCCAGATTAGTTCTTGGGAGATGTCTTGAGCTCCCGAAAATGAGGAACATCAGAAAAAACAATGGTTGTTGAACATTTATCGTAGCACGCGACACTTAGAGAGACAACCAAGCGACAACCAAGCGGTAACCAAGCGGCTCCATGAAGCTGCTGCGGAACACAAACCACTCACCAGCTTGGAAACGTGTACTTCGCGCCTAAGACTCCATAGAAGTAGTGCGTGTACCTGGTAGACCAGAAAACGGAGACCAAGTTAGCCCAACGAAAACGCACGCAACACCAGATAGGAGGAAGGTGGAAAATAGCAATGATACGGAGGGGACAAGGAAAGTAAAGGAACTCCTACTGCCTTGCGTGTCGCCTTGCCTACTGCCTCGCCTACTGTCTTCCCTGCGCTGCCTTACCTGCCTTCTCTGCTGACTTTCCTACTGCCAAATCTTACCGCCTTTCCTACGATGTGTATCCTTGTCTCGTCGTCTGTGACCACACAGAGCGTGTATCTCTCCAGCACGAAGAATCGCCACGAACACTGGGACGCTTTTCTTGTTTGTGTCACACTTCTACTTTCCACCTTCTGGACAGACCGTATTCACAGGTATCGTCCCTTCCCCCCCCCCGGTTCTTGCCTTCAACTTATCGCGCATAGGGTTCAGCAATCCCACTGCTCGTCAATTTGTCTTCGATTGTCCTTAACTCACGCTGCCACGCTGTCCGCAAGTCAATTTGTGCACAAGAAAAAGTCCCTACGAATTTACACAAGCATGCACTCGCGGGGACTCGAACTCACGAAGCTGACATATTCCGGGCTCGAGGATAACCTGGTACGCATATGCACTCGCGGGGGCTCGAACTCACGAAGCTGACATATTCCAGGCTCGAGGATAACCTGGTACGCCACCGGGGCGATCAGCTGTAAACGGGTGTCGACGGTTACAAAGAACGGTTTAATGTGGAAAACCCACACACACTGCCCTGCCTCGCTTACTTGCTTCGCTAACTTCTTCGCCTACTGCCTTGCCCAGTGCCTTGCCTGCTGCCGTGCCTACTGCCTTGCCTACTGCCTTGCCTACTGTTCTTCCTACTGCCTTGTCCACCGCCTTGCTTACGGCCTTGCCTACTGCCTTGCCTACCGTCCTGCCTACTGCCTTGCCGACCGATTTACCTACCACCTTACCTACTTGCCTTGCATGCCTCACCTACCGTCCTCACCTACTGCCTTCCCTACAGCATTAACTGCTGGATTTCCTACTACCTTGCCGATTGCGGTCAGTGGCAGCGCTCAAAAAACCAACTGTAGTTGCCGATGAAGCTGTATAACATACTGCCGTGCACGTTGCATTCCCCACTGACTTATATACGTCTTCCGTACTGCACGGTCTAATTCCCTACGGCCTTCTGTACTGATTGTCCTACTTCTTCGCCTACTGCTTTGCCCACTGCCTTGCCTACAGCCGCCAACAGCGTCACAAAAGATGCTCACCAGTGGTTGCCGATGAAGCTGTATACCGCCATGCCTTCTGCCTTGCGCGCTGCATTGCCTACCGAATGGCCCGCCACGTTTCCTACTGATTTACCTACTGCCCTGTCTACTTCCCTACGGTCATCTTCACTGATTAGTCTACTGTTTCACCTACTGGTTCGCCTGCTGCCTCGTCTACTGACGCCAATAATGTCACTTAAGACGCTCACCAGTAGTTGCCGATGAAGCTGTATACAGCGATCCAGACATTAGCCCGCACGCCGTACCGCTGTCCCACGGCCAGCCTAGCCTCCGAGGGGTCAACGCTAACCAGAGGGAACAAGAAAATCGGCACGCAAAGTCCGAAGCAGACCGTGAAGTATGCCACCTGGAAAGCGAACCGAGGAGAGCGTCCCGTCGTGCCCAGTCCAGCAAAACAAAATCATGGGTCGTTTTTCACTGGAGACTGGTCGAACTAGCGATGGAATGAAGAAGAGATAGATCGGATTATTGACGTGTCGCAGGGCCGATGAGTGGCATCGGAGCTGGGCCGCATTAGCGATCGATCTAGGCGGGTAGAACGAACAATTTAAGGTTAACAACACACACAAACACACACACGAAAAAAAAAATAATAGAGGTGGATCGCATTAACGATGGTTCGCAGCACCGACGGTCCGATTTACCGACAGGTCGCCGCCGTCACAAGCCGCACTAGCAACGGGTCATCATACCGACGGGTCGCAATAGCAGCTGCTCGCCATGGGTACAAAGAACAATTGTAGGCGAACAGTACACGTAAGCACTAGTTACGGGGGAACATCGCAATCAGGACTAAATGAGGCTAGTAAAAATGGGGTAATGTATATATATGTTTGCATATTGAGTCCTGATCTATATATATATATATGGTCCTCCCTTATAGTGAAGGGTTGTACTAACGAAGAGTCTCATTAGCGATGATCGCATTTAACGAGGGGTCGCATCATTTATGGGTCGCATTACCGACCGGTCGCAATACCGATCGGCGGCGGGGTAACAGTGGTCATCTTGCATCAAGCGCTACTCGTACCTCGTCGAACGCCTCGTAGAGACTGAAAGCAATGATCACCGCGAAGCATCCCACCCAAAAAACGCCGTACTTCAAGTTGAACACCTCCCACTGCCTCTTCGCCGGGTTGGCCTTGGCGCACGCCAGCCTGACAAAAGGTGCGGCGGCATAGGGTGCGGAAGGATATGATGCGGCGGGATAGGAAGGCTAAAGCGTGTCAGAAGATGGACTAGAAACCGTCGCGGTCCTTTGCACTACGACCGCGACGGGTCGAAACACGCTACCCCCTCCCCCTTCGCCCTCACGTCCTAAGCTTCCCAAGCTTCCCCACTTGGCCTTCTGCGGCCTTGATGTTACGGGAAAACAATAAACAAGAAATCAACCACAACCTGGAAGCCGTCCACCCACCCACCCGCCCACCCCCCTACCCACCCACCTACCCACCCACCCACCCACCCACCCACCTATCCGCCCACCCACCCACCCACCGACCCACCGACCCACCCATCCACCTACCCACGCACCCACCCACCGACCCACCGACCCACCGACCCACCCACTCACCCACCCACCCATCCACCTACCCATCCACGCACCCACCCACCTACCCACCCCACGCACACCCCCACACACCCACCCACATCCACAGCCACAGCCACAGCCACACCCACACATACACATACACACTAACCATGTGGAAGTACTCTCGCCGGCCGACACCTTGGGTGTGAGCGTGAACTGCACGAGAGCAGCGACTGCTGATGCCAAGCATACCAGGATGGCCGTCATCCCCTGGCAACAGCAGCAGCAGCAGCAGCAAAAGGAAAAGCAACGGCAGCATCAACACAGCATCCGCAGCACCAGCACCGGCACCAGCACCAGCAGCAGGAGGAGCAGCAGCAACAGGCGCATCAACAGCAGACACAGTGGCAGACGCAACTGATGCAATAGACAACCATGAATCACTAGCGAATGCGAGCTTCTCAATTTCGAGACGGATCTCTTGCTGTAATGGCTCTTACGATCGACGACCGCCGCTCACCATCGCGCACAAGTTGACAACAGGCACAAACGCTTTGCTGCGTGGGGCTCAAGCTACAACTTCCATACGCCACGTTACAAGATTGATGTCAGTGAACGCAGCAGTGGCGGGAGCAACAGCGGCAGCAGCGGCAGGAGCAGCAGGAGCAGCAAGCATGGTATCCAGCAAATGACGAAACAGGACGGAAAAGGCCGAAGAAAGACTGAAATATTGGGGGTGAATGACAAAGAAAAATGGACGGAAGAAGTGACAGGAAAAACGAAAAAAAAGACGAAAGGGACGCAAAAAGGACGACAAACGAAGCAGGGAAACGGTCGCGACGAAAAACATTGACAGACCTAAAACAGGACAAAACAAAGACCGGGGTACGACGCCAGGGCGCGCGAGAAGGGATAAAACAGCACAGAAATGGAGGATGAAGGACGAACCCGGGACAAAAAAGATGACAAAATGCAGCAGCAGCAACAACAACAACCAAAACGATTGTGGACAAGACAGGGCCAAAGAAAATAAGAAAAGGATCGAAAACAAATAAAAATGGACACGAAAGGACCATAAAAGGCGGGTGACCTGCTACCTGGGACACGTCGGCGCCACCGAAGAATTTCGATCTCGACTCAGACGTCATGCTGCCTGAGATCGTCAGCTGCTCCGTGTCCAGGTTGCAGTGCTTGTTTAATCCGTTCTTGGTTGACTTCTTAAGTCACCTCTTGAATCACTGCAGTAGCACAGGCCCTCCAACTGGTGGAGCTGAGGCGTGTACAACAAACACCAAACAGTGAGAGGGATGGTCGTGTTTCTTCAGCTTTACTCGTACAGTGCCGGTGCTTTCGCTTGTTTTTTGTGTTTTGTTTGGCTTCGTTTGGATTGGTTTGGTTTCGCTTCGCTTCGTTTCGTTTCGTTTCGTTTCGTTTCGTTTCGTTTCGTGTTGTGTCGTTTCCTTTCGTTCTCGTTTCGTTTTTTTGTTTAGTTCAGTTTATTCTTAGCTTGTGTTGTTTCGTATTGGGTTGCTTTGGGTTGCTTTTGTTTTTTGTTTTTGGTGTTGTTTTGTTACTGTTTTTGTTCATTATTTTTTCTCTAATTTTTATCAATACTGCAAGGAAGATGTTTCTCTATCGCTGTGGACGTATCATGAACACCGCGGCCTTTGGCGGTAAGCGCCAACGCGTTCACGTGACACAGTCTCAGAATTGGGTGAGCGCAATGCAACGCTCTGACAAAGACAGGGCAAGAGACAGAAGACAATAAGAAGTGGTAGAAGACAATATTCCACACAACGGATATACCACGATCTAGATCCTCTACACCATCTAGATCCGATATCTGCCGTTAGGATACGTGGTGCATGATCTGTGCAGTACAAATCCAACCAAGTAATAAACATGTGCTCGAAAGTAATCCATATAATCCGGCTCTCACCGAGCAACACACGCTAGACCATGCAGATCATCTATAGGCCAGGGATCTGCCTGCCGTGAACGACACAGATCATATAGATCATCTCATGATATCTGATCTGCCCGACGTGTGCAGTATTCACAGTCACGTCGTCGTACTTTCCAGCTCGATTCGCTTTAACCCTTGTCCAGCCCCAACACTGTTCCTAGTCTAAATTCAAGTGTTTCTCCCCATTTCGGGGGTGCAGCGTTAAAAGGGCTAAGCTCGAAACACTTAGGAGAGAACTGCTGCCGATCAAACCCCCGAATCGAGCGAAGCGCCAAGTCACAATCGATGTCGCGTTCTGTGTTGGCTGTTTTCGGTGCTGTTGCTGGTGGTACTGCTGCTGGTACTGGTGTCACCACCTCTGCTGCTGTCGTTGCGGTTGCTGTTGCTGTTGTTGCTGTTGTTGCTCATGTTACTGACGTTGCTGCTGATGATGGTGATGATGCTTACTGCTGCTGGTGTTGCTGGTGCTGATGCTGGTGCTGTTGACGGTGCTGCTGTTGGTGGCGTTGCTGCTGCCGCTGCTGCTGAGACTGAGGCTGGGGTTGATGCTTACTGTTGTTGCTGCTGGCGGTGATGTTGCTGATGATGGTGTTGCTGCTGTTGAGACTAAGGCTGAGGCTGTTGCTTACTGCTGCCGCCGCTGCTGCTGCTGCTGCTGCTGCTGCCGCTGCCGCTGCTGCCGCCGCCGCAAGTGATGCTGGCCTCAAGGAGGAGCGCACAAGACCGTACTGCTACGGACTGCAGTCCACAACGCGGGTGCATCCATGGTATGCTGACATGCGAACGCGAACGCACACCACCGCTCGGGGTTGAATGCTGTATGCAGTAGTCTGTGAATTGCGCTTCGAGCTGTGCTTGCTGACTGCCGCCTACCTGGTCAGTGGTCATAGCGGGATCTCCGCACTGGCGTGTGGTGCGCTATGAGGTAATGAGCCGGGACTGACGCCAACGGGAAAGCAACCAGCTCATCGGCCGGAAGAAGAAATCTAGAACAAGGAGCAGTGCAGGGCAGAAGTGGTGCATCGTGCGTCGGACGACCACGCACAACGACACCGAGTGCTACGCGCAAGGGGCAAGCAGATATCATAGCGGGCGCATTGGATGAAGGAGAGCATCGATCCAACCACAGCCCGGTTGCGTTCAGCAGAGATTCCTCTGATTGCTCCTTGGACAGCGCGGATCCATACCCCGGCGTATGTACCGGGTTGCTGTGCTCCATCCCAACCCTCTCCAGGATGCTGATGGCGTGTAAGTCAAGACGGCCCCAGGACGAGAGGTCAAGGACTGCGATCGTTTGGGGCTGCTGGGACATCGCTTCCGGAGCCGTTGGACGTCGCAACTTTTAGGGCTGCTGGAACAAGTGGCATATGCCGGAAGGCCCAGTGAGACATGAGACGAGGGGTGTTCAACAAACCCACCTCCTCATTTGTTCCAAAAGTGTTTAGTCCATTCCAGGTATGTACGTTACGGGACAGCAGGAGCGCTGTATATAGTCTAGTCTAGACGTGATCAACGGAGGAAACCCTTGTCTCGTCTTGGCTTCGTTTTCAAATGGACCAAGAGATCCAGCCGAAGAGCACAGCTACCAAAAGAGGAACTGACTGGGCGGAATGAGAGGGCGTATATATGTGCAGCAGAGCTGGCCTATCATAGGTCTGCTGGTGCAGCAAACTGCTGCTGCTAACGTTGCTAACGCTTGCTAACGCTGCCGCGAATATCCACCTCGTCAACCCGCCTTCCGAAACAAAAAAAAATACTCCCTCCGACCCTAAATATAAGGGCGGTTTGGAAATCCCGTAATATAAGGGCGGTTTGAGGGTTATTGGCAGAAACGTGCCATTTGGGCAAGGTGGACCTCGGATATCTTTGGCATACGATAGAATATCGCATTGGAGAGAGAGAAAAAAAAAAAACGCTCGATGGGGGGGGGGATGGTGCGGTGAAATCCCCTGATCGGGGAAATGGCGGAAATCTGCCGTGGTTGTACCCCGTCTTTGCTGTTGGCGAGAAGGTGGCGAATCACCTCTTCTCTCTCCAAAACGCTGAAATTCTTGCGTTTCGTCCCTTGAGAGGCACTCCCAGCAGCGGACATGGCTCAACAGCAGTTGGGAAGGTGTTCGACCGGAGCTCCAAAGTTGGGGTGGTGAGATCGGGCGCGGTCTGCTGTTGTGGGCTGCACCTTGCTGGTGTGTGTTCAGAAAGACCCCTGTTCTGCGCGCTGCGCAGCAGTGCGGCGGAACCAATAAAAAAAACGGTTCGGGAAAAGAGTTCTGCAGACCCGAGTTATACCGCTTTTTGTCCAAACCGCCCTTATATTTAGGGTCGGAGGGAGTATTTCCATTTTTACGGACACCTCTGCACCTACAAGTAGACTATAGCGTTATTGTAAGCAGGCGGAGGTACAAGCGCTGCTAACTCTCACCGATTGCTATCCAGCTAATAGAGCAGGGACTCGGAACGCTTGCGCACGAGCCACGCCGTGCATGTGGTGTTGGTGAGAGCTGTTGCCGCAGTCACAGGTCACAGAGCAGCAGAGAAGATGTCACTCAGCCCGCACGGGAGTTCATAGCCGTCTTTTAAGCGCGGAATAGACAGGGGACAGGACCATTTTAAAATCGGTACACAAGGTCAATCGTGCCAAAAGACCAGCAGAGAGCATCCACTGCAGAGTGACCAATCGCCGGCACACACGCAGCAGGGCAATGACGGCAGATCCTTGGGCCCTGTTTGGCTCGGACAGCGATGAAGCCCAGGCTGAGTCCACGGTAAGGGAAGTAACTGCAACACGCAGGGTCCGAAAAATGTTACAGATTGCAGAAAACAGCGAGCTCTCTCCCATGACGGGATCAGGGATCTGCAAGTCTCCATTCGTGTGCAATGCACACCCCAACACCACCAAGCAACCATGACCGTTAGAGCAATGACTGTGCCTCTGCTCCCAGTGCTAGCATTCGCGGTGACTATGCTCTTCCTTCATGCTGAGCTGTTTGGCTGAGGTCATGAACACCTTTCGGCTCTGGCTGCTTTTATCAGCGCCTCTTTCCTGTCCGTATAATTGTTGACTTGTTGACTTGTTGACTTGATATTATTAATAGTAGAGACTAGGCCACGAAAAACCTGACAGTCCCGCCAATTTGCTGTTGGGCTGTTTGGCTGCCTGCTTGTCTGCTTGCCTGCTTGCCCGCTTGCCTGCTTGCCCGCTTGCCTGCTTGCCCGCTTGCCTGCTTGCCCGCTTGCCTGCTTGCCTGCTTGCCTGCTTGCCTGCTTGCCTGCTTGCCTGCTCGCCTGCTCGCCTGCTCGCCTGCTTGCCTGCTTGCCTGCTTGCCTGCTTGCCTGCTTGCCTGCTTGCCTGCTTGCCTGCTTGCCTGCTTGCCTGCTTGCCTGCTTGCCTGCACCTGCCTGCACCTGCCTGCACGTGCCCGCACTTGCCTGCACTTGCTTGCACTTGCCTGCACTTGCCTACACCTGCCTGCAATTGCCTGCACTTGCCTGCACTTGCCTGCACTTGCCTGCTTGCCTGCTTGCCTGAATACCGACAGCAAAATCAGTAACTGAACGTAACAGCCTTGCCACTCATGCTCCCAAACGCCGCGGCATGCGTCACACGTGCACACCACATCTATACCCTCTCCTTCCCCTTTCTCCCGATACACCTCTTGGAAACCCTCTTTCGCAGCCTTCAAAGCGACCACTGCCAACGCCGCCTGTAGCAACTGCAAACCCCAACCGTTCGGCGCGAAAAAAGAGCCATTTGTGGGAAGCACTTCTGCCGAAGTTTCACGAGGTGGCAATACCGGAAGGTGGGGCGGGGTTTCAACAAATATCATCGGCATCGCCCAAGGATAGTGACGCCCCCGGTGATGAATGCCTCGGAGAGGGGACGGGGGTTGCTCGGGCGCCGTTTTCGGCTCCCCCGGTGTACCAGGTGATGGGTAACGCCTGTGTGCAGCAACCTGCAGTCGTGGGATACCTGATTCCTGGTTCGTTTTTGTTCTTTCCTCTATTCCAGTGATCTTTTTTACAGGCCTGCGATTATCCTACGGCAAGGCAGTCGGAATCTGCTAATGCTGCGTATTCCTCTCGATCTCTATCCTAATCTCTCAATATTTATGTTTTATCTCTCCCACGGCGCTTCGTGCACTTGGTGCACGCAATGCCTGCCCGGTTGATGAAAACCCGACGTGCTCCGTCTCGGCATTGTGGGTATGCAATCGTCTATGGTCGTACGACAACGGCTATGTATGAAATGAGTATACCCCCGCCCCCGCCCCCCGCCTGTCATGCTACCCTCAGCACCCCTACGTGCGCTACGAGGCGTGCTTGCCTCACCGGGGAGGGGGGAGGGGTTTCATGGCATCGAAGGATATCGACCCGGGGACGCTGCTGCTGGTAGAGAGGCGTTATCTGCCTATGCCCACGGCGATCGACTGTGGGCTGGCGGGAGGCGTGGGACAGGTGGGATTTTCTTGCCCCGGTTGCAGGGGAGAGGCGTTGTTTTTGTTGCTGTTGTTTTTGTTGTTGTTGTTGTTGTTGTTGTTGTTGTTGTTGTTGTTGTTGTTGTTACCGTTGTTTTTTTTGTCGTCGCTGCGTTGTCGTTGTTTAAGTCCTGTCATCGTCGCCATAATCGTCATCGCAGGAGGAGCTGTGCCTGAAATGGATCCTGGCGCTACCTCTACCGAGGCTAAAAGAGGTCCTCGGAGAGCTTCGATGGCTTCACCCTCAGAAGCTTGAAGACCTCCCTGCGGAAGAGTCCGAGAGCTTAATGACCAGGTGCGGATCGCTCGAGGAGAACACGTTTTCCGTCTTAATGTTTCTTGGAAAATTCGTGTTAATACCTTGGAACTTTCCCAGAACGTTTGTGGAACGTTATGGAGGGGGAAATACATCTTAGCGGTAGATTTGCTGACGTATGGGAATTGTCGGTGATGAGGGCTGTATTTTTTCTTGACCATATTGCGTAGTGGTTCTGTTTTTTAGTCTCTTCGTCGCCGTAGTTATTTTTCCGTTCCCTTCTGTTCTACTTTTTTATTAACACATGTGTTTTGCTCCTTGTCGTTCGTTTTTTTTTGTCAGTATTTGCTGGTCGTTCGGTTTTTTTGCTGCTTTTTTTTCGGAGAAACTTTGTGTTGACCTTTTTCATCCTGACGTGAACTGTTGACAGCAGTGATCCGCACCGCACGATGCCGCACCACACCACGCCGCACCCACCTCTGATTTTGGTCTATCATAACCCGATCTTGCTGCGGTTTATCTTTGCCGATCGTGTTGATTTTTTGGCGTGGCTTGACTATGTTCCCAAGGGGCTTTACTCTGAGCGACCACTCTGGGTAAGCCGTGGCCACAGGTGTCCTCCCCTCTGGTGTCCTCCCTTCTCCTCCCCAGTGCGTGCCCTCATTTGTATCGCGCATGTGGTTCAGCATTCCCACTTTTCAGCTTCTTATGCTCGTCGACTAATTTTTGCATCGAATTTTATCAACTCGCGCTCTAGCACTCCCGGCCTGCCAATTTTGTAACAAGGAGTCCCTTGCGGTATTCAAAGCTATGACATGACATGAGGCATCCCACGCTAGGGGTGCATCAGAAGATTCCAAGAATTTCCTGAGCTCCTACCACGAGGAGCGGCTCAACATCATCAACATCACCCGAGCACGTTACTTCGAAGACATTCGTTCGCCCAAACCGACCAAGATACCAAAATTTCTAAGCGCTTGTCCTGAAACAAATGCACTTGTGATGTTATCATGCGCACCGATGGTTCCACACTCGAGTTCAACTACGGTAGTCAGGGACCTTTGGCCCGCAAAGTGTACCGTGGGACGATTCGCATCGACCTCAATAGTTACGTGTTTTGCTACTGAACCACCGGGCACGCCGGCCTGCGTGTGGACGGGACCCGCCCCCCCGCTTCGTCACCGTTGAGGAAGATGGGCAAAATGCCGGCCATCTGAGCACTGTACCGTTTTGGAACTTCGAGCATCACAAGATATGAGGGTTGACACTCACGATCTGTGATGTTGGCGTGATTTTAGAGGTGTTCGAAAAGGTGTTTCCAAAAGGCTGCCGTTTGGAGTTTGCCAAGACGCTCTGTGCATTTTTCCGGTCATAGCCAACTTTCAGAAGGTGTTCTCAGGAGGTCTGGCTTGTGCCCACGTTCTGCTATGTCGACCACCAGTGCTTAGATGGTACCTAGTATTTGTTTAATCCTATCCTTCTAGTGTCTTTATTCCGGCGTGTTTGTTAACACCGCGCCCGCCTCTGCGCTTTTGGTCTCTCCGGACGGGATTATTTTGTTCTCTTTGCCGTATGAAGACACGAGGAGGTGGCGAAATCCATGATTTTGGAGCTGGGAGAGCGGTCGACGGAGGCGGGCTTGGACGCGCGGGGCATTGTCCGCCTGTTCGGAGCCCTGCAGAGTAACGGTTTTGCCAGCGGCATTTACCTCCACCCGGCCATGACCAATCACAGCTGCCGGTATGTGTGTGATATTAAGATAAATATATATGTATGTCCATGTAGAAGATGCGCTCCTTTTTTTTTTTGGCAATCTGTTCTCCAGCGGCCGAAGTTTTTCTTTCGCTTTCGACTGAGGGGCAAGCAAAGAGGGCCGTCGGTACATTAGGAGGCATTTCTGGATCCCAGCCGAGCCCCGTGGTGGTGCTCTGAGCATTCAGCGTCGCTGAACTGGCTCTTTTTGCCAAGGGGTTGTGCTCCACTTCGCTGAGACGAGCAGGTTCATGGAAAACCCCAACCATTTTTTGGATGCTTGTCAATAGCCCGCTCTCCTCCCACAGCATGTTTGTTGTCGCTCCGCTCTCCTGCCCTCTGCGCAAAATCATCAGTCCCGTTTTTTTTTTACCTTCTCTGCTGTCTGCTACCCAGCAACAGCACTCTTTGGTGACATCGATAGACGGTGCTTTTATCTGTATGTATGTATTCTTCTGTTCGTTTAGCGTGGGCTGCCGTAGGTGCACGAGACGATCAAGAAGAGCCGTGTTTTTCTTTTGCGAAAGCAGCCGCTCAGCCTCGCAGTCACAAAAGCAGTATACAGTAGTACAGCAGCAGCGATACAACGGCAGCTGTGCTCCAAGCTCTCGCCTTTGCGTCAGTAGTCACGGTGTATGTTGTTGTTGTTGTTGTTGTTGTTGTTGTTGTTGCTGTTGTTCTCACAGTAACTCGCATAAGCAAGTCCGTGGTCACAGGACAAGCTCCAGTCACTCTGGACATTTAGGGTGGAGGAATACCCCAGGAAAAAACACAAGCAAACCAAAAGTGGTACACGCATATATCATTCGCAGCTGAAGTAGTTCATGCATCCGCCGAAAAATATGCGTGAACAAGTGAAACCGGGAATCAGCGTGCCAAGCCCATACTGGTACATACGTCTCAAGACTCGCATCTGAAAAGCGACCACACCGCATGCCACCCAGGGAACTCAATCCATGTACAAATCCAAGAAGAAAAAGGAAACTGAAAGACAAGGAAGACGTGAAAGAAAGAACGAGAGAAGTAGAAAACGAACCAAGGAAGATAATACGTGCGTAATAAGTTACGTAGACTCGCCAACGGGGGAGTGTAGCGAGGTAAGGCCTGTATGTGTGTTGGCTGGTGCACAACAGCAGGGGATCGCACGACGGCAACGTTAACACGTCCCGTGCAAGAGTAGCCAAACACGCATCGTCGGACCTCATACCAGGCATACGAAGCATACAGCAGCTGCTGGGCAGCAAAAATAATAACTACCGCTGCCGTATGATGTGGCTCATGCCTGCACATATCATTGGAACGCGCTCCTAATTTTGGGCTTGCGACGCCCCCGGGATATCGAATCAACCCCATCTCTAAGGGGAAGCTTGTATATGGTATGAGTTGTGCGGCATGTATTGTGCGTCAGTCTGCGTTTGCGTATACCTTTTTTGTTGCGCGTGTTACCTTGCACCAGTTCTGTGTTGTGTGTGTGTGTTTTGACCAATTTTGCCCTTGTTGTGCCTTTTGTCTGTTTGAGCGAGTGCCGTGTGTTTCTTTGGCCGTAGCTGTATTTTTGTTTTGCCGTGAGTGTACCTTTTTTTTTGCACCGTGCATCGAGTGCATGCACCTTTTGTGTGTCCCCTCTTGAGCTGGTTTGTGTGCCTCTTGTTGCTGCACCCATTTTTTTTTGGGGGGGGGGGCGTGGGAATAAGACAGGATGTTTTTTGCCGCATTAAACCTGATGTAGCTGTTTTTATTATGGGAACGAACAAGACTCCGCGATGGAGGTTATGTTTCCTATTTTCGATACTGTGTTGCCACTTTCGCTTGCGGCAGCTCTGTTCGCAGACCGTGTATCCACGCTCGTCCGGGGAATGGAAAAAAACATTTCGTGCTGTAGTGGTGTATTGTCCGTTCCCCCGGCCTTGACTTCCTCCTCAGCCCATCTCACCTCACCCTGCGCTACCCCTACCCTACCCTACCCTACCCTACCCTACCTGACCCTGCCCTACGCTACCATGCCCTGCCCTACCCTACCCTGCCCTACTCTCCCCTCCCATGGAACAACCTGACATGCGGCGCATACCCCTGGCCCGCCCCCTCCCCCCCTTCCCCCCTCCACCGTCCCCCGCCCCCCCCCTCCTCCTCTCATCTCCCCTAATTTTCTCTGGCCTCGGTCGACATCTTCATGCGGGGGCAGGGCTAATGCTATCAAGTGGCAAGCGGGAAAGTCCATGTCCGATACCCCTGCCTCCCAAGGTCATCGGCTAAGCCGACGGCTGGGTCAAGAGCAGGGGGGCGGGGTAGGGGAAGGAGGGAAAAGAGGCGGTGCAGATTCGAAGGGTCCCGCCGACAGCAACCTTAGCGAAATCAGGGCTACGGAGCTTATTCGTGCCGGCGAAGAAATAACGTGAGGTTTCGAGAATGGGCCACAGGGGGGGGCAGCGGGTGGGCTGCGTTTGAAGAGCTCTTGGTTGCCTCTGCGGTAGCGCTGGTTGCGGTTTTGCCATAATTATACGCTGCACGAGCGGCTTGGTCGAGTGTCTGGCTTTGGCGTGGCGCTTGCGCGGGTGTTTCTCTTGCCCTTGGTCGCACAGCCGAAGGCTCTACTCGTACCCCCACCCAGTGTGTGCATGCTCCCCGCAGCACTGAAAGTAAACAAAAACCTAAATAAGAATATGCCTGGTATTGTATCAGGTAACGTTTAACACGAAAAACATGCCGGGTATGCAATACTCAACCAGAGTAACTACAGAGCTTGAAACGAAAAGCAGGCGCACTTCCTCCTCCTAACCCGCTCCCCCCCATATCCATCACTCCACCCACCCACCCACCCTCACCCCCTCACTCAACCACCGACCCGACCACCCCACCGTCGTCGTCGTCAGCATCTCCTACTTGGAGCCCCGAGAGATAGCGTTAGCCTCTCGGCAGACCCGACTCAAAGACCAGTTCGGGTTTGACTGCGACTGCCGCCTCTGTCACAGCAGCAGTGCTACCAGCGGGTGTGCAACTCCCTTGGAGGCGTTCGTCTCGGAGGGGCGTGGCGAGCCGGGGCAGGGTGGCGGTGGCGGGGGGGGGGGTGGGGAGACGCAACGGGTGGGAGGGGCGAGGGGGTGGGGAGCGGAGGCGGGGGGGGCAGCGGATAGCCGCGCTGAAGCGCGGGGGGGGGAGGGGGGGGAGAGAGAGGGTGGGGCGGGGGAGGAGGAAGAGGATGAGGATGGGGCTGACGACGCTTCCACTAGAGGTGATAGTGGTTTTCCTTAACCTTGATTGCGTGCGAAGGGGTGGGGGCGCGCCAAACACGTCATAGTTATGGGCAGCGTGTAATCAACCATTGGGCTAACAAACGCCAAGCAACATCAGCCACACGGCGTTCCCGGTGGTCTAGTGATATGTTTGCCTACCTGCTAAGGTCGATTTTTCGCGATACCCGAGCGTGGTCTCGTAGGGACTTTTTCTCGTGCAAAGAACATGACTCCCGGAAAACACGAGAGCGTGCCTCAGCTATAAATAAATTCCATGAAAAAACCCTCTGCGCGATAGAAACGAAGACGCGTGCCGGGGGGAAGGAGAAGGCGCGACGCCTGTGTGGCCATGGCTTGTCCAGAAGCTGGAATGTAAAAGTGGTGTCCCAGTGGCGACACGTATGTACGTGTTCCACGATCGCTCGAAACGCCTCCAATCGTCTGACAATGTGCGGCGCGCGGCTGTATTATCCTATGAGCACGGTCACACTTTTCCCTTTCCCTCCTCCAACCAAGTATCGTCTAAAATGACGCAAAAAAATGCGGTCAACCATAGCACCAATGGCGTTGCTTGTATCCGCGATCAACCACGTTTACACGCAGAAAACGAAAAAAAACGATGCGAGAACGACGCTTCTAGTTTCCGAGGCCCCAGACGCGCATGGGGTGCACGTACTAAAATCCACGAAAAAAACGAACTGCTACGGAGAAACACGGTAATCAGAACCCACGATGTGCACAAAAACCTATACAATCTACAGCTTTTACTATAAATAGCCGTGTTTGACCCTGATGACGACGTATGGCCTTTCGTAAAATGAGACATTTCTTTTTTATTTCTTCTCAATTCTTGCAGAAAATAACCTCAACCCCGCTGTGGTTCTCATTCGTTAGAATTCTTTCTCACTCTCATCAGATGGCGAGTGTGCAATATTTGTTTCCAGCTGTTTTTACGGGTCGGGTCGGGTCGGGTCAGGTCGGGTCGAGTCAGGACGATCTGACCCGACCCGTGAGATTCAAAAACATTCAGATGGCGAGTGTGAAATATCTGTTTCCAGGGCTTTTTACGGGTCGGGTCGGGTCGGGTCGGGTCGGGTCAGGTCGGGTCGAGTCAGGGCGATCTGACCCGACCCGTGAGAACACATGTTCCCCAGGCCCGATCCGACCCGTGTGATTTCGAGCAACTCCTGACCCGACCCCACCGGCCCCGCGAGATTTTGCAAAGTTCCTGTTCCGACCCGCGGGACGGGTCATGGCCCGTGAAAAATCCCTGATTTTTCTCCTTTTTGTTTGCCGTGTGTGTTCCTCTGGACTAACCTTTGTCGCGATGGCTGGATTGAAAATGCCCCCTCCCCCCTCCGATCAGGCGCCGTGGCGATGAACGTCCTGGAGAGGAGGCTAGAGGCGACGGAGAGTGTCGTCGAGCTCTCAAAGGCAAAGGAGGTAAGGGTGAACAAACAAACAAAAAAAGAAGACAGTCTCTCTGATCTTGACGCCTGCCGCTGCCGGTGTCGAGTCCACTTTCCGTCGAACGCAGTTAACGTGTTGAAATAAGCAGTATTGAGACGTGTGCTGCGATGTAGGTATTAAGGTGTACCATATTTTGGCTAAAGTGTTTTTACGAAAGGTGAGGCTCCTTTCGCGCAGTAATAAAACCGTCGGGATACAAGTGCCATTCTTAATTTGCAATATTAATGCTTCGTATACCTAATAACCTAGGCCTTGGCCTTTTTTCATCGGGTAGCACACTCAGTATTTTCACAGTCAAGCCACCACCCTCAGAAGGAAAATACAATGGTTGGTGCACGTCAGACTCTACCGTGCGGCTTCCCCTCTCCCCCTCTCCTCCTCCTCACCCCCCGCTTCATGCCACCTATAGCACGACCCAATCTACGAAAGGGGTCCCCCATAAGGCGGTATCCCGATATAAGGCGGTATCCCGAAATAAGGCGGTATCCCGATATAATGCAGTATCCCGATATAAGGTGGTATCCCGATGTAAGGCGGTATCCCGATATATGGCGGTATCCCGATATAAGGTGGTATCCCGATATAAGGTGGTATCCCGATATATGGCGGTATCCCGATATAGACGATATCCCGATATTAGGCAGTATCCCGATATAAGGCGGTATCCCGATACAGGGCGGTATCCCGATAAAAGGTGGTATCCCGATATAAGGCGGTATCCCGATACAAGGCGGCATCCCGATATAAGGCGGTATCCCGATATAAGGTGGTCTAAATCGCTTGACACGACTGGGCCTGGGGAATTGCACTCATAACCTAGAACGAATAACGCGGCTTTCCTCAATAAGGCGGTCATATTGCCCTCTATAGAACACCACCGCCTTGCTGGGGGGGGGGGGGGCTAGTGTAATGTATCCTCTTTGATTTTCCGTTTTTGAGCATTAGGTTGAGTCTTAATGTTTCGTATCTAAACGGTTCTCAAGGCTTTCGGGTCAGAACGGGGTAGCCTTCTTGTGTTAATTTCTATGAAAATATTTCGGAAAACAAATCGTTGCACTCCCGGACAGAGTTGTACACCTGGTATATTTTTTGTGTACTTTGTATGTGATGTGACAATCCTTACCCCACGACAGAAATGATCTTACTCCGACCCCAAGTAGTTCGGGTGCAGTTGAGAAGGGATTTTACCATTTAAACCATGAAGTAACGAATTGCTCGTGCAGGTACGGTGGGCCGGAGTCCTGTCGGAGCTGCTCAGCTACCGTCTCCAGGCCAAACGATACTTGGGGTGTCGGCACATAGCCCTAGCGCGCGCCGACAAGCTCATCGCCAAGGCTTGCGTTGCGATCCTGCAAGGTGAAACCGAAAAGAACGCCTCCTATGGATGATGTGCGAGCAGTCTCACACGCCGAACATATCAGATCCCTTTAGATGATCTAATGATGATCTGTCTTTCAGGAAAGACAGATCCCCCCTCTGACCAAGGCGGTACGGCGTTCTGTTTTATGTTTGCGACATGAATCCGCAAGGGAATCATTAGCTACGCTGCGCCAAGAAAGCCGTCGAAAGTCCTTTTAACCATGAGGTAAAGAGTCAGTCGTGCGAGTGGTTCAAATTTCTTAGTGAGAATGGGGTATGATACTACCGTAGCCTTGGATGTCTGTATGAGCTGCATGGCCTATAGATCACGCTGCCGGATGGTCTGGATGATGATATGGATGACGTCCAAAGCAAAAACCCTGATGATCTGGATTATGTACAAAGCAAAAATTTGGATGATTTGGGTGATCTTTGAAGCAAACCCGGATGATCTGGATGATCTGCGAAACAAACCTGGATGATGATCTGGGCGATGTACGAAGCATATGTTTCTTGAGTTTTAGACGTGTACCGCGCAGATCCTGCACAACATTTAGTATCATAATCTATATGATCTATATGATATATATTATGTAAATGATCTATATGGTATATTATATCATATAGACGATATATACATATGATCTATGTGATCTATATCATCTGTATGATGTAATTTGATCATCTACATGATCTACAAGATCTATATGATCTGCATTATCTAGACGATACGATCTAGATTATCTAGATTAGTTATATAATTTATAGCATCTACAGGATCTATGCGATCTAGATCATGATCTAGATCATGATCTGCCCTTCATGTGCATGGGTTTCGATTCACGCGTCAGAGAGAACCCAGCAGGGCTAGGAATTGGTTTTAGGCTTACGGATCAAGGGCGCGTGCCACGATACAGGTGCAGCAGGCGTCCGCCAATAAGGCGGTCTGAGCAAGGGCTAGTAAGGCGGTATCCCGATATAAGGCAGTCAAAATCGCTTTGGAGGTCCCCCAATAAAGCGGTCAGAGTAAGGGGGTATCCCGATATATGGCGGTCAGAATCGCTTTGGAGGTCCCCCGATAAGGCGGTCTGAGTAAGGCGGTATCCCGATATAAGGCGGTCAACATCGCTTTGGAGGTACTGTAGAGGTCCCACGATAAGGCGGTCTGAGTAAGGCGGTATCCCGACATAAAAACGCGGTCAAAATCGCGTGGCGCGTCTGGGGAAGTTTGCAGTCATGTCCTTGAATGACTAAGGCGAATAACGTGAATAAGGCGGCTTCCCCCAATAAGGCGGTCACATTGCTCTCTATAGCACACCACCGGCCGTACTGAAGGACCCATACCGTAGCAGTTCTAGCTTGCAGCGATTTCAGAACGACGCCGCTCCTTAAAACTCGAAAATCGTCTGAGTTTCCTTTATTTTATTTTTGCCATTGTTTTCGTTGAATACCAATGATAGGTTTTGGGTATTATACTATTATACTAATATACTACCTGATCCTAACCGTAACCCTATTGATAGTATAATACTATTAATAGTATAGAGCTCCCCCAAGCGAGGAGCCTCAGCAAAAAAACGGTGCACCTCTACCGTAGCATCCGTCTACAAATATGTCGGTTGACTGTCTAGTTTTGACCCGTCAAGGCGTCTTTGGACTTATCATACGTGTTTTAGTGTGTGGAGTTCCTTGACGGCTGTCATTGACGGATGCCCTTGACGGAATTCCTTGGCGGGTGTCCTTGACAGCTTTCCTTGACGGCTTTCTTTGACGGCTTCCTTTGACGGATGTCCGTCAAGGGACAAGAGTGCCGTCAACCCCGACGTTTTTGATCGCTTGGGTCACTTTTGTGGTCGAGGGTAGGGTTGTGTCTAGAGTTTACACGGCACGATAACGGAAGCTAATTGTTGCAACCACCATTTAACCACTTTGCCGCATCAGGATCCACGGAGGAGGCGGGATCGGATACCGAGTGCGCGGAAATGGTAAGGCAAGCCTCCGACGAGCTGCCAGCATCTTTCGGGGGTGAAGGGGGGGGCACCGTGGGACCGCTGAGGCCGATGGAAGGCAGTTTCAAGACTCGGCTGGTCGCGGTGTTCCTGGGGTCGCTGCTTTCGAGACGCAAGGTCAGCTGATTTATGTGGGGAGCGGGGGGTGCAGTGTTGTTGTTCGCGTTTGTGTTGGTGGTGGTGGTGATAGTGTTGGCAATGGTGGCGTTGTTGGTATTGGTGTGGCTGTGAGGGGGGGGGTAGTGTTGGTGTTGGTGTTGGTGTTGGTGTTGGTGTTACTGCTGTTGTCGCTGGTCTTCTCGTCATACCAGCGCGATTTGATATTCTAGGAGCGCTTCTGCAATGTCAGCTGATTCAGATCGGGAATGGGGGGGCGTAGTGTTGGTGGTGGTGGTGTTGATGGTGGTGTTGTGGTTGGTGGTGGTGTTGCTGCTGTTGTTGTCGCTGGTCTTCTCTTCTCCTCAAAATAGTGCAATGTCGTGTTCTAGGAGCGCTTCTTTCGAGGCGCAAGATCAGCTGGTTTCGATTGGGAAACACATGTTGTGTTTGTGGGTATCATATATCCAGTGCGTGCTTGAGATTGAGTGGCGAAACAGCCGGTTTTAGGTATAACTCGGAGTGTTTTGTAGCTCTCTGCCGCTGGGCTGCTATATGTTTGGGGCAGTTTTTTTGTTTGAGCGGCAACGGTTTGTTTTCTTATGGTATTTTGCCTGCCCGTTGGCTCAACAGTGCACAACAGCAGTATACTTGTATCGCCCTGCTCTACCCTCACCACGCTAGGCACCCCCGCGGCGACTTTTATCGTGTTTGAGTTTTTGCTGTGTTCGTCGTGGTGTAGATGTGTTGTTTTTGCTAGTATCTCTTGTTTTCGTTTTGTTCATTTGTTCGTGTGTCTGCTGATATTTTATTTTTCGTGTCAGCTGCCTTTTTCTTTTTTTTTTTGGCTTCGGGGTTTTCTCCTTCCCTCCTTTTTCCAAGTGCTTGTGTTTTTTTATCCTTCGGCTCACTCCTCTCTTTTGCCGAGTTTTTGTTGTACATTTTCTTCTTGTGCTTGTTTTACAGCTGCAATACCCACTCATCTTAATCCGCTGTTTTCGTTTTTATGTACTCTTTGTTTCGTTGTTTCTGTTGTGACCAGACTCAACTGCTGTATCTCGGAGACGGCCCCCATCCAGAGGCGGGAGCCTGTCTGGCCGACTTGTCTCAAGCCATGGGTGAGTCGCAACATGGTTTAAACCATCATGGTCTCAAGATGGTTGAAGCTTAGCCGCACTACGTCAAAAGGGTTTCCTTTCCTCTTATAAGGCTCCTCGAGCCATCCCACGCTAGGGCGGTGCAGCAGATACCAAGAAGTTGCTGAGACCCTTGCTAGGGGGGTGCAGCATATTCTAAGACATTTCTGAGCCCCACGCTTAGGGGGGTGCAGCAGGTTCTAAGAAGTTTCTGAGCCCGGTGCAGCAGATTCTAAGACATTTCTGAGCCCCACGCTTAGGAGGGTGCAGCAGATTCTAAGAAGTTTCTGAGCCCCGCGCTAGGGGGATGCAGCAGATTCTAAGAAATTCCTGAGCCCCGCGCTAGGGGGGTGCATCAGATTCTAAGAAATTTCTGAGCTCCTGACGTGAGGAGCTCAATATTTCAAGCACCCGGAACGTGACCTCGAATACGTTCGTTCGTGCATCCCAACCGATAGTGCTATGCGCTACAGTATGTAGTCTCAAACCAAATACACTCCTAAGCTAAGAAGGTCAGAAACGTTTGCCCCCAAAAATGCAACCCCTGTTTTTTGTTGTTGTGGTTGTTGTTGCTGTTGTTGTTGTTTTTGGTGCTTTGGTTGTTGTTGTTGTTGTTTTTGGTGCTTTTGTTGTTTTTGGTGCTTTCGTTGTTGTCGTGGTTGTTGTTGTTATTGTTGCTGTTGTTGTGGTTTATGTTGTTGCTGATGTTGTTGCTGCTGATGTTGTTGCGGTTGTTGTTGGTGCTGTTGTTGTTGTTGTTACTGTTGTGGTTGTTGTTGTTGTTGTTGTTGTTCTCACAGTAAGTCGCATAACCAAGCCCGTGGTCACCGGACAGCCTCTAGTCAGTCTGGAGTGGAGGAATACCCCAGGAAAAATGCACACAAGCAAAGCAAAAGTGGTACACGCATATATCATAGCTAGAGCAATCCATGCCTCCGCCAGAAAAATATAAAAAATATAAATACAAAAAAAATGTATAAACCCTATATCGTGGGATGACTCGGTGCACAAGAGATGTGCCATTTTTTTTTCTGGGGTTACTTCCTCGCTTGAGAAGGGAGTTCCACACCTCTCCCAAAGCTTGTTTTTGGGGGGAACTGAAAGTGCTATGTACCCGAGGAGCAAAGGAATGGTCTACTGCAAGCAAACAATGAATTATTGTGTTTGTTTTTAAACGTGAAAATCCGACGAGCTTTGGGATAAGGGGACGCCCCGTCATCAAAAAAAAAAAAAAAAAAAACAGCTCCCCACGTAAAAAAGTGTTACCTCTGTATCGCGGCGCCAGTCGGCGAGGGAAGAAACTGCTGAATTCTTCTCGCGATAAAAAATGAAGGCACGTTCCGTAGTCGGGGGGGGAGAGGAGGGCCCGCTATGTGACCCCGGATCTGAGTTGCTCTGCTGGGGGAGGGAGCGCGAGAGTAGCGCGAGGATAATAAATGGGATGGGAAAAACGAAACAAAACAAAACGAAACAAAGAAAAAAGAAACAAATCGCGGCATGCGTCGTGCCTTGCATGCACCCTTGTTTCGGGGAACTGTGTCCACGATAGGGTTAACGGGTCTTCTATTGCATGACATCCTTTCCCTTTGCAGCGCTTGTCTTCTCCTGAAATACACTAAAAACGTGTTTTAGTAATGGCGTATTTCCCCGTCCTTTTACCGGTTTACCCTCCCCCCCCCTGTTGTTCAGCGATGCTGCTCGCGCAAGGGTCGGAGGGCGAGGCGTGGATTAATCGCCTTCCAGGACGCGACGACAACGAAGCAAAAACAGGGGGTTTCGAGGGTCCCTGCGAGGCGTTTCCACGGGGGGAAGCGGGGGGGGGATGGTGGACGGATGGGGTGGTCGGGGCGTCTTTGTTCGAGAGAGAGTGTGACAAGGCGGCTAAGATGGTTGGTCGCCTGTTTGATTCCCCCCGGCCAACATGACTGGTTGGCTGTTTTGAATCCCAACGGCCAAGATAAATGGTCGGCGGCTGTTATTGATGCCCCACGGCTGCCTAGGCTGCAGCCGGCAGGGGTACTGGTACTGTTGTTCTCTCTTCGTGGCTTTCAGTCAGTGCAACTGTCGTTGCTCGAGACGGAGTGTGCCAAGGCGGCTGAGATGGTTGATTGGCTGTTTGATGCCCCACGGCCAAGATGATTGGTCGAATGTGTGATGCCCCACAGCCAAGATGATTAAGTTGTTTGGGTTTTTTTTTAATGCCTCGACGGCCAAGATGAGTGGTCGGTTGTTTGGTGCCAAAAAGCGATATAAAAATAAACAAAATAAACAAATAAACAAGTACCTGGTACAATGAAAATGCGTTTGACCCCCTCTTGACCTGCACCCTCGTTTTTTCTTTAAAAACTAGTTGGAATTAGTGTATATTTACGGTTGTTCTCTCCCAGTACCTTGCCGTGTGAGCGCAGCTGCGGTTTCTGTCTCTGTTCGAGAGGGAATGTGACAAGGCGACTACAAGATTATTGGCCAGCTCTCAGCTGTGTTATGCCCAAGGCCAAGTTAAGTATCCCCTTGAAAACTACAGGTCCCCCGACTTGACCGCCTTAATATGGGAAGCCGCCATTTAGTCATTCCAGGCACTGTGAGTGATTTTCCCCAGGCGCGCCAAGCGATTTTGACCGCCAAGCGATTCTGACCGCCTTTCTGGCGGACCCCTGCTCTAACTACGCGCCCTCATTTTTGGGGGGGAAAGTACTTGGATTTTGTGTTGGATACATTATGCTGTGCTCGATAGCACTGATTTGTCGGCTGTTTAATGCCCTATGGCCTATACGATTGGTCGGCTGTTTGATGCCACACGGCCAAGTTTACTACCTCCTTTAGAACTAGCTGCGCCCTCAATTTTTGGGGAAAATACTTGGATTTGATGTGGGATATTCATAATTTACGCCGTTTTTAAAAGCGTGAGTTGTAGTCGGTTGGTATACCCTACGGCCAATACCATTGACCAGTCGACTGTTTGGTGCCACACGGCCATGATGATCGGTCGGCTATTGGATGCCCCACGTCCGATCTGAGTGGCTAGCTCTTTGGTGCCCCACGGCCAAATTAATGAACCCCTTCAGAACTAACTGCGCCTAAAAAAAAAAAATGGAGGATACTGCGTGGAGTTAAGTGTGGGGTATTGCATGCTGTTCTTAAAAGCGCTAATTAATCAGCTGTTTAGCACCCTACGGCCAATACAATTGGTTGCCTGGTAAGTGTCCAGCACCAGTAGTTTCACGCTGGCGAGAACGGGTGGAAATAAATAAGGCCGAGCTCGCCTCCCCGAAGTACAAGTATTACTAGCATGCCATTAATAATATACAACAAAACGCAAGTCACTCCGTATTCCAGTGAAGTACCTACTACGCAGTTTTTCGCTCTCCAACTCCAGCTTCAACTTGAACTCCAAATTAAACCCCAAGTTCATTTTCAACTTGCCCCAAGCTCTACAATAAAATTCATGGTCATCTCCAAAATAGACCGCGAGTTCTCTTCAACTCATTTCAAATTCAACTCCATAACAAAGTCGAGCTTCAACTCGAAATTCAACCCCAGCGTCGTCTTCAACTTGCTCCAAGTTCAACCCCAACTTCAACTTCAACTTTAGGGTGAGAACTTCAGCCATGCCTTGGGAGGCGGTATTATCGCCACCCCGCCCCGCTCCGCCCCACCCCAACGCATAACAAAAACAACAACAGTGTCGCAGGTTCGGCAGACGAATCGTCCGCATGTCAGCGTTGCGCAGACCTACGCACAACCAACAGCAACTAACTCGTCTAGTGCTGGGCAATCAGTCAGCACAATCCATGCTGAACTTCGCCCCGGCACACTCAAGCCTCTCACTGGGTCTTGGGTTGCAGCAGACGCTGCCGCAACGCCTCCAGTTCGCCCTGAGGTTATAATCAACGTACCAGTTTCAAGTTGCAGTACAAGGATTAGATTGACGTTGCAGTACGACTGTCACGTTCAAGTTAGACATGCAGTACGGCATGAAATCCCGGCGCAAGTTTGAGGTACAGATGATTTTTCAGGTTGAAGTTAGATTCGTAAGGTTGGACTGTGTCTTGGGCTGCAGAAGACGCTGTAGCAGCGCCGCCATTTCTCCCCGAGGTTAAAATTCACGTTGGAGTTCATTTGCACGTTACAAGCAGCTGCAGTACGACATTGAAGTTGAAATTCCCGTGAAATTCGATTTACATATAGACTATAGTCTATAGTTGCTGCAAGATTGAAGGTAAGAGCTTCGATGTTAGGCCGTGTCTTCGGGTATAACAAGGCTGCCGCAATGCCCCCAGTTCGCCCTGAGGTGCAATTTCACCTCGAAGTTCAAGTTGAGGTTGAAACTAGGTTGAAGTTGAAATTACGTGGAACTTTCGAAACACAGAGTACGTTACAACGTTTAACTTGGAGTTGTAAAGTTGGGCTGAGCCTTGGGGTTCAGAAGATGCCACCGCAACGCCTCCAGTTCGCCCTGAGATGCGAGTTCAAGTTGAAGTTGAAGTTGCAGTACGATGTTGCAGCTAAGGGATTCTGGAGTGCCAGCAATAGATACTCAGTGATGTATTGTATCGATGGTCAGTACCAATGACCTTCTCAGTGTTGTTTAGGTTGCTATCCAATCGACGTATGAATTTTGAAATACAGATCCTGTTGTAAGGTTGAAGTTAGAATCGGAAGGTGTGGCTGAGTCTTGGGCTGAAGAAGACGCTGTCTTAACGCTCCCAGTTCAACCTGAGGTTCAAGTCCAAATTCAAGTGCACGTGCACGTGCAAGTTGAAGTTACAGTACGAGGACCACCTCACGGCTAGCGTTAACACTGTATCCAATTGAGAAAAAAAAGGAAAAAAAACTGGGCGAGAGCCACAGACTGCATCGCATGGGTGGCTGCGAACCCTTTTGGAGCTTCAGAGGGGAAAAAATGACGAAGAGAACCTGACGATCGCAGCATCGTTCACACGAAGCGACCCGGGTGGCTAGATTAGTTGGCGACAGTTCTACCGTCGAACTCCAACGTAAGTGCCGGAGAGACACATGCATAGCTTGCACTGCCGTGTGCTGCAAGCTCGCACCATGATAAGACCGCGCTTGAAAAATGTTCTGTCGCTGTATGATACAGTAAGATATACTATAATATAGAAGTATAGTATGATATAGTATTATATAGTATTATAGTCTATAGTATAATATAGTACATGGGGCCAGAGGGTTACCAAAAGGGTTAAGCACCCGCTGACGGCTTACATCTGGGTCGTCCGCTGCTTCGATGATGAGGTCATGGGCGGACACGTCTCGGACAGGCCGGAAAGATCGCTGGGTGCTTACCTGCACGGGCAACCGGTAAGTCAATCAGACGATCACAGTAACCACGGCTTTTCACGGGTCAGGAGGTTGTCAAAAAGTCGCGGCTCGAGTCGGGTCGGATCAGGAGGTGTTCGAAATCTCACGGGTCGGCTCGGCTCGGCTCGGCTCGGCTCGGCTCGGTTCGGGTCGGGTCGGGTCGAGTCAAGTCGGGTCCGGAGGTTTCAAATACCACGGGTCGGGCCGGGTCACCCTGAACCCGATCCTTAACGCGAGAAGTGATCCGACCCATGAAAAACCCTGAAATGACCAAATAAACGATCAAACATACCATACAAACAGGCAATGACGCAATGACAAAAAATCGTACTCCCAGTATTAACCGATCAACCAGGCGTCGACCAGTTGCGCTAGGTCAACCCAGCCAGATGGATGCTGAACCCAATGGAGCGACCGCTACGCTAGAAAACAGGGACTGAAAAAACAAGATACAAGAGCGCGGTATAGCATAAATCTTCGCAACAAAGCACAACAACAACAACAACGACGACGACCAGAACAACAAAAACGCTCAAGAGAAAACGACCAGACTCATGCCATGCGCCAAAAAAAAAAAAAAAAAAAACGCCCATTAACAGCCACTCACCCTTGCGAGATTGCTAGCCTTCGAAGTGTAGATGCAAGCGTAGGTCGCCACCTATTGAGGCATTCAGCGTATGACTTAGGGTTAGAGCACAAAATGAGGAAGACAAAAGAGAGGTTGTAGGGTGTGTGGACAGTTACAGCATAAAACAGAAGAACAGAGGGAATGGGCGCTGTATAGCCAGTTAAAACGAAAAATACGAAAGAGAAGAAAAAGCGAAGGAAAAACATGTTAGGCGTAGACCCAGTTACCGCACAAAAACAGAAGAAAAAAGGGATTGGGCGCAGACAGCCACAACACAGCCGAGAAACTTAAAAACGCTGAGAGTGACAGAAGCGGACGTCATCGGCCTACCTCCTACCATGAAAACCACAACTAACCTGAGGCCATTTCTTACACAGTCGGATTCCGCCAGTCGAAAACGGCCCTCTTCGACTGGACTTTTTTTCGACTGGATTCTTCTCGTCCTTCTCATCGTCAGTCGAGTCGAGTTTATAGTTTTTGTGCTCTTCCTTGAGGCGGTTGGTGTGAGGAAGTACTGCTGTACGGCAGTCGAAATCGGTTGGCAGCTCTGCGCTTCCGCTTTCTCCGCGAGCAGCGGCTCGACGAACCCTCGTCTCAGCGGGTTGGTGGCTTTGGGCTTCGCCGAAAGCCGCCAAAGCTACTTTCGTGGAGTTGCACTCAGCCGAGAGCCGCCAAAGCTACAGCAGGCGCAGCCGTTGTTGGCAGCATGGGATCAATACCGCGCGCTGCCGCCGTCATGTGATACACGCCGCTGGCGAGCGGAACTAGGAATGCGCCACGCTGACTTACTGCGAGAAGCAATAAACAGCAGTGATAGCCAAGCCAGCGTCAGCACTTGGATGATACTGCTGTGTGGTACCTGGTATGGGTGTATGGCCGTGTGGCCGTGTGGGTGTGTGTTTGATAGTGGGATGAGCGATGCGATCGGTTCAAAAAAAACGTGTAAAACTTTTTCTACTGAGTTTTTCGACTGGATCCGCCAGTCGCAATTCTCAGTCGAAAAAAGTCGAGTCGGAAAAGCCCTTTTTTGACTGCGTAAGAAAGACCGATTTGGGCTTCAGCCGAAAAAGGCCGTTTTCGACTGACAAATCTCACTGTATAAGAAATGGCCTTAGGAACCTATTTGGGGTGTTTAGAAAAAAAAAAAAATGTCTACGATAGAGGTGGCGCACTGTTTACGTTCAAAATGAGGCATTTTCCGAATGACGGGGCTTCGTGACCCCTTTAGAGCCCCCAAATCCCTCCCTATACTAACTTCAAGTAAATTTGTCCCCAAACATGGTTTCCAGGGGTATAGGCGTTTATCCTCCAGGGGTAAAGGCGTGAACCTATTAACACTATTAACACTAAAATAGTACTAATAGTTATCGATACTATAAATACCATTAACAAAACCGTTGGAACGGCATTCTGGTCACGTGAAACGGTTTGTGTATATGTACGTAGGCTATGGGTGTGGTATGGGGGATGGTTCATCGGGTTGCACTTTGAGTTTGACCATCATTCTGAGGCATGGAGCTACTCATATGTTTAAGAGCCTCAGAACCATCCCACGGTAGGGGGGTGGGGTGCCGTGGAAAGTCGCTGAGGTCCTCACATGAGGAACTCAATATCCCACCGGAAAAATTACTTGGAAGGCATTCGTTCGCACATCCCGACCAAGCTTCAATGCCTTAGTCCTGTAAAAAATAGGTACTCGTGAAATTGTTTTACTAACCGGTAGTTCCTTACATATGACATGCGAGGAGCTCAATTGGCCAGGGACTTTTTGACGAAAAAACTGCAACCCCTATCGTGGGATGACTCGAAGATTGACAAAAAAAAAGGTGTACCCTTACCGCAGAATGCGTCACGACACGCGCGCAGCGTCACAATATTTCTCCTGCTGCATACCCTTCCAACATAGACGCT
Organism: Undaria pinnatifida; assembly: GCA_012845835.1. NCBI lineage: Eukaryota > Phaeophyceae > Laminariales > Alariaceae > Undaria > Undaria pinnatifida. Next base: position 1,087,005 of record JABAKD010000017.1, on the reverse strand, counting down.
TCAGAAAACCAGGGCTTTTCACGGGTCGGGACGGGTTGGGTTGGGTTGGGTTGGGTCGGGTCGGGTCGGGTCGGGTCGGGTCGGGTCGTGTCGGGTCGGGTCGGGTCGGGTCGGGTCGGGTCGGGTCAGGGTGACACGAAGCGGCCCGTGGTGTTTGAAAAAACCTCGTGGTCCGACCTGTTCCCACCCGTGTGAGTCCCAACTACCTCCTGACCCACGGACCGAGTTGACCAGCGAGAACATGGGAAGCTCTTGCCTGACCCGACGGGTCATGAAACGCCCTGGATAAAACCGCACTTCTCGCTTGCGTCATCGGTAGATCCTATTAATAGCCCAGGGTCCCGACAACATCACCGTACAGCCCTTTTCACTGCTGCAAAAAACACATGACACAAATTCCAAGTGTCTTGTCCCTGAAACGTGCGTATAGCTCCTAAAGGGGATAAGTTGCTCTTGCACAGCACAGTTCGCGGCACTCTTATTTTGGTTACAGCCGGTGAGGGACTGTAGCACCGCAGCAGGTAAATCTCTTCTTCAGAAGGGGGGTGTGGAGACACGGCGAGGTGGGTTGTACGCGTAACCGGACTTTCGGGGGTCAGCAACACGGATAACCTCAAGAGCGCCCCGGAGGAGTCAGGATGACCTTGAAAGGTTATCGTGACAATGAGGCGGTGCGATCTTGGGGACAGGACCTGGTGACCCCATAGAGGTCCCTCAATAAGGCGGTCTGAGTAAGGTGGTATCCCTTTATAACGCGGTCAAAACCGCTTGGCGCGACTGGGGAGTTGCACACATAACCCGGAACGACTAAGGCGGCTTCCCCCCAAAAGGCGGTCATGTTGCTCTGGCACACGACCGTCTAACTGGGGGACCCCCTGCTGTATCACGGAACCAAACCAACCTCACCTGTATGGCAAAGCGAGAGTCCTGGTAGCCTGACTTGAACAGCTGTCCCCAGTCCGGGTGGAATTTGGAGTGGAAAAGGAGGCTGTCATCTCTCAGGACGGTCTTCAAGCGAACCTGCTCGTCTTCTAACGCCAAGAGGTCCGAGGCCGCCGCGGGAGAAGAATCCTCCTCCTGACAGGCGTCCAAAAGACAAGATATTAGAAAAAATGAGACAAGCATGACTACATGAAGGAAAAAAAAAGAAAAGGACGAAGAAATTACGTCGGCTGCGACTGTATGAAAAAGACGCGTGCTACGATAGAGGTACCAGCACTTTTCGCCTGAAATGAACGGTTTGTGAATGAGTGAATGAGAGGGCTCCTTAATCCACAATCGTCGGAAGTTACTCGTAAGGCGTTTTTTTCTATTTGCATGATGATTCTCGTTCTGTGCCTAGGCCACGGGATTCTCGTATCCGGTACTTGTAGCGGTTTTATTTTTCTCCAAATTGAAATTGGGAGGATCATGTCTTAAGCTCCCGAATTAAGAACACCTCGGAAAAAAAAGGGGTGCTCCTCTATTGTAGCACGCGGCCTGAGTTAATTGAAAAAGTGCAAACCCGATGAACAAACGCATGGCCTAGGTATGAAACGTCATTCGGACGATTTTGGGTCAACGCCTTGACAAGTGGATACCCCCTTTTGGGGACAAAACTACTTGGAAATGGTATAGAGAGGGGTTTGGGAGCTCTAAAGGGGGGTTAAGGAGCCCTATCATTCAGAAAAAAACAAGAGGACGTGCTACTTCTACCATTGCACGGGTCGAAAAAAACAAAGTAGGAAGGAACAAACTTAACAAGGGAACCAGAAGGAAACGCGCAAAAAAAAATATGAAACATCACCAAGGAGCAAACAAGAGCATGGAAAAAAAAAACGACGCGATCATTGTCGGGGGGGAAAAAAAGAGCAAAAAAAACTGAAGGCGCTGGCGCTGGTGCTGCCTGCGCAAGACATAAATGTTTTCTCCTGCCAGGTTGAGCGAAACAGAATGAATAAATCCTTACAAGTGAAACGAAAAAAAAAAACTCGTGCGCACCAAGTAACCAAGGAGGAGGAACAAAAGCGCCTGGTAGTGCGAGAGCTGGCGTTGGAGCACACTGAGAAGGAGGCAACCACAACGAAATCAGGAGGCAACCACAAGGAAGTACGCCGGAAAAAATGAGGAACAAAGCCCCACAAGGAAAAAAGAAGGAAATAAGAAGGGAAAGCATACACAAATCAGAAGTAAAAAAGAAGGGAACGAGCGAGAAGCACAAAAAATAACTGGCAAACAAGAGCACTCACAGAAAGGAAAGACCAAGGACAGGAAACAAGAAAAAATTAAGGGCACAAAACACTTCAGAAAAGGGAATGGCCGAAACTATCTTCAAGTACAGGGTTTACAAAAACTAGGGCAGCATACGAAAAAACAACTAATGGACGACGAAAAAACGAAACCCAAGTCGTATTACGTACCGCACATGATGAACACAACAACACGTAGGATGATAAAACAAGCTTCACGATAATCTGAATAGCCTCCTTGAGGAAATGCGTCCATGCCGAGCCACCCCCCCCCCCACCCCCCGACGCATGCTACGAGAGAGGTACCACTTTCCGTCTGAAATGTTTCTGAATGGGGGGGCTTCTTAACCCAAAATCGTCGGGAAAAAATAAATAATAGGCCACTTTATTTCGCATGATTCTCCTTGCGCACGGACCTAGACCATGGGATTTCTCATCCGGTAGCAGTTATGTTTTTCTCCAAAAAATGGGATTTTGGGAGAGTTCTTAAGCTCCCAAATTGATGGGTAGTATTAGAAAAAAAGCGGTGCACCCCCATCGTAGCACGCGTCTTGAGTCAACAGGGCCGAAACGGACAACATTCTACCCTTACCATGGCTTCTAATCGTACGCGGTCGAGCCGGGCGTCCAGGTTGTACTGCAGAGTCCTCAGCTTGTTCACCTTGACCCTGCGCAAGGCGAACAACGATTGTTGTCATCCTTGTTGTGATGATACTGGTGGTGGTCCCCGTGGTTGTTGTGGTTGTTGTGGTTGTTGTGGTTGCGGTGGCTGCGGTGGTGGTTGCGGTGGTGGCGGTGGTGGTGGTGGTGGTGGTGGTGGTGGTTGTGATTTCGGCTGTGGTTGTTGTTGCTGTGATGGCGGTGGTGCTCGTGGTTGTTGTTGGTGTTGGTGGTGGTGTTGTTGCTGTTGTTGTGATTGTGTTTGTGAGTTTGTTGATGTGAGTAGTGTTGATGGTACCGTTGGCGTGTGTTGTTGCTGGTGATGTGCTATCTTCTTTTTAGCTGTTGGTGTTTCGTGCTTGTTATTGTGGTGAATGCGGTGATTGCTGGCTCGCGTCCGTGGGCCGACGAGATACCAGACACGGTGACGCGCACAGCGCCCGGATCGTTCACGCGCTTCTACTGAACAAAACAACATGCGAAATCGGATATATGTGTGTATATCTTAGCGCATTTCCCTCCCAAAACTAGTGAATTTCCTCGATATCAAATGGAAGCAAGCGTGTACCGCATCATCATCAAACCGTGGTACATGCGTACCTTAGGTCCTTGTTCTGTCGATGAGCGTTCATCTCGCCCTCCAATTCGGGAACGATGAGGCATGTTCGCCACCCCAGCGTTCTCTTCGACCTCAAGATGTCCGCGAACATGTGGTCCCCCACGTACAGAAGCTTTGGGCGATATGCACACAGGCAGACAGACCGACAAAGAAACAGACAGGCAGGCAGGCAGACAGACAGACAGACAGGCAGACAGACAGACAGACAAGAATTGGCAATGCAATGTAAAGCGTACCGTGTACGAAAAGCAAAGGTGGTGGTGGTGGTGGTGGTGGTGGTGGTGGTGGTGATGGTGGTGATGGTGGCGACGGCGGCGGTGGTGGTGGTGGTGGAGGAGGTAGTGGTGGTGGCGGCGGTGGCGGTGGTGATGGTGGTGGTGGACAGACAGACAGACAGACAAGACACTTGCGACTCGCTTAGACATTTCCCACCCGAAAAGCAAAGCCCTCAACTAGAAGATATAGGGAACTCTCAAGACCCTGTCAGAAATTTCCGATCAACTTTTGAAGCTTTCATCAGCGCATGCACGGGGGCGTCCCCGCCCCATGTACCGATACCGTTTATGATACGGGCTAAAAAACCGGGTGTTGGAAACATTTTGTGTTTTTGTTCTAGCAGTACCTGATCCCCCGAAGACAGGCTAAGTAGGTCGTGCAGGTGTAGCCAGTTGCCTCCCTGGAACACCTGGAAAAACGAAAAAACGAAAAATAAAACGAAAAGAAAAGCGGAAGCCGACCAATGAAGGCACGCAAAACGAAAAACGGAAAAAAGAACACATAGACTATCAACGGAAGAACGACGAACGAAAATAGAAAAGCTTGCCTCCCTGGAATACCTGGAGGAAACGAAAAAAGACAAAATGAAAACGAAAAGCGAAAACCGACCAGTGAAGGAACGGAAAACCAAAAACGAAAAAATGAACAAGATTGACGATCAACGGAAGAACAAAGAATGAAAACAGAAAAGCGGGAAAGAAAAGGTGAACAAAGAAAACGAGCGCGAGAGAGAATGTGCGAGAAATTTTCAACTACTTGTGTAAACAGGGCTTTAACAGAAGCGCCCCCGGCCCCGATATATGCACACCGCCTACCTAACGCTATGAAAACCCGACATCGATCGAAAACGCCTGCACAACATTAGTACAAAAACACACGAAAACAAAACGCAGGCACGCATACACCCTTACCAAAAACTAAACGAAAAAATATGCACAAAAAAGGCAATATGCAAAAAACAAGACACAACAAAACACAAAACGATTATCACCAATAACACAAAAGCGAAACAGACGCAAAACAAGGTGCGGCGTTTCTGCTTCTGGTGATCATTACACGCACCTTTCCCTCGGCGAGGAAATCCTTGACCGGTCCCATGATCCCATCCGTATTGCTCAGGCTACCTGTTGCCGTTTCGACTCGGAACAGTGATAAGTACGGTTCAATCAAGAAGCTTGGCTGGCAAATCAGAGGGAGAGAAGGACAGAAGGAGGGACAGGGGGAGGGGAGGGCGGGGGTGAGGGGAAGGGGGGAAGAGGGGGACGGAGGGAGGGGGAGGGGGGGGGAGGAGGGAGGAAGCGAGGCTAAAAAGTTAGACAACCTGAACCTTACCTTCCTTGCAAGCTAGCAGTGTCAATCTAACAAAGTTTCAGAATCCCGTTCAACCTTCTTACCTTGCAAGCTCCGGTGATGGCGACGTCGAAGAGGTCTAGCCACTCCGTCGTCCGGTCCTCCTTCTTAGCGTTACCGCATAAAAAGTTCATCACGACGTGCGTGTAGTCCCATAAACTGTTGGTCAGCAGAAACACCTAAGGGTAGAGGACAAAAAATATCTCAGTCATACAAAGTGAATCACCGCGCAAGAACGTATTACGTTGTGCTGCTGCTGTCTAATCCGTTACGAAAGATGCTAGCGTTATCCAATAAAGAGTCCATCGCCATAAAAGAACGTGTCGCACGTGCTGCCGTCTAGTCCGCCGGGGAAGACAACAGCGTTACCGCATGACAAATCAACACTACGTGCGTGTGGTTACACAACCCAACAGAAACACCTCAGGGTAAAGCGGTAGCGTTACCGGGGAAAAAAAAGTTAATAGCCACGCAAGAACGTATTGCATGTGATGCTGCTGTCGAGTCCAGTCCTCTTTTTTAGCGTTACCGCATAAAAAAAACTCCACGATGTGCGCGTCGTGCCACAAACTGTTGGTCAGCAGAAACACTTAAAAGTAGAGGGCACAAATATCTCAAGTATTACCGCTTGCAAGCTTAATCATCGTGCAAGAAACGTGTTACATTGTGTCCTACAGCTGTCTAGTCCGTTGCGAATCATGCCAGCGTTGTTGCACAAATCATTCATCGCCACGTAAGGACGTATTGAGTGCGCGTGCTACTGCTATCTAGTCCGACGCGAAAGATCTTATGCGTTATCGGACAAAAAAAGGCATCACGACGTGCGCGTAGTCTCACACACTGTTCGTCGGCAGAAACGCCAAAGGGAAGAGGGGCTCACTAAGTGGTTGCGTAGCGAGATCGACCACAAAGTCAACCGGTTGGGGCCGAGCCTGACGAAACAAATCGCAACAACATGAGCAAGACATCAACACCAACTCCACTAGCACCAATGCCAGCACGACCGACACTAAACTACAGCAACAAAAACACCCCAACACCAATGCCAGCACCGACGACAACGACAACAACGACAACAACAACAACAACAACAACAATAACAACAAGCAACAGCAAAAGCACCAACACCACCAGCAGCAGCAGTCGACCAAACCCAACACCACACAAAAAGCCACCAATACTACGACCATCACCATCACCACCACCACCACCACCACGAACAAGCCCCACGGCGGCTGCAAACTACGCAACCGACGCATTGGCTATGCCTCATACCCAAACACAGCTGTCGTCACCTGCGCGCCTTCTCTACGGAGACGCTTGAGCATGGGCACCATCTCTGGGTCCGGAATAATGTACCTGCTCAATCCACGTCGAGGTCGCAAGTGCGCCGCACAATTGGGTCGGATCGGATCGGATCGTGTTGTGTTGTGTGGTGTTGTGTTGTGTTGTGTTGTGTTGTGTTGTGTTGTGTTGTGTTGTGTTGTGTTGTGTTGTGTCGTGTTGTGTTGTGTTGTGTTGTGTTGTGTTGTGTTGTGTTGTGTTGTGTTGTGTTGTGTTGTGTTGTGTTGTGTTGTGTTGTGTTGTGTTGTGTTGTGTTGTGTTGTGTTGTGTTTTGTTGTGTTGTGTTGTGTTGTGTTGTGTTGTGTTGTGTTGTATTGTGTTGTGTTGTGTTGTGTTGCGTTGTTTTGTGTTGTGTTGTGTTGTGTTGTGTTGTGTTTTGTTGCGTTGTGTTGTGTTGTGTTGTGTTGTGTTGTGTTGTGTTGTGTTGTGTTGTGTTGTGTTGTGTTGTGTTGTGTTGTGTTGTGTTGTGTTGTGTTGTGTTGTGTTGTGTTGTGTTGTGTTGTGTTGTGTTGTGTTGTATTGTGGTGTGTTGTGTTGTGTTGTGTTGCGTTGCGTTGTGTTGTGTTGTGTTGTGTTGTGTTGTGTTGTGCTGTGTTGGGTTGGGTTGGGTTGGGTTGTGTTGTGTTGTGTTGTGTTGTGTTGTGTTGTGTTTTGTTGTGTTGTGTTGTGTTGTGTTGTGTTGTGTTGTATTGTGTTGTGTTGTGTTGTGTTGTGTTGTGTTGTGTTGTGTTGTGTTGTGTTGTGTCGTGTTGTGTTGTGTTGTGTTGTGTTGTGTTGTGTTGTGTTGTGTTGTGTTGTGTTGTGTTGTGTTGTGTTGTGTTGTGTTGTGTTGTGTTGTGTTGTGTTGTGTTGTGTTGTGTTGTGTTGTGTTGTGTTGTGTTGTGTTGTGTTGTGTTGTGTTGTGTTGTGTTGTGTTGTGTTGTGTTGTGTTGTGTTGTGTTGTGTTGTGTTGTGTTGTGTTGTGTTGTGTTGTGTTGTGTTGTGTTGTGTTGTGTTGTGTTGTGTTGTGTTGTGTTGTGTTGTGTTGTGTTGTGTTGTGTTGTGTTGTGTTGTGTTGTGTTGTGTTGTGTTGTGTTGTATTGTGGTGTGTTGTGTTGTGTTGTGTTGCGTTGCGTTGTGTTGTGTTGTGTTGTGTTGTGTTGTGTTGTGCTGTGTTGGGTTGGGTTGGGTTGGGTTGGGTTGGGTTGGGTTGGGTTGGGTTGGGTTGGGTTGGGTTGGGTTGGGTTGGGTTGGATTGGGTTGGGTTGGGTTCGGTCGGGTTGGCAACAGTTTTAAAGTATCTATTATAGTAGGGCGAGTTTCTAGCGAGCGCTTGCAGTAGAGTATCACATTGACTTTAGTGTGCGCGAAAGGGGCCGTCCGTCAAGGGGTCAAACCTCGGCTCCTATCGAGCAAATCTGACTTGCCCCTAACCCCGTTTCTGCAAAAATCACGCCATTCAAATTCCAACTTGTTGGCCCCCCAACAATGGTGGCAGCTCTCAAGGGTCCAATATACTGATTGTAGTGTTGTAGGAACGGTCAGTCACATGGCGACACTGCGGTCTCCTACAAGTAGAACGTTTGGTCTGGAGCCCTTTCTTGACCCATCATACCAGTACCACAATATTGTGAAATCACGAATACCTGGCCCAGCAGCTGCTGGGCAGCTTCCAGCAACATCACATATTTTGTTCGCGTGTTCTATCAGTCTGCCAGCACCGTCCCGTGCTGTATCCCCTTGGTATTGCCACTGACGCGACCAATCAAACACTGCCATGCTGCAGCAATCAATGTCAATTATGCAACCGCATCATACGAACCAAAACGCCTACGTAGTTCTCTCTCGCAACAAAATACACATTATTATCTGGTCGGGTTTCCGACCTCTAACAATCTTCACCATGAATCTACAAGGTTCCCCTTCGGGATATGCTTCGCCTCAAATCCCGCGGGTGTCTTTTTTTTTTTCATCCTCCGGCGGATGGGGTCGAAAAAAAAAGCTCAAGCTCACCACACTTTCACGTTTTTTTATACGCGTCGTGTGTCGATTTAACTCAGTTGCTTTCGCAACCCAACGCTAGCTGGAACACGGGTATCGAAAGTTAATAAGGGGAAACACAGGCGTTCCTACAAGCAATAACCAGGTACGACGCAAGAAACTAATCTCCGGGCAAATAATCGGTCAAGTAACGCCGACCAGCCCCAGCGAGCTCATGATTTAGTCTTTTTTTTTTTCTCACACTTTTACTTTCCAGCTTCTGGACAAGCCGTGGTCACAGGTGTCGTCCCTTCTCCCCCCTGGTTCTTGCCTTCAATTTTTATCGCGCATAGGGTTCAGCAATCCCACTGCTCGTCGATTCTTCATCGAGTGTTGCTAACTCACGCTCTCGCGCTTTCCGCCAGTCAATTTGTGCACAAGAAAAAGTCCCATCGAATTTATACGAATATGCACTCGGTGGGGCTCGAACTCACGAAACTGATCCATACCAGGCTCGAGGATAACCTGATACGCCACAGGGGCGAGTCTATATGTACCTGGCGATGTCGTCTTCCACCCTGCCCTTGATGACGCCATCACGGTGGCAAAAACGCCTTATTTGCTGGGGTGTTGGTTATATCGTACTACCCACTGAGCTACTGAGTCACGTGATTCAGACGCTCAGTGGGTGGTACAAAACATCCAACATGGGGGGTATGCTAAGGAACAGGGAATAAGGAATCGTGCTCGGCGGTGAGCGCTGCACTATCGCCTATGCACCCGCCTATGCTCAAGGTTGCTCAAGATTGCTGAAGGTTGGTGTCACAGAAAGCCCTGTTCAGACTATCAAAAGGAGTTTGTTGTTGCCTGGTCTGGCCTATTGGTACACTGAAACTGTCTACAGCGGTGCTATTCTACCTGGCCGGATCTTCTGCCACCCTGTCCTTGATGACACCGTCGCGATGACAAAGGTCAACGCACTTCCGAACGTCCCGGAATAGCTGCTCGTACGACTGGAAAGCGGGGCCCGACGCGGGGTAATGAAAAATAGAGCAGGGCACGACGCGGGGTAATAAGAAATAGAGCGGGACGCGACGAGGCGGAATGAAAAAAAAGAGCAAAGAACAGAGAGGCGGATTTACACAAGAATGGATCGTACGCGGAAAAAAAAACTCAGCTGCCGCTATGACTTCCGTACGTTGCTATCGTCAACTCGTTTATGCTGGTGGTCGGCAGGCGCATCAGGCAACTCGAAAGGGTTCCTGAGGTTTGGACGAAATGAAACTACCGGAACGGAGATGTAGAATTGTGCTTTCATGATGCGCCTTCGTTGGCGAGTGGACTTTGAGTATCATTCCACCCATTCATCCACAGCAGCCGTCCCATTCGCTATCTCGCCTTGTTGTGGCTCGACCCCAAAACAAGGCGAACTAGCGAATGGACAGGTTGTGTAGAACGAATGGGGGCTGGACGTTCCACTCGCTGAACACTAAGGCGCACGATGAACACGCAAAATCGGGTAAAGAGTAAAACTGTGAGTCGGCAGGATTTCACAACAAATAGCCAATCGGTAGGTGCCGTTAACTAAGTAAGTGACTTTAGTCGGCAAGTCGGCTGGCGAAATCAGCTGATGCTCAGCCGAATTGCCGACTTAAGTCCGAAGCGAGCCAAATCACACACCCCCCGCACGAGGGAACCCCGCCTAAAAACGGGGACACGTATCCCGCATTCAACTTTCCTTCCTACAAGTATGGACATCCAATAAGCCCGAGAGTCGGCACCTCCCCCGGGGAACGACTAACTATTAGTGCGACTAATAACTAGTTGGCGAATTAAGTCGTGCCGATTCACAGCTCTAGTAAATGGTTATGTCGTAAGGGCAAGATCCCGACGCCTTCACCAACAAACGGGAGCATTGGAGGGATGAGGTTTGAAGAGGTTACCAAGGAACCATACCACGATAGCGGCGCATCTATTGTTTTCCTCAGGCTCCTCCGAGACTCAAACGCCTGGCTTGGCAATAATAAAATACCCAAACGCCCGGCTTGGCTGGCCAATCTAGGGACTACATCGTGTCTGCCCACGTTATCAGCAAGGGCACCAACTCGCTTGCGCTCGGCGTGCCCTTGCTAGCCTGCATGCAACGAGCTGCATCCGAGACTGGTCCTGGGGGACTCGTTTACCTATTTCTACATTCCCCTGCGACCGCGATTCCCGACACAGACATGCTTCATTCTCTCTATCAAACACACCATACACCGCTCAGTCTGTTGCCTTGTTTTCTTGAGTATTGCAGACAAAGCTACCTGCTACCCTCTAATGTTTTTCTGAGGTTCTTCACCTGATGTGCTCTACCGTGTGTGTCTCCCCCAGAAACCGAATCTTGAGTAGACTAACTTAACGTGCAACATGATGGACAGACTCATCGCCTACAAAGATGTCGGTTGACGGCCTAGTTTCGACTCGTCAAGGGGTCTTTGGACTTATCATACTAGTTTTAGTGTGTGGAGTTCCTTGACGGCTGTCCGTCTTGACGGCTGCTGTCCGTCAAGGGGCAAGAGTGCTGTCAACCCACATTTTGGTCGCCAATGCATAAAACCAGGGTTTTTCATGGGGCACGACCCGACCCACGGGTTGGGTCAGGAGGTTTTCAAAATCCGTCAGGTCGGGTCGGGTCGGGTCAGGAGGTGGTAGACTTCTCACGGATCGGATCGGATCGGATCGGATCGGATTGGATCGGATCGGATCGGATCGGATCGGATCGGATCGGATCAGATCGGATCGGATCGGGTCGGGTCAGGAGGTGCTCGAAATCTCACGGGTCGGGTCGGGTTACCCTGACCCGGTCCGACCCGCGAGCAATGATCCGGGCCGTGAAAAGCCGCGATGAAAAAGCATCAATAATATTGCAAAAAAAAAAAAGTTCCGGCGATCAGAGGTTACAAGAGCCCCGACATTCAGAAAACGTTTTCGCCAAAAAATGGTATACCTTAAGGCAGTAACACCTCTATCGTAGTTATCATCCCCGATTTTTCATTGGGGATGATAACTACGATAGCACGCTGGGCATAGTGTCGAAAAGACTCACGGATGGATACCACGTGCAAAAAAAATACAGGGCAGAAGCAGAGACTGCCGTTTCTTGATCGATCAAGCAGGTCAAAGGCCGTGACATTCCGTCGTCGCTTAAATTCATATCGGATCTATACTATGGGATCATTGCAAGGTCTCCCACGAGACTTTATTCAACCCCGGGGACATCCTTCTTGCGTCCCCGAGTTTTGGCATCCCAAGATTACTCTTCCTGGTACGTGACATGTATGCTGATCGTATTATGCGCAGCGGGCCTTCGCTTTTAGCGAAGTAGCGTACAACCGCAACGGTAAGCAGAACGCAGACCGATTGTCCCTTCTACAGCAGCAGTCCCTGATGCCTGTCGTGGAAAGCCAGCCATCTTCCAACATTGAGGTCGTTAACCTGCTTATTGACGGAGGTCCATTGCTAACAGGGGTCATTTAATGCCTAGTCTATGGGGTCATAACTCTGTCAATTCTTCGTCGAAAACGGTAAACGATAGCTTGGATTGTTCGCATAGGCCTTACGGTCACGGCGCAAAAATTAAAAAAAATAATAATATAGGATGTTCTGGCCGAGATGTTGCGAAAATCATGAGAAATTTCCGGTCAATTTTTGCAACATGATAATAAGGCATTTACCCCTGTTAACAATGGATCTCCGTCATTAGCACGCGCGGTCATCGCCTCACATGCAGCTTGAAAATATGGCTTTTGACATTAGTATTTTATCTCGCAGCTGAGGATTTTTTTCTGTTACCTCTACAAAACTACTGCTATCCATGAGCCGACAAGGGGTGAGTTGAACGTATATAGCAAAGTGAGCAACCAACGGGAAACTCTTGAACGCGTTGTCTCGCGGCACATCACTTTCGGCGGAACAATTATTTAAACTAAGATACTCGTACTCTCGTACTCGTGCGCACAGCAGTAGTGGCTGCACATCAACACTATCTAAAGACTTCGGACTCCATATTTGTTCCTCGCCGTATCCATGACGAGCCCGGAGTAGGTGTAAAACCCTCCGATAGATTCAAATATTGAAAGCAAGAAGAATAACAGGACCAAGGAACAAATACAAAACACGAAGAATAACGAAGGAACAAGAAACCACAACTACTACTACAACAACAATAACAACAACAAAAACAAACAAAAAACTACCTGGTATAACCAAAGCGTTCCCACCACTTTCCGATCCTCACCTTGTCCATGACGAGCCCGCTGTTGCTGTCCTTCAACTCCACGAGGTGCGCGTAGAGCATGGCGTCCACCAAAGAAAACAACGTGTCCATCGAAACGTATTTCGACCCGGTGAACGTGCGCATCTGCAAAAAAAAATGGAAAATGAAGACTCAACACAAAAGGTTGGAATCGCAACGTGCAAACTGAACACTGAAAATTGAAAACTGCAACTTGAAGATTGAGCGCGAAAATTAAAAGCGAAACGTGAGTATCAAAAGTCGCAAAACAGAACAATCGGGCATTACCTAAAACAGACATTGCCTGGTAACAACTACTCGAACTCACACCCGACGAAAGATCGTAAATCCATCTTTCACAAAAAACAAACCCGGGAACAAGGCCGGTTTTCGGCGGAAAACTCCACACGCCCAGCTACGAAAAAATGATTGCTATCAAAGGAGCACCTAGTAATCGGAACCAATTATGGTCGGTCGCCCCGGTGGTCTAGTGGTTAACCTCGAACGTTACGCACTAGAGTTGGTTCTGGGGTTTGATTTCCACGTGGGTCGGACTTCTGAGTTTATTTGCAAAACTGAAAAAACAAGCAGTCAACAGCTGAGAGCGCTAGCAGTGTGGGCAGGCACAATTCGATGCGAGAGGGAAGAAAATAGCTGGAATCTTCCCGCGATAAACATGAAGGCATTTCCCGTGGTGGGGAGGGGGGGTAGGGCCTGTTTGGTGACCCCGGACCTGAGTTACGTCTACATAGGGAAGGAGAGTCGCGCAAGTGCGAAGGCAATAGAATGGATATGGACAAACCAAAGATAGGTAATAAAAAAAAAGGGAAAAAATGTAGGTTTTGGTCTTTATCGTAGGTTGCGATTACAATGGCTTCTTCCGTAATAGCACTGAAGCAACTATATATGTAAACCTCGTGCGCAGCGAGGGCGAACCTTTGCTCCGTCCAAGTAAACGCGTTTCCGTTCGTCGCTCTCGAGCTTCCTGAAGCCGTGAAATGCCACTCGGATGTATCTATGTCGGTCCATCTTCAGAATGTTGCCTGCATGTAGCGGTGGCAGGAGCAGGACAATGATTGCCGAGTTGGTTATCAATCCACCAATCAAAAAGCAGTGGTGGAGTGGGCAATCGATGATGTTGCCTGCATGTGACGGGAGTTGGAGAAGGATAAAGGACTGAGCTAGTTGTCAATCTACCAGACACAGTATAGGGTCGAGAGGTGGCAATCGCCGACGCCGCCGACTGTAGGCAGGAAGAGCAATGTTTGAGTTGGCGACCAACCAACCAGTCAAAAGGAGTGAGAGAGCTACGATGCTTACATATCACCACCTCCATCGCCGCGACCGTAACCACCACCACTGTTACCCGTTGCAACGAACACGAACGCAAACACGAACACGAGCACGAACAGCAACAGCAACAGCAACAGCAACACCAACAACAACAACAACAACAACAACAACAACAACAACAACACAACCACCATGACTAACACCACCATCACTAATAGCACCACCAACAACAACACCACCAACACCACCAACACCACCAACACCACCAACACCACCACCAACACTACCACCGGCACCAACATCAACGCCATCAACACCACCGTCACCATCACCACCTCCCCCAATACCACCAATACCATCAACAGCACCACCATCAATACCAACGTCACCGCCAACACCAACACCAACACCACCGCTATCGTCATCACGACCATCACCACCACCCCCGCCACAACCAACACCACTATCACCACCATCATCAATCACCATCACCGTCACCACCGCCACCACAACCACCACTAGGACCTCAGCCACCAGCCCACCCCGCCCAACCTGCCGGCCCACCACCACCACCACCATCACACGCTCACCCCTCTCAAGGTCGATGACCAGACCCCTCGCAAAAAACTCCGGGTCGTATTTGAAAGCGTGCACCTCCATAGGGTAGCCCAGATTCTGGATAAGCTTTTCCTTCGCCCCATCAAACGCTAGCTGATCAAACGCGGTGAAATATTGCGCGAGGGTGTAATCCATATCGAATCCAACCGCCTTGATCTGGGAAGCACGTCCCAAATTCACACCGCGCGAACCCGTACAGACAGGGCGGGTGAAGACGTAAAACGAGGAGTTAGCTATACAGCAGTGATCCCTCTATAGTGACGGTGAAGTAGCGCCCGTTGCCTGCTATAGTGCCTGCGAAACAGCGTGGCACATATGAGAACAACCGATAGTGGCAGCATGCGGAGTAGTGCCGGTTGCCACTACAGTGCCGCAATTTTTCCGGTTGGCACATCCCAGCATTATAGGGAGACACTACCGTAGCGTGGACGCCGAACCACTTTGTCGAAGCTGGGCCAAGACGTAAACGCTGCTATGTACTGGAAACTCGCGAGGGAGCGAAGCGAGACGATCTAAAAAAAAAAAAACCTCCCAACCCAGACCGATTGCGAAATTTGCAGGGCTTTTCATGGGTCGGATAGTTACTCGGGGGTCGGGTCGGGCCAGGGTCACCCGACCCGACCCGCAATGTTTGATAACCTCCTGACCCGACCCAACCCGACCCGTCCCGTGACATTTCCAACATTTCCTGACCCGACCCGACTCGACCCGCGAGTTTGTTTAAAGGTTCGTGGGCCGGATCGTGCGTGACCCGTAAAAAATCGTGGAAATTTGTCGGAGTGCAAGACGTAACGAGGAGTTGTAATAAACTGTCAACTGTCAACCCCGATAGCCCGATAGCCTGGGCATTATATCAAAACGAAGATGAAACAAGGGAGCCAGTTTGTCTGCTACCCGGAGCTACCGGCACTAAAGAGGCAACCGGCACTACTCCGCATACTGCTACCACTGGTTGTACCCATCTGTGCCAAAAGAAAACACACGCACTACACCGGGCAACCCGCCCTACTCAACCGGCGCAATAAAGGGACCTCTACCGTAGTGTGAAGTATCAGGTAGCCTGTCAAAGCAAGGCCATGTCGTAAAACCTACTAAGTGTCCTGGAAGTCAGGAGGGGAGCGAAGCGCGGCGAGCTCACAAACAAAAAACTCACTTGCTTCATGTTGAGCTCCCGATTGCAAAAAATCTCCGAGCCGTCGCCCCCACCCACGCCAGTCCCTGTCGACGCCAATCTCGTTTTCGCGTTCCCAGTAGCAGCTGACCCTATCGGCCTGGTGCACCGGGTGAGGAGGGTGGGGCGAGGCGGGGAGGGGGTGGGAAGGGGTGGGGGCGGGGGAAGGGGGTGTCGGGAGGGTTGGGGGGATGATAACGAAAATTGCACTGGAAGCTTAGGGCGGGGGGGGGGGGGGGGGCGATACCAAAAAGTGGGGGGGGACTAAGAGAGGCGGCATCGGATACGAGAAGACTGTCACGAGAAAATCAACAGCCGACCGGTAAGAAATTGGCTTCAACAAAAGCTTCGCCCCCCCACCAAAGTCAACCAGGGATAGTTTCGGCTAGCCGAGGGTCCTTTACATCTCGCTCCCTCAGCGTCGACAATCAAGTTTCTTCCCCTTGAACAGAAAATAGCTGGGGCAACACATCACAGACCCGACGTGGACAGGCAGCACAATTTCGACCCCTGCCTTGCCAAGTCGAGCAAGCGATGCTTCCCCCTCAATCTATCCTACCCAGCACTCACGTCTCCTAGTGTGAGCATTTTTTTTCATGATTTGTTTGTGTTACTTTTTCTAAAATTGTTCGAAATACAACGTGGATGGTTTCCGACACAAATTTGGAGTAGCAGCGTAGATTGAGAAGCCTGTACCACTTGGTCCGGAAATATAAGCAACATTGTATTACAATACTAATGTCCAAAGGATGATAATACTCCCGGACATAATGTATAGTTAATTTATTACTCCGGAGTACTATTAATATAGCAAATAAGAGAAAATACTGCGAAGGTAGGTAGTGGAGGGCGCCATCATTGGTCACCCACAAAAGTAGTACGTGTGGCCCAATGCACCACAAAGGGGGGGGGGGGAGGGAGCACCCCACCTGGCCAAGCCAAGCAAACCTAAGATCAACCACAGCCAACCCGAACTAACTCAAACCAACCCAAATAAATAACTGCAGCTCCCAGGAAAGCGCCGCGTCCACACCTAACAACTCTCGCCGCCGCTGGCCCTCGCCGCCCTCCGCCCTACCAAACCAAACCACAAATAAAACCAAATAAAATCAAAGCGCAAACCAAACCAACCCGACCCAACCCAAACCATCCATACCAGGCCGAGACCAACGCACACCACACGACCTTGCCTCTGAGAAAATCGCTTCGTCCGCGCCCAACTTCTCCCGCCATCCGCGCTCCCCTCCCTACCCCCATGGTAGGCCTCCATTCCTCTTTGAGGCCGCGTTGCTGCCAGAACGGGCGCTACAGCCCCCTGAAATGCTTGCGTTCTCGCCTGGTGCGCCGCGATCGAGGAAGCTAACCTAGCATGGTTGAATGTTGAATGGTTGGATCTGAAATAGTTGATTCTGGCATGGTTAGGTCTGGCATAGTTGACGTGGAAGCTCCGCGCGGGTCCGCCCAGCGCTAGGAACGTCCCTACTTTGATTCCGAAGCCGGCCCTGCTGAACAGCCTCATCCTGCCGGTGCTGCTGCCGGTTCGGCTGGCGCTGGTGCCACTGTTGTTGTTGGTGGTGGTGCTGCCGCCGCCGCTGCTGCTGCTGCTGCTGCTGCTGCTGCTGGGGTTGCTGATGCTGCTGCTGCCGCCGCCGCTGATGGTGATAGAAGCGGAGGGCGGTGAGGAATATCGACCGGGGAGGGGCAAATGGGGGATACGCGGCATTGGGGGGGGTACGGAGACGGAGGACGGGGGGCTTCCCGGTCCTGAAGAACCGCGATTCCCAACAGTGAAAAGCCGTTCATGGCCAATTGTTACTTAATTCTAAATTCAAGGAACTACGAAAGAACCGGACCGAACCGAACCGAGCCGAGCCAAACCGAACCGAATCGAACCGAACCGAACCGAACCGAACCGAACCGAACCGAACCGAACCGAACCGAACCGAACCGAACCGAACCGAACCGAACCGAACCGAACCGAACCGAACCGAATCGATCGATAATGGATCTGGGCGGCCCGAGCCGAACTGAGAAGTAGGATTTTGGAGTGACAAGATCCGAACGATCCGTCGTATTACAGTACCGGAACCAGTATGCAAGGAGATAAAATCCAGGGCATTGCACAGGTGAGGTCAAACCTCGTGGGTCGAGTCGGGTTGGGTTGGGTTGGGCTGGGTCAGGTGACCCGACCCGACCCGTGACATTTCAAGAACCTGATCCAACTCGAACCGACCCGTGAGGTTTCCAACATCTCCTGACCCGATCCGCCTCGACCCGTCATATTTCAAGCCCTCACAATCCGACCAGACCCGACCCGTGAGAGTATGAACACCTCCTGACCCGGCCCGACCCGACCCGCCAGGCTCCGAATGACCCGTGAGAGCAGGCTAAAACGCGGTTCGGGTCACCTTCACCCGCGAGGTTTTTTCTCCCAACCCACGGGTTCGAACCGTGGATCCCACCCACGGGTTGACTGCGAAAACGTTAAATCTGTGTTTGTGCACCCCGTCGTAATGCAAACTGGATGTAACGGGTACGAATAGATCTGGATGTGAATGTGCACATTTGGCGGTGTTTTAACGCACGAAGATGATCCAAACCCGGCAAGGAGTATCAGCACCACAGAGGTCCTCGGGAGAGGAACTGGCAAGGTTTGAATGTGTTGGACCCGCGGGTCAGATGTACCGGGCCTATCCGCGGGTCAGAAAAAACAACTCTCGGGTCAAAGTGGCCCGACCCGTGACATGACTCGTATCTCGCGGCTCATGTCCAGATCCAACCCGCGTGTTTTCAAAACCTTTTGACCTGACCTCAACCGACCCGACCCGCGATATTTCAAAACCTCTTGGCCCAATCCGACCGGACCCGTGACATGTCAAAGCCTCTTGACCCGACCCGACCCGATCCGACCCGACCCGTGATATTTCGAAACCTCGACCTTTTTGACCCGACCCGACCCGAGGTTTTGAAAACGTCCTGATTCGGTCCGCGAGTTGGGTCATGACCAACGAAAAGCCCTGATATAATAGAACTGCGGTGTAACCGTGACAACATTGGCGTATATCGACGACATGCACAGGTGGAAGTGCGAGCATGATAGTGCAGTGACCTTACCTGACCTGGTACGTGGCCGTTTCCTTATAGTGCTGCTAAAACCTGTAAGAAAAATCGTTCGGAAGCACGCACCGCTTTTTACTTTGGAACATACCAGGTAGATAAACTTCCGAAACGTGCTTGCTGGAACAACAGCTAGCATTGCTTGACTGTATCATATGCCGTATCATATGCCGACTAGAAAGTCAGGTCCACGTGAGGCAAATACGATGCTCGTAGCGCTGGACCTACAAAGCATCGGCCCTGCCACACGGCTATAGTGCACTCATTCTTGGCTTGTAGTTGATCTTCGTAGGAGCTTCCAGCTAACAGTTCGCATAGCAGGTCGGCGTGGCACTGCCGTACGCCAACGCAACTGGGCGAGGGCGCAGCGGAACCATTCGAGAGGGGTGCACCCGTGATTGAGGAGACACAACGTACCTGATGGTCTTGCGGAGGCCTCTTGAAACCAGAGCGGGCGAGAAGCGTATCGTGATTCCTGTCATAGAGATGGATTTCATCTCTCGGTACTCCGGCCTTGGGCGCAGGGAGGGTTTCGAGAAAAAATATTGGCGGTTTTGGGCGGGACCTGGGGACTACCGGAGACATGCAAACGAGCTGGAAGCGCAGCAGCAGTCTTGAGGACTGGGCACTGAGCAGAGGAGAAGATATCACAAAGAACAAAGACAGGCTTGAGCTCGGGCGTAATCATGAAGCTGGGTGGGGCCGCTCATATTTTTGTTTGCTGGCACGTATTGGCTGCAGCCAGTGGTTTTATCACGTGTGATATCCCCAACAGCAGGTGAGCCACACCGCCGTGTATGCACGACACGCGGCTTGAGCACAGCGCAGAAACCTCTCTTTCGCTGTTGGTTGTCTTCCGTATTTTCTACCCAACGGCATCAACACAATCAGTGTCCCTCCTGATCATTTGTCTTATTGTTGAGAGATATGCAGACGTATGCGGCCACATAGACACTGCCGTGATGAGACAACGATTTTATCGAGGAATGCAGTGTTTTTCGCAGTTCAAACAGTTTTCGCATGTGTCGAGCGACGGCCGAGTATGTTGCTGTCCATGCATGTCTCTTTGGTGCGCGGAGATACGAAGTAACCTGCAATGTTCACAAGCTTCAATTGCCTGCAACACAGCGACGACACTCAGCAACAACAGCAAGTGCGCAGGATCATGCTGATAAACTCTGCATCGACATACCAGGTACGCTTTTGCCATGGGCAAGCAAGTTGGTATGGTAACTCGGCCCCGAGCACAACCAATGCCTACGTATGTACGCGTAGCGCGAGGCCGTGTTCGATGGTATCACATCATATCATACGAGCAGATTATGACCATGGGGCTGGTATCTGTGTATCTACGTAGCTACCTGGTTGTGCACCTGGTAGTACATAGGTACCGTAGCCTGGGCATGTTTTCATATGTTCGTGTTTCCCGGGTGACCTCCCCAACACTAAGCCCTAGCAGCTGCCAGTAAGACACGCTAAGAACGGGTTAAGACATGCCCAGTAGAAATACCAATTATTATGCAGTCGGAATTGTCAGTCCAAAAGGGCCTATTTCGACTGAAGCCCAAGTCGGGCTGTCGTACACAGTCGAAAAAGAGCCTTTTCGACTCGACGCCGACCTTGTGTGCAGCCTTTCTCCACCCTTCGAACTTAATGCCAAATTCCGTCATACCTTTCCTTGAGGCGCACCATCCGAACCCTTCTCTTGCCACCCAGAATAACCCTTACCCTCAACCAGCTCCCCACACATCACCCCCCGCGGCAGACACTCCCCCCCCGCACGATTCACGAACCCCGCGAACGATATCCTCCGTCTCCGCACCCTCGGAGTCTGTCTTGGCGAGCGCGTTGGCGTACGAGAGGGTGTAGTCGTCGCGCTTCCGCCAGCCGAGGCATCGGCGGAGCATGGAGTGGTGAACCTGCCGTGGCCTGTCGTAGTCAGGCTTGTTCGGGCTCCACGTCACGCACCCGTAGAGTAGCGGCTCGACCACATCGACGTTCAGCACCCGCACCTTCAGCCGCAAGCGCACATCCAGACTGTCATATATTTCCGTCTTGTACCGCGGATGCACGCCCAGGCTCTCAGAGCGCCGCGTTTTCTCGACGCTGAGCTCTCTATCTGCACTGACAGCCCCGCCCAAGTACGCAAATCCGATCGTTTGTTTGTGCACCTGGCCGGCTGCACTGACGCTGAGCGACTTATTTCCCCCTTTTTTTTGTCTGCGGGCACATAATCTCCGTTTTGCTCTGGAGACCGTAAGTTCATCTTACGCGCACATTCACACGCAGAACTATACTACTCGTACGCACACAGCCTATGATATGCACATGCACGAAAACACCGCTCTTGGCAGCCACAACGGGAAGAGCTGAAAGCGCGGCTACCGCTGTACTATGATTACCACGTAATGTGGATCTTGGACAGCGGCGTAATACAACAAACTTACTGCTACCACTGCTGCTACTAGAGGTGTTACCCTTTTGCCAATTACCCGGGCACTCGCGAGTATTACCCGGCTTGCTAATACCCGTGACGCGTACGCGTAACACTTCATACTCGCCGAGTATTTGGGGCCCAGGTACCCGTTGTTTTACCTTAGAACCCCCAGGAATATCAACGTATCATCCCCCAAATTACGCCCCATGAGTAACATTTCGTACATATTCTCCAGGAAACCCTTTCCAAGTTAAAAATTATGTCTCACCTTACATCATACAGGCCACCACACACCATACCCCCCCCACCAGCTTCGGGGTGCTCAGTGCCGCGCCGACAGCGCGCCCGGCACGCAATAACAGCAGTCCAGCAGCAGTAGCAGTAGCAGTAGCAGTATGGTTGTCGCGTGTTCAAAGCACAGGCGGGTCGGTCCTGATACATAACAAGCGAGAGGGCGGAGAAGGTGAGTGCCCCTCGCCGGACACGCTTAGCCGGGCCTTTCATATACCAGGCACGTGGTATATATATTAATATGCCCCCTCGATTGGAATACAAGCGACCGTATTCTATGTACGATAACAATTCGGATTCGTTCCAAAACAACAAGAAGCAGATGATGGGAATCACTGTGGGAAAAAACACACGAGGATAAGATGATGTAATGGAGCTACGGCATGGATGGCTAGAAAGATACTGAGGTGATATCAGCTGGCTGGTAGTGTACACTACAATTGCAAATGTTGATTTTAGGTGGGGCGTTTGAACAAGAGGGATCGGGGGGGGGGGGGGACACACTTCAATATGTGCGCGGAAACTATAAACCCTTTAAGGGGGCAAATCTGACGGTTGTCGCAAGAAGACTTCCCTTTATATCACCTGCCTGGTATTGCTTATTATTCTAGAAGATTTGATGTTAGATGGCCAAAAAGATAATGAGGTGATATCAGCCGGCTGGTAGTGTTTACTACTCTAGCAGATTTTGATTTTAGGTGGGGCGTTTGAACAAGAGGGATCGGGTGGGGGACGGGACGGGCGGAACACTTCAATATGTGCGCGGAAAGCATTGCTCCTTAAAGGAGACAAATCTGAAGGTTGTAGCAGGAAGACTTCCCTTTATATCACCTGCCTGGTATTGTTTATTATTCTAGAAGATTTGATGTTAGATGTGGTATGTAACACAATCTTTGGGCGTGGTAAACAACGTGTTAAAGCTTCATAATTTGTTGTTGTACATGGATCGCAAGACAAAATATTTCAATCGATGGGCACAACCATGTAGTTACCATTACTTTCTGACATCGCTAATTAGATACATATCGCAAAATACAACAGGCGAGGTGATGTGGTCATACAATGTCACCACCATTGAGCACGAGAGGGAGAAGTGCGAATCGTCAGTGTTTAGAAAGGAACGCTTGGTGTACCCGCTCTCAATTACGTTACTTCGTTAGTCATACTTCGTTCGGCATAGGTTGGGAGGCGATCATGCAGACGGTGTGTACGAAATACCCTACGTAATAGGTTGGTAGTGTGGTCTACCGCAATTTTAACATATCTGCCTGTACTCCCTTTTCCCATTATTATTGACTCAAATGTACGATTTTGCGCCCATGATTTTCGCCGTGCCGATGTGGGGCTCTGAGGTTGCCAATTCTAAGACAGAGATACATCTTACAAATTCAACAAGCGAGGTGATGTGGGCATGCCATGTCACCACTATTGAACACGTGGGTGACTTTACTTCGTTAGGCATATGCTACTGCGTTTGGTAGAGGTTGTCAGGTAATCATGCAGACGGCAGGTAGGCACGAAATACCATGCGAAATAGGTTGGTAGTGTGGTCTACCGCAGTGTTTACATATCTGTTTGTACTTCCTTTTCACATTAGTATTATCTAGTGTACGATTATACGCCCTGTTTTGTCCCCACTCTCGCCGAAGATGTTGTGGTCCTGTAGATGTCGCGTCCATGTCTGGTGCTCTTGTTAGTGGTGCTCATTAAAACATGCCCTAGCGCGCAGCAGATGATCGCTGAGTGGTGTTCCTGTCCTTTACATCAAGCCAGGTAGTATATGTCAACGCTTGCTTGAAAACGACAAATAAAATTCCTCACACACCTGATACAGAGGAGACGCGGCCCGAAGATTGTTCAGTGTACCGACGGTCAAGAACTGTTCATTGAGCAGCGCACTTGATTTTTACTACCGCTCCTCACTCCACCTAAGACACTACGGGCATGCGTTGGACCCAGTTCGCCGATGCCCAAAACCAATTGCAAAGGAGGTGATGTGGTGGGCGAATGCTTTAATGATTTGCGCTGCTGTGATTACCCCGTCTCTTGTTCGGTTTGTTCTTGCGTTCTTGATGAACCTGTTATTTGGCAACGAGCTGGTTTTGACGCATTTTAGGTTTGTGTAAAGACTAAATGTAGACTATGTGATGTTTCTGACTCGTAGGGACCTCAATTTGGAACCCAGGGTATATGGGTTCCATCTTTCGACTGGGTTTCGTATGTTAACGTATATGTTGTTTTAGTGTGCGGACATCCTTAAGATTTGAGCATTTTGTGTCTGCGTGGTTTTTGCTGCACGTGCATGTTTTGGTTCATGTTCTAGACTTTGTTATCGTGTTGTTTCAGAGTGGTGTTTTAGAATACATATTGGTTTACAGTGGTTGGGGGGAGGGTCTGCTATGCATATCTGCTAAACGTATTTGTGTTTCTGACTCGTAAGGACCTCAATTTGGAACCCAGGGTATATGGGTTCCATTCGACTGGGTTTCGTATGTGAACGTATATGTGGTTTTAGTGTACGGGCATCCTAAGATTTGAGAATTTTGTGTCCACGTGGTTGTTGCTACACGTGTATGTTTTGGTTGATGTTCTAGACTTCGTTATCGTGTAGTTTCAGAGTGGTGTTTTCGAAGACATATTGGTTTACAGTGGTTGGGGGTGGGGGCTGTTGTGCATATCTGCAAAACGTATTTGTGTACGCCGAAAAAAATTGCTTCGGGGGGCTAAGAGCGAAGTTGCGAGGGACGTTTGGGAATTTCAACGTTCCCCCTCGCGGCTTTTGTAAAGTATGGTTAAATGTATATTTATCCCTGAAGATAAACATGCAATAAACAACCTTGACAACTATGGGTTATAGCGGTATCATAATACACTTATAGTACCGTTACGGTTCATAGTTTGGCTATGTGTGTACCGTAATTGTGCGAGTCATCGCACAGGCCGGAGTTATCGCACATGCCGGAGTCATCGCACCCCTGTGCGTTAATTTTTCAAGTTTGGAATCCTTTAATTCATTTTCCGCACAGGGGTCGGAATCATCGCACAGGGGTGCGATGACTCCGATATTGGTGCCACCTTCGAGCGTGAGGTTGCATGCTGTGGCGTGTGGCCTCAGGGTAAAAATTGTGCCACGATCCGTTTTTCTAGCGGTTTGTAACCGGGGCTCACCGCTGTTTGTAGCAGGTGCATATCATACATAAAAAACTCTCGCTTTTGTTATTTTTTATTCGGCGACCGCACCAAAGAAAAAAAAAAAAAAATGCACCACCGGCCCTGCCACGATGCAGTACTGACCTACCTAGTACTGCTGTACCTCATGCGACGGAACGACGGCAGCCGACAACTCAGTTGGGTTTTTTGTGTTTTTGTGCTGTGTGTGCTGTGGGTGCGGTACGGACGAACCGCAGGAAGGCAGGCACACAGGCAACAGTGCCTATCAGTTTCCACCCTAGAGGTGTGTTCCGTGTAGCACATGGTAGAGTTAGGTATCGCACAGGGAGGACGTTCAGAAGGTGCGCCACCAGTACAGCAGTGGGGGGTGTGGTTTCCTCCGTATCGCACATACATGTCGGCCGCACAGGGGTGTGCGTTCACATCACAGCACGGCAGGGTGTTTGATTTGCTCGGAATCGCACATGTCGGAGTTACCGCACAGGGGTGTGCGTTCACATCACAGCATGGCAGGGTGTGTGATTTGTTCAGAGTCGCACATGTCGGAGTTACCGCACAAGGGTGTGCGTCAGAACGGGAAACCAAATCATTTAATTCATTTTCCGCACAGAGGCCGGAGTCATCGCACATACCGGAGTTATCGCACCCCTGTGTGATAAAAGTCAAAGTTAGGAATCATTTAAAAATTGATCGCACGGGGGTGCGATGAGTCGCACAACTACAGTATTCATTTTTTTGCTAAACAGTGTGGGTTGAATACAAATACTGAGCGAGGCTAGAGTTGAAGCCTTGACGTGAACGTTTACAAGAAAGTTTTATATATAATTAGACTGCTTATTGAATACATTGATGTGGACGAAGTAGTTTCCGCGCACAGACTGACTAGCATCACCCTGTTGATCCTGATAGCTCCACTGTAGTTGCAAGGGGAGTCGCCGACCTATATCTTTAATGAGGTCACCCAACCCGTAATACGCGCGATCGGAGTATCACACACAACTTGCAAAGATGAGTTTCGACAAAATCTTCGATCTCACAGCTGGAGTGTATGCTTATTTTGATAATGTATACGATCACTCTGTAGCCTCACTAAACTACCCAGTACTCTCGCTACTAGTAGGTTTTACCTAAAGATAAAAACACGTTAAAGTACCGGAGAAGATGAAAAGGGCGGAAATTGCTGCTTCCCAAGGAAACTTCCTACAAGGATACACATAAAGCATACAGAAAACAAAGAACCCCAGCGGGAAATTCGCAGGTAAATAATATAATAATAGAGTGTTTGCGAAAGTACGTTTTTAGAAATTTACTTCTTCAAAAATTGTCCCGAAGGCAATATTTGCGGTAAATTTTTGAAAATAAGGCAAAAATGTACTTTGTCGAAGGTAGGTTTTGATCAAAAGTTACGGTAAATTTTGTCTCTCTGTTTCATTGGCCTACAACACACCGAGCATTTGTCCGAGGCAGAACGCCTCTGCAAGGGTCTATAGCGCCCTAAGCAGGACCAGTTTGAAGCACCACGCTGTTGTCACGACACAACACAAGCTACTAATACGAACGCACGGAGGATTGAGAGGGTAGTACCCTGAGCACGACGCGCAGGCGTAACATCAGAGATATGCAGCAGGCCGGTGATGAACCGTCTGTTGCTGCCCTCTGCGTCCGTGACCAAGGGTTCAGCGCTTGCTGCAAGCTGTGGTGAACTTCTCGCAGCTGGCGGGGTCGAACGCACGCACGAGGAGAGGAGCCTCAACGCAGAGAGCGACACCACGCGCCTTGATTGCGGCTATCGTGTGCCGCATCTGGCAAGATAGGACTCGTATCGGTCCATCTGTGCGACAGCAGCCACCGCGCTTCTCCAACATCACCGCGACTGAAGCGTGGCATGACTTTCGGTTTAGGGCAGAGGAGCGGAAACTCCTCTGCCCTAAACCGCTGCGTTCACTGCGGATTCTTCGCAGGGTGGTGCTTCGCAATAACAGGTCCACGTTCCATGGGGAAACTGCGCTTCGCCTTCCCTTCCGTCGCATGAGGAAGGCGTTGCTCTGCTTGTAGCACGTGTAATGAGGTAGTCCCTGCTCACAAGGAGTTTTTTACGCGCGAGACAGACCGCCATACCTCTGATTTGTAGTCTGTTGGGTGCTTGCATGTACCGTGTTCCAGGTACTGCTGCACCTGAAACGAGAGGCTCGAGACTGGAGTACGTACAACGAGTACTCGTATATCGTATAATTATATCGTATAATACTACGAGTACTCGTACTGCTGCTGCTGTACTCGTACGTATATTACAATCGCGCACATCCCCGTTTCCCTACTAAATTTCGGAGGCGTCGCCTGCAGGATTTTGTTTACCGCTAGCGCAAACACACCAAAAACTCGGTGGGAAGGCAATTCACTTTTTTTAGCGGAAGGCAAGTAAATTTTTAGAAACGTATTTTCGCAAACACTCTAATGCGACCGCTTTCACTTAATGAAAAAATACATACACGTTAAACAACACCTGTACGAGGTGCACCTGCGAAAACCTGAAACATGCAAAAAGCAGAGGGAACACCCAGTGGGAAAGCAGAGCACAATAAACGACTGCGATTTGTAACACCTGCTAAAACCTAAAGAATGCAAACCAACAGAGGGAAAACCCAGTGGGAAAACCTCAAAAATAGTAAACGAATGCGATTGCTGCTATAACCTACAGCAGTCAGTATATCATACCGTGCTTTTGCGGCGCGTAGTCTACTGTGCTAGTATGATGTACGGAAATCATCGTCGCAAAGTTGTCATGCCGAATGTTGTACCCATTGCGATATACCCACTCCCTTTGAATATATTATTTGCAACGTTAAGGATCAAACATGACGAACACAAAATTTCCCGGGTACCCGACTGTTAAACGGGTACCCAGGTACCCGCCCAATAACCGTGAATAATCGCGAGTACCCGGGTATTTTTTTTTCAAATTTTAGCAGCTACCCGTTTAAGACGGGTACTTGTCGGGTAAAACCTTGGTATTATTACTGCTACTGCTGCTACCATTACTACTGCTACTGCTGCTACTGCTGCTACTACTACTACTACTACTACTACTGCTGCTACCATTACTACTACTACTACTACCACTACTACTACTACCACCACTACTACTACTACTACTACTGCTACTATTTATATCTGTGCAACGTCATTATCTCCTGTGCTTCCCGCTACAGGGCTCTCGGCGCAACAACCGGCCGGGGGAGCGCGATGGACGCAACGCGGGATCAGCTCGCAGGGTCAAGGTTGATAGACCTGCGGGGGGGGAAGACAGTCGGTGCGAAAAAGGTGCGTGGACAGCTTCGTTTGAGGCCCTGCACTACATTTCACCGCGGTAGCATATTCGGTGGTTGTAATCCCCCAAGCATACCAGATGAGAAACGTAAAAACGCGCGGAAATAAAAATAGTTTACCTCCTTACTTTGCACGGGGCACCGATGATATTATTAGTAAGAAGACAAAGCATTAGGAAAATGTTGGCTGATGTTTACACGACAAAAAAATCGTTTTCGACGCTTTTACCTCAAATTTTGGGTAGAGCACACTCTTTCCAACGTACGAACTCCAGCTTTGGCCGGCCTTTGTGTTTTTTACGAGATGGCCGGTCCTACTGTATTGTGATACTGTACCGGGACCACACGCGTCCCACTCTATCGCGTTTTCTATCCTTTTGCTGTTTGAGCATTTTCATCTGCCTCGCCCATGGGCGACTCGTTACTCCCTTGGCGTGTTTTTGTTTCGCCTGTCTTGGGTTTTCCGCTGTCGGCACAGGCGGGGAGCGAATTTTCGTCGTGCAGGGCAAGAGATCGAAGTGTTTTGGCTTTTCTGCACTTTATTGTGCATGGTTTGTAAGAATACACACAAGAGGTATTTTGCGTTTTTACCGTATTTTTTCGTACCTGTGACTGTACATGCTTCACTCATATCTCGTCGTTGTTGTCGTTCGTCGGTGTTGTTGGCGTCGGTGTTCGTGTTGGTTGGTGTCATCGTCGTCGTCGCGGTCGTTGGTGTTGGTGTTGGCGTTTATGTTTGTATCGTTGTTTGCTGTTGCTGCTGTTTCGCGCCGTTGATATTCTGCTGTTGGCATCCGCAGTCGGGACGGAAGCGAATCTTCGTCTTCATAGAGCAAGACGTTTTTAATTTCGTGTGCTCTGTACGATATCGCATACCGTGCTGTCCGGGAATCGTGTGACTTGTTTGGTCTTTCAGTCGAACGGCCATAATATGTGCAAAGGGCATGGTTTACAAGAGTGTTATCGCTGTTTTGCGCATCGCTTGTGTTTTTTTGCTGTCGGTGCAGTCGGGGAGTAAATCTGGTTCATCGAAGGGCAAGACGTCGAAAAAATCCAAGAAGTCCGCAAAGGGGAAGAAGCCGACTCTAATGGCCACGATTAAGGCGTTTTTCGCATCACTCGTCAACCCCCAGTGAGTACCTACCTCCTTCTACGAACTTCCAGTATGTTTTTGTTGGTCCACATCCCTGCTTTATTTTCCTGCTTAATTGGTAATAAAGGTTTTGATTGATCTGTTCGTCGTTTTGAATTGCCAGCTCAACATGTGAGTTTTGTTATTATTTTATCCATCGTTTTTGTTTCTGGCTCAACTCGCGAGAACTTTTTGTTTTTATTTTTGGTTAATCGTTTATTGTCCCGCCGCTCAACTCGCGAGAGTTTTGTTTTTTGTCTTTTTATCATTTTGTTTTCTGGCTTGACTCTTGAGATTTATTTTTTGTGTTGTCCATCGTTTTTATTTTCCGCTTTACCTCGTGGGAATTTTTGATTGCGCTCAACGGCCTTCTGGGAAAAAAGCCGTGACCACATGTGCCGTCAACCCCTACCTCCACCTCCGTTTTCTGTTGCAGTATAGCTCCAGGTCTGAATAACTGATAAGGCGATATCCGGATATAAGGCGGTCAAAATCGCTTGGCACGCCTGGGGAACTGTCCTCATACACTGGAATGAATAAGGCGGCTTCCCCCAATAAGGCGGTAACATTGCTCTCTATAGCACACCAACGCCGTACTGGGGGATCCCTACTGTAATTCCTCCCTTTTGATTTCCGGCTCAACTCGTGGGAGGTTTCATTCACCCCCAGCCCGCAGCGGCCTTCCGAAACAGACCGTGATCACGTATGTCAACACTCTGCTTGAAAAAAATGTTATCCCTATCGTCGCACGCGTCAGGTTGTGCGTTACGTGGCTCAACCAATAATACTGCAACTCGACGCAGAGTCATGATTGTGTATTTTCCCCCACGTATCCTCCAAGGGTATCCTGTAAGGTTATCCTGTACGGTTATCTTGTAAGTATTACCAGGTATCCTGTTGGGTTATATCGTAAGGTTATCACGTAAGATCATCCGTGGTGGCGTTGTAAGGTTGAGCTGTAAGGTTTACACGGTGAGGTTATCGTGTGAGATCATGCTGTGGGTTTACGGTTTAAGATTATTCCTCTACACGAGGTTATCCTTTCACGTTATCGTGCATGGTTTCCTGTTTGGTTATCCTGTAAGGTTATCCTGTGAGGTTATTCTTATCCTGTAAAGTTATCCTGCTAGAGTGTTCTGCAAGGCTCCCTTGTACGGTTATCCTGAAAGTCAAACCTGTATAATTGGGTATAAGGTTGTCCGGTAAAGGTTATGCTGTATTGCGCAAAACAGAATGTACGTTACACTGCTGTCTCTGTACGACTAGCGTCCTCAATTTTAGCCTGTTTTTCTTTCCAGACCTGTGCCTAATAACCCCCTCCTCCCTCGCCTGCCCCCCCCCCCCCCCCCCCCCCCCCCCCCGTACGCCGCCTCCTCCTCTTCCCTCCCGCGTCGACCAGCTTCGCGTTGAAGCTGCAAGCAAAACAGCAAAACCAGATCCATACAGTACACGGGTCAGCCTCCACTACAGGAAGCGATGGCTCTGCATGATGATGCTCTCCCCCGCCGCGCCGCAAACGTGCGCAAGTAGCTCAATGGAAAGGGACGTACAATAAGCCCCGGTCATGCGTTTCGGGGACGAACACGTGTTTTGTCACGTTGTGCGGGTGAAACAGAAGTTTCGAGGACGAAACTACTTGGAGGTAGTGCGGGATATTTTCAGTTGGTGGGGGTAAAGCTATTGATAATTGAAATTGGGCTTGGATAATCCTACACTAGGAAAAACGTCCAATGCAGCATGTAGCATCGCTTGCATCCGGCAGGCTGTCCAGTCGATTTAGTTGGAGAGGTTGGCTCTGTTGTTTTGTTGGGAAAGAGGCGTGACGCGGACGGGGGCGACGTTTTTATAATCTAAAATTAGAATACAGTGTGGCTGTGAGGTCGAAGATGCCGTGGGAGCTCATCTTTGCAAGCTGTGTGCGGCAGTTCGATCGCGTGTTACGGGGGGTGCATGTCCTCTGTTGCAGGATTGCAGGGTTTGTCCGAGGTGTAATAGATCGCTAATTTTTAGTGTTGTCAGTGCTACTTGTACGTGAGAAGTTGTGAAGTCTAAGACGTCCCAAAAAAATCGACGCGAGTCGACCAGGGAAGAAAATAATGTTGAGACCTTCTCGCGATATCGATGAGGTAGTACAGTACCAGGTACTGCTTTACGGATTCGATTTCCATCGGGACGGCGTCTACGCCATGTTGTCGGAGGGCAAGAGTGATCGTGGCACCATAGTGGGGGTGGGGTGGGGGGACTGCTATGTGACCCCGGACCTGACGTACGAAGAAAAGGTAGGGATCTACCTGGCGAAAAAAGAAGTGCAAATTTTATATGCTACCAGGTACATATGTAGCTTGTCGAGGTGGTTCGGGACGACGACGGCACCACTCTATGTAGGCTACATAAAGTAGTGCCGTCGTTGTCCCGAACCACCTCGACCATGTTCTCCTTGTTCGCACCGGTGGTAGCGAAAGCCTCTGCCCGAAGCTCCACTAGCGTTGACAACGCCAGGCCTCCGCCAGCTCCCGTAGTGCCCAACCCTCCAGCTTTGTTGAGCCTCGCAGTCTCTACATAGAGTGGTATCGTCGCTGTCCCGAACCACCTCGACCATGTTCTCCTTGCTCGCCGCACCATTGGTAGCGAAGGCCAGTGCCCGACGTTTCACTAGCGTTGACAAAGCTAAGCCTCCGCCAGCTCCCGTAGTGCCCATCCCCTTAGCTTGTTGACTGTCGCAGTCTCTTGCTTCCGTTTGCCCTGCCACCAGACACGGAGGTGTGTCATCTCACTCCGTCCGAACCGACGGTCGATGTCGTGGCCGTGTTCTTTCATGTACACCGCGTCGTCCTGGGTTAGGAGTCCTGGGTTTGGGCAACTACGTGGTGCGCCACGAGAGTGTACCACACGTCGGCGCCTCTGGTTCCCTTGAAGGCGAGCTCCTTGTTCTGAAGAAGTGGTCAATTGGAAATTAGGGGGGCGAGGAAATTTCAAGGGTCGCTCGGCATCGTAGATGGCCGTTGGGCGTGGGTTTGGACGGAGTCTGGCCACCAGGGAAAGGAGAGAAGCAAGGACGTCAGATGTGAGTTCGACCAGTTGAGCGGTCGATACTGAGTTCCAATTGTTGACCGGTCTAGATTTAACGTTGAAAGCTGCGTGATTCATGAGTTTCGTGGCCGATACATACATATCATAGGAGCCCTCGCATACAGGAGAGGAAAGAGGTCCAGGTACATAGTCTATGATTGGACTGCTATAGATGATGATACAGCAGTTGTACGTTCGAGGTACGAGGTGATTTGGCGATTGCTGTTGCAGCTGCTGTTGCAAAAGTATACCAGGTAAGTCCTGCCATACTTCCCGCCGGTACTCGTATGTACCTGGCATACGATACGATAATCATTCATGCCTCGTCCTCCCGACCCTTTTGCTTTCTCCCGTCAGTATAGTCTATATGCCACCCCCCTCCACACTCGCTCCACCCCATACGTGCAATGCTATGCACTGGTTTGATACCACACCGTACCCCTTGGCAATAATCTGTCGCTTCTTCTCGGACCCTCTCCGCTTCGTTCACTACCTGTCTCAATCATGCCTACTGCACTGTTCACCCACTGAGTGTAACGTTGATTAGTTACCTCAAGATCCCGGTCGGGTTCAACAAAGGTTAAAATCGTTTCGTTGTCGCTGATATCTCTTCCGCAAGGGAAAATGTGACCAGCTATCCCGACCGAGCAATATTGCTGTCGACATCGCGGTATCGAGCACAACGTGGGCGTGCGCTACCATACATACATTTGAGGGCGGCGTAGGCTGGCGCCCATTTTTTCCGCTACTTGCTAGGTGAATATCCAACCGCACACGACTGGAGGTGACTAAAGGCACACCATGGAAACCTCCCCAAGTTTTCTGAGCTACTGTGTTAACCCATCTTCCGACGCAGCACAACACGCAGCCATGCCTTCGCTTGGATGAAGGATGCTAGGCTCCCGTGTCCAACAGAGCTGTACATGCGTGGGTCCTCGGGACCCTGCTGCCCGCGAACAGCTGCAAGCCAGCTGTATGGTGTTTCCTATTCAATCTCACTTCTCCGCCTACTGCTCGCGAAAATTCTGACAGGTAGGCAGCAAGTTCCCTGTTCGAGAGTAACACGCGGGCAGAGGGAAATACGGAGCGAGGGGTATCAGACGCTTTTCTCACAGGCGCATCAAGGGCGTATATGGTATCGTTGCCCTTGGGGTCGGGAAAGTCGTCACCCACGCCGATTTTCAAGCTACTAACAATCTTCGCCCACTGTTCCCCAGCGTTCAAAGCAGGCAAGTTTATGCTCGATGCATGGGCAGTGCCGACCACCTCTGGGTCAAAGTCGTCCCTACTCTTTTTTTCGATTGTATTAATCAATTTCCGTTCAATTGGCACACGCACGCGTTGTCGTGTTCGAAGACTCATCACTTTATTTCTACCAACAAGCACAACTCCAACTGGCGTTGGCAGGGCTCGTCCCGCGCGAGGGGCACTAGGTGTACCACGACCTGGGCAACACCAAACTTGCTCACGGTTCCTAGTTCCTTCTCCTGCAACTCGCCGGGCATTCGTATCCTGGAACAGGGGGTTGACAATAACTTCGGTTGATCAGCCGAAGGGGGCGCCCTCTGTTCCCCTACTGCAGTAAGTAGCAGACATTGAATGGATAAGGTATGACTACTCGCTGCTACACCTGGCTCTTCTATGCCGCTTTGAACCTGCGTCGCAACCGGGGGCCTAATCCGATTAATAGCGCCGCTCGGACGGCCAGGTCGCGCCGTATCGCTATTAACGACGGGACGTGTGCAAAGGGGTGATACAGAATGAACGCTCGACGGCGATCCGGGCTAATTACTCTCATTTCCAGCTAGAAAGCGATTATTTGTGTTGCGACTCTTACCATTCATAGACAGATTGCATCTTACCTCTTGGCCCGGCGCCGCATAGTGCAGTACGGAGCCCACCGAACTAAGTGGGCTCGTAGCCGCGGGTCCGCTTGGCCCCACGGCTACTCTCGTACAAACTCCACCTGCATCGCGAGGAGTGGAAAGGGGTGAGAGGAACGGCCGCGGTGCTGCCGACAAGGTGGCCAACTTATCGCCGACATTTTTCTCATGTGTTGCTATTGTTACGGTTGGCACGGACCTGCGCCCACTGACACAACCTGTATTGCCACCGGCGCCAGCGCTTTTCTGCCTCGTCGGGGGTATCATTCCCGACGGCAGGGTGACTTAAAGCGGAGCGGTTGATAAATTTGGCGGGGCATTCACGAGCGAAATGAACGCCGTCACCGCAGTTCAGACAGTTGGGCCCAAACGCCCTGCGAGCTGCGTCGCGTTCCTCGCGGGAATTGAAAGAGACATAGAATGGTGGATCTTTATTATTCCTGCCGAAGCCCTTTCTCACGCATAATGGCGTACACTTTCATTAATTCCTCAGCTTCGTCCTCAAAATGGTGGACCTCGACTGAAATCACCCTACCGAGCTGCCTACTCCTAAACGCTTGATTATACGTCCTAGACCGAGTAACCACGCCCCCCCGCTAACCGTACAGACACAGTTGCTCTGGTCTGATTCAGCGCTAGGTCCTCCAACGATTCCATCAAGTCATCGACACTACCGAAGGGTAACGCACGCATGTTCCTGCCCGCAAAAATTTGTGCACTCAGCCGCGCAAACTGATCATCCACCCCCGTTTTTATCACTATCTGCATCGCCCCGTCCTCGGGAGCAACATGACCGATGTATCTAACGTTACCTACTAGTAATCTCATCTCCGACAAATAACTACTGAACGGGGTGCCTACCGGCACCACCAAGTTCTGCAAAGCCTGCATCACAGCCGCAGGCGTGGCTCTGCTCAAAACCACGACAAAGACAACGAATAATATGCTGCAGGATATCTGGTCCATGCCGCTCCTCGTTCTGAAGGCGTCCTCCCTGGGAAAAGACTTCCACGACCATCGACTTGATCGCCCGTGCCTGGGGTGGGGCGAAACGGACAGCGTGCAACACATACCGCTCAAGACATTTCTCCCACCCCTTGGTCCATAAGTACGGATGCGGATCATCACACGCTACTCGCAGACTCGACGCCGCATCACGCAAGGCGGACGTAAACTGTTACTATTTCGGAGACATTATGGTCTGGGGCTAAAGGCAAGTGGGGGATCGGCATGAGGACCCCCTGTATTCAAGCGTGCATAAGCTCTTTGGGTCGCGCCACGACGGCTTGTACTTAGGTCGTGGCCCTGCGCCCCTACTAGGCGAAGGGTTCGTAACTAGCGAGGGGCCTGGTACTGGGGCGGGAGTAAACGGGGGAGCAACAAGCGTGTCCGGCGTTACGAACTCTTCGCCTATTAGAGTAGGGGCGCAGGGCCACGACCTAAGTACAAGCCGTCGTGGCGCGACCCAAAGAGCTTATGCACGCTTGAATACAGGGGGTCCTCATGCCGATCCCCCACTTGCCTTTAGCCCCAGACCATAATGTCTCCGAAATAGTAACAGTTTACGTCCGCCTTGCGTGATGCGGCGTCGAGTCTGCGAGTAGCGTGTGATGATCCGCATCCGTACTTATGAGCCAAGAGGTGGGAGAAATGACTTGAGCGGTATGTGTTGCGCGCTGTTCGTTCCGCCCCACCCCAGGCACGGGCGATCAAGTCGATGGTCGTGGAAGTCTTTTCCCAGGGAGGACGCCTTCAGAACGAGGAGCGGCATGGACCAGATATCCTGCAGCATATTATTCGTTGTCTTTGTCGTGGTTTTGAGCAGAGCCACGCCTGCGGCTGTGATGCAGGCTTTGCAGAACTTGGTGGTGCCGGTAGGCACCCCGTTCAGTAGTTATTTGTCGGAGATGAGATTACTAGTAGGTAACGTTAGATGCGTCGTCACGTTGCTCCCGAGGACGGGGCGATGCAGACAGTGATAAAAACGGGGGTGGATGATCAGTTTGCGCGGCTGAGTGCACAAATTTTTGCGGGCAGGAACATGCGTGCGTTACCCTTCGGTAGTGTCGATGACTTGATGGAATCGTTGGAGGACCTAGCGCTGAATCAGACCAGAGCAACTGTGTCTGTACGGTTAGCGGGGGGGATGTTTACTCGGTCTAGGACGTATAATCAAGCGTTTAGGAGTAGGCAGCTCGGTGGGGTGATGTCAGGCCGGGGGCCGCGCATCACGGCGATCACCATATGGCTTGCTCGTTACAGTCATCACGGCGGGCGGAATGAGGGGCGACGTAGGGATCGGTTTCGGGATGTCATCGGCTGAGGATACGATAATCGGCGGGGAACGGCAAATGGGGCTAGATGCGGAAGAGCCGGCTACGCTACTCGTACCCGACTTCCGCTCTTTACGACTCCCCTGCGGTGAACTCGCAACATGCGCGGGCCCAACTTTCACCACCGGCAGTTTGCGGGGGCAATTCCCCCGCGGCTCCGAACTAGCTACATGAGCCGTTGCTCATCGCGGGACGGGACGCGACGGGGGACGGGGCCTGATCTATGCGTGCCGCATGCACTTGGGCTCTAGTGCGCGCGGCAAGAGGCGGAGACGACAACCCACCCTTCCCCCCCCTCCCCACAACGCCCTCCTCACCGTTAACCGAAGACATCTTCGCACGAGCTGAGAAGAACAGTCCTGCTGACAACGCCACTGATAGGGTACTGGAAGTCAGCTGTGCAGAACGCTGCTGGGTGCTGCTGTGCTGAGATTGCTGGGTGTGCTGAGACTGCTGGTTCGCAATGCTGATGCAGTAGTTCGATTCAAGAAGTGGTTCATTGTCCTTTATTACTGTCTCAGTGCGAGAGGTTGAGGAGGACACACAACTGACAACATGTCCTCGTGCTCCCTGCTCGTCTCGTCCTCACAGCTTGCTATGAATCTACTCGCTTCAACCATCCATCTCGTACTCTTTAGCTCCTAACCTCCATCCTGTGCCGCTCCATCCACTGGCTCCTTGCCCTACTAGCCATCCCTCAGCTCCACCCTGGGCCATGTCCGCTACAAGAGACCAGTGCTACCAAAAGAGACCGGGCGGTTTTCCCGTTCAATTTTGAACTTGTTCCACTCTGTTTTCAATACGATTTCAAACATCCTCCTACTCAAATGCAGCTGGTGCATCTTCCTAGACCTCACCTAGAGGCTGCTGTTGATTGGTCTACAGCTGCACTGACTACCTCTCTCCTGGCCCTACCCCCTCGTACCTCCAGAGTCTCGCTCTAGACCTAGAAGCACCTTCAATTATTCCCAGTTTGTTATAGCTCAAGAATTCTGGTCATCAATTTGTCGAAGGCGGCACATTCCGTGCCGGGCTTCAATTGAAAGTGGAGGTGCTGCGGCAAACCGCAAATCCCCTCGCCACCGTGAGGGGCGCTGATATATTCTCACCCCCCACGCAAAAAAAAACTTACGAAGCAAAACTTAAAAGTACCAGGCTAACCCGAAACCAGCTTATGCCCCGCTCCTCCCCCTGCGGGGCAAAGTAACTCTCACTCCACAAGGCAAGCCTGGTACCATGACGCAAGCCCCGTGCGCTTCACATCTCTTTAGCACTATCTTGACTTGTATTCGCGAGGGCGGCGGGTACGTGCTCTGCTCCTTCCCCCGCCGCTCGCACGTATGTCATAAAAGCCCGCGATTTTTACCTCCCTGCCCTTTGAATTTGTAACTCAGGGATCCCCTGGTTGGCCAGTCGCGTGCCCCCCCCTATTCTTCCCGAGTGCAGGGCGTACTTAGCGGGGTCTTTACCGCTGCTTCCCACCATTAGTCTCAACGCTACTACCACTTCTGGGCGCGTTAACACCCTCCATCCGCCGGGCGCCAACCCGGCGGTTAGAGGGGCTTCCCCGAGGAGCTGAGGGTGCACGTCGATCAACTCGAGCACCGCTTCGAACGCGCCTCCAACCCGACCCCCCTTGCCGTTGTGCCCGCAGCGCGCGTGCGACTGATCGTATGGCCCACTCTAGACTTTTGGTCATTCTTGGAGGCCACAAACCGCACCTGTACCGCGCGTCCGCGGACGAACGATGTTCGAACGCGAGCTATGCGTCTCCCCGGAAAAAGTCACGCTGCTACGGATCAGGCAAAACTCGGGATGTACTTGCCAGTTCGCGTAGGCCCACAACTCTGACGCTCTGCACAGCGGAAAATACCACAATGCCAACGCGAGGCCCAAGCACATGACTCGACTCTCGTCTGCTATGGCTGTAACTACCCGTTTCCCTTGAAACAACATGGACCACGTCAAGGGCAACCTACAGGGTTTCCTCTTCGTGGTCAATCCGTGCGCTCTGTCACTACCTTTTGCTACAGCCACGATCATACAGTGCGAGGTCGGCAGCTCCCACCCGCGTACATGTTGGGAAGGTAATTGATCGCGGCTTAATATCCCCTTACCGTGGACTGTTGGTTGTTGTGCACGAGACACCGACACGTCATGAACTCCAACGCTTCTGCCAGGACCAGGTCCTGGTTCGCTAGCGTATGCAACCACGGCCCTTTTCCCTGCGCGTCCCTCTCTTTCACCCAGATATTCCACTTTCCCAAGTAGTTTCTCTGGGTGCTTTCCCCGACCGACGCTACAGCGAGGGTCTCCACCAAACGCGGTATCTCTGCCTTGCTCCCTGATCCTCGAGACCGCACGATACACGAGAGCAGGCAGCAAGTTGTTGTCCGACGGGGCGTTCCGCATGTTCGGCAAATCACGAGGCCGTCACGCGCCCCCCGGTCCGTTCGTCATGATATTCCACAATATTTCGTAGTGTCCATGGGCAATACACGAAGATTCTAGCACTAACGAAAATGTTCCTTCTCCTTTTTCCCCGATGGGCCGCGCCGAGCAATCGTCTGCGTTAGTTAGTTTCCGGATCTTATGACCTATGTCGCGCCGTGGCCACCGCGATATGCCGTCTGCCAGTACGTTCTGCGTGCAAGGGATGTGCTTGGCGGTGTGACTCCACCCGCCTTTGATTTCGAGGCGTCCAAACACTCTCATCGTTAGGCCCGCCCTTTTGGCCCTGGCCCCGCCGCACTTGTAGACCCAGGATACTGCCGCCGCGGTGTTAACGCGCATCACACGAGGTTCTCTTCGACCGACGGGTGGTCGCCTACTAATTCAAGCATCGCGCAGGCCGTGACCACCATTCCCGAAAGTCCAAGCA
The DNA here is from genome assembly GCA_012845835.1 of Undaria pinnatifida. NCBI lineage: Eukaryota > Phaeophyceae > Laminariales > Alariaceae > Undaria > Undaria pinnatifida. Next base: position 1,047,571 of record JABAKD010000017.1, on the reverse strand, counting down.
GGTCCACATCCAAGCGAGGAGGTCGGCATGAAACTTGCGGCCCAGGCGAACGGCGTGGTTCTGTTATTTTCCATCTTCTGAGTCGTACAACCCGGTGAGTCGCAAAAATCTCGATACGAAATACCTGCCTGCCCGCACTACATACGTAAGGTCCCACAGCTTGCCGGCCATATTAAGAACCTCCCGCCCCTTTGCGCGGCGTCTACTGACGGGCCAATGCTCGTATAGTGGTGTTTTTATTGCTTCGGTTTTCTGACGGGAAAAGGATATCGTCGGAGTGTGGGAATTGACGGTGAACTCAAGGGCGTCGATCGTGGTGTTCCAATATGCGCTCTTTTTGGGTGCGAGGATCGGGATCACGCCGTCCTTTCCCGGTCCGAACAGCCGTACGCAATCCGATGCTAGAGAGGCCGATGCCTCTAGGGGGGAACGATCGGCATCTGCCCGTTGCACTCTTACAAGTAAGAAGTCGTCTACGTACACTGTGGTCAAAAAGGGATCAGATTTTCCTCCTCCTGGATGCGGTCTGATTTTGGCCTCCGGGGGTTCCGGAGTAGGGTTTCCTTCCTCCCACGCCTCCGCCAACTTTACATGTGCCATCATTTTCTTTTCTTCGTCAAGCAACCTTGTGGACTCTAGCGTGGTGCTGCAGTGTGCGTGGTCGACGGCCGAGGCTTGACTCCCCCAGTACTCCGGGGATCCCGATCACCCGCAAGTTAATTTGAAATCGATTACTATGAAGTCCCCCACTAAGAACATAAACTATGTGCCTGGTCGGGGTCTACCTACGTTCCGAAAGGCGTCTGAAACGTCGGCCTTGCTCATAAGAATACCTTTGTTAGGAAACTTTGTTCTCAAGCGCACTCCGAACTTCGTACACGGCCGCCTTTCGAATTGCTAGGCAGTTTTCGCGCCATACGTCGTCTGCAATTTTTTCCCAGATAGCCGGGAGGTGTCCTATGGCGCTGCGTGGTTGCCGTAACGTAGTGAACGGTCTAGCTCTGCTCTAGATGGCTGCTACGGGGACGGGAACCCCTTCGTAGGGATCGTAATGAGTTTGTCTATGTCTCGGAAACCATTGGAGTCACCGAAGTACTGACGGATCTGTGTGGGGCCTACTGGAGGGGGCTGTCAGCGTGCCGCCCATCGAACGGGCCACTTCGCCCACTGCGCTACCTTTCGCAACGACCAGGAGGGTATAGATGTCGGCTAACTGATACAGTAAATCCTCGCGTCCTGCTGCCAAGAGGTCGTCCTTTTCCAGGTTTTCTCGTTTGTGGTGCCAATTCTCTACCGCGGGGTCGGTCCGGGGTCGACCTAGCCACGCCCCATTAGGACGCCGCGCGCGTGCTGACCCGCTACTCGCCCCCGACTCGACCCGACCGCGCGTGTTCGCGTCTAATTCGTTTTTCGGCGGTTTCTCGCCGCCGTGATCCCTGGGCCGCGCATTCGGTCCTGTGTGTACGTGGGGAGTGAGGGGGCATGTGCTGTGTAGTTGGGGTATTGTTTCCCCGTACAAATAGCAAGCGTGGCTGCTAACAAGGGCTGTGTTTGTTTGGCTACTGTACCGTTCTATGGTTAACACCCGAGGTTCTGGCGTCTGTGTGTCTGTGTTTTTCTTCGTTTGTTTTATCGCGTCGTGGTCGCCGGAAAACAACGACGAGAAAGAACGACACCAGCTGCAAGTACACGAAGAAACCAAAACGCACAACCGAAACGCAAACGACAACATAACAGAGACCAAGGGGGTAAGGGGGGGGGGCGATGTGCGTTGTTAGCCGGGCCTGTGCCCGAACTCCGCCTATCGCGTGACACCTTTCGTTGGGTCCAGGGCTCTGGCCTCCAAAACGAGCCTCCAAGCTCTGCCCCCTCCTCAACATGAGGCCTATATTCGCTGCGTGGGCGAGGCGAGGAACCGTTGGTGCGCGCGTTTCGCACCACTCGGGAGGTATACCGCTCCTTTGCCCACGCCCGCCTCTTTTCTGAATTTCCGTGAACTGCGACAGCTACGCGCTGTGTACGGGGCGTGCAACCGTTGATGCGCGCGTTTCGCACCACTCGGGAGATATACCGTACCTTTACCCACGCCCGTCTCCTTTCTGACTTTTCACGGAACTGCAACAGCTACGTGCGAGGTGTGCAACCGTGGATGCGCTGGTAGCGCACCACTCGGAAGGATAACCGGGCCTTTCCGCTACGCCTCGCCTCCTGTCTTTCTTTATTGTTTCGAGGAACTGGGACGGCTGAGTTACCATACGCGCGCCCCGTGGTGCACGGGTTTCCTTCCGCGCGGGAAGGTGAAACAGGGCCATTGGCACCCTTCCTGTCTATCACAGGGCGCCTAGCGTTGCCGTCACGGCGGTCCTGTACACGGGGTGGTTCTGTTTTTTCGATCTGTCAGCACGTCTCCCGTTTGCCAGCGTATTGGCCTAACGACCAACGTGTCTATCTGTGTGCCTGTGGGTCTGTGGGAAACTATTGTGCATCTGTTTGCTCGAACCGTGTTTCGCGCGTTCGAGGTTGCCTGTCAATATGGTTGTTTGTCTGACTGCCAGCCGGGCCACACTCACCGTTGAACAGGGTCTGCGAGACCAAAGCGAGTGCGGGGGGGCTGTGAAGACCCACGGAGGTCATGGGGTCCGCGAAAGCCATGGATGCCCTCCCCCCCCCCCCGGAGTCGGCGAGATGGTCCACTGTTTCAGCTCTAACATAATAAATCGTTCGTCGCCTGCTGTTGTGTTCCTGAATCACACATAGTTCATCAAGCTCTACGTTGTGGCCGCCATGGTACACCAGCATCCGCACTTCAAAGCAGCCGCTTCTGTATGCGTGTCGTGTATGCGTGCGTGCGTGCGTGTGTGCAGCATTCCGAAGGACTCTACCTGGACCACTTCCACAATATCTTTCAAAGTTCCACAATACTTTTAAATATATTTTCTGAGGATAAAATATGGAACACGCGCGAACGACCTTCCGTAAAGCTTGTGCAACTTATCGTAGGTTTAGTTCTCAGACACCATATCATAAATGAAATATAGATGTACCACGCAGCTTGCAAAGTTGAGTTTCAATCACTCAATCTATCGGTCGTTCAGGCCATTTTGTTTTGTTTTGTTTTGTTCTGTTTTCGTTTTTTTTTCGCACACTTCTACGTTCCAGCTTCTGGACAAGCCGTGGTCACAGGTGTCGTCCCTTCTTCCCCCCGGTTCTTGCTTTCATTTTTCATCGCGCATAGGGTTCAGCAATCCCACTGCTCGTCGATTTTTCATCGAGTGTTGTTGTTAACTCACGCTCTCGCGTTTTCCGCAAGTCAATTTGTGCGCAAGAAAAGGTCCCCACGAATTTATACGAGTAGTCTATCAAGATGCACTCGGAGAGATTTGAACTCACGAAACTGACCTATACCAGGCTCGAGGATAACATATACGCCACAGGGGCGACCGGCTATATATGTTTATGGTACCCCGATCCGGGTCACAGATGTTCCTGACATTCGTTTCGCCGCTCAAAAATCAAGATGCCGACGTAAGATTTCCAAACAGTGTGTAGTCTATGGTAAAAACGAGTCTAGATGCCGAAGCTAACAGCAATGTTCAATATGTTCGTTGGCATCTCCTTTCAGAGGGGTGGTTATACGATTTCGAAAAGCCGAAACGCACACAAGCACGCCGCAGCGTCACAACACGCCACACAGACCATGGCGATCGAGGTGCGCGAGGGTCAAGCGGCAGCTGCTCGGCAAATGGCCAGGGAGGCTGCCGCATCTTCGCGAATTACTGCTATTCTGTGCGTGTGTGCGCGCGGGGGCTTCTGCGGCCTAACCTCGAGACAGCATCTGTCTGGAGGAGAAATACCTTGTCCCGATCTCAGGCTGTGAGATCGGGACGAAACGCCCCTTTTCGGTGGATTCGATCTTCGAAATTGTCCGACCAACATTCGTCTCCACATACATGCAGTGTAGACTACACAGATCTTACTGCTGTACAAGGAGGCGAATTTTGTGTACATCGGGGTAGCAGAAACAGTGTTGTAGTAGTAGTAGTTGCCTCTCTCAGCCGTCAAAGAAAACACGACCAAATTTTCACGCCCAAACGCAAAATTCTAATCCACAACGTCGAACCTCACATAGGGCCACACATAGAGTACTCGGGGCAAAGGAAACGCCGGTGCCCCCTCCTTTCCCACGAGCAGCAATGCCGGTGTTTTCAAGTAAACCAGATCCTGAGAGGCAAACCTCGTACCTCGTAGATACGGCTTGAAATGTTGCGTTGTTGCAGTTGTTCGAGTTGTCGCAATATCAGTGCGGACGTAGAGAGGCTACCGAAAGTAATAGGCGTGCTATAGTCTACTCTTTTCTGCGGCACACCTGCATGCAGGCCAGACAATTACGTAGCGCGTGTCTGTCGTGGTTCACTTAGCGCAGCCAGGGATTCGTTGGCCTGACGCCTCGCAGCGCTTACAGCTTCGTCGAGGAGGGGTCTAGTCATCATGCCGGGTTCGTGGCGTCTTGCTTGAGCGCCTCCTTTTTCATCCCACTCGGTCTGAAAATAAAATCGCCGTTTGGGTATTGTTAACATTCACATGAAAACCGCCCTTGTGCCATCTCACTTCTACGCCCGAAATCATATGAACCGTTGTTGTTCTACTATTATTAATGACCCAACGTTCCTTTTAATTATTAATATGTTTACAAATTGATACTGCTCTGCGAAATTCTTGCCGGATTTATTTCGATGTTTTACTGCCAGGAAAAGAAAGTCGATCGAGTACAGCAGCAGTTGACGTGAAGTCAAAAACTACTGCTGAGTTGCTGCTGTACCAGAAATCCTCCGCCAGCAACCCCTGAGGTAACTCCCGACAGCCAACTCCCGGCTCGCTCTCTTCTAGTCCAGCGTACGCGTGGGCGTCCTATCTCTCGCGTGCCGCTGGGGCCGTAGGCTAGACTGGCCGCCGCGGTGCTCGCGTCGGCTTAACAATTCAAACGAGCGTTACCCATCCCCGTACCCCGAATTTAAACCGCCTTTACAGATAACGCACTCCTGAGCTAGTACCATAACTCCCCTTCACCCTAGACTAACATCCCAATACTTACAGATAAAACCCGCTTGTTTATGATACTAACTCTGAATGAAACCAAGTTGTCCTCACTAAAAGCTAGAGAAACCCATCTCACCACATTTTCGCCGCGCTGCTCGTTGGAGGTACGAGTACGTTGTTTGGCCCTCTCTCGTGCTCGGTGCAGACAGCCTGGTTCAACGTAAACAGGTGCGACTTTTCCTGACATGTGATAAAGCGATGGGTGCATGTATGGGCAGGAACTGCAGTAGGCTAAGAAGAACAAGTAGCCGTGTGGGCACCGCTGACTGACTGACGTATTCCAACATCAATAAACTTTTGATATGTTTTGATCATCCCTCTTTACTGGTATCCTACCCCTACTCCCAGCACGGCAATGGCACGTACCACACCCGGTACAGCAACAGTACCAGCATCTTCGTGCGTGTTTTGTTGTTCGAAGTCGAGTTGTTGCTGTATGGTACTTCAATCTCGCCTTGTTTCCGGCTAAAGCAGACCGGTGTATCGCCTTTGCTAAGACACTGCTGCTGTTGTGCACGCGACAAGCCGATGGTACTACATACGGTGGTAGTAATGTCATCCTTCCTCTCCTCGGATCGCTCTCGAGGCAGCCGCGGAACACTTCTTGCTGTTGCTGGAAATGGAACTTGGATTCGTTTTCGCTGCATGATATGGCATCACGCGCTAGACATGAGGCACCGGGGGCACAAGACGTCCTGTTGGTGTTATGTTAGGCACCCTACGCACTATGCCCTGCCCTCGCTTTGCGTAGAACTTCAAGGAGTTCAAATGCAGAAAATCACACAGCAGCACGGGATATCTAGCTGTAAGAAGCGTAAACAGGCTACTGCTGTATTAGACTAATATTTTAATAGTAAGAACGGCAGGCTGATAAATACAGAAATATAAGAACTCCGGGAGCCGTTATACTGAATTCAGTGTAGATGGCACCCTCTCCCAAATAAGAAACCCAGCATTGGTCCATTAGTCCTGTTTCTGATTGTGATACCTGGTATCATAGGTCTCCTGCACAGCTGTACAACAGGGCACCGTTTTATTTGCAAATAATCGCTTTTTTTGCTCTCCAGCTCAACTCGTAAAAGGTTTTACGCGCAGCGACCTTCTGGACAAGCCGTGCAGCGTGGTCACAAGCAGTACTCGTAGTCTTCCCTTCTCTCCGCTGGTACCGGTAGTACCTGCCTTCATTTTTCGCGCGCATATGGGTTCAGCATTCCCATTTTTCAGCGTTTTATACTTAGTTGCCGATGTGCAAGGACACCTGTTTCTTTTTGTCGTTAACCCCTTTAGAGCCCCCGAACCCCTCCCTATACTAAATCCAAGTAATTTTGGCCCCCAAAACGGGTTTCCAGTTGTGAAGGGGTTAATCGCACTACGGCACCTGATCCCCGGGGATCAATGATCCCCAGGGATCGAGTCGGGTCGACATACTCACGCATCCGTATACAACAGCAGCTTGTGCTGCTGGAAATGTAACGGTGACCGCCGGTAGGGACAGCTCGCGCTGTCGCTGCCACGGGCACTGAAGGATACGACAGAAAACCAGCTGGATTGCGAATGCAAGTGAGTTAAATTGACACATGTATGAATGTAGGTTGAAGTGTCGTGAGCTTGAGCTTTTTTTTTTATCCCCAGCCGCCGGAGAGTTAATCGTACTTCGAAGAAACAGAAATACTGACCCGATCTGGGTTTCTTATTCGAGAAATCGTGCATTCTAGTTTACACTTACTCCGGAGTGAAGGCTCCCGGACTTGTTAAATTCCTGTATTTTCTTGCCGCCTTGTTTTTCATTGTACTGGGTGTCCTGTTCTGCTGTAAGAGCTTTCTTGAGTTCGTCGTCATGGGTCATTGCTGCGGCAGACAAGATCAAGCATTGCACTCGTACGAGGTACGTTGTTTCATGAAAATATTACGTCAGCTGTGAGTTTGACAAATTTAGGGTCAACACTCATATTTGCGAACTGCATGATTTGCCGGCCGCTCGTTTTTTCAGATGCACTACAAGTATGACGTTGTATTATCACAATAAAATGAAAAAACACTTCTAGTAGTACAGATGTGAGACGGAAGGTTAAGATTTAATCGAAACTCGTCTTAGGTTGCAATCTGTGTGATACTCCGATCGTGCTGTGTGATACTCCGATCGCGCTGTGTGATACTCCGATCGCGCTGTGTGATACTCCGATCGCGCTGTTTGATACTCCGATCGCGCGTGTCACCGGGTGTGTGTCCTCGTACCTGGTACCTGGTATGAGTACCGGTCGCCCCGGTGGCGTATCAGGTTATGCCCGAGCCTGGTATAGGTCAGTTTCGAGAGTTCGAGCCCCGCCGAGTGCATATTCGTATAAATTCGTCGGGACTTTTTCTTGTGCACAAATTGACTTGCGGAAAGCGCGAGAGCGTGAGTTAGCAACACTCGATGGAAAATCGACGAGCAGTGGGATTGCTGAACCCTATGCGCGATAAAAATTGAAGGCAAGAACCGGGGGGGAGAAGGGACAACACCTTTGATCACGGCTTGTCCAAGCTGGAAAGTAGAAGTGTGAGCAAACGAAAAAAAAAATGTATACGGCATGCACTTGTAGTTCAGGCAGCTTTTATCGTACACTACCGGCCGTTTCATAAGAAAGAAGAAGCAACCCCACAAGGAACAGCCTACAAATCGCGTGGGAACTGTAAATTCTAGAGCTGTTATGCACACTGAGGTTAGTTTAGGACACGCCTGTACTCGATTAGGAAATCCGACCTTAAACTATTGTATTCGTGGTATTTCTTATCGGAGGACCGGTGCTGATCCGCTGCTGTTTTGCTCAGCAACTTCGTTCATAAACGATTGAGCGTAATAGGGAATCTGGGGTTTGTTTGTGGTTTGTGGAGCGGGAATGGACCTTAATATTTTTTGGGAGGCATTTTTGATAAGGGAATACATAGGAGTATGAGAGGGCGAGTTTGGTGGAGATGAGACTTGACGTTCAGGAGATAGATAATGACACAGCGACACGCAAAGCATATCCGACAGAGTACAGGAAACTGGTGGGTGTCTGATCGGCAACTACTATCTGCTGCTATTGTGAGATTGGAGACTGGAGGCGAAATAGTTTGGAGAATTTTATTCTATCACGTATATCGTACAAGGTTCCTGCGCTGACACGCAACACTAAGCCAACGCGATTCCGAGTCCATCGGTCAACGGAAGGGTTGATCGAAGCGAAGTTGTTGCTCTGATATGATATTTTATTATAAAAATAGAAATACACTCCAGCTGTGAGATCGAAGATTTTGTCGAGACTCATCTTTGCAAACTTTGTGTGATACTCCGATCTGGCGTATTGCGGGTTGTGTGCCCTCGTTAAGGATATAGGTCGGCGACTCCCCTTGCAACTATTATACAGTGTAGCTATCAGGGTCAACAGGGTAATGCTAGTCAGTCTGTGCGCGGAAACTATAAACCCGTTTTCGAGGGGGACAAATCTGACAGCTGTGGAAGGAAATGCATCAGTTTATCAAGTGAATCCTGGAAGTCGAATAACCGGTTAGGGGAGGGCGGAGTTTTGAAGCACGTGGGGGCCTGGGTTTGATCAAGAGGGAGCGGGGGGGGGGGGGGGGGGGGATACGGGCGGGGCAGCTCAATCTGTGCGTGGAAACTAGAAATCCTATCCTGTAAGTCGTACAACCAGTGAGGAGAGGGCGGAGCGTTCGAGGGGGTGGGGGTGATGTTTTGCCTAAATTAATACCTGGTACCACGGTACCTGTGGTACCTGGTACCTACGTACGTACGTAACAGGGCTGACGCGGAACACGAAACTAAACAGAATGCGATGTCACTTATTCTACAGCTGGTGTTTTTAGTGTATTTTCCATCCGACGACGCAATGTTGCGCACCATATGGCTAAATGCTGAAAGTTCAGCATCGTAATATATCAGCTGGTAATAATACAGAATGGCTCATCACGAACTAGTGTTGCGTCGTTTAGTGCTGCGGACCATAGCTCTGAACGCTGCAATTTCAGGATCGACACAATCAAAAGTTAGCTTTGAATGGCTCTTTGAGTAGAGCAAACCTACAGTAGCAGTTCATTATGTAGCTACTGCCGTTCCACGCTGTATGCCTCCTCTCTGCTGTGCACTGAGCGCTGATATTTTTTTGCTCATTTTAGGCCAAAACCTTGGCGGTGGTGGTGGCGGTGGTGGTGGTGGTGCAGTTGTTGTTGCTGTTGTTAGTGCAGTTGTTGTATTGCTGGCGGTGTTGTTGACGGTGTTGTTGCCATTGTTGGATGTTGGCGTTGTCGTTGCCTTTTACGCAGCTGCACCCTGCAGCACCCTCAGCCCCGAGGATTCAGTCTGTCGGTGTTGATTCTTTCTTATCCCAATTTGAGGGCAGTTCTTGTCGAAGCCTCATTCTTTTACAGAATCGCATTTTTGAAAATGTTTTGGAAGCTTACAATTGTGTCGAAATGTCGAAATGCTGAGGCGTGCTGTTGTCAAGCTTAACTTGGATTTTTTTGCAGAACGCCCTATAACATGGCAATACTGAAAGTTTCAAGTTTTTGTGGTTTCTGTTACTTATACGTGGAAATCGAGATACCTGTGATTTTGTTTTCGAAAAATTGGAAATTTTGGACTTTTTGGCCCATGCTCTGGCTTGCTTCGATAGGAATGACCCTTATATGACGGATGCAAACATTAAAGTTACCTGATACATGGTCACTATTAATAAAAGCAAGACGGAAAGCATACGAGGAATAGTACTAGACACCCAGTGTGAAACAGACCTACTGACCCAGGCATTGTTTATTATTTTGGAGAGGCATCGTGGTACGCTAAATTCAGTATCGTGAATCTCGATTTCTTGTTTCCCGTTAGCGTCAGCCTGCCTTTCTGGTTGTTTATTTTTTTATGTCCCGTACTGTGCTGAAACATGAACGTTGTAGATGAAAAGTAAATGAGCAAACGAGAAATTACAGCAGTAGTGCTGCACGTACTGGATGCAACGCCATCAGAAGTCAGTTGCCGAGGGACATGACATGATATAATGCGTCGTGTGCCACGTTTGCCTTGCGCTAATTATAGCTACCCAATGGCACATATTGTGCTGTACCAGGTATGTACCTGGTATCAAATAATTGGCACCAGGATACGTGCGTCATTGTTCTGCTGTCGCACGAAGCGAAATGCGCGGCTTACTTCGCTCGTCACACGTTCACCGACAGCAGCCAAACGTATGCACTCGGTAAAAGCACGCACACTAAATGGAGTAAAACGTGTAAACAAAGACTTATCGGCGCGATTTTCGTGCTGTTGTTTACATCGTTATTCCCCTGTTGAGCTGTATAACACGCACACGCACAGCGAGGGACATATTAAGAGATTTCCATGTGCCTTCAAGTGCCTGCACATGTGATGACGGCTTGTGTGTCGTATATATATATGATCAATACGATGTACACTGCAGCACCTTGAATTCGTGAATATGTGTACTTCGCTGCTTCTTCCGGCGTCGTCCCTTTTTGCTGGCCCCTATCTACCCAGCGGGTGCTTCGGCTGGAAATCCGATTGAGGCGTTTTCGCTTCACGGCTGGGCAGGGAGGAGGGGTCGTTTCGATGTAGCTGCAGCCCGTTTTTGACGGAACAGGACCTACTGCGGCACGAGCGAAGCCTTCGAGCCTTGGAAGGTAACTCTTTGTCCTGTTTTTTTCAATGTTGCGGTGGATGGGTACATCCGACCGCCCCGGACTATCAACCATTTTGTCAGAGCTGGCTTATGATACATCGTAAACACTCCCGAGAGATGATTTTTTCTGCTGCTGCTGCTGCTGCTGCTGATGCTGCTGCCCACATCTGAGGGTGATTCTGGGGTTGCTTTCGTTTGAAGGCGCTTCTGAACCTGCTTTTCCTTGAGCGTGTACTTTGCGTAGACAGTGTGCGTTCCCCTATAGGGGTTTGCTGCTTGTGGTTGCGCCCACTTCTTGTTTTGACTGCTACTACTGATCGTTCTACTGCTCGTACTGCTGCTACTGCTACTGCTACTGCTACTGTTTCGAGGGCTCGTGTATGTTGTTCGTACCACCACAGCTTATTATACTACACCAACTACTTCTGCTGCTACTACTGCTCACCCCCCCTCCACCTTCCCCCTTGCGACACTTTTCCTCGCCCTCAGCAGAGGTCGCGGAAGGTGGTGACACTATTTTATTCGCTGGTACACCGTAAGGTACCCCTGCCCTTAGTATGGTGTTGAAGGGGTACTTATCTCGCATGCTGGTGGACCGCTTCGGCCGATACGTGAAAGGCTTGGACGCTGACAACCTAAGGCTGTCGGCATGGAAGGGAGAGGTGACTATTAACACACTTATTTTTGGGGAGGGGGGGGGCGGGGGAGGGGGAGGGGGGGGGGGGCGGGGGGGGGGGGGGGGGAGAGGCCAGAGGAGGGGAGACAGGAGGGGGAGCGACGAGAGAGGGCAGGCGGGAGGGGGGGGGTACTCATATTGCACATGGCCGTAGTCATATGGTATAGACCCTCGCATCCCTAAAATGCCGGGATGGACCACGTCAAGCTTTCACCAACCAGGCGAACGTTGCTTGCAGCAGGCGTGAAGCGCCGTGAGGTGTTCGGCGAGTCGCGTGAAGGTTTAGTGCTGTATCCTACCAAGAACCCGCTTGTGAGGCGGACTTTAGCGCCTTGTTCGCACTTTCTTGCATGTGGATGGCATCATCGAATTACTTCATTTATATGCCGCAACCAGCGAGAGGGTGTGATCGGCAACGGCCGTTTGAAAGGTCGGGGTCGCCTTCTGCTTTCGTGCCCGTGCTCGCAGATTCTGCTTCGGGGTCTCCAGCTGGTTCCCGAGGCGTTATCAGAGGGCCTGGACATCCCTGTCGACGTGAAGTGGGGCCACGTGGGTCTGTTCCATCTCAGCGTGCCGTGGAACAAGCTGGGTTCCAAGCCGGTGCGTTGCTGTGTAACTGTTTTGTTTTCATCGAATTTGTCGGGTTTTGCCTTCATTGTGAATCAGGAAAACAGCACGCTAGCCAAATTCCGATCCACCCATTCCGCTTCCCCCCCTTGTAGACTGCAATGCCACGAGCGGCCGTGATATGTCTCAACGTGCCCTGAAGCAAGCTGGGCTCCGAAGCCGATGCATGTAGTGCTACTTCGAACTTTCCATACTCCCCTTACCGGATGGCCGGATTTTTTCTTTTTTAACTTTTCCGACCTACCCTGGTCATAGTGCAAAAACGAACAGCGCGCTGGCCATTCCCGTGTCCGTAGTTCATCCCACAGACTATATATTGGGGGGGGGTAGGCTCCAACGCGGTACGTGCTGTACTATTGATTTTTTTGTGTTTGTCGCGACTACCCTATTCATGAAATTATTATAATGTCAGCTGTGAGTTCGACAAATTTTGGGCAGTTACTCATCTTTGCAAGCTATGTGATACGCCGGCCGGCCGTTCTTAGTTGCCATGAATGATCATTGTCCAAGGCAGTATTAAATGTATACAGCAGTAGTAAAACCTAATCAACATTTACACGTAGTCACAACGTTCCCCTCCGGGAAGTGCCTAGAGGAGTGGCGCAAGAACGAAATCCAAATATCCAACATCTGACTGCCTTAGCAAATAATATGTTCCTGGTGGTAGTTAAGTTATGCCCTTGTTCGCAGCTCAAGAAGCGGGGGGGGGGGGGGGGGGGGGAGGAGAAGGCGCCCTCCCGAGGACGGTTCGTTCTCTCCCCGTCGTGGCGGAGAATCGTAAAAACAGTGGTAATCCCAGTACGAGTCCAGCGCGAGTACGATGAGGGTTTTTGTTGGAAGGTTTCAGCAATCTGATTGGCTTATTGGCAGGAAGCTTTGGTAATTTCGGCAAATGAAACACGAGTTTTGCAAGATTTTTATAACGATAGATAACTAGTTTTGGCGGTGATTTCCCCGAGCTAGGCGCTGCGATTACGGCGCTGCTGCTTTGGGACTTGCCGAAAGGTGGCCCACGTACACGGCGCACACGCGAGAGATGGAGACGAGCGCAGCTCAGACGCTTAGGCAATTGGCGCCGCAGCCGGCGGCCGAACTCCATGCTGACGTAGTGATGCCTCCCGGCTGTAGTGTGGCTATCGTAGTTGAGTTTCTCGGCGCCTGTGGTCTGGCAATGTGACGAGGTGGCGGGTAGGTCAGGGCCGACGTAGTTTCGCAAACGTCCGTCTTTCGACACAGGTCGTGTACTTGCGTGTGGCTACGCCACAGCAGCAGCAGCAGCACCACCAGACTACAACACCAGCAAGTAGCAGGTTACCTTCCGTGGCATCGTGCCCTCGCGGCTGCCAGCAGCAGTGGACTGGCGGAGTTCATTCAAGGTTACAAAGCAGTGGCTGCTACAGTAGCAGCACTCCTCCGTGTGCGTACGTGAAAAGCCCAAAACCCATTCTGAAAGCAAGTAATATTCCGAACCCTCACCTGGTCCACGAGGGACACAGCAGGTTGTGTGTTTGCTTGCGTACTTAGTATAAACCCACTCCACTGAAGCACGACCGCCACCACCACCGCCACCACCACCACGAGACTGCAACACCAGCAAGCGACAGATTATTATCCGTGGTCTCGGGCCTGTGCGCCTGCTCCGGTAGCGGACAACCCCTGTGGGCCGAGTCCAATCGAAGCCACATAGCTGCGGTTAACGTGAAAATATGAAAACCCGTTCTAAAAACCAAGTTATAACGAACTGTCCCCCAGAAAAACATGCCTATAATTTGATGCCTAAACAAAATGTTCCCCAGGTATGGGGTCGGAGCCGAACCATGCGCATCTGTTTGCTGCTGTACGTACTGCTGTACTGCTGTAGTGCATGGTCGGTGGGTTGGTTGGTGGGGGGACGAGTTGGTCGGTGGGTGGATGGGTGGACACGAGGGTGGGTTCGTATGTGGGTGAGTGCTTTCGTGCCAGTGGGAGGTGGCCCTGCTCCCTTGTTTTTGTTTATGGTAGTATGATGCCGCCCATAGCAGCAAACGAGGGGTTGTGAAGCACAGATCGCAGGCCTCGAAAATATCGACTGGCCAAAGCAGTACGGTGCAGATGGATGTGCCACACGCGCACCGTGTTGGCTGCTGGTGCTGCTGGGCGGCAGTTTTTTGGCGTTGTGCTTTTCTGCGTGTTGGCTGTGCTCACGGCTACGTTCATGCGAGGGCAAAAAAACAGATCAAATGCTTCCTGGTACGCGCGCATGTGCACATTTTTTTTGGTTTGCAACGAAGTATGGCGTACGTAAGGTAGGGCATCTCACGGTTTTTTTTTTCGTAGTCCACCTTACTGGATCTGTTTTGTTTGTTTATGTGACGCTCTTATATAGATTTATCCCCTTTTTTTCCTCGTCCGAGTGCCGCCCTGCCCTACCCGAAGCATGGGCGCCGGCAAATGCCGGCGCCCATGCGGAGCCCTTGTATATAGATATGGGTCTTCCTTTCATTCGGCAAAAATTTTCCCCCCGGAACGTTATACACCACCGTGCTGCTGTCTCCCACACACGCAGGTCTGCGTGACCTTGGAAGATGTGTATGTCCTGGTGGCGCCTTTGGACACGTGGAGCATGGACGACATGGAGCGACAACGGCGTGCCCGCTACCAGAAATCTCGGGGTGAGCACAACAATGGTTGGGTGCTGCTGAATAGTGTTGGATATCGTATCGAAAGTTGGATACACGAAGTATCAACTTAACAGACGCACAAAATTTGGAGGCAAGTCTAATTTTTCTCGCCTGGCGAGTTCTTACAGTAGTACAAGGTTCCACACCTCGAACAGATCATGTATCTATAGATGACTTGTACATGATTTGTGTCTTTGAGGGAAGACAGACCCCTGATTTAGATTATCTACATGGCCTATAGATGATGCTGTCGGGTGAGAGCCAGGTGATCTACAGTAGATGAGCTATTAAGTAGCAAGTGTTTCCTCGGTTAGATTTTTGCTACACATGTCCTGCGCAACATACCATGGCGACAGATATATGATGCATACTGCATCTAACATCAAACCTTCTAGAATAGTGAACATTACCAGGCAGATGATATAAAGGGATGTCTTCTTGCTACAACCGTCAGAGTTGTCCCCTTTAAGGATTAATAGTTTCCGCGCACATATTGAAATGTCCCGCCCCCCTCCCCCGATCCCTCTTGTTCAAACGTCCCACCCCTTCCCCCCCCCTCCCCCGATCCCTCCCCACCCCCCCCCACCCCCCCCCCCCTTTTTTTTTTTTTCTCCGCCCAGTTTGTTCAAACGCCCCACTTACAATCAAAATCGGCCAGAGTAATAAACACCTCTACGCAGTTGATATCACATCATTATCTTTCTAACCATCCATGACGTAGTTTTCATTCTCCCCCCCCCCCCTTCCAACGCCTCCTCCTTTCCCACCACCCGCACGATCGCCTAGACCTAGCACCACGCGTATAACAAGCCTCTACATATATTTGATCTCACAGCCGGAGTGTATTTGAATATTATATGTGACCTTAACCTCCTAAAAAAAAACTCCCCCCCCCCCCCCCCTTTTTTTTTCTCCCTTGCTCAAACGCCCCACCGAATATCGAAATCCGCCAGAGTAATAAACACTTCCACGCACTGGATATCACCTCATTATCTTTCTAGAGCCATCCATGCCGCTGCTTCCTCCCCCCCGCCCCGAACGCCCCCTCCTTCCCCACCACCCGCACCATCGCCTAGACCTAGCACCACACGTATACCAAACCCCTACATCTATGCCACCTGAAGCCCTTCCCTTCCCCCCCCCCCCCCCATCCCCCTCCCCCACCCCCCACCTCCCCACCCCTCCACCCCACCCTACCCCCACCCCCTCGAACACTCCGCCCTCTTCTCACTGGTTGTACGACTTACAGGATATACATGATAAACTGGTGCGTTCTTTCCAAAACCGTCACATTTATCCCCTTGAAAGAATGTATAGTTTCCACGCACAGATTGAGCTGCCCCCCCCCTCCCCCCCCCTCAAACCCCGCCCCCTTTTGATCAAAACCAGGCCCCCACGTCCTTCAAAACTCCGCCCTCCCCTCACCGGTTATTCGACTTACAAGATTCACTCGATAAACTGATGCATTTCCTTCCACAGCTGTCAGATTTTGTCCCCCTCAGAAACGGGTTTTATAGTTTCCGCGCACAGACTGACTAAAATCATCCTGTTGACCCTGATAGCTACACTGTAGTTGCAAGGGGAGTCGCCGACCTATATCCTTAATGAGGACACACAACTCGTAATACGCGCGATCGGAGTATCACACACAGCTTGCAAAGATGAGTTTCGACAAAATATTCGATCTCACAGCTGGAGTGTACTTTCATTTTTTATGACATATGATCTGTATAATCTAGATGATCTAGATGATCTGTATAATCTAGATGATCTAGATGGTCTGTATGATCCAGATGATCTCGATGATCTAGATGATCTGTTTGTTCTAGTTGATATGTATGATCTATATGATATGTATGATCTTGATTATATGTATGATATAGATGATCTGTATGATCTATATGATTTATATGATCTGTATGATCTTCATGGTCTATATGATCTAGATCGTGATCTGTCCGAGGTGTACAAGGTTCCCCTTCGGGACCCGGTCGGCTCGAAATCCCGGGGGGTGTCGCAAGTTGACAAAGGGGGAGCACAGAGTAATCCCACGCTACGCGTGCAGCAGAAGTTTCTAAGAAGTTTCTAAGCTCCTAAGATGAGGAGCTCACTGTCTCACCCGAAAATTGACTTCGAACACGTTCGATCGCGCAGCCCGACCACAATTTCTATGCGCTAGTCCTAAAAACAACCGTTGTACGTACTCGTGAAATTATGATACTAAGCACTTGAGTACCTCAGCCGGTCAGAAAGTATGGCCCAAAAAGTGCAACCCCTTTCTGTGGGATGACTCCGCAGGCGTTCTTGAGTACCAGGTATGGGCCTACGATATATACCAGGTTTTAACTTAGAACAAGCGCTTGAACAGTGAAGTGAATATGCACTCTGTCACCCAGTCACCGCGCAAGTAACGGCTCAAGTTGCACCGTCTATTTATAGCTAGAACCGAGTTTATAGATTAGTCCATATTTCCATGGCGTTTCACGGATCGGAAACCGTCTCACGGGTCGGATCGGGTCAAGATTCCCCTGCCCGACCCGAACCGTGAGATTCGAAAACCTTTTGGCTTGGCCCAAATCCGACGTGTGATGTTTTCGAACAAGTCCTGATCTGACCCGACTCGACGCCCGCGATTATCTCTGAGCATCCTGACCCGACCCGCGGGCCTGGTCGTGACCCGTGAATAGCCCTGAATATCCCCCCCCTCCCCTCCCCTCCCCCCCCCCCCCCCTTTCGCCATCCCAAGGTGTGGAGTGGCGGTTACGGAAGCACCTGGAGAGAAAGGCGGTGCTCATGGCGGGGGGTTCTAAAGAGGAAACAGCTGCAGGCGGGAAGGGCGTATGGGGCAGGCTGCTGGCCAAGATTCTTGACAATATTCAGGTGACGATGGGGGGAAAGGGGGGGTATCGGTTTACACCTGGGCTCGTTTTGTAAACGAATATTTCCCCTTCTTGTTTTGAGGGGGGAAATAAAGCGCTTGAGAAATTACGTGGGATTAACAGGCTTTTTTTTTAGGTGCGCCCGCGGTTTTGGGGACGCCTTTGGGTGGAATTTAACGTAATACCAGGTATTTTGTTGGTGGTGTTCCCCCTGGCCAACACTCGTGGGAGTCATGCATCCTCAAAGAATACTACGTCTGTAAAAAAGGTGCGGCCGGTGTATCGCGTAGCTTGCAAAGGTGAGAGTCGACCCTTATTTATATCGCACTCTCACAGCTGACGTACTTAAAATATACAGTATGTATAAAATGCTATGTAAAAAGTGCACTGACCACTTCATTGGGTGCCACGTGAATTGTTCTCACCCCCTTCCGCCCCCCATAAGGGTCTCCTAACAGCCCAGCCGCGTCCAAATAGTATCGATCGATTTTTGCGCTCTCCTCGTCCCCCCTCCACACCCTCCCCCGCCCCCGCCCCCCTCCCTTTCTCCACTAATTCATCTTCTGAAACCCCTTCACATTCAGACATTATCAAACGAAGTATCATCTCCCTCCGCCCAATTCCCCCCACACCTCCACGCTCACCCCTTCCCAACCCCGTCCCCCGCGCTTCTTCCCTGTGATATCTCTTGAAACCCGCTTCCCCACCCACCGGCATCTCAAAGATTACTGTAAAGAATATTCACATTCGATACGAAGACGAGTTGAGCCTGGACGAAGGAGACGTCGGCGTGGGGGAGGGAGGGACGGCCGTCCCCCGTCCCCTGTCTGCAGGCGTTACCCTGAAGAAACTTGTGGTGCAGACGGTCGACGAGAACTGGACCCCCACGTACGTCCAGGAGACCAGCAGCGGCGACAACAGGTCAGAAAGGCGTTTTGATTTTGGGCCTGGGAGTAGGGGGGAGGGGGGTAGGGAGGGAGATGATGAGGGGGGTGGGAGGGAGAAGAGATGCTGAGAGGGGGGGGGGGCAGGCGGGCATAAAAAGTGTCAGGCCGGGAAGGCATGTCATTTTGGAGGCCGAGGGTCGGGGGGAAGGCATGAAGGAGGGGGGTGGGGGCGGGGGCGGGTGAAGAATGGAAAACGACAGAGCAGGAAGGATTTTTTTGAAGAGGCCGAGGGCAGGAACGGAGATGGGGGAGGGGTGGGCGGATGGAGTGTAAGGGAATGCACCATGTCGTGACGGCTCTCTACTTGGGAGGCCGAGGGGTAGGGGGAGCGTGGCGGAGATTAAGTATGCCGGGGGCGTTGTTGCAAGCAACCCCACTTACCCTTCGCCCCAACCCTCCACCCCCCCTCGCTCTGTTGTCCTCCGTGTGCGGTTCGGCCGAAACAGTGGGAGAGGGTTCGTGTACAAGCTCGTCACAGTGGATAGCCTGGCGGCGTACTGCGACGAGCCCCCGCCGTCAGCTCCTCCCCGACGTCCACCCGCCTCCCCGCCAACAGAAAAGGCCACCGGAAGATTGGAAACCCCTCCGCGTTCTGTTCCGGCTGTCGATTATTCCGCCGCTGGTATGACCGCGACCGGTGTACCCGGTTTTCCTGAAACCGTCGGTGATGAAACCGTCGGAAACGATTCCGCCGCAGATGACGCCGTCGGAGACAAAACCAGAGCAAGAAAAACATGCGGCGGGACCGCTGCCTGTCGGTCGTTCCTCGCGACGCGTCTTTCCGACGAAGACCTGGTAGGCATGTTTCGGAAGTCGTTGGCGGGGGGGGAGAATGGACACTCGTATGTTGTTGTTCCCGCGTCTCCTTCGTTTCGCTTGAGGGTGCAGAGGGGCGGTGATGGCGGGGGTGGCAGCAGCGACGGCGGGAGTTCGAAGTACAAGGTGGAGGCTTTCTTCCACGATGTGAGTGAGCAAACGGGAAATCTGTGTCTGTGTCTTTTTTCGAAATGCATTAGTTATCGTACGTTGAAGAAGGGCCACGGGTAAGAAACGTCGTCGGTAGTCGGCGGCGGTGGTTATGGTGGTGGTGGTGGTGGTGGTGGTGGTGGTGGTGGTGGTGGTGGTGGTGGTGATGCTACTGCTAGAATGTAACACTTTTGGGTTGATGCTGAGAAATTTCGAATACGATATCGAGCGCAGCCGGCGAGTGCTGCAGTATGTCCTACCTGGTAGTTCATACCAGATAGCTGGTATAGATTATGCTCGGGGTTGCCCAAGGTTAGTGCCGCACCCGCGAGGTGGAATCCTTATTTCGCTCGGTTAGCGTGTGAGCCGAGGCGCGCGGCGGGGGGGGGGGAGGGCGTACTCATTTGTTGCTGGCCTTAGTCGTTTGACCATTGACCACGCATCCCTTTCGAGACGGAACACCGTCCCTACTCCTATTAGAGGCACCTCCCTATTTTGGGCGCTCAGTACGCTTGTTCCGTATATGTGATATACCATGAAAACTTTCCGTTTCTTTTCTCCTTCCTTGCGGGGGAGGGGGGGGTCTCGACTTTAGGGAAATACCAAGAACGAAATGATACGAATACCCATGTGGTGTACATACGATACGAGATTAGAAGAACTTTCCATGGGTACAGAAACGGCCCCACGAACAGGAAACATACCCACGTACTGAAGAATACAGGCGTAGAGTAGACCCCCACCGCGGTGTAGAGGAAGCACCCTAATGTACTGAAATATACCGCTCCTGTGTTAAATTGTCCCAACGGAATATTTGCGGCCTAGTACCTCTTAATACTGCTTTGGTGGTGTTTTCCCCCCCCGTTTTTCCTGGGTTTAGTATCTCTCATGTTGCTTTAGTATGTGTGTTTCTTTTATCCAAGGGCGGCATTTCGCAGATTGCCGGTATCTACAGAATGCTGTGCCCTCGATTACCAGCGACCGAACACCTCGCAATGCTGCTTTGGTCGCGTTTTATGTTATTTTCCCAAGTCTGCTACCTCCCATTACTGCTTTGAAGTTATTTTTTCATGTTTTTATCCGGGGGCCAATATACACCTCTTGACCTCTTGATGATTCTTTGGTGGTTTTTTTTTCCCCAGGTCTAATACGTAAATCCTCTCGATTTTGCTTTTTTTTTTATCATCGCCAGGTCGGTGTGGTGCTGAACAACTCACAGATCGCCAACATCAACAAGATGCGCTCCACGCTCCGAGACCTAGAGAGATGGGAGGCGTTGTATCGCCATCGCCCGAAGCACAGCATCAAGGACGGACCCAAAGCCTGGTGGGTTTTCCTTGTAAAGTGCGTGTCTAGGCCGGGGAAGGCGGACAAGCGCGCTAAGCTCGGCTGGCCCGATGTGATACGGCTCCTCGCGCTCCGCAAGACTTACGTCCGCCTGTATACCGCGAGGGCCAGGCATCGGGCTACCCCAGAGGAGTACAAGGAGTTCACGAGACTGGACGAGCAGCTTACCGCAAACGAAATCGTCGCGTTCAGGCTTAAGGCGATCGCCCAGCTTGAGGAGGAAGGGTCTGACGAGGAGGAGGATGAGGAGGACGCGGGTTCGCGTAACCTTGCTGAGTCGGACCCCGCGCAGCAGGACCCGCCACGACAGACATGGGGGCAGTGGCTGCTGAGGAGGGACCCCGTGCCGGCTAGCGCTGCGGATGCTGCTGGCGAGAATGCGGGGAGTGAGCGTGGTGGGAGCGGCGGTGGTGGGGCGGAGGACTTGGTAGCGGCGAGGCAACGGGAGGACGCTGCCGCGCAGGCGGAGTTTTTGCGCGCTTTTGCACCGAGCGGTGATGGGGACGGGGAGGAGGATGGGACGGACGAGAATAGAAACAGGTGTGGGTTTGTGTTTCTGTGGGTGTGTTGTGGGATGTAAGGATGGGTGAAACGGAGCGGCGCGATCTATTCCACTTCACATTTAAAGGTATAACTGCTCCCTCAGTTGCCCATTTGTCGAACGTCGGCGGCACAATGTATTTCGCTTCATTCGCTTCAAAACTAAGGCTGTATCGCCACCCCCTCCGTCCCCCCTCTTTCGCGGGGTGCGGCGGCGCAGTCTTTTCAGCTTCACTTATATCAGCCATTTTTTCAGGGCCCGTACCAAACCTAAAAACAAAGCCTAAAAACAAAACTTAAAAACAAACCCTAAAAGAACACTAAAAACAAAGCCTAAACAAGAAAAACTAAAACAAAACTAAAACAAAACTAAGTCGTGGTGAAAGCGTATGGTAGGAGCTATAAGACGCACGCACCGCATTCTGATGCTATTAATATTGATATTACGGAGGACGATTGTAAATAGGACCAAATATTGTTAGTAAAAATAGATGAATATGTAGGTTTTTGTATCCACCGTAGGTCCTATTTACTAGGGTCCCCCGTAATATTGATAGTATAATATGTGCTGTTGCAGACTCTTCACAGATGGCGGTAGTATCGAGAATCGCTTGTTTTTGGTCGAAATACACGGGCCTCAAAAGGTCTAAGTCAAGGCGGGCCAATCGTGTCTTCGCAAAATATATTGACCCTGGTACAAGCTAGACTGTAGTCCCAAGGGGAGTCGCCGACCTACATCCTTAATGAGGACACACACCCAGTAATACGCGCGATCGGAGTATCACACAGCTCGCAAAGATGAGTTTCGACGAAATGTTCTACCTCATAGCTGGACTGTATTTTTCTTTTTTTTTAGCATACTTCGTATACACCTGTTTAAATAGTATATATTTGGGAATATACCGTAGTGGTCCCTCTTTTGTGCCGGTTTGCCTATATAGTGCTGATTGCCCGCTGCAGTGCCTGTGAAATCGTGAGGCACAGAGGGGAACTGCCAGTAGTGGCGGGATGTGGAGTAGGGCGGGTTGCCGCTGTAGTGCCGGTGTATTACGGCTGGCACACACCGGCCCTACGAACGGAGCACTAGTAGTAGTTAAAATTGGACCAAAAAGACGAGCATATAAAGCTGAAAAGTGGCAATGCTGAGCCCTGTGCGCGATAAAAAGGAAGGCAAGTACCGGGGGGGGGGGGGAGGGAAGACACCTGTGACCACGGCGTGTCTAGAAGGTCGCTGAGTGTGAAAGCTCTTCCGAGTTGAGCTAGAGAGCAAACGCGATGACCAAATTATAAAATAAAATAAAAAGGGAAAGGGAAAAATGTCATGTGCCAGGGGGAAAAACAGGCACTATAACAGCCACCGGCACTACTCCGCCTACTGACACTACTGTGCCAGGCGGTTTCGCAGGCACTATAGTGGGTCACCGGCACTACTCAACCGGCACTATAGAGGGACCACTGCTGTTGTGTAGGGGTGAAACAATGCATTGGTTTGCATTAGAGGTGTTACCGGACCAGCATACGTCTTAAGGGGGTACCCGCTATAATTTGGGGAAAAAACACCTGGCTACCCGAGAGTATTTGTACTGCTATTTTGGGCGAGAACCCGGGTACCCGCTTAAAAGTCGGGTACCCGGGAAATTTTTGTGTTGGTCGTGTTTGGCCCTTGATGTTGCAACGGGTATGTTCTAAGGGAGAGGGTATACCGCAACGGCTACAACATTGGGCATGACAACCCTGCAGCAATGATTTCCACACATCACACTAGCACAGCAGACTATGCGCTACAAGAGCATGGTGTGATATATGGACTGCTGTAAGTTATAGCAGCTGTCGCATTCGTTTGTTGTTTTCGGGGTTTTCCCGCTGGGTTTTTTTCTTCTGTTGGTTTGCGTTCTTTAGGCTTTCGCGGGTTTTAACCAACGGCTGTCGCGTTCGGTTATTATTTTGAGGTTTTCCCACTGGGGTTTCCCTCTGCATGTTTTGGGTTTTTGCAGTTGTGCAGGTGTTGTTTATTGTTTTCAAGTGTTTAATCAAATTCCGGCGGTTGTATCGTCCTATTCTTAATCTGCGGGTTTCCCCCTGGGTTTCCCTTTGTTTTCTGCATGCTTGATGTGTATCCTTCTCGGAATATTCCTCCAGAAGCAGGACTTTCCGCCCTTTCTGTCTACGCTGGTGCTGGAACTTTTTTTTCACGGCTACGTACAACGTACAAGTAAATAATGGTAATGGTAGTTTTCAATTGGTTATTTTAGTGGGGCTACAGAGTGGTTGTTTACAATTTTGCTCTTCTTGTATGGTTTCTCCCACAGGGATCCTTATCATTTTTTTTTTTCAAGGTTGTTTTTGGACGAATCTGCATCATCATCATCATCGTACATAAAATACGATTGCTTGTGCTCCAATCGCGGCTGCGTATTAATATGCATGCCAGGTAAGTGGTTCAGGAAAGACCCGACTATGTGTCGGGCGCGCGGCGCTCGTCTTTTCCGCTCTCTTGTTTGTTTTGGTGTTGCGGCCGACCCGTATGTGCTTTGAACTCACGAAAAACATACGACCCCCCCCCCTCCCTCAACCCAGCCCGGACCTCCGAACGTGCAGAAATGCCGCACTTTTGTTGAACACACCAAGCAGGGACACTGCTCTGTAATTGCCCCCCATCCCATTCCCTTCCGTTTCCCTTCCTCAAAATAGCCATTACTGCTACTGTTACTGCCACTGCTGCTGAACTACTGTTGTTGTGTTCCCATTGCGCTGTCGGTGCGGCATTGCGTACCCCGAAGCTAGCCGGGGGGTATAGTGTGTGGTGGCCTGTATGGTGCGAGGGGTGAGACATAATTTTCAATGTGGAAAGGGTTTTCTGGAGAGTATGGACGAAATGTTAGCCATGGCACGTGATTTAGGGGATTGTCCGTTGCCATTCTCAGAGTTTCTAAGGTAACCCAATGGGTTTCCGGGTCCCGTGGTACCTGTTTTACCCGGGTACCAGGGGCCCATGTACTCGACGAGTATGAAGTATTTCTCGTACGTATGACGGGTATTAGCAAGCCAGGAAATACTCGCGAGTACCCGGGTAATTGGCAAACGGGTACCGCCTCTAGTTTCCATGTTCGAGAAAAACTGTATCATGAACCCGAGCTGAAAAATCGTGCAATAACGGCAATGCCCCCTCCTTTCCCCCCCGTTTTCCCAGGGTTTTGCTTGATGTGGAGATGGCTTTAAACGAGGGGACGCTTACGTTAGTTAACGCGGGCCAACCGTGTCTTCGGATAATCTTCGACCTTAAGGCCGAGCTGAAGAAAAAGAAGACCGACTGGCGACTTGAGCTGGACCTTGGTGCGCTACAGGCATTTGGCCTCGGGAGGGAGGGGGTGCGCGCGACGACCCTGTTAACGCGAAGAACTTGGAAGCCTATTGCGGGTGCTGGAGGAGCGGGCACTATGATTCAGATAGGTGAGGTGGTGGGGCGGGTTGTTGTACTTGTTGTTGGTTGTTGTTGGTTGTTGTTGTTGTTTTTGCTGTTCATGTTCGTGTTCGTGTTCGTGTTCGTGTTCATGTTCGTGGTGGTGATATGGTGCTGGTGTTGGTGTTGGTGTTGATTTTTTGCTGTGGTTGGTGTTGTTGTTGGTGTTGTGTTAGTGTTTGCTGCTGATGATGGTAAGTATGATGATAACAGCGACGCTGATGACGACGATGATGGTGACGATGACGATGACGGCAACAACAATGACGATGACGATAACGATGACGATGATGACCATGATCATGATGATGATGATGATGATGATGGTTACGATGATGATGATGACGATGATGATGATGATGATGATGGTGACGATGACGATGGTGGTGACGATGATGATGACGATGATGATGATTATGATGATGATGTTGATTGTGATGATGATGATGGTGATGGTGATGATGATGATGATGATGGTGATGGTGATGATGAGGATGATGATGATGATGACGATGATGACGATGATTATGGTTTTCCCTTCCAACCCTATCCGCCCACCCCGCAGGCGATTTCCAGGTGTGGAAAAGTGGAGGTGTAGTCATCGACTACCGGAGCGAAGACCCCGACACTGCCGGCAGCACAATCTCCCGCCGCAGCCGCAACTCGCCACGCTCTCCCCGCTCCCCCCTTTCATCCTCTGGGGGACTCCTTGCTATTGACGGTGTCGCGGTAGCAGCAGCGTCGGCAGCTGCGGTGGCGGCTGCTGATAACGCTGTCGGGGGAGATGGGCCTGTGGTGACCGTTAAGGTCGTGCTCGCGCCGCACGAGCTCGTGCATAACCGCGATTGCGTGGACCAGGTAAGGGCGGGCGGAAGGGACGGGGGGAGGGAGGAAGGGAGGGAGTGACGGACGGACGGGCGGACGCACGGGGGAGGTAGAAAGCGAGGAAAAGGAAGAGGCATAGAGGTGTATATCAAGAGAAAGTGAGGGGGAGAGAGAGGGAGAGAAAGGGTAAAGTAACGAGTGTGCTGGTCACTAGTAATAGGTACACCACCTCGCGACTACACAACTGCACGCCCACTCAAGGTTGTATATTCTCCCACCGAATCGGTACGTTCTCTGTCCCCTGTCTCGCCATGCTGCGTTACACGTCGCGGGTGAAAAGGTGATGAGCATGCTGGGCGCTTGGGACATGCGTGTCCTCGCCGTTAGATGCACACCCACAACTATTGTACCCATTCGCTTCACAAGTATGTCTTGTGCCGAACCTATGTTGCTGTCCCCGGTTCGCCATGCTGTATCACACGTCGCGGAATTTAGGTGGCGAGTATGCTGGCCACTCGAGACATGCGCCTGCTCACGTCGGCTGCGCAATCTAAGATAAGCCGCCTCCAAAAGGCCACGAGGTCGTCTTTCTTGACCGCCCTGGGTAGAAGCCAGAGATTCGAGGTGGGTGAACTGAAACCATTTTTCACACTTTGTTTTTTTGGCTTGTGAGATTTTTGGTGGTGCCATGATTTAGTGTTTTGGTGTCTTGATATTTTGTTGTTGGAATGTTGTGGTGTTTTGACGTTTTTGTGATTTGATGGCGTGTTCAATTTTTGTGTTTCAGCTTGGGTTGGTTGCTAAATATTTTTCTCTCTCTTCCTGCATGCCGCATTGCCCCCCCCCCCCGTACTCTGTCTAGAAAGGGATGCATGGGCAATGATCAAATGATTAAGGTAAGCAACAATGAGTACCCCCCCCCTACATCATATATGGGTTGGGTTGGCGTCGGTTGGCAACGACGCTGTAAAACATGCCGCTCACTACATGAACTAGACCACGAGGGTACCGTTTTTGTTTTGTTTTTTTGACGGTTAATCACAGCTGGCGGTCGAGTTAGATCATTTGCGCGGGGTGGAAAACGCTCACTCTGCACAAGGGGAATGGTCGTATCACGTAGTGTGGATATGGTAAGGTACCCACGAGGCAGTTACATAGTCCTCCCATTGCTGTCTCTGGAAATGACCATACCGGAAATTATACTAACTCATTGAAGCTGTCATTCATATGGCTGTCCGCCTCACAAGCGGTTCTTAGTAGGATGCAGCTCACCCTTCATGCAACTCGCCGTACAACGCACGGCGCTTCGCGCGTGGTGCATGCAATGTCTGCCTGGTCGGTGAAAACCCGACGTGCTCCTTCCCGGCATGGTAGGGTCTAATAGCTATGGCCATACGACTACAGCCATACATGAATATCGAGTCCCCCCCCCCCCCCCCCCGCCTGTTCCCCTTCTTCTGCCCCCCCGCTCGCGAGCGCAGGTGACGGCAGACATTTACGCACCCCTCTTGGTTCTGCCGGACGATCTCAAGGTGAGCGGTATAGCCTTTTAGCACTTCCTCCCGTCCCCGAGGCTCAAATTTACTACGCGAATCCTTTGCTGGACCACCTATTATTTTAGTTTTTTCGTCAGTTTTGGTAATACAACAGTTTTCGTCTTTCTTTTTTAGTATATTTTGAGTTCCCGAAAAGACAGGAATAAAAAAGTGGTGCAGTAAGCAATCCCTTTGGGGAAGGCTATTGCGAAGCACGTGTCAACTTCTCAGCTCAACATTCGAAAAAATGATCTGAGAATGTGCGTTCTCATTAAAAAGCTGGTATTGGCCTGCCCAGCTCGTAGGGTGCGGAAGTCACGCGCGTTATCCGTCTACGCCAGAATTTTAAGTGATATGGGGAGGGCGATTTTAGTGTCCGAACTATGCCTGGTCCAAAGCAAGGAGTTGTAAACACGATACGTCATCTTCGCGTGCCGTGTTGGTTTCAGATGGTGTATTTTGTAGGTGGTTTTTTACGTGGAGTTGCTCATGTTGTATTTGTTTCATGCTCGTGGTGCTTTGTTGTTGCACAACGCAGTAAAGCTATGTCCTTCAGATGGTATATTCTGTTTGGGCGTAGATTGTGCAGTGCTGCAGAAACTGCTCCTTTAAGTGCCGGCGTCATGTTGTCGAGTGCTCATCCCCCAATGTTGGCGGTGCAATACCAAGCTTTTCTTTCAGCTGATATGACTACTTTTGCTATTTTTGGATTTGTGCAATCCCGCCGACATTCTGCTCTATCGTGCCCTTACACGCTCAAATGCCATGCAACCCGTTCCAATCAAATCCAACCCAACCCAACCCAACCCAACCCAACCCAACCCAACCCAACCCAACCCAACCCAACCCAACCCAACCCGCACTCCTCGTGACAGGACCGGTACCGATCCAGCTTGCTTGTGGTAGACCTAGGTCACATCGCCTTCCGGAGAGACGACACCACCAGAGGACACGCCACCGATGTCCCCTCCCCCCCAGGGGAGAGCCTGTCAGCGTCCCCTGTTTTAAACGGAGGCGTGTCTCTCGCGGACGCCCTCGAGGAAGGTGCTTTGTCTGGAGGAGGGTTCGGCGAAATGGACTCGGAAACCAATATCGGGTCAGAATTTTCTGTTGTCGGTGGTCCTTTGGGTGCGAACGGACCGGGGCTGATCGCCGATAACGACTGGACGTTGGACATCACGGGGGTGCAGGTGTGGAAATGACGTACTTATAGTAATTAACCCTTTGGTGGCTTTGCAGGGAACGTGTCAAAAGAGGCCAAAACGGAGTCAGAAGCTGTCGAAATACTGGTTCTGGTTCAGACCTAGAACGGGATTTCTCCCACACTAAGCCTGGCATATATCACGAACTATGCCAGGAATCCCAGAACCCCGATGGCATGCTGCCCATGTCACCTCCGACTCCTTCTAGAGGGAAAAACCTTAAAAAAAAAAGGTCATGATCACAGACAGCATGGGCCAGACGAGGCAGCCGGGGCGGCTCTGGTACGGTGTGCGTTCGCGCTGCAACGAAGGCAACGTGGCAGCAGTCGAGCACCACCAGTAGCAGCACATGCAGCAGCGTCAGCGGTGGGAACAGCAGCAGCAGCGATGGGTGTGTTCGTTTATATATACGAAGTGTTTGCTTTTCGTTCCGTGTAAGAATTGTAACCGTGGCGTTTTTGCTGCGACGGTAGGCTCATCCCACTCTCTCTATCCCTTAACCCGTGCCCCCTACGCCCCCCCCCTCCTGGTTTTTTTTTAAGGTGGTGGTGGCGGATGCATGTTCCTTCTTCGGAGAGGGAGTTGCCGTTGAGGAGGCGGGAGAAGTATCAAAGGTGGCCGACACCGCGATCGTTGAAGTCTTCGATCTCCATGTCAAGGTACGTTTGGGGTTGCATGTTTGGGTTTGGTTGGGTTAGAGTTGATTGCTATTGATAGGTTCGCTTTGGTTAGGCGTTTTTTTTGTTTGCTCTGTGCACTGGCGTTGATGTTGGTGGTGTTGTTGGTGGTTTTGTTGGCGTTAATTTTAAGTTTGGTGATGTTGGTTTGTGTTGGTAGCGCGTGTTGGTGTTGATGTTAGTGTTGGTGGTGTTGGTGGTGCTGATGGTGATGTTGATGTTGGTGACGTTGATGCTGGTTGGCAAGATTGGCATGGTTTGTGGTGTTGTTGATGCTGGTGGTGTTGGAGGTAGTGTTGGTTGGTATTGGTACCGAAAGATGGAGACGAGCATGTTGACAAGTCGTATTGGTGTTGAATGTGGTCATTATTTCGTGCATCCTCCTCTTACGTGCATTCTCTTGCCTCCGTCGTCCTTTCCGCTGCAGATCCGGACAGCGACAGACCGATCGACGAACAGTCTGGTCGGCATTCGTCTGGACGCAACCCTCCCGCGCCTCAGCTGCAACGTGCACAGCTCGGCGTATCTGCTGCTTTCTAGGCTGCTCAAGAACGGTGGGTACATTCTCGAGGCCGCTTTTGTTTTTTTTCCGTGCTAACGTCGCACAGACGTCAGCTGTAGTGACGACCAGGCTATTATGATATGGGCTACATACTCAGTTCTTGAAGCTGTGTGATACCTCGGTGGGGCGCGTTCTGCATTCCTTTCGGCGATGTTGTTTTTGTTGCTGGTGGTGCGTGTTGTTGATGGTGTTGGTGCTGGTGCTGGTGCTGGTGCTGGTGCTGGCGGAGTTTTTGCCCCTAGACAGTCCTGGGCATCCGTTCCATTCCGATCTCGAGCCGAAAAGTCGCTCTCTCGGCCGCTCTCTCCGCGGCCGAGTTTCTAGACCGAAAAGTCGCTCTCTCGGCCGCTCTCTCCCCGACCGAGTTTCTAGACCTTTGCCAGGCCTGTACGCGCGCGCAGTCTCGAGGTCACTGGCCGCCGCCGAGTGCCGCGACCCCAAACTGAGCTTTCGCTCGTTTGAGTGGGTCTTGTGGAGATGTCTCTGTTTCAAGGAATTCTGAACCATGAGGAAACATCTGTCGGGATCGCGGGAAATACGCATAACACAAGAGTCGTTTTTTTTTGTAGTTGAATGTTGCCGAACGTCGAAGGATTGGCCCAAAACCGCGCAGAAAATGCGAAGTTAGCGAACGATATGGGCCGAATGTCTGCCGAAACACTTACATCGATCTCCAGCGGCCTGTCCGTTGGTCTACATGTTGTACCGAGCTTTACCTCGACGCTCTCCAGGCACGACGACACAAAAGCCATAGAGGGCTGGCGGGCACACAGCCCGCACAGCAGCACACAGCAGGCACTGCTCATCGCTGTGCTTGGCAGCAGTAGGCACAACCCATTCTTGGAAGCACGAGGACGCGAAAGGTAGCTGGGAAAGCGTGACTCGTAGGTGCAACCTCAGAGATAGGAAGGGGGCACAATGTAGTGAGTGTAGGTTATTTAGTGGCGTCCTTGGTGCGTGCGTCCGTCCTTCTTGACTGCGCCGGCGTCGGGCGGACATTTAGAAGACCGAAACGGCACATTTTGTTTGGCAGTCCCGTTATTCTAATTATGCCAACGTTGGATCGACACTAGAAGACCGAAACGGTACTTTTTGGTTGATGTTCCCGTTGAATCCGAGCGCAGTCCGAGCTACCCTATACGGGATGACTTATCTCTTTGGCACTAAGCATCGACTAGGTTATGCTGACTACTGCGGTACTACGTGCCATTTGGGTGGTGCCAAGTTGTGCCGAGTAGGCTAGGACGAGCCGGACGTTCTTCACACGCGCCCGCATTCGCGCGCGTCGCTGCGCAGCAGTAGACATGCGCTTGCCAAAAACTCGGTAGAACTATGTTTCTTTGTTGTCCGGGAGCCGTTACACTGAAGTTGAGTGTAGAACGCACCCTCTCTTCACACAAGAAACCCACCCTGGATGGTGGGTGTTTCGGTTTCTTATCAGCTGTGAACGGTACTAGTAAATCATGCTCGTTCGTACGGCTGCAATTGAACTGATCAATATGCAAGAAACTGACAAAATAAACTGATTTGGCAGAAAAGAGCCCCGGAAAAATGCTTGCATGAGTCCGATTCCAATTACTTAAGTCGGGCGTTGCAAGCACACACGTGTAACTCTTGGTGGAACGTTTACACAGTAGTGCGTAGTTTGAGCCTTGGTAATATTGCATTCGACCACGGCTGCGGCAGGGGGGGCACCCCTCTCCTTTCACCGACGACTGATTTTACACTAGCCCACCCCGAAAACCGGTGATTTTCTTTAGCGAACGTGTTATGGCTGCCCTACACGAGGAAGGGTGCTATGACCAAAGTATCCTCAGAAATTTTCTTGTTTGCAAAGGTCTATCGGACGATGACGTCGGGGCGAAAAGGGGCACCGTATTTCAGGATATACGGTCGGGCGCTGTTTTTTCAAGACCGGCGATTTTGTGGAAAAAAAGTTGAGGGGTCGACCGTAGAACGACTCCGCCGTGTACAGGCCGCTGGCGCCACTGGCTCCGTACCTTTATCAACAAACGAACTTTCACATATTTTCTTGGTTTTGGGTAGCAAACAACATACAATTAATCCCATGCAGGCGATCTGTATTCATTCTGAAACCGAAAAGCCCGAAAGGTCCAAAAGGTTGCATTTTTTTTTCTTGTTGACACTATTGTAACGCTGCACCGTTGTCGTGTGGCACATGAAATAACAATATACAGGGTTGCCCTAAAAGCCCCCCCCCTTGCCGTATGCCTAGGCCAGTCATCCCGCAACACATGACGTTGTCTTCGCGTTAGTCTTGCCTCAACACTTGCCATGCAAAGAACTTACACACGTTTGGCATATACTCAATCCTGAAAGCGGGTAAACAACATTTATCAACACATGAAACAAAAATATGATAACTTAGGCTATCCGAAGCATGGGTGCCGGCACCCATGTGGAGCCCTTGTATGTTTGTATACTAAAGTGGAGAAGGTGCCGACACCCATGTGGAACCCTTGTATGTTTGTATAATAAAGTGGAGGTGCCGGCACCCATGTGAAGCCCTTGTATGCTTATATGATACAGTGGAGAAGGTGCCGGCACCCATGTGGAGCCCTTGTATGTTTGTAAATTAATGTGGAGAAGGTGGTTCCCCAATAGGGTCAAGTCGATTGTGCTCACCCCTTTCACTCAACCGTTAACGTCCAATTATTTCTTGAAGTTGTACTAACTCAGCTCACGCCTCCCTACCCAACCTCGTCGTCGCGCCGCCTTCACACTGTTTGTTTAACTTCGCAGAGATGTCGCGCTCGTCAGTTTCGCCAGACGAGAACGCCTCGTCCACGTCCAAACCGCCGATGCCATCGGGTATAAAGAGCGACACCAGCAGCACAGCAGTAGCAGCAGGAACACAAGCCGCAGCAACATCCACAACAACAGAAGCAGCAGCACCTACTACAGCAGCAGCAGATGGTACCTTCCTTCTTTACGGAGACTTTACTCACTCACCGCACCCGCATGCCGCCAGCCTCAGGAGCTACGCCGGTAGCGCCGGGTGGGAGGACACAGACGCGCCGCAAACATGCCCGGTGCGCGGGCGCCGCAGCATCCCAACCGTCCTCTCCTCCGAATTGGAGCCGGTAACCGAAATTCCAGGAGAAGGCCTCTGCGACTCTGACGACGACTGGGAGGGGGGCCGAGGTTCTCCCCGACCGGTTCGCCGAAATAGTGGCGGTGGCAACGGTTGCCCAGGGGGGCGTTCCCATCGGAGAAGGCGGTCTAGCTCAGGGTCTAGTTCGCACCGCGTCTGTGTTGTGGAGGAGGAGGTGGAAGGAGGGGGCGCCCGGGGGGGGAGAGAGGAGGGCTGCAACGGAGAAGAGAGGGGGGAGGACGAGGAAGAGGACGAGGATAGTTACTACGTGGAACAGCCGGTAGGGTTGGCGGTGGAGGTGAGGGTATCGGCACCCGTCATCTGCGTTTTGTTGGTGCACGATAGGAGCGGCGATAACAGTGAGGGGTCTGTTTCGGCGGCAGAAGCGGCGGCGGAAGCGGAAGGGGCTGTATCTCCGGATAAAAACGCCGTGCTTCCCGCGGAACTCCTTGCTGGATATACGCCGGATTTTGTCGCGGATGGGGATGATCGTGTCCCCGGTGGGACCCCTCCGGTACCTGCCGGTGACATTACCGACGGAAAGTGTGCCGCAGACATTCCTACCGGAAACGAAGGGGACCTAGGCGAGGGTGCCCTGGTGCTTGTTGAGGTGTATGGACTGGGAATGGAATACCGCGATATCGGCGGCGGTGGTGGCGGTGACACTGATCGAATAGAGCTAGACACCCAAAATATGCAAAAAGCTGCCTCTGCTGCTGCACGCGCTACTCGTAGGACGCGTGTTGGTGGTGGGGGTGGTGGTAGTCAGCAGCCAACCACCATGTCCTCTAGGTTTTCCCTGACGGCCGTCTCTTTCCGAGTTAAGGACATGTTCCAGCAAGGCGGAGACCCGTTTTCCTACCTCCTATCTTCCACCGCCCCTCCTTCTTTATTGCGGCCGAGTGGGACAGGAAACCTCCCCGGCCGGGGCGGGGCATGTCTACCAGGAGCTACCGCGGTGTCGGAAGTGCCAACGCCCTTAGCGGGGTGGACACCGTTAGCGGAGAACGCCTTGAATATAACGCGTGCTTTTTCGGAGAATGGTGCCGGAGGCGGCGGCGGGGATGGTGGTGATGGTGGTGGTGGCGGCGGCGACGGGTTAAGATCGAGGACTACTATTACCGTGGGAGGCGTGTGGGCTAACTGGAACCCGGAAACCGTAGCGGCGCTGTCCATTTTTGCGTACGGCATGTATGGTAACGGTCGGATCTCTGGGAGAGGCTCAGACGGGCGCACTCACGACAGCGGTGGAATTGGGGGTGGGGATGGACGGGGGAATGGGGGAGGTGGGGGGGGTGGCGTGGAGGGGTCGCCTCCTGCAAGAGTAGGTCCTGGTGATTCTGCTGTGGGTGGGTTTTATGTGGTCGGGGGTGGGCCTTGTGCGCCCCCCGAAACGGCGGAAGGGTGTGTGGTAGAAGACGATGTGGCGCGGGAGAGCGGTGTCGTGGTGGTAGAAGTGAAACGGCTGTCGCTGTGGCTCAACAAGGAAGTTCACGGGAGGAGGCTTCTATTGCTGGAGGCCGGCGAGTCTTCGGTGAGGCTGTGCGAACATTGTGTGTGTTGTTTTTGTTATTGTTGGTGGGGGGCCGGGAAAGGGAGAGGGAGAGAGAGGGGGGATGCTAAGTTTCTTGCTATGCCGTGCCGCGCGAGGGCATGGAAAGTGGCGGTAACGTGTTTAATCCACGCGCCAATGGTCAATGGATATGACATTAAAACCCAACCCTCGAAGCGTCTCGAGACGCTCGACTCTCGCATTCAAAAACCAACCATCCAACCACCCAAATAGCCCACCCACCCACCCACCCTCCCTCCCACCGATCTTTTTGTTGTATCAAGATTTATCAACCAACCAGCCAACCATTCCACCCGTCGATTCCTCGATCGACAAATCAAAACTAACCAACCAGCCAGTAGACGAACCTTCGTTGCGAGTTTGTAACCCACAAGCCTACCACCAACCAGCCTGCCAACCAACCAACCAAACCAACCAACCAACCAACCAATCAACCAATCAACGTATCAATCAACCTACCAACCTACCAACAAACCAACCAACCAACAATCCGGTCGACCACATCCACCCTCCCGCTACCGCGCGAATGAACGAGCAGGTGTCCATCTCCAAGAGCTATCGATCCACCGGTACCGTGTCGACCTACAAGGCATCTCTGACGTTTGCCTCCCTCACAGACCTCGGCACCAAGACCTCGCGATGGCGCTCCCTCGTGGCTCCGAGCAGTAACGCCTCATTACCCGCCCAGGAAGTGCGCCTTACCCTCGTGCAGGTGCGTCGTACTTTTTGTCGTGCCCCTCCCAACGTTTGCAAGGATGTATATATTTTTGAATCCAGCTACGCCCCCAGGTGTATGCGCGGGTCTAGCCTGCCAGGCGCGTCTTGCTGTGTTTACGTCCGACCGAATACTCGCGGCCGGTATTATTTATATATATATATTTTTTCAACCTACCTTGTATAATATACGAGGTTTCTGGTGCCATACTACATGTACAATTAATCGTATGATATTTTGTACACGCGAATACAAGAAATCTTTGCTAAGCTCATCATGCCACCTTTAACGCAAGGCTGACCGCCCACTCACCCCCTCCGCCCGTCCCTCCCTCCGTCCCTTCCCCCCCTGCCCCTCCGTATCGCCTGCCACGCAGGACTCGCGAGAGGTGGAGTTCCCTCTGAGCGTGAGCCTAGTGCTCCAATCCTGCGTGTTGAATTACCTGAACCAGACGTGGCTGGAAGCGCTGGACTATGTCATGAACGGTGTGCTCGGCGACGGGCCTTGGTGTCCGTGGGTGCTCGTTTCGTCGCCGAAGGTGTGCGGCGTGTTATGTGTCGCTTGGGCCAGTAACGGCCGAGTTGCTTGCTCCTGTTTGTTGTAGCATACCAGGCATGCTATACATATTTTACAATCAATATAGTAGTGCGCTTGATGTATTAGGGTTTCGCGATTTATTTTCCAACTCTGGTTGGGTAGGAGTCGGGTAGGAAAACACTTAATAATAGCATTGAAATTGTCGAACGTCATCCAAGGCCAACGCAACCCGCAAAAAAACAGAAGAAAAAAACAGAAAAAAATGGTTTAAGAATGTTTTTCTACCATTTTTTTTGTTTTGGAACCTATGTTTTTCGTGGGTTACTTGGCCTCGGGTTAAGATATCGTCGGTTTCAATACTGCAGTTATGATATTCGTCGGTTTCAATTTTTTTTTCGTTTTTTCCAACCCAACAGAGGTTGAAAATCACAAACACGCTTGCGCTCGGCGCCGGGCCTTGGTGTCCGTGGGTGATCGTTTCGCCGCGGAAGGTTTGCGGCGTGTTATTTGGCGCTTGGGGCTGAAACGACCGATGCGTTTCGTGTTTGCTCCTGTCTGCCACTGGATATGACAAACTAATACGGCACAGTACGGCCGATGCTTGTTTTGTGTAAGCTCCTGTCTGCTACTGGATATGGTAGTGCAGTACCGTACGTGGTGCACCTGCTGCTATATTTTTCCTGGTGCTCTGGTAATTTGAAACTGGGATGCTGCCTCAGGCTGGATTCGTTATGTGGGCAGGGCCACTTTTTTTTGCTTTGTTTTCCCCCCTGAATTGACTATAAAATCACTCCTACATTTGGTGTTTCGAGCTGACACCCAGTTTTTGTGCTCTGCCTGCTTTGTGTACCAGAATGGGCCCAATGCGGATGGGGATGTTTTTAGCCAATCCCAGGTTTTGAGAAAGAAGCACATTTCTATCGAGGCTACCCATCCGGAGGTCAAGCTGCCAGCTGGCCACGACGGGGAGGGGTGGATTGCCCTCGATGGAAAACGCCTCATCGTCAAGACGAGGTGCGGTGTAACTCGATGCGGTGCACCTTGATGCTGTGCAACTCGATGCGGTGAATCTTGATGCGGTGCAACCCAGTGCGGTGAAACTCGATGCTGTGAAGCCTGATGCGGTGAAGCTTGATGCGGTAAAGCCTGATGCGGCACGACTCGATGCCATGCAACTCGGTGTGGCGACGGCTTCGTTTCGTGTGAAAATGGAACGCGTGTGTAAATATATTTGGTTTT
The DNA here is from genome assembly GCA_012845835.1 of Undaria pinnatifida. Lineage (NCBI taxonomy): Eukaryota > Phaeophyceae > Laminariales > Alariaceae > Undaria > Undaria pinnatifida. The sequence continues at coordinate 1,010,723 of JABAKD010000017.1, read as the reverse complement.
GTGTACGTTCTTCCAGGTTATAATTATTTTTTACCTGGTAGCAAATTGAAGTACATGCTACCTGGTATACAAAACACGAACTTGACCATTGGCTGTAACATAACACTCGCGCGTGGTCGGTATCCTTTTTTCGTCAAAGTCCCCAAAAACAACTGACCCCTCTCCCCCCCCCCCCCCCTTGCCATGCGCGTGCCCCCGTGCGTGCTCGCCCGCAAACCCTCTTAATCTCCTTTTTATACGTCTTGGACATACCCGAGCAGGTACGAAGAGCGCAAAATGGGCGACGCCTCAACCCTCAAGCCAGACCTGTGTCAGGTGTGGTCCGTAGGGCTTGAGGGATTGGACATCCGCTCGTCCCGCTCTCGCCACGCTGCCACCCAACACGGTCGAGGTACCGTTCCTGGAACCGTTCCGAGCGCAGCGGTGGCGTCCAGTGTGACCATGGGATCGAGCCTGCTACGGAATGCGTCACAAGTTTCTTATTCGTCGCCTGATGATTTGACGGTGGAGGTGAGCGTGCCTTAGTAACCTTGTTCTCATTGATTTTTTTTTTTTTTGTAGTTTGCTCCCACTGGTCTACAATTCACGTGACGGTGTGCTCCCGTTGGTTTATCGTCGGTGTGACGGTTTGCTCCAGCTGGTCCATGTTTCGTGCGGCGGTTTGTCCATATGATCGGGCGACGGTTTTGTCGCCATTGGTCTGTTTTTTGTGAGGCGGTTTTTGCTCCCACTGCTCGTTATTTCGTGTGGTAGTTTGCTCCCATCGGTCCATCTGTCGTGCGGCCGTTTGGTCGCATTGCTCCATCTTTCGTTCGGCCGTTTGCTTCACCAATGGTCCATTTGTTGTGTGGCGGTTTGGTCCCATTGGTCCGTATTTCGTATGGCGGTCTGCTCCCATTGGTCGATCTTTCATGTGGCGGTTTTGACTCCCGTTGTTCGATTTTCCGTGTGACGGTGTGCTCCCATTGGTCAATATTCGCGTGCTAGTTTGCTTGTATTGGTCCATAGCTCCTGTTGCAGTTTCCTCTCGTTGATCCGGTCATAATACCCATTCGCCGCTTCTGATTGGTCAATGCCAGGCGGAGGTTCAACCTCAAAAACATGAAGAACTTCAGCAATAATAACGGGAAAATAATCGCAGACGGGTTTGTGCGTGTAAATCATAGTGATCCTGCCGCTCGAGCTCATCGTGCTATCGTTCTCGTTAATCGTAATCATAGATTCACGACCTTTTTCACTTCCCCAACTCCAATAACCATCGATTATGGTTTCCTGTTATGTGCTATAATCGTCCCGCAATCATCTCCTTTACTTGTGGCACAGAGGAAATAATGTCTTACCCTCGCTTGCGTTCCCCCTCTGGGAACACCCCATCTACGATTTGGCGGGCGACCCTCTAGGCGTGGTGGCCCGTGGACCCGCGTATCGGAGCGACAGACAGGGACGGCGTGGAGAGCAACTACGTTGTGGTGGGACGCGCGCCGGGGCTGGACCTCACCCTTCACGACGCCGACTTCTCTCTTCTCTGGGAGGTGAGGTTTTAATTTTTCTTATTTTTTACCGCGCCAGTAAGTAGGGACCCCCCTCGAGACGTCTGAACCCGAGTGTACGACCGCCGACGGAGATTTATGAAGCTGTGAGTCGGCAGAGTTTCACGACTACTGACTAGTCGGTAGATGGCGTTCGCCAACTATTACTAGCTGACTTTAGCCTGCAAGTCTGCAGGCGAAGCCGGATGGCCCGCCGACTTGCCGACTTGAGTCGGGCGAGCAAAGCGGGCTAAATTAGTTCCCCCTCGGCCGAGGCCCCCGCGGCCCAACAAAATAAAAATGCATCCCGCATTAAGCATCCTTCCTACAAGTATGGAAACCCAGTAAGTCGGATAGTCGGCACCTCCCGGAAACGACTATTAGTCCGACTTATAAATACTGTAGTTGGTGACTTAAGTGGTGCCGACTGAAGGCTCGAGAGAGTTACCTTTCCCAATTTTCCAACCAAGGCGCGCAAGTTTGTCGGCGCGCAAGATAACCACGGTTACCAATGTCCGGCTGCGGCTGTGCGAGCCCCAACGACAGCTGTAGATTTTTTGTTTAGTCATGATTTCGTACGGCTGGACCTGACTCTTGATGACGGCGACTTCTCTCTGCTCCGGGAGGTAGGTGACTTAAGAGCTGCGGAAAATGTTTTTCCTACACTAAGTTCAAGACGTTTGTCCCCACAAACGTTGGTGCAGTTCTATCAGGGTTCAGAAGAAAAACTCGACGAAAAACAAAGATGACGGACGGTACAGCGTCAGCCATCGTTTCAGTGTCCGAAGCACGATGCAGTGGGTTATTGTGATACGGCCTTGTCCGCAGTATAACGCGGCTTGGACGGATGCGCGCTCGCACCAGACGGTGCACTTTGCCCTTTTATTTGGTCGCTGAACCTGTTAATGGATACCATATTCGGCCGAACCATGGTTAACCTTATCCCCTTGAGGTGTCTGGGCCCTATTATGTGAACTTTACCCCCCCCCCGACCTGGGAAAAATTGGTACACTGGATAGAAGAGAGACTACGGTCGACATCTTAGGAGATAGATTATGGCCAACAGGGAGGAGATAAGATAAGCAAGACGGTTGCCTGTAATATGTGGAAGAAGCTTGTAGCGATCGCCCCACAGCTGGAGGTGTCTCTATTGGGCGTAGGGACGGTGCTCCGTCTTGAACGGGATAGATACGTGGTCAATGGTTGAAGGTCTAAGGCAAGCGACAAATGAGTTCGCCCCTCCTCAACTCCGCGCGAGGGGGATGATATCACGTAGTGTGCATATGGTGAGGCATCCACGAGGCAGTTACATGATATCCCCATTGCTGTCTCCGGAACTTGCCACGCCAGAACACAAACAAGTTGTTTCGAAGTTGTCATCCATATTATGCAAGAATGTACGCGCAAGGTGTAGAAGTCCGCCCCGCCAGTTGTTGTTCATAGGATGCTGCTCGCCCTTCACGCGAGGCGCAGAACACGTCACCGCGCTTCGCGCTTGGCGCACGCAATGTCTTCCTGGAGGGTGAAAGCCTGACATGCTCCTTCCCGGCAATGTGGGGATGCGGGGGTTTGCGGTCTTGAGACCACGGCTATGCATGAAATGAGTACACTCCCCCCCCCCGCCTTAACGTATCGCCTCCGTAACACACCGTTGACTTCTTTGGTTCGAATTATCAAGGTCCTGGGACGGAATATCTCCGCGCCCGTTCCCGAGGCCGCGGATTCGCTTTTTCCATCGCTGAACGCCAACCCTGAGCCGGAAGTAGGGGGCGGACGAGACGGCGGGAACGCCGACGGCGGGGGCCTGGGGGGGGGTGGAGGTGCGGCAGCGGGGGCGGCGAGGAGGCAGTTGGCGGTATTTCCGTTCGAGCACCCCTCTGCTGTCGCCACTACCTTTGACGTTACTTTTCATCTATTAGATGCTAGCCTTGTAGCTTGCCGGACGGAGGCGGTGGTGGGGGCGGCGGCGGAAGTGGGTGAGGTTGGTGTCGGTGCTGGTGGCGGTGTTGGCGCCGGTGTTGGCGCCGGTGTTGGGGAGGAGGCGAGTGCTAGTGGCCTCGCCGGGGTCAATGGCGGCGAGCTTGTCGAGGTCGGCAGGATTCGGAGCCCGCTGCTGACGTGGAGGATGCTCAGGTTTGTTCAGGTTTTGTATCGTTTTCTTTTGTGGTCCTCGTTTTTACTTCTTGGTATTCGTTTTCGGTCTCTATCTTTCTCTTGTTCGTATGTTCCTCGTTTTTGTTGTATTTGTCTCATTGGTTGAAAAGTGTTTTGTATAAATGCACGAAGGGCTAACCAAATATCAGCACCCCGGTTGGACCTCCCCGTCTGTTGGGGTAGGAAACCCACGGCAGCGAACCTTCAAAGGCCAAAGCTTGGACATGCAAAACGCCACGCATGTGCACCCCCCCCCCCCCGCCCTCCTCCCCATGCCCCTCATGCGTGCTGCAGGTTTATCATACTTCCGATATATGTGAAACGCTAAGGCACGACCACCCGCGCGACCCCCCCCCTTCTCTGTCCCACCCCTCCTCCTCCTCCCCGCCTTTTCTCCCTTTTTCATCAAACAACCGCCTCTCTCCCACGCGTGTGGCAGATTTTCAGACTTCCGATCGCGAAACGAGGTGGTCATGGAAGAGCCTTTGCTCACGGAGAGCTTGCCTCGGGGGGTCGGGGCCAGAGAGCTCTTGGGTCCCGCACCAGACATCCCTCTTTCTTTCCACCAGCAGATTATTCAGCGGGGGGTTTCCCCTGATGTCCCCAATGTTGCTGGTAATTCAGCTCCAGTTCATGCCGACGCCTCCGCTGGTGACCAAAATGACGGCCTAAATGACGACCCAAAGAGTGCTTCTTATACGGACACCTTGGAGGATGGCGCAGACAAGGCAGGAAAGGAAGCCTGCGACGTAGGGGGCGCTAAAAAAACGTCCCCGTTTCATTGTGGTCCTCCCGCCGGTGACGCACTTCCTCCGTTTGAAAACTGCGCGGACAAGACATTTAAAGGGGCGCGCAGGACGGGGGATGATGGCACCGCGTCCCTGTTTGCTTGTTGCTCTTCTCTGGGCGGCACACCTCCTCGTACTGCTGCTGATACTACTGCTGCTACTGCTACTGCTACTGCTACTGCTACCTCGCCCGCTTCGTCTTTCCGCTGGAGTAGGACGAGCTGGCTTGACGGCGGCCGCTCGAACTCGCTCGCTTTCGGCGGGGGCAGCGTCTTGCTGTCTAAGGTCGGGTGGGAGCGGTGGCGGGCCTGGGCCGGGGGAGCCAGCGGCGACGGCGGTGGCGGTGGCAGCGGCGGCGGTGGTGGTAACGATGTAGGTGGTGATGATGCTGGTGGCGGTGGGGCCGGTGGCAGGGGCGGCGGCGGTAGCGGCGACAGTGGCAGCTCTGAAGGCGGAAGCAAGAGAGAAGGTGACAAGAGCTTGGTAGGAAAACGTTCGGAGGGGGCCAAGCCGGTGGACAATAATACAGAAGCCCATCTCAGCCAGCGTGAGGGGGGAAATTTGGCCGCTACCGACGGCGACAGCTCCGCGGTTGAGGCTGCTCTGATAGCCAAGCTAGCCTCGGCGCTGGACTTGCACTTATCCGGAACCTCTCTCGTGCTGGAGCCGTGGGACTACGAAGGCGCCCACTGTGCTAAGGGCGCTGAGTTAAGGAGGGGTAGGAACCAGGACTTTGAAGACGCTAGCGTTAGGAGGGGAAGAAGCGAGGATTTTGGGGGAGCTAGGGTTAGGAGGATCGGGAGGGAGGGGTTTGAGGGAGGCGGTGGCGGAGGGGGCGGAGGGGATGGCGAAGCGGTGGTGGTGCGGGCGGACCTGTCAATGAGGATGACGAGCGGCTTGTTCCTGGACGGCCATTGGATGGTGGAGCTTGGCGCGGGTGCTTTTTCATCCACGTGAGCAAGGTTTTGTTGTTGGATTTCACGTAAGGTTTTCGATGGGTTGAGGTTTGTTGCGTCTGGTCGAGGTGGTTCTCGTGAGCCACTGCTGTTTCCTGCACTACAGCGGTGCCGGTTTGGTTTTGTTGCTATTTCTCATACTGTGAGGGTGAGCGTATCGCCGTTTTCTAGTGTGTGGCCGCAGGTCGCGCCCCAAAGACAGCCATACGTTGCACATGGCCCGTATACGATAACGTTAGCTATCTTCTTCCGGACGACACGGTATACCCCGCCACGGTGCTGCCTGGTGGACCTGCAGTTGCTTGGCTCTCAGAGCCACGCCCCATATGCACGCGACAGCAGGAACGTAGCACTGCTGCTGTTTGCTGTGTCGCCTTGTATCGTGTCGCCTTACATTGTATCGGCCTGCGCGCGCTTGAAGCACTTGTGCGTGTGCGTGCATTTCAGCGATACGTTGTGCCACGTGTGACTAGCGGCATCGTGTGCCCCCCCCCCCCCCCATCAACACTGTATGGCGGGCACTCCAACAGCACCGTATTGCGTGGTCCAACCAACTCGACCGGAAGGCACACCCCGACACAGCTGTATCTCCTATCCCCACGAAACTGCTGTGTGGCATACCCCAACGCCGTGCGTCTCCCCCCAACAACACGGTACGGGGCACCCAAGAACACAGTATGGTATGGTCCCACCAATGAAACCCTCTGACGCACCCGAACAACACTGAATGGCGCGGTTCAATAGCACTATGTGGTACACCCCAACAGTGCCGTGTGTCTTCCCCTCGACAACACCGCATGACGCACCCCATACAATACCGTATGCCTCACCCCAGCGATACTTTGTGCCATGGCTCGACGAACGGCACCGCATGCCGTCCGCCAACAGCACTGCATGCCGCACCCCAACAACAGCCGCGTGTTACGGATGGCATGCACCTGAACATGAAGGCTAGGGTCACATTTGGGACCTTCGTTTTGCAGTGGCTCGAGGTCACTCGCGCGAGTGACGGCCCTATTCCTTTTGCGACCTTGAGCTTTCGGCCAAGGGTGCGGTTGGGGCATCACTTTGTAGTTCCCCTTCTTGTAATGGCTAGGGGCCACTCTCGCGAGTGACCCACGTGTTTCTTTGTCGTCTCAAGATTTCGTGCCGTCTTTGTAGCGGCATGAAACCTTGATGGAATGGTTAGGTACGCTGCGCCAAACTAATATCCAAAATGTTTTTTTCAGTGAGGTACAGAGTCACTCGGGTGAGTGGCTCGAACCCGGTTGTGAAGAAACGGGTACCCTTCCCCCCCCCCCCCCCCCCCCTATCTCAGCCTTGGTCATTCGTGCCGCTCTAATTTTGCGGTGTGAATCCGCAATGGAATGATAAGCTACGCTGCGCCAAAAGTAGTTCCTTCATTATTTTCGCTGGAATGGTAAGCTGCGCTGCGCCAAAAATAATTCCACGGAGATATTTTCGCCCGAGAAGTATTAATAGGAATAAGTCATTCGTGCGAGTGGTGAAAACCCGATGGTACAAATGGGGGTATCCCCACCCACCCCCCCACTGCTGTAGAGGGCGAAACAGGACGGGGATAGGATAAGCAAACAGTTTCTATGTAGTATATGGAAGAAGCGCAATGAGCGCCCACATGTTAGAGGTGTCTCAATTAGGAGTAGGAACGATGCTCCGTCTCGAAAGGGATGCGTGTTCAATGGTCAAATGACTAAGGCGAGAAACAAATGAGTACGCCCCCCTTAACATGCCTCCCTTAGCATGCCCCCCCCCCCCCCCCCCCTAGCCTTGGTTTGAAGTTTTTGACGCCCCGCTCTTCAGGGGTTCTCTGTCTCTCACCACTTAATCACTGACTTTTGAGAAAAGTGAAAAGTGTAACCCGATTAACAAGCCAATGGTCTGCGCCTGCGTCGGTACTGCGTACGTAGCGAACACGATTATGCCACACGATATTTCGGGGGAACATAGTAACCAGGACCATAATCAGGACCAAATATGATTGGTAGAAGCTGTGGGATATAGGTTTTTGTGTGTATCGTGGGTCCTGGTTACTATGGCACTCTGTAAAAAGTGGCTCTAACGATATCGGGCGGCCCCTCAATTATTTAGGGAGCCCTGTCCGCCAGAAATACTTTTGTCCGAAACGTGCTGCCCCTAGCGTAGGATGTGTCGATGTCGCACCTCAACCAACGTTGCCGTATGCCGCGCTGCCGCCGCCGCCGCCGCCGCCGCCACCACGGCGTCGATTGTCGGTAAAGCAGGAGGGGCCTCTACCGCAGCGTTAGCCCTCCAGCTGCGGAAGAAATGCGGCTAGAAGAAGATGGCGAGTCTCCAATGACGTCCCTCGTCTTCTGCAGGGTTTCGAAAATGGAGGCCTTTTCGCGGCGGCCGTACCCCGGACGCGCACCGGCTGCATCGTGGGAGCGGTCACGGGGGCGGGATTGTGAGCGGGAGCAGGAGCGGCGGCGGTGGCGCTGTCGCAGTGATGGAGAAGACTCGGAGGCGGCTGCTGTAAAAGCTGCGGTGGCAGAATCGATGGCCACGGTGACTTCGGTCAAGTCGCCCCCATCGCATCCGTTGCAATCGCTGCAGCCGCCACCACTGGCGCCCCGAGAAGGGGACAAGAGCGCGGTTTCCTATGTATCTTCGCGCCACCGTGGTGAACGCGACCCGCCAGGGAACGCGGGCTGGCGCACGGTGGTGGAACCGATCGCCGGGTCGGTCAGTTACGCTTTCACCCCACCGCCGCCTGTCCCTGCTGCGGACGACGCCTCTGCTTTGCCCACTGGAAACCTGGCGCCGTGCGGCGTTAGCGGTGTTGGTGGTGTTCGCGGGCGTCGACGGGTGTTTGTGGACAGTTGCTCGACCCTAAGGGGGGTGCTACGGCCCTCCGACGTTGCCACGGTGGCGCGGGTGCTTCTGTCCGCTCCCACGGCAACTGCGACACTAGGCGGCGCGGGGGCAGCGGGAGGGTGGGGGCAAAGCCGTGGGCGAGGGCACGCGAAAGTGTCGGGGGAAGGACAAGGGCGGTCTCATGAAGGGCCGCCGGCCCCGCCTCAGCAGCCGCGATCGCCGCCGCCAACTCTGCGTTCTTCTCAGAAAGCTTCCGAGGGTATTTCTCCGCCTGCCATTGTAGACCTGGACTTGCGGGCGTCAGGCGCGGGGCTGAGCGTGCGGTTGGAGGACGACTCTGGGACGCACTTTGTCTCGCCTCAGCAGTACTTCCGCGACGCACTCGTGCTTGCGCCGCCATCTTTTCTTCCTTCAGAAGGAAGCGGTGGTGGAGGTGGTGTCGGTTTCGGGCGTGAGCGTGTAATGGGAGACGAAGACCGGGAACGTATATCTGAACGTGTCCCGGAACGGTTATCAGAACGTTCCTCGCAACGAGCGTCGTCACCGCGCGCACCTGGAGGTTCGAGCGCGGCTAGGGGGGAGTGGGAAGGAGTGGCGGCGAACACGCACGTGGCAGGACCGTCGGCTTGTGTTAATCCAGCCTTCGGCTCCCCGGCTCAGCCCGTAGTTAAGGTTGTTGTCGGCGCGTGGGATTTGGGCTACTCTCGAGTTAGCGGCAGTGGCGGGTTGAATGGTAGTGGTGGTGGTGGTGGTGACAGCAGCGGCGGTGATTGCAAAAGTAATAGCGGAAGCGTTGGCGGCAGTGGTAACGGTGGCCGCCGTAATGACGAGGGTGTTTTGGAAGAAAACGATGTCAGCGGCGGGGAGAAGGTGGAGACTGCGACGGCATCGATATCGGCCGTAAGGGTGATCGATATTCTGCAGCGAGACCCTTGCCGTGCGGCTTTCCGGGACCTTCTTGTCATCGACGCGCAACCGCCACTGCCATCGCGACCCGCGCGGCACCCCCCGCACGTCTCCCGGTGGCCCTCCGAGGATGACGCCTCCATATGCCGAAAATGGCTGGAAGATGAGGAGGAGGAGGAAGGGGAAGAAGGGGAAGGCCGGAAAGGTCGGAATGAAATTGCCTCCGCTGGTGGAGACGATCCCTGCTCGCCTTCCGATAACGCTGCTGCTACTTCTAGTGGTGGTAGTGATGGAAATGACGACGCCACGGCGCGGCGACAACGACGACCGCCTGAGCAAGCGACCAACGACGACGGCATTGATGGTGCCGCCCAGGGTTTACCTTCCTCTTCCGTTCCTTTGGTCCTGGTGTCGTACCGGAAGGTGACATATTCTGGTGCTGGCGCTGCGTCTGATGTTTCTACTTGTGCAGCTGCTGATGTTTCTACTTGTACGGGTGCTGCGTCTGCTCATGCGTCTGCTTCTGCAGCTTCTGGTGGTGGTGGTGGTGGTGGTACTGTTGCTTCTGGTTCTGCTGCCTCTGATGCAGCTGCTTCTGCGTGCGGCGCTGGTGGTCGTGCTACTGGCGGTGGTCCTGGTTCTTCCGCAACTTCCGGTGGCGGCGCCAACTTTGCTGAAAACAACGCCGCCGTCTCCGTCGGAATCGAGGCCCCCGTCGCTGTCAACTGGAACCCCCGCACCGTGGTGGCACTCTGGAGAATCCACGCCGCGCTTACGGCCGCCTCGGGAGGAGAGACGGGCGAGGCGGCGGCAGCGGCGGCAGTGATGGCAGCGACAAGGAGCAAATCGGATGCAAATGCCGATTGTGTTGGGGGGGCTAGAGGCAGCGGTAGTTCTCCCAGGTGGGGGGGGCTAGACGACGGGGCGGAGGACACGCAAGCCGCGCAGGAAGCGCGGAGAGTCGATCGCCCGATGAAGAAACCGCTGCTGTCTGCTTGGACAGAAATCCGGGTTGGGGCTCGACAAGGGCTGGAGGTATGCATGCCTGTGTGTAAGGGGGGTGGGAGGCTGGCCGGGATTGATGTGTTTTTATTTTGTTTGGTGGTAAAGTCAGCCAATTGGCTTTGGTCTTTTTCAGTGTGAAGCACGTCGCGAGCTACAAAGGCGCCAGTTCCGGTATAACAACACTGAATTCTGCAACCCTTTCCGTTTAGGAAGTAACTGTAATGTACAGTAATACGTCGCCAACGAGTCACTCCACGGTAGGGGTTGCGGTTGTTGGATTAACTTATAATGTTTGTGTCCGATTGAGCTCCTTACGTGAGGAACCACCGGTTAGTCATTGATCCAAGTAATTTCACGAGTACCTATTGTTTTAGGACTACTAAGGCACAGAAGCTTGGTCGGTTTGTGCGAACGAATGCCTTCAAAGTCATGTAGTATCGGGTGAGATATTGAGCTCCTCATGTGAGGAGCTCTCGGTTAGCATCACAACTTTACGAGTATGATTTTTTAGGACTAGTCCTGTAGATTTGTTTTGGCCACGAAAGTCTCGGAAGTCATGCGTGGGGTGGGAGATCAAACTCTACGAGTACGATTTTTCAGGACTAGCCCTGTAGATTTTGTTTTCGTCACGAATGTCTTCGAAGTCATGTTTGGGGTGAGATATATGGAGCTCTTCACGTTAGGAGCTCAGAAATTTCTTAGAACCTTCCCCTGCACCCCTACCGTGGGCTGAGTCCGACATACAGTTATTAGTAGTGTGCCACAAGGTTCCCCTTCGGGAGGTGGTTGGCTTGAAACCTCGGGAGTGTCGCAAGTTGAAAAGAGAGCGAAACTCTCTTGAAAACTAAATGAAAACAAAACGAAGCCACCGCGCCGGCATGTAATCCGGCAAGTAACACCGACCGGCCCGGACGAGTTCAAATCTCTTATTGTTATAGTGAGCCGGCTCGCAGGCCTACTCGTTACAGCTTCGCGCTGCGAAAGTTTGCCGGGAGGGCGCGGTCCGGGTTATCGGGGTTGAAAGTCGGGATTATTTTGGCTATTTTGAAAAGAGTGGTGATTCTCTGTCTCACAGTCCTGCGACCACATACCTTGTGCCAGGTATCTCTCTAGGTTGAGTGATCAGGACGGATAATGGATTGCTGATGATGGCGTTGGGTAGAAATATATATACATATATATATGTATTTATTGATATGAAGACACCAACAGACACACATAGCTTATGTTCTGGACGTGTGTCTCGCTCGCTCTGCAGTTGGCTGTTTTCGAAGCACTGTAACTTTCTCGATGTCTTTCTCTTGATGTGCCGTTGGCAGATCGCGTTCAACAAGGAGAGGGAGGGCCGCCAGCTTATGGTGATGTCCGCGGCGAGTCTCGACCTCACGGTGGAAGCGTCGTCGGGCGGTAACGGTAAGGGTAGGGGTACGGATATCGAAGAACGATATCGATTATGATACATAGTAGTATAGGCATAATCGTACGGCGGTAACGGTATGGGTAGTGGCATAGATATCGAATGGCGATATCGACGACGGTAAATAGTAGTATTGAGTCACAGGCGGGGTATTCGTTCGGCGACAACGGTAAGTGTAGCGGCGTAGATATCGAATGCCGATATCGATGGTAATTAATAGCAATATGGTCATAGTGGGAGTAATTATCTGGTAGGCGGTATCGGTAAGGGTAGCGGTATAGATATCGAATGACGATATCGAAGATGATAAATGGTAATGTAGAGTTATAATTGGGGTAATCGTTCGGCGGTATTGGTAAGGGTAGCGGCATAGATATCGGATGACGATATCGATGATTAATACTAATTTAGGGTCATAGGGGGGGTAATCGTTAGGCGGTAACAGTAAGGGTAACGGCTTGGATATCGAATGGCGATATCGATGATGATAAAAGGTATTATAGAGTTTTAGGAGGTGTCATCGTTAGGCGGTGCCGGTAAGGATATCGGATGAAGATACAAATGATAGCGATAGCGGTGACGACAGCAATAGTGATGTCGATAAGGGAAGAAAAACTATGCCTGGGTACCTGGTATTGATGTGTTAGTGATGACGATGTGTTGCGACTTTCCTTCCTTCCATGAAGACGTTTGGCGTTGTCTGTATTTTGCTTCAAGTTTCATTTCAACCAGCACAATATATCGCAACCCCCCCCTCCCTCTCTCTCGCACAACGAACCGCGCCTGATTTTTTTTTTTTCCACCGTTTGCTTGCTTCATTCTCCAGGTTCTGCGGTAGTTTGGCAAGGCCGATTGGATGACCTCAAGGCCACCGACCCACGGCAATCCAACCTCCTGTACTCGGCGCTGATTGGACCCCCCCCCCGAAGCACACCAGATGACGACTCGACCCCCCATCCCTCCCCCGTGGCCTTGGCCTTCCGCTACGTCAAGGAGAAAGGGAGGGGGGGACGCGTTGCTGGCGTCTCCGGGGGAAGCATTGCTAGCGTCCCCGGGGGACATATTACAGGCATCCCCGGGAGTTCACCAGCGTTGGCCCGGGATCCGTCCTCGGCTGCACCGGGTGGGCGATGTTCGTGGGAGTCTTCGGTGCTGACGGTAGACTTTTCGCGGTTGAGCTTGGCGTATGTGCAGCCGCTGTGGCTGGAGGGGATTGATTTCTTGTGGGAGGGAGTTTTGGGCGCGGCCGTGTGGGGAGGATCCTCGGAAGCGGAGGGAGAGGCGGAGGCAGGGGTGGGGCCCGAGGGGGGCTGGTCTGATACCGGTGAGAGCTCGCGAGGGCAGTTTTTGTTTTCCTTTAGCGTATGGTGTGGTGTGTGGTGTGGTGTGCTGTGCTGTGGTGTAGTGTGGTATGCATGGTATGGTATGTAATATGTATGGCATGGTGTGGTATGGTATGATATGGTACGGTATGGTATGGTATGTTACTGCGTGCTCGGTGAGGTTGCGACGCCAACCGAACGAATTGTGCCACATCACGAGATAATAAACAAAAACGGTCATTTGCCGATGTGCGATCTGGCGACGACTCTTCGCATCCTTCTAGCGGAGACCTTATGCGGTACGATGACTTCTTGCCCTCACCTGACCAGAACAAGGCCCCTTATTGCTTGATCTTGCCGCACGTTGGCCGTTGGTTTCGCGATTCGAAAATATTTTTTACAGACGTAACCGCTACCGACGGACAAACCGGGGATGATTGCGCCGCACACACCGACACGCCTGCTGGTTGGGACGGAAGGATGAAGACCGGGTTGCGAAGCTCGTCGGAAATTCACGTAACGCTCCCGGCGCCTACGGTGGTGCTACCAGGGTGTCTCACGGATCCGCGACACTTGGTGGTAAGACCGCAATACCTGCGGTTCAGCACTTGGACAGGCGGAGAAAGTGACGGGTGAGCGGTAGACTTTTTGAGTTTTTCGTGTTGTGCTGGACTAGATTGATCCCGTGAGCGTACGAGCATAGTACCCTGGTATTAAATTGAGACTACTATGGCTGGGGGGCTACCTGCCGAGGGACCCAGGACCGAAGATAGATGCAGGAAGGCTGCGGGTACGGACGGTATGATTGTCTGCGGATGCTCTACCAGATATGTGCGGGGAGGCTACAAGTGCACAATCGGGTTCGGGTGACGATGGAAACTTAACGAGATATAGGCAGGAAGGCTATGTACGAGTAAGGGCTGCTTAGTTGGTGATGGCGATGGCTAAGTTGAAAATCAGACGTAATGGCTGAAACCTACAACAGTAACACCTGCAACCACCAGCAACTACCAACAGCAGTGACAGCCAAACAACCCGCAAACATTTTCAACTGCAGTGAGTTACCCGATTTTAAGAGCGTCCATGATAAGAGGAAACTGATTTAAGAGCGGTAATCGTCTTGTCACACCTTGCCACGCCTACAAGAAATCCTTCATGACTGTTGCGCCTGTACCAGAACTTATACAATACCCAATATGAGATAAGAGCGGTACGGAGATAGTAGGTGACACTTGCCTGGTCCAAGGGGCTCCTAAATCGGGTATCCCACTGCGCTATTGATAACAACAACAACAACAACAACAACAACAACAACAACAACACCACCAACAGTAGCAGAACCAACAGCATCTCTCCCGAGACCCCAGAAACCCTTCGCACAATTGCAGACCCCCCCCTCCACCCATTCCGGTCGCCAACGTGCTTTGGGTTACCTCTCCGTACAGGAGCGCCCCTCCACAACTCGAGGACTGCTCCCCGACAGGCCCCACGTCTCGCCACATGGTGCTCCACGCCCCGGGGACAGAAGTTTCCTTTGGGGAAGAGTTTTCCTTGGATTGCGGTCGAGCCTCCCGACCGCTCTTTCCGGTCACTACCGACGGATTTTCGAGCGACCACACCACGGGAGATCATGCCATCGGAAATTGCGAAGGAAAAGAGGGAGCCCGAGCGGAAGCTAAGGAGGCAGTGGGGTGGGGGGGGGTGGACCGATGGCGTCCCATTCTCAGAGATCCGGCGGACTTGAGGGTTATCGTGACGACGGTTTCTCCCTCTGGTGAAGGGAGTGATGGTGGTGGTGGTGGTGGCGTTGATGCCGCGTCCCTGCCGCTTGAAGCGCTCGAGAGTGCTCTGCTTGTCGCAGCTGGTGGTGATGATGGTGGTGACGGTGATGGTGTTGGTGATGGAAATGATGCGAAGCCGCAGGGCGAAGGTTATCGTCCCACCGGTACTGGTGACAGCAGCGGTAGCGGCAGTGGTGGCGGCAGTGGTAGCAGCGGAGGCGGTAGCGGTACTGACACTCGCAGCCGAGAGGTAAGCAGTAGCGCAGGGCCGCTTGGAGGGCCGGGAGGATTGAACGCGGTACACGAAGAACCAGCGGGAGGCGGCGACAGCCCCGGCGAAAAATCTGACAGCAGCAAGCAGAGGGAGGAGAAGGTCATGCGGGTGAAGGTGGAACTACCGCGAATGTCGCTGTCGCTCACACCTGACGCGAGGGCCGCCCTGGCCGGGTGTATCGGCGAAAACATCCTCGCCGCGGGTTTCCACGGAGAAAATTCCGAGAATTTTCCTCTCGTGGGCGTTGGCCGCGGCGCAGGGAACGAGGGCGACGACGACCTTGAGAACGACAACAACAACGATCTAGATTATGGAGATGATGGTGGTGGCGGTGGTGAGGGGCTTGGGAGAAGTGCTCCATCGCCGCGGCTTTCTCCTGGTAGTGGATTGGATGAGGGGGAGGAGAGTCCGACAAGTGTCGGCGGTCCTCGTCCGCCTTCTCCGCCGCCGTCTTCGTCGGGGACGGTGTTTGGGTCTCGGGGAGAGGAGGAGGAGAGTGTGGCTGCGGCGACGACGTGCGCGGCGTGCGATTCCTCGTTTGATGAGCTGGTCGCGAGGCATCAGTGCGCGTGGTGCTCCCTCTCGGTCTGTCGGAAATGCATGCACAATCAGGTGTTGTATCTGGTGTATACAACGGTAGTAGCTATTGATAGGATCGTGAGCTGTTTGGACTTGATGACTAAGTTGTCTGGGGTTGACGTCTAAGTTGGCTGGGCTCGACGGCTAAGTCGGCGGGGCTTGGCGGCTAAGTCGGCAGGGCTTGACGGCTAAGTTGTCTGGGCTTGACGGCTAAGTCGGCGGGGCGTGACGGCTAAGTTGGCTGGACTTGTTGGGTGGCGGAATACTATTAACTGACTTAGTAATCATTTAACACCTTTCACTACTGGGAAAACTATCCGACACTACTTCCCAGTAGTTCGTCGGTGGAGTTCGAAAGGGGCCAGGCGTAAGTAGTAGCATGGGACTTCTCGGCTTTTTTTTTGCTGGGATTGGCGAGTAAAACGTAAAGCCTACCAACGAACTTGAAAATAGTTTTATTGATAACATATTTTTGCCGCCGCGCGCGGCATATTACAACACATGACGTTCGACAAATCATGGCCTCCATAGATTATACAGGTGGTTTGGGACGCGTCTGTGAATCGCGCATACTCTACAGATCAGCACGTGGATATGCGTACAGATCGTACGAGATCAGAGTGCAAAAGTGTAAACACGGAAAAACATAGAGCTACAAACGCGCCAGTAGGATGAAAACACTGTAATATAATATAGTAAAACTTTAGTGTACCACTCTCTCCGGAAATATAAGCAGCCTTTGGACAATCGTGTTAAGTAAAATGTTGCTTATATTTTGGACAGAGTGGTATTCAGTAACTCCGCTTTAACCCGCACTAAGCCTACCTGTAATATAATGTACAACTGTAATGTACCACTCTGGAGGGAAATATAAGCAACCTTGGACATTCATGTTGAAGTATAATGTTGCTTATATTTCGGACAGAGTGGTATTGTAATGCCGAGGCAACTAACAACTAGTCGACGGCTTATAGTATAGCGTACGGTTTGTGATAGTCAGCCAACTCCAGGCCTTACGATATACCGGCTGCGCAACAGGTCTCCGCAACGAACGACGACGCCAACGACAACGCTAACGACACCCCCGCTGCGGATACACACGGGGGCGCAGGCGCGGGCGCGGGTGACGCTGTATCGGTACTCATCTGCGACCCCTGTGCCGCCAGAAGTTTCTCGGAAACTTCCGTGCGGCCCGCGGGTGAGGTCAGGTTTAGGTATGGAGATGACGGTCCTGTGACAGCCATCGAGGTGGAGATGGAACTCCCCGCGCTGGAGATGGTGTTTTTGCCGTTTCAAGGGGCGTTTGCTTCTCCGGGGGGGGGAGGAGAGGAGAAGAGAGAGGAAGGGGCTACGTTGCTTTCAGGTGAGTTTTTTTGGAATTGAAGTGGGGGGGAGGGGATTGATGGTGGTTGGGGTGGTTGTGATGTCGGTGGTGTTTTGTGTCTGGGGTGTTGGTGTTGGTGGCAGTGTTGGGGCTGGTGTTGGTATTGTGGTGGTGGTCACGTTGGTGTTGGTGGTCGTGGTGATGGTGGTGTAGGAATTGATGCGGTGGTGTTGGTGGTGACGTCTGCACGTTTTGGCAAAACTATTTTCCGATTTTCGGGACACATAAACCCAAATATAGTGGAAGATTTTTTTTTTCTGACGTTTTTTTTGCGTTGTAAAACTTACGACATGATGTTTGTCATCGGATCGCGCTTTGAGTTTTTTTCAAAGTCAGTTTTGGGTGAGGTATATTATAAATAGTACAGAGCTCCTCAAATGAGGGGTAGTATTAGATGAAAAAATGGTGCACCTTTCCCGTAGCATGTGTGTGGTGTTGGTGTCGGTGGTGTTGATGTTGGTGGTCTTGGTGTTGGTGGTCTTGGTGTTGGTGGTCTTGGTGTTGGTCTTGGTGTTGGTGGTCTTGTTGGTGGTCTTGGTGTTGGCGGTCTTGGTGTTGGTGGTGTTGGTGTTGGTGGTCTTGGTGTTGGTGGTCTTGGTCTTGGTGGCCTTGGTGTTGGTGTGTCTTGGTGTTGGTGGTCTTGGTGTTGGTGGTGATGGTGTTGTTGTCTGTGCTATTGATGTCGATGGTGGTGGTGGTGGTGGCGGTGGTGTTGGTGGTCGAGTTTACTCCTTGCGGTGCATGTCCAATGATGAATAGCCTGGGTCGCAAGGCATGCAGGAATGAATAGCATCGGAATACCAGGTAAAACCGAAACGAAAAGCAATCAAACTACACAATCCACACACAAACTGTTCAAGAATTTCCGGCACGACTTTTAAAATGTAAACCCGGTGTGTTCACATCCCACCCGACCCCCTTGCCCATCCCTTACCCCCGGCTTTCCCCCAACGCGTTACGGTAGGTGGCCAATCGGGAAGCTTGGCGGTGGAGGCCGACACTTTGGAGCTGAGATACTCGAGATCGACGAGGCGGAGGGGAGGGCTGGAGGCGTCGGTGGGAAGCGTAACTGTCGTGGACCTGGCGCCGGGAACAATTTTTCCAACCATCGTCTCGCCAGGTACATTTTTTTCAACCATGGACTCATACCACGGTAGAGGTGTGCTTTTTTGTTGCCGAGGCTCGTCGCTTGTGGAGCTCTATTCCTTATCGTAAAAGTTATTTTCGAGGTTTTTCATGGTCAGGCAGGTGGAGCCAGGGTAACCCGTCCCGACCCGCGAGTTTTGAAAACCTCCTGACCCTTACCTGACCCGATCCGTCCCATGATATTCCAAACACCTCCTGACCCGACCCGACTCCGCCCGCGAGACTTTGATAACCTCCCAATATGGTCCGCGGGTCGGGTCATGACCCGTAAAAAGCCCTGGTGGTTTTGAGTAAGAATGAAATTGCAAGCCTATCAACGAATCCATGGCTTAGGGGTGCAACACAAATTGTCGTTTCCGGTGGTTGTGGGTTAAGGAGCTCCGTCATTCAGGAAATCTGTTGGCCTTAGGCGCTACCTCTAGCGTAGCGGACATGAGTGAGAAACAAGGCGACAAGAAAGGCAGGCACGGTACAGGGCCCGAGTCATGTCACGGCAGGTGTTGCAGTGCTCGGGGCAAACGTTTCTCGCCGGTTGACCTCTTCGAGTGAGGGGTTACTGGTTAGTCTGATAGTTTTCGCGAGCATACCTGGTACTTGGAATATTATGTTTTAGGACTAGCTCATAGCAATATTGGTCGGATTGTGCTATTGATAGCGGATGCTTTCGAAGTCATGTTTCGGGTGAGGTGTTGAGTTTCCCGTGTTGGGAGGTTAGAAACATCCGCTGCATCCCTTCGATGGGATGACACACATCTAACGAAAGACAGGCTAACAAAAAAAAGAGGCTGCGGTTATGTAAGACATCCGGGAATGGTTGTACCGAATTCAATAGAGTAGAACGCACCCTCTTTTATATAGGAAACCCAGCCTGTATGAGTATTTCTGTCATTCGGTTTCCTTTCCTGTATTGGGATTTAGGGGTTGGGGTTGGGTGGGGTTGATTGGGTTGGATTTGGTTGGATTGGATTTCACTCGCTCCCTCGCGTCACGAATGCTCTAATTTTTTGCCAGCACCCGCCCTCTCGTGGGGCGGATTGGGTTGAGTTGGGTTTGGCTGGGTTAAATTAGATTGGTTCAGGGTTGGGTTGGGTTGGGTTGGGTTGGGTTGGGTTGGGTTGGGTTGGGTTGGGTTGGGTTGGGTTGGGTTGGGTTGGGTTGGGTTGGGTTGGGTTGGGTTGGGTTGGGTTGGGTTGGGTTGGGTTGGGTTGGGTTGGGTTGGGTTGGGTTGGGTTGGGTGGGGTCGGGTTGGGTTGGGTTGGGTTGGGTTGGGTTGGGTTGGGTTGGGTTGGGTTGGGTTGGGTTGGGTTGGGTTGGGTTGGGTTGGGTTGGGTTGGGTTGGGTTGGGTTGGGTTGAGTTGGGTTGGGTTGGGTTGGGTTGGGTTGGGTTGGGTTGGATTTTGTTCCCACATTCACACCCCGAAAGCTCTCATTGTTTGCCAGCACCCGCCCCTCCCCGCCCGTCGCCGCCCGTGTCGTGTAACACCGACCATCCCACCCTTGCCCCCTTTGTTATCGTGGTGGTTTCTGCTTTGATCTGGTACGGGGATGTTGTGGAACCAGCCCCGGTATTGGCCCCGGGAGAAACCCTTCCTCCCCAGGCGGTTTTGAGCTACCACTTTGCTCCCAACACGGAGGCTCAGGTTCAGGTGCGTCACGATTTTTTTTTTTTTTTGGACGCTGTTTCGTGAGAACGGTGTCGACCGGCAAGTCTCCCTCCCTCCCTTCCTCTCCCCCTCCCGCTATTCCGTCTGAGCAGGGTCAACCTTTTTGGCCCCAGATTTAGGGCCTAGATCCATGTAGAGCGCGCTCTTGGAAGACGTTCTTTATGTTGCGATCTCGCCGCAATACCCCGAGTTCGCATGCTGCCTGCGTACTCGTGGCACAACTCCTTACGTTTTTATTGGGTCGGCGCTTGAACGAAACCCAAGAGAGAGGCCGCCCCGCTGCATGTGATCGACGCTGCGATTGTCATTTTGTTTCTTTCGACTGGCAGAGGACATCTGGGAAGAACCCCTGCCCACGGTTATAACACAGCGTAACTTTCGCCCCCCGTTTTAAGGCTCACGTACCCCCACCCGGAGTGGTAGTCGCGCTTAGAGTGCAGGCATCAAGCCCGCGTGTGTACACAGGGATCGAATTGTACCGAATTTAAACCAACAAACCCACCTGCGCCCCCTTACGCGTTCCGCCCTATCCATTGGGCGTTTGGCCGTCGGAACTGTCATTTTGCTGTGGTCACTTTTTCGTCATCCCCGCTGAAGCTCCCAAACAGCGCGTCTCCTGAAACAAACGCCTCAAAAACATCGCAAGCCCTCGAAACCATCGCACACCCCGCGCCGCTCCTCTGAACATCCCACCACATGAACACAGGCCATGGTGAACCACCTTGAGGCGATCGTGGTCTCGGCCGCGATCCACAAGCTGAAGGCTCTTGCTAAACCCCCGCCGCCACCGCCGCCACCCCCGCTGGCGGCGGCGTTTGGACCCCGGGACACGAATAGCGCATCCGCTGTTAAGGTACGCGAATGTGCAACTCCCGGGCGAGGCAGCCCACCGTTCGGGGAGACTAGTATGGGCGCTTGCTTCCACAACCATAAACGAATATGCTGGAAGAGCCTTGGATTCCGTCGGCTTCAGCCAATGCCTAACATGAGAAGTTTGGAAATGACCCCCCAGCGCACCTCCCCTGTTTCCCCTGCCGCCTGGTCCTTGCACCGTTTTGTCCACCAGATTAGCACCATTCGCCGGTTTTGTTTACCCATTCCCCACTGTGTGTTGGCAGTGATCGATGTCGTTTCACTTACGTATGTACTATCTTGCCTACGCACTGCTTTTACTTGTGAAAGCTCTTTACTGACGCCCTCCGCCCTGATGGCGTTGTGTCATCATGCCCGTGGTCCATCCGCTTTAGGGAGGCGTTGTCTCGGCGCCGACGAGTTTGCACGATCTTGCGGCTCTCCAGCTGGCGCAAGAGGGGTGAGTGGTCTATTTTATGTACCGCTATCATTGTGTTGGACGCTATTATTGTGTTGGACGCTACTATTGTGTTGGACGCTAGTATTGTGTTGGACGCCGTCTATTGGATCGATTGGTTGGTTAACTCTATCGGACCAATGGGTTGTTTTGCTTGTTAGACAAACCAACTGATCGATTAATGTTCTTGGACTACTCTATTGGTTGTAACTCTACTGGGCCCGTTGGTTTATCAGCCCTTTTGGGACTTGATTATAGTGCAGCGTCAAAGCAAAGCATGAGCGCGTTTCTTATCACGGTGCGAGCGTTCAGCACGCGGCAGCAGTGCAAGCGGTGCGCTTGTCTTACAGCTACTTGCGTTGGGTTTCGACAGTAAAATGGCCGTCAGCGAAACGAGTAGCCCGGGTTGCTCCGTGTTAAGGATGCTGCAGTCGTCAGTAGTTTTATTCGTTCATTTTTCCCTCTGAACCTGACGGCTCAGCCCCTTTAGGGCCCCAAAACCCCTTCCTATACTAATTTCAAGTAGTTTTCCGCCCAAAACAGGTTTCCAGTTGTAAAAAGTGTTAACGTGCAGATCTCATCCGGCAAAAGGATCTAGATCGTGTAGATGATATTCGTCAGGGATGTATGTCTCTGCCCTGAATCCTCCCGCGTTAGGGGTGCAGCAGATTCTAAGAAACTTCGGAGCTCCTATCATGAGGAGCTTAATATCTCACATCGATGAGTTTCGACCAAATCTTCGATCTCACAGCTGGAGTATTTTTTGTTTTTTTATCAAACCCGTCTTGAAATTGGTGTACTTGTAAGGATTTTTATATTGAAATATGAGGGAGGGGAAGTTCTTGTAGGGGCGACCCACCCCGCACAGCACGAAACAGTTAGCCCACGTAGTGCATCCACCACTCACCCAACACCCACCGATCAAGGCACTGCTACATCAGCAGTGCGGCAGTGCAGCAGTACGTCCGGTAGTAAATCGGGATTCTAATATTGATTGAAATTTGTGTGGATTGTGTTAGTCTTAAAAGTTAGTTTGTTGTAAGGAGGTTCTTGTTGGGGCGACCCATCCCCCACGCGCACGAAGACATAACAGCAGTACAGCAGTGCAGCAGAGCGTTCCACCCACCCACCCACCGACCAAGCCATCCACCGACGAACCAACCCTTCTTGAAATTGGTGTGGGCATTTTTGTATTGAATTTAGTGTTCATGTGTTAGTCTTGAACTTAGTGAGGGGAAGTTCTTGTAAGGACGACCCACCCACCCACCCCCCCACAGCGCGAAACAGTTAACCCACGTAGTGCACCCGCCACCCACCCACCACCCACCGACCAGCCCACTACTACTACACCAGCAGTACAGCAGTGCAGCAGGACGTACGGTAGTAAACCGGGATTTTATATTGAAATGTGTGTGGATTGTTTCAGTCTTAAAGTTAGTGTGGGGAAGTACTTGCGGGGGCGACTCCACTTTTCCCGCGTGTTTGTTGCGGTTGGCATGGCATGGCCAAATCACCTTGCTGCTCTTGCAATGCGCATCTCTGTCTCGTAGTTTGTGACCACAGCAGTAGCAGAGCTCGTCAAAGAGGAGGCGTCGGCACGGGCACTGCTCGTGCTGAATGTAGATGGGTGGAAACATCAGTTTTATGTGAATAACACACACATTACAAGGGGATACACTCTGTGCGATGTGTGGGCGTTTTGACGCTCTCTATTGCCAGGGGGAGGGGGTAGCTGAATGCCATGGAGCAAGATGGATGTCTGCCTGTTTTTCTTGTCGTTGTTCCAGTGCAGTATATGCCCCCTTATACGTACTGTACCAGTTACACTTTAGCGTTTGCATGTTTACTGATCGTTACATTGTCGTTTTTTGTAGACTGCTATGCATCTCGCAATCTGACGATAATCTGACGATGACGACGACAACGACAACAATGATGATGAAGCAGGGAGGAAGATGGCCCTCCAAAACGCCCCTTGACGGTGAAGGTTACGCTTCTCAATCCGGTGGTAATGCTGCCCGAAGACGAGAGGGATCCGGACAGCAACGCTCTGTTTTTGCAGGGATTGATAATGGCCCATTATGTCAGGTCCCCCCGGTTCGATAAGGCCTCCCAGGCTGTTGGCGGTGGCAGGGGGTGTGTGGGGAGGGGTGCTACGGCGGAAGCGAGGGATACCTCTCTAGAGGTGAGATATGGTACATGCGTTTTTGGGTTGCTTCGGTGTGGTGTGGTGTGGTGTGTGTCATGTGGTTTGGTTTGACTTCTTTTTGGCTTCTTTGTTTAGTCGCTCTGGTTTTGCAGGGCTTGGTGATGGCATGTTTTGGTAAGGATCCGTCCGCATGATGAGCCCCCCAAGGCTGGTGGCGGGGGTAGCGGGGGGGGGGGGGGGGGGGGCGGAGGCGAGGAGTATTCAACTAGAGGTGAGACACGATATTTGGGGTGATTTGGTACGTTTTGTTTTGGTCCGGTCGGTTTGGATTGACATGGTTTTGGTTTGTGGTGTTTGTGGTTTGGTTTGGTTTGGTTTTGCATGGTAAGGTAATGCATGTGTGTGTTTTTTTTGTATGCTTGTAGATGTGAGACACGAGACTGGCGCATGTTATCGGTTTGGTGGCAATTTCACCGTAGGGTAGCTTGCGGCAACCTGTGCTCCACCCCACGCCATCTTCAATCCCTTCCCCGCTGACCCCTCCACGCTTTCCTCCCCGTGTCCCCGTTGAAGCCGCACGCACGCTTGGCGTCAAATTGCTGGAACTGGCGTGGGATATTTTTTTCGGCAGCAGACACACGGTTCTTCAACCATTGTTTTTTTGCCTTCTGAGGGTGGTGGCTTGATAAAATACTCCACAAACATCGTATCACCCAAAAGCGATTTGAGGTCAGAAAATCTCGCACTGTCGCTACCACGGGAACTGAAGGATACGCCAGCTATGACAGCGCTGTGGATTACGAATATGATTGAGTTAAAAACTGACACACGATGTGCGCATGAAATTTCGTGGGAGTGTGGTGTGGTGAGCTTAGTGCTTTTTGTTGTCGCACATCCGCCGAATGTTGAAAGCAAGAAAACTGAAGGTTCGATCCGATGAAGAAAACCATGACCTGGGTGTTCAAAAACGCTTTACTGCAAAACAACCATGGCGTTTGATGACTTCGGGTTAACGCCGCTACAACTGGAAAACCGTTTTTGGGGGCATATTGCTGATATTTAGTACGTGAATCTGGTGTTGTTCTCGCCCGGAACACCACGACGAGTGCCTGAGCAGCAGCGAACAAACGAGCGCGTGAGCGTGAGGGGGGTTCACCGGTGGACCCTCGGCCTCGATGGCTGACAGCCCGCAAGTGCAGCCCCTACCGGGCCTGGTTTAAGGTGGATTTGCTGATCTTGGTGCGGCTGCTGCTGCTGCTGCTGACCCGGCTGCTGCTGCTCATCCTGCTGCTGCGGTAAAAAATGTTCCCATCCACAGCCATCGCCTCGGCTGCGTGTTGCACCTCCTGCATCTCCGTGACTGCGGGGTTAACAACTCCTTGTTTCATGGGCCCTCTCGGTGTCGGCAGTTGGCATGAGTGGAAGGAGGACCACTTGGTGGCGCTTCTGGGGTCTGTGTGGACACGCGTATCATAATCGTATCATACCAGGTGTCAATGAGCCCTGCTACAAATCCTACTAATACTGCCTGCTGCTGCGGCAACTGCGGCCGCCGAAGCGCGAAGCTTGTTCGGTATCGATATGTTTCCGCCCCAGCAGCAGCAGCAGCAAGGCGCGGGTCAACACACTCTCATCGTGCAAAACAGCGTTGAGGAAAACACAAAACCACCTATCGAGAAACCAGACAAAATATGCACAATTAATACTTGAACTCGTATCATACTCGTATCATACCAGGTATCAATGAACCAACGCTTCTACAAACCGTACTGCCCCTGCTTCCTGTTGCTGCTGCTGCAAATGCCACCGACGAGTCACGAATCTTGTCGTGTTCGGTATCAGTATGGCTCCGCCCCAGCAGCAGCAGCAAAGTGCGGGTCGACACACGCTTGTCGTGCGAAGTTACAGAGCGGCAGAAGATAAATGATCTATCGAGAAATCGGATGAAAAAAGCAATATGCGTGACATTGGTCGGAAATGTAAGCATCGTTGAGATATAAATATGAAAAACAAACGATAGTTACAATCCTGTCCAGATTCATGCCAAGTATCAATGAACCAGCCCTGCTCCAAAGCCTGCTGCTGCTGTCGTGGAACTTGTGTTCGTTATCATCATATTTCTGCTCCTGCCAATCCTGAGCGCGGAAGGAGCAGCAGCAGCAGCGAGCCGCGTGTCGACACTGTATGCTGCAGATATGCCTCCCGGTTCACTTGGGGTTTTTTTTTCCGTTTGCCCTTGGTCGATATTCCTTCTGGTTTTTTCGAATTGCCCATCACGAAATCGATATTGCCGTGGTCCCTCAAAAAGTGACTGAAGGGGCGATTTTCCGCCAGATCGTTCTCTACAGATACTACGTCGATTCGAGCGGGGTTTGTTTCGCTGTATGCTGCACATCCCAATGCAGAGTATGACTATGTGTCTCCGCACTAGTCAAGCACGCCTTGAGAGCAAGAGGCAGAAATCACAGGAAAAACACGTTTCTCCGCACCTTTCCGTCTATATAAACGTGAATTTGTACTCCTGTGCTACAAAAAGCAAGTCATCCGAACGGCATGTGCCTGTGTGAGGTGTCTGTACGACGTCAATATCGAAATCATCTCCACCTCCGAGAAATATCACATATACAAGTTCACCGTGCACCTACACTAAAACCAAGTAGTTAGGGGTATAGCTGTAGTTTTGCTTTTTCAGAGTTTTTTTTTAGCTGGTCTATCCGAATAGCCTGCCGCTGTTTGGGTCAAAATAGGCCTCCAATCCCGCCCCTAACAGTACTGCAGCCAAAAAAAGGTACTGTACCTCTATCATATCCGAATAGCCTGCCGCTGTTTGGGTCAAAATAGGCCTCCAATCCCGCCCGTAACAGTACTGTAGCCAAAAAAAGGTACTGTACTTCTATCATAACACGCATCAGTAACAGCGAATATAATCTTCACATTTTTCGGTGATAGCGTGGCGCGCCTGCAGCGACCCGCCCCCCCGCCACGCTGCTGCTGTTGCTGCTGCGCTGCTGAGGTTGGCGTCGGTTGTCTGTGACGCCGTAAAATACGCCTTTATCTGCGTGAGCTAGACCACCAGGTTGCCGTCTTTTGTTTCTGGTCTTGTGTGTTTGGCGGTAACCGAGATGGTGGCCGAGTTGACTGATGTTGTGCGGCGTGGAGAACTTTACCTCCTCCGTGCATCGGGGGTGATATCACGTAGTGTGTATATGGTGCGGCGCCCACGAGGCAGTTGCATAGTATCCCCATTGCTGTCTCCGGAAGTGGCCACACCCAAAAACGAATACATTCATTCGAGGCTGTCACTCATATGCAAGAAAGTACGCACAAGGTGCGGAAGTCCGCCTCACAAGTGGTTCGTAGTAGGACGCAGTTCATTTTTGATGCGACTCGCCGAACACCTCACGGCGCGTCGCGCTTGGTGCACACGACGTTCGCCTGGTCGGCGACAACCCGACCTGCTCCGTCCCGGCGTTGTAGGCAAGCGAGGGTCTATGGTCGTACGACTACAGCTATGCATGAAATGAGTACCCCCCCCCCCCCCCCCACTACCTCTTCTCCTCCTCTGGCAATCCTATGCTCACCCTTCCTCTCCTAACCAAGTCCGAATTATGTCCTACTTGTAGGATGGGCTGCAATGGCCCCTACCTCCGCCCCCCTCCCCACCTCACTACTAACTTTTATGTCCCGTTCTAAGTAGGACAGTCCGATCGTAGGTGTGTTTACTCCTAGGGTGGCCTGGTGGCTTGCAGTGACCCCTCTTCCCCCCTCATCGTCCTTCTTTCCCCTCCACCCTTCTGCTTGAATCTTCATCGTGTAGATTATTCGGCTGGAATCGCAGCTGGGGCGCATGTCGGGGGTTTCCAGCAGAGGAGGCGGGAGCACCGATGGCAGCGCACCAACGCCAGCGCTGGGTGGGCTGGGGATTGGCGCAGGGGCGATCGACCCTGTAACGTTGAGCTTGCACTACTCCGAAGTGGAGAAGCCTCTGCATCCGATGGGGAAGGACTTGAAGTGTCAGGTGACTGTCTGCTGATGCGACCTAAAAACGTTGAGAATCGCGGTCTCCCCCATGGTTCATGTTACCTTTATTTTTTTGAGAACTATTTTGGGAAATTATTTTCGGCCCCTTGTAATTGAGTTTTTAGGCCGCTAATACGCGATTTACCTGGCGCGACGGGAGAAAAAACACGGGTAGAGTCGTCAAGGTGCTCCCCGCAGTTTTTTTCTACAGCTTTCTGTCGCACTTTTCCGTGTTTCCAGAGTGGTAGTTTGCCTGTTCGAACAATTCCGCCAGTGCTGAGGCCATGATGACTTCTAGCCAAAATTCTGAGAGATGCATTGTTTTGGCCCCAGTTCTAACCAACAACAGTTAACCCTAGAGAAACGCAGAACTGCTCCAGAAAGCCCTCGGAAAATTGCGGGGGTGGATCTTGAGGAATATATCGGCGTTTTTGACACCCTGCTTGCCCGACCCAAGCCAACCCGTGATGTTTACAATACCTGGTACATCCCGACCCGGCCCGACTCGACCCGCCGGGTTTTGAAAAGCTCCTGACCCGGCCCACGGGTCGCGTCGTGACCCATGAAAAGCCCTGGTTAAAAACGCCTCATTACAGCTTCATTCGAAGGATTTGCTGGACTCACGGGCTTGTTTATAGTTCGGTGGAGACGGAAGCCAACCAACTTCAGTATTTTTCGCTGCCACCCAGGTGGAAGAAGTGGTGTGTCAGCTGACCTACCAGGACATGGCGCTTTTCCACACCGTGCTGTCCGGCTGGTCCAAGGGGATCCTCGGAGGAGGCGTGCCTGAGGGAGGGGTGGGAAATATCGACAAGCCTGTCTTGGGATCCATGTCATCCTCATCATCAACGTTAGCCCCGACGTCAGCAGCGGGGTTAGCGTTGACAGCGCGGGAAACAACAGGGTTAGCATCGGGGTTATCACCTGGGTTAGAATCAGGGTTATCACCCGGGGTAGCGTCGGGGTTATCACCGGGGGTAGCATCAGGGTTATCATCGGGGGTGGTATCGGGGTTAGCACCGGAGTTAGCGTCAGGGGTGACAGCGTCAACAGCAGGGTCACCCTCAGGGTTAGCATTAGGGACGGTACCAAGGTCCACATCAGCACTAGCACCAGGGGTGGCATCATCGTCAGCGCCGACTGTGATCGACCTGTCTCGAGGTAGCGACGAGCTTGGACTGATGACGGGGGCGGAGGAAGCCACGCGTGCGGCGGCGAGAGCCGCGTGGGGAGCTAGTGGGCTGGAGCTGGAGGCCGGTGAAGATGGGGGTCGAGGGGCTGAGGAGGAAGAGGGAACGAGGAGAACGAGGAGGGCGGAGGTGGGAAGAAGCGCGTCGGTTCCGAATGCTGTCTATCGCTGTGTAGCGTTTGATATTTTTTTTAAGTTGAGATTTTGCGCTTGGTTAGTTGCCTTTTTATTTTACTGAGGCAAGGCTTAGGGATCGAGGCCTTTTTTGCCTTAAAAGGAGAAAACTCCGTCACTACGGGTGCGTGCAGGCTTCCATTATAGAGTCTCCCTGTCTTTTTCGTCTGCTCGATTTTGCTTGTATGTGTGCGCCGCGTCGTGACTGGTTACAAGTCCTCTGCATATCCGATTTCGACGAGCCCGGCGGCGCCATGGTCAGTCGGGCGTGCTTGCGGCGACTCGTGGTCCTTGTTGCGTCGTACCTGGTATCCCTGTTGGACTTGGCCGCGGTTAGTGTTTTTGGTGAAGACACGTTCCCTCTTGTTGGACACTATGGTTGAAGGTCGCTGTGTACGATACGAACATAACTCGCTCTAACTCTAACCCTAAACCATCAACCAACTTGATGTTTGGGGATAGTCCCGTTCGTCTCGTACACAGCAGGGTGCGTCAAACATAGAGTCGAATACTGGTAGATGGTAAGGTCTACCTGGTACTGTTTTGGGTGGCCGTTCTGTTCCGCGTGTTTTGAATGCGGCGGGAATCCAGCTTTTTTTCCTACGTGTGTATTTTCTTCCAATGCACGTGCTACCTCCCAGGACACGCGTTTTTATGAGGTGGTGTTCGAGACGCGCCAGCTCGGCTTCGTCCTGGTGAAGCAGGTAAGAAGGTGGCGGGCGGGGCGATGTTTCCTGGGTGTGTTTAGTATGATCGGGTATGTACTCTTGAGGGTGGCCGGGTATCTACCCGAGTATGTGTAGTAGGGTATATACTCTGTAGGTACTCAAGTAACTACCGGAGCATGTTTTGTAGGGTGTCTACTATGGAGGTACCCGGGTATCTGCCCGAGTATGTTTAGTAGGGTACGTACATTGGAGGTATCCAGGTACGTATCCGAGTATGTATTGTGGGGAGTGTATGACATTCGGGGGGTATCTGGATACCTACCCGAGTATTTCTACCGGTAGTAGGGGTATATGCTGTAGAGATACCCGGGCATCTGCCCGATTATGTTTTATAGGGTATTTACTCTAAAGGTACCCGAGTACCTCCCCGAGTATGGTTAATACTGTATATGCTGTGGAGGTCCCCGGATACCTGCCCGAATATGTTTAGTAGGGTATGCATTGGGGGTATCCGGGTACCTCCCCGAGCACGTTTAGTGGGGCGTGTATTACACTCGGTGGATATCCGGATACCTACCCAAGCATGTTCACCGGTAGTAGGGGTGTGTACTCTGGAGGTACCCGAGTACCTACCCGGGTAGTTTTTGTAGGGTATTTTACTCTGAAGGTAACCGAGTACCTATCCGAGTATGTTTTGTAGGGTATATACTCCGGGATTACCCGCATTTCTAACCGAATTTCTACCCGAATATGTTGGGTGGAATTTATATTGTACTCTGGGGATATACGGATACCTTCCTTGTGGGGGGTTGGTGGTGATGGTCGTGGTTGTGATATTGGCAGTGAGGGCAAGGGTTGTTTTGTTGGTGCTGGTGTTGATGTTGTTATTGTTGGCGGTGGTGAGGGTGGCTGTGGTGGTGCTGGTGGTGTTGTCGTTGTTGATGTTAGTGTTGTTGGTTTTGTCGGTGTTGTTCGCTATGTTGTATCGCCATTTGCTGCGTTGTGAGTACTCCGACTCATCCACTCATTCACTTCCCACTCCGTCTCCCTCCTTCCCCACGCCTGACATGGTCGTTGCGTAATGCGGCGGGTTACCGTCGACCACTCATGAATTACCAGGATGGCGTTGCCATTGTGGAAGAGATTCACACCTACAACGGGGTCGGGGGACGCGAGGCCGGGCCGTTCGCGGGCGACGAGCTGTTCGCCGTGGGGGGGGAGGTTGCGTCGCGCCTGTCGTACAACGCCGTGGTGGACAGGATACGGAGCAGCACTCGCCCAATTGTGCTGACTTTCCGGCAAGTTTGCCACAACAACGATGGAGTGATCATTTGCGTTGCAGACGTTGAAGCCTGTCTTGTGACCGGGACAGATTGTTTAGAGATTTGTGGCGTTTCGTTCATGTCATATCAGCAATACCAACAGCAACCAACAACACTTTATATCCACAGCGGCAACCACACCAACTGCTACTACGACAAGGACATATTAACTTGTTCACTATCGGTTAGCCACCCGTCTCCCCCGTCCTCTCCACTCCACTCCCCACCCCACCTCACCTCAACCCAGCCCAACCCAACCCAGCCCAGCGTAGCTCAACTATACCCAACCGAACTCAACCCAACCGAACCCAACCCAACCCAACCCAATCCAACCCAACCCAGCCTATCCTAACACAACCCGCGCCATCCCACCCCGCCCCACCGTTATCGCACCCCACCCCACCGCCATGCCACCCTACCGGCACCCCACCCCACCCCACCCCCGCCCCCCTGACCCTGTCCCGACCATGCCCCCATTCTCACCTCATCCCCCCTCCCACCCCCGTCCACGCTTGTAGGCGAACGCTGGTGGAGTGCTGGTGGGGACGGGAGTATATATTGCACCTCTCTTCGTGGGATGGACGCCGCTTGGGCGGGCTTCATCTTGTGGGCGGGGGGGCGGGGGACCAGGCTGTTGTGGGTTCGGCTTGTGCTTACAGGCCTAGAAGGCGTTATGGCGCACCGGTGAGTGGGTGACGCCTGAATGAAAACCGTGTATGCACACAGGTTCTCACCTCATAGGATGATCTTGATAATCTACAACACACCCTGTAACACCCTATAGCTGCAGTTAAAAAGTCTTGTACAGGATCCGTGTATGTTGTGAGAAATTAACACACACTCCAGCTGTGAGATCGAAGATTTCGTCGAAACTCATCTTTGCAAGCTGTGTGTGATGCTCCGGCCGCGCGTATTACTGGGTGTGTGTCCTCATTGAAGATGCAGGTCGGCGACTGCCCTTGAAACTAGCATGGAGTACATGTTCAACGCTGGGAAAAAACATGTGGTAGATCATGCAGCTCGTACGGTTCCCACCCGGCAATATGAGCTATCACAGATCGTGCAGATGTTTTCCTGAAATATCTAGATCATCGAGTGGGGGTCGATTATCTGTCCGGCGTATGGAATCACCTCAATGCTGCTCCCGAGGGGCACCTTGATCTCACCCAGACCTGATCTCACCCAGACCTGATCTCACCCAGACCTGATCTCACCCAGACATGAGCAACGATAGAGGTAGCGTTTTTTTTTTCTTGGCTGATTTTTTTTCTGAATTTGACGGCACTCCTTAACCCAATTTCGTCGGAAATGGGCTTTTTTTGTTTTTGGCGACATTAGTTTGTTTTTTTTGTGCCTAGGCCATGGCTCACCAAGACGCGTGCTACCATAGAGATAGCCTTTTTTTTTTTTTGGCTAGAATGTTTTCTAAATTTGACGGGGCTCCTTCACCCAATTTCGTCGTATTGCCGTTCTTTTTTTGGCAACTTTTTTTTTTCCATGCCTAGGCCATGGCTCACCCAGACGCGTGCTGCGGATGGAGGTACCATTTTCTTTTGCCTAAAATGTTTTCTGAATTTGACGGGGCTCCTTGACCCACTTTCGTCGGAAGTAGTCCTTGTTTGTTTTTTAGCAACTTTTTTTTTCTTCTTGTATGCCTACTAGGCCATGGGTTTGTTCTTCGAAATCGTTTTTTGGGTAGGGTGTAGCGCTTCTCACGGTGTAAGGAGCCTCGGAGAATAATTGGTAAACCTGTACCGTAGCGTGCATCTCAAACCTGACCCTTGGGGTGCAGTTTGCCGCCGGCAGGGCCCACCAATCGCACCCTGATCCCATCCAGATCTATCCCACCAAAAGCGGACAGCACCTGGTTGCAATATCGGTGTGAAATTATATGACTGAAACACCCTGTGTGTGATTGATTGGGGCCTGCCTGTCGGCCGGCCGATTATTTTTGGAAAAACGAGTAAGAAACACGCGGCGGAGGCGCGGCACCGCCTTTTTTGCCGACCTCGACCCCCCCAAAGGTTTTGGGTTAGGGTTAGGGTTAGGGTTAGGGTTGGGTCTGAGCCGACGTGAAAGATGGAAGTTGGCTAAGAGGGTGTGTAGTCACTTTTTTCACACCGATAATGCAAGTATGGGTTGCCCCAAATCGAGGGTTTCCACCAAACGGCCACAGCATAAAGAAAAAAACACTAAGTGGGATGGGATGGGGTGGGGTGGGGTGGGGTGGGGTGGGGTGGGGTGGGGCGGTCAGGTCGGGTTGGGTCGGGTCCGGTCGGGTCGGGTCGGGTGGGGTCGGGTCGGGTCGGGTTGGGTCGGGCCGGGCCGGGCCGTTTGGGTCTTGTTTTCTCGTGTCAAGTTTTATCCGGTCATCCTCTGAAGTGCTGAGCATGGCTTACGTTTGTGCATGGTGTGATATTTATGAGTAGGCGCGCTCGCAGTTTTCGGTCTGCTGTTCCAATCTCACACTGCAACCGCTGACAGTTCTTGCTTTACACAGTTGTTACATCCGAGTTTAAGCGATGTTGAAACCGCCTGGCACACCTGCTTCGCCGTATGCAACTGTAAAACAAACTTGGAGCACGAGCGCCCCAGCGCTCGGCGATCCTGCCAGTCCATCCCCATCGTGCCCGCCCGTAAACCTGATCAACACACTCCTATTGTTTATTTTCTACTCCCGAATTTCTTTTCCTTTCCGCAGGCGGGCTCTCCTCCGCTACGCCCGCGGCCAGGCGCCGTGGTGGTGAGCATCGATGACAGACCCATCTCGCACCTGAAAGTCTCGGCAGTCAGAGCTATGCTGGACAGACTTTCCTCCAAGTCTCCTTTGAGGTCTCGCGAGAGAGCCGGTGGTAGTAGCGGCCGTAACACAGTTGGTGGTTCTTCGACGCGAATGATGAACTCGATGTCACCACCTTCGGAGATGCCCTCTGGGAGGGGTAATGGTTATGGCGGCGGCGGTGGGGCGGGAGAACAGCGACTTCAGCAACAGCAGCAGCGACGGCAGCAGCAGCAGCAGCAGCAGCGAGTGGCGCCCCGGCATTCCGAAAATAGAACGAGGAGAGCGAGCGGGGGGCGCAGGAAGCTTCGCGTTGTGCTGAGGGAGGTGGAGGTTCACGCTTGGTCCCCAAACTGGAGGCAGGAGGTGGGCGAAATTCTGAAAAATATTTGTGTGATGCTAGATTGGATGTGGGAGAATATCCGTGAACGAAACAACACCTTGGGCGATGTTCCGGATTACTATGCCCCCCCTCCCACACCCACACACCCACACACCTACACCCTCCCGCACACCCCGTTGACAGGCTTTCGCTTCAAACTCATCAATATATCGTATGTGCAGGTCCAGTGCAAGGTTTGTATCAGTAAGCAGCAACGTCATCGGGAGGTGTCGCTGATCATTGCCCCCCCCCCCCCCCCCCCCCCTCTCCATGCCTCATTATCAGCACAACATCTATGCATTACGTGTGTGCAGGCCCAGCGCCCCGGTGTGCGTGTTACGACCATCTACTACTGTCTTCGCAGTAACAAACTCGTCGATAGGTAATGTTGATTCCCCCGCTCCCCCGCCTCTCACCCTTGGTGCTCACGATGTCTGCCTGTTTTGTGAAAACCCGACGTGCTCCGTCCGGGCGTTGTAAGGATGTGAGGGTTTATAGTCATACGGTTACGGCCATGCGTGAAATGAGCACATTCGCTCCGCCCCACCGGCATTGTGTGGATGCAAGAGCCTATGGACCACCGGCATTGTGTGGATGCAAGAGCCTATGGACCTACGGACTACGGCCATATTTGATACACGTCCCCCCCCCCCCCTCATTCTCCATGCCTTGTTATCAATACGAAACCCATGAATAAACCACGTTACTGCAGGTGCAATGCCCCGGTGTTCGTGTGACGGTCATCGACGACCGCGAGGGCAGGGACATGCCGCTCTTAAGGGCCGAGGTCGGGAGCCTCGACATGACGCACGAGAGCGGCCCTGGGATGGCCAGGTAGGTTTTCCATAGAGCGGAGCAAGCTAGCGTAGGTGAAGGGGGCGGGTGGGGCGTCGCGTACATTTCAGGGCTTTTCACGGGTCATTACCCGAAACTCGGATCGGGCCAGGAGGTTATCAAAATCTCTGGGGTCGAGTCCGGTCGGGTCAAGAAGTGTTGGAAATATCACGGGTTTCATCCAGTTGGGTATTAGGTTCTAGAACCTCACGGGTCGGGTCGGGTCGGGTCACCACGACCAACCGCACCCGCGAGAAATGACTTGACCCGCGAAAAGCGCTGATACATGTCAAAAAATGTCGCAAGCGAATGACGGGTGGAAAATATGGGGAGTGGGCAAGGAGGTGGCATGTTTTTCTGAAATTGTCGCTAGTAAGAGGCGGCTGGAAGGAAGGGCGGGGGGGAGGGGGATTGAGGGTCGCGTATATTTTGATATCGGGCGAATTTGGTGGTGGTTTGGTTGTTTGGTTGGCTGTTTGGTTGGTTGGTTGGTTGGTTGGTTGGTTGGTTGATGTATTGGTCGGTTGGTTGGAGGGTCGAGTAGTTGGTTGGTTGGTCGGTTGGTTTGCTTGCGCCGCACGGTGTCAGCTGCGAGGTCGCTCGCCAGCAAAACGCATGAAAAAAGTGCATACTCGAAACTGTCCGGGCCACTGTTTATGGTACCCCGATGTAGGTCATGTATCTTACTGATATTAGTTTCGCCGCCTAAATATCAGGATTGTGAA
This sequence comes from Undaria pinnatifida, assembly GCA_012845835.1. Taxonomy (NCBI): domain Eukaryota; class Phaeophyceae; order Laminariales; family Alariaceae; genus Undaria; species Undaria pinnatifida. The sequence goes on along the minus strand of JABAKD010000017.1, from coordinate 975,414 downwards.
CAGTGTGTTTGGTAAAAACAACCGTCGATGCAGAAGCTACCAAAAACGTTCAACATGTTCGATGGCATTATTTAGCGGGTGGTTGTACGAATTCTACATCACAAGAAACAGACAAACGACCCGCAACGCCACAACGCACTACAGACCGTGGCGATCGAGACGCGCGAAGGTCAAGCGACTGCTGCTCGGCAAATGGCCCAAGAGGCTGCCGCATATTTTCGGGCTACTGTTGTTCCGTGTGTGCGTGTGCGCGGGGGCTAAAATGCTGCCTGATCAGGCACGACGTCGAGACAATATCTGGCGGATAACTGTCTTGTCCGGATCTCCGCCTAAGATCTCGATAAGGCACCCCTTTTCGGTGGATTTTGATTTCTAGAGTTGTCAGGACCAACATTCGTCTCCTCATGCAGTGTACGCTAATTTTTTCTTTGTTGGATCTCGCTGAAATCAAGATCTATGACTTAGATTCGGGGTTTCATAAACCGTGGGGCCTCAAAGCTCACGAGTTGTCTTTGTATCACTTGCCAGCGAGCGCGTTGCGGCTCAACTAGCCTTACATGGACTAACCGGCCGATTGATGCTGACTGATGCCACTGTTGTTACGCGCGCAGCGCTAAGGGTAAGGGCCACGGCGCGGCGGCGAACCGGAGAGAGGCTGCGGATTCTCCCGCGAAGACGGTGCCCTCTTACGCCGACTTGCCTGTGCCCATAAGCCGCATTGCGGCCGCCTGCGAGGCTCAGGTTTGTTGCATTCCGTGTTGGGTGGGGCATGGGTTCGGTTGGGGGTGGCGTGTGGTAGGGTGGACTGGGGTGGGGCGGGGTGTGTGTTCTTCACGGCAAAGCGCTCTTGCTACCCTTCGATATCCTTTACATCTAGTGTCCACGTCAATTCTTTATGCTCAAGAGATGAAACGCTCTGAATCGTCACGAGCTACTAGATAAGATGTGTGCATCGCAAATGCTGTAAGGAGGTGTTGCCATTGGATTGGAGTTGGGTGGCTTGGGGTCGGGCGGGCTGGGCTGGGCTGGGCTGGGCTGGGCTTGGATGGGGTGCGGTGGGGTGTGGTGGGGTGCGGTGGGGTGGGGTGGGGTGGGGTGGGGTGGGGTGGGGTGGGGTGGGGTGGGGTGGGTGGGTGGGGTGGGGTGGGGTGGGGTGGGGTGGGGTGGGGTGGGGTGGGGTGGGGTGGGGTGGGGTGGGGTGGGGTGGGGTGGGGTGGGGTGGGGTGGGGTGGGGTGGGGTGGGGTGGGGTGGGGTGGGGTGGGGTGGGGTGGGGTGGGGTGGGGTGGGGTGGGGCGGGGTGGGGTGGGGTGGGGTGGGGTGATGCGCTTTGGTGTGGTGTGGTGTGGAGTGATGCGCTGTGCGCTGTATGATAAACTGTAGTTGGCAGGGCGTTTTTTCTGAATTATAAAGGCATTTTTTTCCACGTTTTTCCTGACGTGCAAAATTGTTTCGGGCGCAGGTGGACTACTACAACGCGACAGCGGGGCGGTGGGAGCCTTTGCTGGAGCGGGTGGTGGCTAAGGGGGACAGGGAGGTGGTCACGCGTCGGGCCATCGCGGACGGCGAAGGGGAAGGCGGAGGGGGTGGGCGAGAGGGGAGGACGTCGTCGATCGCTCGGCTGTCTTGCTTCGAGGAAGACGTGAAAGTGCGTACCGTACTCTAGTTCTTTTTGTGCTTGTTTCTGAGTTCGGCGTTGCTGCTGTATCCGTCAATGAAAGGGCGTGTATATGAATACACATGCAATATAGTAATAGGTCGTGGTTTCGGCAGGAAATACAGTAGGTTTGATATCAATTGTTTCGTCTTTTTAGTTCTTCAAAACCAAACTACACGTGTTGTCTGGCGTAGTTGATCGCTCAGGAGTCTTGCTATTCTCGGTTTCCGAGAAGCTCATCACCAAAGTGTATACGAGCTGGTTCTCACGCGAGTTCGGCGCGTTTGTTCGCCACGCCCTCGACCCTTCCTTTACCCCGCATGATATTTATCACCGCGCGATACCGGGGCATCCTTCAAACATGAGAGGTCACGTGCCTGCTTTGTTTTCTTTTCCTGTTACAGGTTAACGTCACCCACGCCGCGCTAGACGTTATCCTTCGCGCGCTACGGGACTACCGCGAGATCACTGCCGCCGCCACTACTACCACCACCACCATCGTTAGTGGTAGCGGTAGCAGCGGTACCGGTAGTGTTGGTACGAGTGTCAATGGTGGTAAGGGCGACAGAACAGGGGAAGGCGTGTTGGTGTCGGTGTCCGCGCCGGATGCTCGCGACAACACCACCAATGGTGGGGTCGAGGCGGCTGCGGGGGCGCAACAGCAGCAACGGTGAGCAGCGAGGAGAGGGAGAGCTGGCAGTGTCGCCCGGCGGCGAATGCGGCGTGTGTGTGACGATTGTGCACGCGTTTTTCCGTCGATTTTTTTTCTTTCGTTATGGTCGCCATTGCACCGCTACTGCGACGTTCCCGCTCCCGTTCCCGTTCCCGTTCCCGTTCCCGTTTCTGTATGTTACCGTCACCGATGCATTGTTTCTGTTGCGTCGCCGTTCTTTAACTGCGAAAAGTGTCGACCGTCTCTCGCCTTTTTTTTCGCCATTCCCCGACATATTTTTGTTGTTTGCCGTTTTTGTTTTTTTTGTGGCCACAGGTATTCGCCGTTCATCCTCCAGAACAGAACCGGGCTCACGCTGGAGTTTTGGGCACACCAAGACAAAGTTGACAGGTCAGACTAGACTATGGCAGACAATGCTTTGCAGCGATACACTTTTTTATGATTGTCTCCCGCACTACATACCTATGTCGTGCCTTTGGGAAACTGAATGTCAACGACGGATACCATCTGCTGTACGTAAATATGAATATGCATCCCGGTACGTAGTGCATAATCTAACCCTTGGTGACGGTGTTGTTTACAGATACGTAGTATGGAACACCTGTGCCCCCCCTTTCCGACTTGCGACGCCCGCGGGATATCAAGTAAACCCCATACCGAAGAGGAAGCTTGTACGCAGTGTGAGATGACCATTCGGTAGCAGTAGCGAAACAAATTAAAGCGTCCCAAACGCGACGCCGGGAGACGTACGACACAATCGCCGTATGGTACTTGTACTGCTGTGCGCCCTTCCTACACGGTTGGCTCATCTCATATTCCGGTACTTATCGTGTTTTGGGTCGAATCGCTGTGCCTGGGTTTTGAACGGTTTGTTGTTGTTGTTGTTGTTGTTGTTGTTGTTGTTGTTGTTGTTGTTGTTGTTGTTGTTGTTGTTGTTGTTGTTGTTGTTGTTGTTGTTGTTGCTGCTGCTGCTGCTGTTGCTGTTGCTGTTGCTGTTGCTGTTGCTGCTGTTGCTGTTGCTGTTGCTGTTGTTGCTGTTGCTGTTGTTGCTGTTGCTGTTGCTGTTGCTGTTGCTGTTGTTGTTGTTGTTGGTGGTGGTGGTGGTGCTGGTGGTTTTGGTCTTGCTGCTGTTATTGTTTGTTGTTGCTGTTATTGTTTTTGCTCTTGTCGGGGCTGCTGTAGCTGCTCTTCTTCGCGTTGTTGTCGGTGCTGCTGCTCTGACAGCGCATCGGTATAATTCCGATTTCCTGTTCCTGTTCTTGTTCTTGTTCTCGTTTTTGTTGTTGTTCCTGCTCTAGTCTGGGCTACTGTTGTTGCTGCTGCTGCTGGCTGTCAAATCATGCCTGTCATTTTTTGTGTTTTGCTCTTGGTCTTATTTTTGCCTTTTCTGCTTCTGTTGTTCTTGTCACTGCTGCTGCCTCTGGCAGCGTGTCGCGGTTCGTAAAGCGCGGCACTGTTGTCGACGGCATGTCCGACCAGCCTTTCAGTACCTCGGTGGAGGCTAGGAGGAACAGACGGCACGCTTCGTGGATGCTCTCCCTCCTCCTCGTTCCCGACGGCTCTTCTTCTTCCTCGTCCTCCTCCGCGACGGGGGGGGCGGTGGCGGCAGTGGGTGGCTGCCAGGATGCCGCTAACCTCGCAGGTAAAAACCTTTCAATTCACGTGTTTTGTGTGTGTCGCGTGTCGGTGGTTTTCCATGATTGGTTTGTCTTTCTGGGTGGTTGTTCATGCCTTGTGTGTATTGTGAATGTTTGCCCTCATCTCGAACGCGGCGGCTCTTTTTATCATTCTCCGTGGTGGCGGCCGTGGAGGCAGAGGGTGGCGTCGAGGACGCTGTCAACATTGCAGGCAATCGCACCTTGTCGGGTTCTTGGCTTGTTTTCCCTGGCGGGTGTTTGTTGGGTGGACGTTGGCGTGTCTCGTGGGTGGTTACCCATGATTTCCGTGTCTTGCGCGTGGTTGTGCATTGTTTGTGCGTTTTCTTCCTCTTCTTCCTCCACGGCGAGGGCGGTGGCGACAGAGACAGAGGGTGGCAGCGAGGGTGCCGCTGGTCTTGCAGATGAAATTCGTTAAAATCGAGTGTTTGTGCCGCGGGTGTGGGCTTGTCTGGTGGGTGTGTTATGAGTGATTGTGCATGACTTTGTGCTTCTTCTTCTTCTTGTTCTTCTTCTTGTTCTTCTTCTTGTTCTTCTTCTTCCCCCAAAGTAGCGGCAGAGAACGACGGCAAGGACACTCCTAACGTTGCAGGTGTCAAGCGTTGACCGTGGCAAAGCGTGTTGGTTGCTTCGCATGTTTTGCTGAGGGTGTTTTGGTGTGTGTCTCTTGTGCGTGTGCCTATGTCTTCGTCTTCTTCCTCTTCTTTCCCTGCGGGGGCGGTGAGGGCGGAGGCGGAGGCAGAGAGTGGCAACGAAGATGCTGCTAACCCTTTGATAAGAAAAAATCTTCACTCTTTTAACACCTGCAAATGCAGCTGACACTAATTCCAACTACTTCCACCCCAAACCACTGGATGCAGCTCTAGCGTACCGTTTCTGTTGCTTCGCGTGTTCCGCTGAGGCTGTTTGTTGTGCGTGTTTTTTGCGTGTGGGTGTGTTGTGTGTTGCATTCGTGGGGTTGTTTGGGCCCCTCGCGTGTATTGATTGTTAGTTTGTGCCCTTTGTGTAGGGGTCACCTTTGGTGGACGTCTCGTGCGCGCGTGTCGGCGATTAATGGGTGTATGCTCATTGTTTGTGTGTCTGTCCACAAATATGCGTGTCTGTGCGTCTACAACTTGTGTGTTTGTCTGTGACACTGTTACTAATATTGCAGGCAAACGTCGTCACTGTATTTAACGTACAGTGCCGACGCGTCGCGTACTCCGTCGATGATATTTGTTGCCGGCACCGTGGAGCGGGGCGACTTGTGTCTTTTGTGTGTGCTGCGAAACAGTCTACTTGCTCGTTTGTGCCCCATTCTACTTCTATGGGCTTCATAGAAGAAATAAAGGTTTTACAGAAGAAATAAAGGTTGTCTGTTTGCCTTCTTTGTTTTTTATTCATTTCTGGCTTGTACTTGGCTTCGTTTTAGCAGGTCTTGGAGGTGCGCGGGTCGACGGCGCTGAAGGGCAGAGCTTCTTAAACCTCCCCTTGAACGAGACGGGCCGAAGCCTCCTACAGTGTATGCTCGTGATGGAAGGCGTATCGGGGAAGGACGGGGACACGGAGGGGGAGCCCCGGCGGTTACGCAGGTGTGGTGTTTTGCTTGGGATGTTTTTTTGTTCGCAGTACATTTGCAACTATACCCGTAGACTACTTTTTTCTTTATTTTTCCCATCACTTTTTTTTCCAGCTCAACTCGTGAGAGGGTTTCTCCCTCAGAGGCCTGCCGAACAGGCCGGGGTCACAGGTGTGTCCCCCCCCCCCCCCCACGGTACTCGTGTATAGGGTTGAACGTTTTTTCTCTTTCTTTTTTTGTTTCTTTCTTTTTTCATGGTGTTTTTTGTTGAGTTATTTTCTCTTTTTTTCCTACTTCTTTTCACTTTAGGTGTGACGCCGTTTGGGAGGTTTGCCTGGAGAATGGTCGACATAAGGTCACCCTCAGGTCAGCGTTGGAAGTGGTCAACCGATGTGGTTCTCGGCTGGAGGTGCGGTGTTCCACTGACGCATTCGCGACGGCGGGCCTGGACAGGGGGACGCGGAAGGAGGAGGTCGTAGGAGTGGTGAGTTATCGTCGCTGTTGTTATTTTTGCTGCTTGTTGTTGTTAGTGTTAGAAGTACCGGCTTATCAACCGTCTAGAAAGAACTTGCAGCAGCAGTCTATGCTTCCTCTGACATAAGTACAGTCGTTTATGTTTACACTGGCCCTTAACCTTGTCTTATAACGAAATAAAGTTACTTTACACTTGTCTATAAATTCGTTGGAGCTGGTTGGTGTTATCAATGGGTTACCGGTTACTTGCGCCGTGGCTAATTCACCCTCACAACATCCGCAGGGCAAACGAGCGGCCGGTGTATCACGCAGCTTGCAAATATGAGTATTAGTTCGATAAATTTATCGAACTCCCAGTTCACGTGTTTAGAAGAATCTGTTTCAGAATTATGATGTTTTCTCTTTATTTTTCAACATATAGAGCCCCTTTTTAACTTGCGACATCCCCGGGATTTTTCAAGCCAACCACATCCGGAAGAGCGAGCTTGTATATATTATTGTAAAAATGGGAAAATATAGGAAAATAGAAAATATACCAGGTATAGTGTTTGTTTTTGTTGTTGGCCTTGATTCGTATGTCCCAGTAGTAGTATCATCGCGCTGTGCGCGTGCTGTCTCCCTCTTTCTCTCTCTCCACCTGACCGTCTCCCTGTCTCCCTGTGTGTGCGGATGTGCGTTGTCGTTGCGTGCGTGCCGTTCTTAGGTTGGTCCGGGTGGGCGTCTCCCCCTGCCATTAAGATGGAGCCGCGCCGAGGATATCAGGCTCCGCCCGCTGCTTTCCCACGAAGTCAGTAACTCCAAGAACTCGATTTCGGAAGGCCTGGGACAAGCTTTGCTGACTGAGGGCGGGGAGAACGTGGAGGAGGGGGGGGGGGAACAGGGAGCGGGGCAAGGCGTGGGGTACGGATACAGCGATTGCTCGGTGCTTGTTCCAGCGGCCAGGTGGGTTTGACTGGGGGTTTTGTTGACACCGAGGTTGTGTTTCTGGCCTCCTGCGCCAGTGACCTCACGTGTATGGTTTGCTCAGATTCAAATGAGCGGTGTCCGACGTGGCTGTTTTCGATGCTTATGTCTAATCCGTTCATCGATGTGTGATGCCTCGTCCACCTGGCTGTCATCTTGTGTGGTGCAACAGGGCTGGAGCAACGGAGCTCGGGGTGACAATGTCCGTCATCCCCTGGGTAGCCTGCCACCCCTCCACTACCTCCGCCAACACCGCGGGAGAAAGTTCTGCATCTCACCTTAACACCGCCAACACACACAAGAAACCCCTCTTTCTCTTCATGGAGGGGATAGACGTCAACAGCCCCGGGGGAGGGCACGACCTTATCGTCCCCCGGGGTGGTGGCGAGGCGTCCACCCCCCCCGTGGCCGGATCGACGCGACGAGGAAGGGAGGGGAGTGAGGGTGGGGTTGGGGGTTCTGCTTCTGGAAGGAGACGCAGCGACGGGAGCATGTTCTTTTCCAGCACCCCTTCTCCCCCCCCCCCTCCTCATCGTCAGAATTCTGCCTCTGGCTCTTCTTCTCACCGCCGGAAGCTTTCCTCTTCTGGTTCTTCTCATGCGACTAGACGAACTTCTGTACCTTCCGCAGGAACTCCCGCTGCGGCGGCGGTGCTGTCGCATCGACCCCTGGAGGTTGTTGTGTACGCCTCCCTGAGCTTCAGAAACCTTTTGCCTGTGGGGGTGGGTTGGAGGGTGGTGGGAGCGAGGGGAGATGCGGGCGCGCAGGTGGCGGAGGGGACACTGGGGCCGGGAGAGGGAGTTCACGTGCTGGAGGCGAATACCATGGCTATGACTCCCTCTTTGTCGTTCAAGGTACAACCGTTTTTCAGATCTAAATGTACCCCCTTCTTCATTTGAAGTAAGTTCCCCTGAAATGCGCGTGGTGCTTATTTACCCAACCTATATTTGGAGACAAGTACCCCCGAAAAACGGATTCAATGCTGGGAGGGTCACCACTCCGATGCAATAGGGACCCGGCGCTAGTTTTTTTTTTTTTTACCGATAGACCAAGGCTAAGGTGTGGGGGGGGTACCCACTTTGTTTCATCTCTGGATTTGAGCCAGTCGCACGAGTGACTCTGTGCCTCGCTGACGAAAAAACTTTGGGCGATGTGGTTGGCGCAGCAGCGTAGCTTGCCATTTTGTCGCGGATTTTTTACATCGCAAGATTGAATTAGCACGAAAGATTGAGGCCGCAAGAGGTGTGAAACGCGGGGTCACTCGCGCGAGTGACTCCGAGCCACTGCCAATAAAGGCCGAAAAAAAACATAACCCATCCCGCTACCCTAGGATTGGTCCGAAGATCGGTGCGGTTTTCTTTGGTACCCAATCGAAAGCGACCCACGCCTAATGTCAGACTGTTCTTTAGTCATTATATTTTAACCAGGTATAAAATTATTCTTACGACGTCAGCTGTGAGTTCGACGAAGTCATAAAATCGGTCCGAAGATGGGTGCGGGTTTCTTTGTTACCATTTCGAAAGCGACACAAGTGTAATTTCAGGTTGTTTTTTTGGTCGTCGTATTTATTCGGCACTTGGAAGCGCTAAGGTTGCATGTGTAAAGTGTTTGCTACGTAGTGCATTGTTAATAGGGCTACATGGAATACAATCAAACGAAAACGTGTCCTCCTTTCAGCTAAGCTCTCCTGTGTGGCGTCTATGTTCATGTGCGCCTCTACGCTGTAGACCAAGACGAACAAAATGTTCACGAATGGAGAAATAACAACACGTATTGAGAGCCCCCCCCCGCCCTCCCCCGTTTTTTTGTTTTGTGTGTAACCCTACTAATAATGAAATCCAATGGATACCATGAACGTAACCCGCACGTAGGTTCCTGGGTTTGATTGGACGACGCCGCGCCAAGTGGTGGCCGCGGACGGTTCGAGGAGGGGACGCGCCGCCGCCGCCGACCGCCGGGCGCAAGAGCAAAACGCCAATGCACGCGGCCGGAACTCCAGCAGCGCCGCGTCACTGACGGCCCGAGGAGGGGGAGAGGGAGGAGGGGGGTCGTCTCAGAATGTTCCCGGTTTAGGTCTGGAGACCATTCCTTGCCGCAACAAGAGCAACCAGATTCTGTACCTCAGTGTAGAGGCCGCGTCTGCGAGGGTGAGAGCTGTAACTGCGACTATTGGTGTGACTGTTGGTGTAGCCGTTTGTTCAGTTATATCTGTTACTATTATCTGTACCTGTCACTGCACCTGTATCTGTAGGTGGAACTGGAACTGGGGCGTTTTTCTGCCACGATTATCTTTAAATTGATGTGGTATAGGATTGGTCACAATGCTTCATCGTGACGTTTCGTGAGAAATGTAACGTTTGGCAAAAAATATCGCGTTTTGCGATAATATATCTGTTTCTTGTTTTTTTTTCTCGTTAGAAGCGACCCTTACACGTCTAACTTTAACCATTACGTGGCTGTATCTGTCCAGATGAACGGGTGCCTTGTTACGGTCTTCGCCGGGTTTTGGAGCCGCAACCTAACCCTACGTACTCTCGCCTTCTGTTCATTCTTCAACTGTTAACATTATCCGTGTCCTTTGTCTTACTCTGACTCTCCTCGACTTTATGTCTGTGACCTTGACCTTGATCACCGGTGTCTCAGATGAACTCTGTTCTCGTCACAGTGTTCGCCGGGTTCTGGGTCCGCAACCTTAGCGGCCTGCCTCTCACCCTTGGTGAGCCTGTTCCCGCTGGGCTCTCGGCCCTCGAGCTGCAGCAGGAGATGGGGCTCGATCGCCGGGATAGGGCGCAAAGGTAAGACACGACCAAGGCTATGGTCGGGGCGGGGGGGGGGTATTTTTTTCTTATGAACAGTGTAAGCCGCTTCCGCGATTGATTATGTTCCTCGCCCCACAACGGACTTGAAATTGCTTTGTTCGCGCATCGTAGCGACCCAATTCCCTGCGCGCTTATTCGAGAAAATTGCGGACATGAATAGTTTTTTTTTTATTGTATCTGACCCTAGCCTCAACCCTAAGCCTATCCTAATCCAACCCAGCCAACCAACACAGGAAGAATTCCCCCCGTCTCGCACACTGTGTGTGTCAACCATTTGCTAAAAAAGTGGCAAGCTCTACTGGCCGGTGGTGCCTACCACGACGCCGAAGAACACTAGTAAAGAAAAAAAATGGGTAAGCCTCTCGCTCGAGCCCGAACGGTGACAATAAAAACTGCCGCAGGTCTGGTCAAAACCCTCAACGCGAAACGTTCATGGATCCGTGTAGACAACGAATTTCATACAACGTCACCGTTCCGGTTTTCCCCCGTCCATTTTGCCAAAACGCCTCTTGTCTTACTCCTGAGTGACAAACTAAAAACGTTTCTCCTGCGTGTTTTTCCCTTGCACAAAACGCCTTGGTCATTTCCTCTGAGTGACAACTAATATCGTTTCTGCCGCGTGTTTCCCTCGGTCCCCTTTCCCAAAACGCCTTTTGTCGTTCATTTCCTCTGAGTGGCAACTCATAACGTTCTTGCCACTTGTTTCCCCCGGTTCCCTTTCCCTAAATGCGGTTGTCGTATGCAGCCGATAACGCCACCATTAGAGGCATGTTACGGTAGAAGGGGTGGCCTTTTTGTTTGGTTGGGGTTAATAGGTGAGAAGTTCTACACCATGATAGCGCCGTTCTCCAAGAAGAGCCGTTTGCGCACCCCGCAAGAAACAGGTAACATATATAGCTTGGGATTGAAAATACTTTGGACACTTTCTCAGTTGGGAGGGGTACCGTCATCCGGATTATGTTTGCCCCCAAAGTACCTCGTCTACCGGAGCATTCCTTGGTACACCTTTGCCCCAACCCCTTTTATCGAAACGCCTTTTGGGAATTCCGCTGAACTACCAGGTATGGCTCCCTCCCCCTTCAAGAAGACATTCCCTCTGCGGCGTGCTGTTGATAGTGTCGGCCGTGAAGTAAGCCCATGTCGCGCTCTACGTAGTATGCCCATCCCCTTTCAACAGCGTCTTCGTTCGTTTTTCTTCTGACCAGGTACAATTCCATTGCCGTTGCATCTCCTCCCGACCCTCTCTTCTCGCAACGCCGTTTGTGATTTCCCTAGGGACAGGTACAGCCCTTCTCCTCCGAGAGGACATTCTCTCTGCGACGTGCTGGTGTCCGCAGTGCAGTCGGATCAGCACGGCATGTGGGAGGAGGTTTTCGAGCTTAGGTCTGAACGAGGTGGTCACCATGGGACAAATGCTCATGATACCCGGTGGTGTACCGCTCAAGCCAACCCCAAGATGCCGTACACTCAGGTACCGATACTCATGTTGTTGTTGTTGCTGTTGTTGTTGCATTGCCCGGCTAACCTCAACATGCCGTACACTCCGGTACTGATGTTCTGAGACACATTTGGAGTGAGCCTATCCTGTGACCATGGACTAAGACCATGGACTAAGACCATGGGCTAAGAGTATGGCGATGAGTTGCTGTGACCACAACAACAATTTATGATTGGCAGGTGCGACTGCCGAGCGAGCTGTGGAGATGGGAGGGCGAGTGGGCTATCGATCGCTCCGGTGCTGTTGCTCCTGACGCCCCCGGGACAGACGGAGGGGGTTGGGAGAGCTGTCCTAGAAAATCCAAGGGTAAGCCGGGCTTGGTAGGTGGTGGTGTTTGTGATGGTGATGGTCCCGGCGGTGAAGCGGGTATCGGTGGTGCTGTAGGTGGCAGGGGGGGTGGTGATGTGGCTGGGAGCGGTGGGTTTGGTAGGGGTGGAGGTGGTGGCAGTGGAGGGGGTATTGGATATGGTGTTGTTGGTGTTGGTTGAGGGGGGGAGCGTAGTGGTGGCGGTAGAGTTGGAGTTGTTGTTGGTGTTGTTGGTGGTGGTGGAGGTAGGGGTGGAGGTGTTGTTGGTGGTGGAGGTAGGGGTTAAGGGGGACTGTACCAACGGTAGTGGTGGTGGTGATGGTGACGGCGTGGCCAGTAGGGGTGGTAGTGGAGGAGGCGGTATTGGTGATAGAGGTCTTGGTGATGGTGATAGTGGTGGTGTTGGTGGTCGTAGTGTTGTTCGTGGCGGCGATATGTGTCGATCTTTGTTTCTACGTCGGCGGTGTTGTCCGCCCTGCACGATTCAGATTCCCCTACCGTTTTCCTTTATTGTCCACAGGCGGAAACTACGGCAGCAGCAGCTTTTCTCCGTCCCGGTCTTTCAAGCTTTCCGACCCAATCTGGAGGCGGCGGTGGGTGCGTCGACGCGTTCCCTGCCGACCACAAGCAGCGCTCGGGACAGATTCGGTACCAACATCGGTGAAGGATTCGGTTCAAGCGTCGGTCAAGGATTTGATGGAGACTTCCCTGAAGGATTCGGGACGTGCTGGGGGTTCAGGACCAGGTAAAATGAGTATGCCCTGTCGTTTCGTTTGCAGTGTGCGTGTCATTGCCCCATCGCGACCGGTCTTGAGGTGGCCGAGGTCGCAGTGCTGCTGTGGGTTTGGTGGCAGCAGGTCGCCGTGCCTCTGTTGTTTTGGTGGCCTTGCTGCATTGTTCGATTGCTGCGCTATTCGGAATTCGTTTTTTTGTTCTTGTTTTTGTCGTCGTATTTCAAATTTGAACGTACGCGACCGACAGCTAGTAGGAGGCTTCTTGCCTCATATACCTCTTTGCTAGTATTGGTCCTTATCCTGTGTGCTAAAGCTACACGGACTTCCTTTATTTAAAGTGCACACGATCACCGATCCCTACTTGATGATGTAGATATTTTAGGGGATATCCGTATGGTCTAGCTCATGTTACCGTCTGGGAGCCAGACGATCTGCATGATCTAAGATTTTTTTCCAGGGTTGGGTTTGTACTTCATATATGCAGATTCTGCACAACATATCCCAACGGCACACACATGATCTGGAGATGATATATATGATCTGTATGATCTATATGATCTATATGATCTATATGATCTATACGATATATATCATCTAGACGATCTAATGATCGACATGACCCAGATCGTGATTTGTCCGAGGTGTGTAATAATAGTAAATGTACATAAATGCATCTATCCTGTGTCTTGTATATGCAGGCAAATCCGTGATCTACCAACCAGCGGCGAGCCTGATCACGAACAGAGGCTTTGCTCTAGGACAGGAAGGCTTAAAGGGGAAGGGGCAGGAGGGAGGGGAGGAGGATGAGCGCCCCACTGGAGCCGGGCTGTGCGTGAGAGTGGACGACTCGGCCTGGTCACGAGCGCTCAACATCGCGGTTCAAGGAGCGGGTGGGCCTTTCCAAGTAAGTTTGTTACGTCCGATAGATTATATGTTCTCGTGTCGTGTATCCATGCTTTTCTTTCATATCTTATATGCTGTTTTTTCCATGACGTATTTTGTATCCGCGACACACGTGATATACAGTAGTTTGTAACTGGGCATGGGTGAGGACAGTCGACGACCCAGGTTGGTCGCGAGCTACTGTTTAATGTTTTTTGCGTTTTTTATTAGTTTGAGACTCGCACGCGCAGTACTAGCTATCCGTACGTCACTACGTATACTGTACAAGGTGGGCTTCGCCTCGGCCGGCTGACGCCCGCCTGCGTTTCCGCGCGTGGCCGTATCGGTTGGGGATGTCATAGGCAAGCAGAGGCCGTGATTGCAACATTGCGTACTGCCAAGCGGTGCAAATTTAATAATGGTTGAGTGCAGAGAAATAACGCGGATCATCAAGAAACACACACACTCCCGTTTTTCGTAGCTGTTTGTACAGCAGCAGCACGATCGATCACCCGTCGTATGACGGCGGCCGCAACAGCAGTACAAGTATATACAGCAGCAGCCGTACTGCTTGTACATGTCAATACAACAACAGCAAGCAGTAGCGGCAGTACAACGACAAACGACAATCCGTAGAAAATGCAGCATACATAAATATGATGGTGCTACGTTTTGCGCAGAAGCAGCAAGCATCCAGGAAACAAAAAATCTCGTCCGACTGTTACTTGCAGTAGCTAGACACGCATCCGAGAGCTACTTTAGTTGTGTTGACATTTTCTAAGCAAGAATTAAACAAAGAATAAACACGCGCAAGAACAAAATGGGAGATGGAGGGCATGCCGGGGGTCGCACTCCGGCCATCAAATTCGTACAAAATAAATGGGAAAAAACGTGTACGTCGTACCTGTAAAAGAAAAAGGGAAACGAACGCCGTGCCGGGGTTATTGAACCTACATGATGAATGTGCCGTTGCCTAGTGTTTATACTCGTTCGTAACAGCAGCAGCCGCCGCACAACTCTCATGTCTGTGTAATTGTAACAGCAGCATCAACAGCAGCACCAGCAGTTCGAAAAACAGCAAGCAGTATCCTTATTTTATAATATACGCTAACGTCGTGGTTGTGACGTTCAAATGAATCTTTGAAAATATCTTGGTTCCCCAAAAGCTGCGATTCCCGAGCTTCACTCGGCCTCCCGCGGCCTCGCGGTGCCGCCACGTCCCATCCGCACAGCAGCAATACGACGTGACGGCGAAAGAACGCGCGTCGGTGCCCCACCTCGGCGAGGGGGGAGCGTGGAAATCGCCCTCCCGGGGACGGCTCGCTTGGCCCCCGACGTGCCGGGGAATAGTAAACAATTGCAAATCCCGCCCAGCCCGAGAGCATTGTAACCAACGAATCGGCTGCTGCTCGCCTGTCAGGTATATTGCTCTACGTACTGCTGCATTGCTGTACTGCAGTACTGGGTAGGTCCGTGGGTGGATGGTGGGTGGTGGGTGGTGGGTGGGTGGTGGATGGCTCGCTCGCTTCCCGAGATGGCCGAACATCGTCAAAAAATGAAACTCCCCCCGTTTGCTTCCTGTTTCATACAAGGTCCTCAAGAACCAACCAACTAACTGCTCCCCGCGTACCAGGTGTACTGCTGTACGTACTGCTGCACTACTGTACTGCTGTATGTAGTAAAGGTTTGGTCGGTGGGTGGGTGGACGGTGCACTGCGTTATCCGTGGTGGGTGGGTGGCGTGTTATTATTTTGTCTTTTTAGTACTTACATACAGAGGATGATACAGCACCAATTTTTTTTTTTTTGGGTGCAGGTGTACTGCTGTACGTACTGCTGCACTGCTATACTGCTGTATGTAGTAAAGGTTTGGCCGGTGGGTGGGTGGAGGGTGCACTGCGTCGTCCGTGGTGGGTGGGTGGGCCGTTCCGTACGTGGGAGTCTTTTTTCGTCCTGTGGGAGATGAACCTTTTTTGTGTTTCTAAAATACCGGCCTCCCGCTGGTGCTTGGGAGTACCACCGTCCCCACTGCTGCACTCCTCTGTCCTTTACTACCGTACATACTGCTGCACTGCCGTACTGCTGCCGTGTTATTATTTTGTTATTTTAGTACTTACATACAGAGCATGATACAGCACCAATTTGTTTTTTCCGCCATCCCGGCCGGCAACTAGCAAACTTCGGGAGTACCACTAGTCCAGTATAATATGCTTACACAATACTGGCACAGCTCTGAGTAGCCGGCGACACAGCACACAGCTTGTTTGTCAAGATACCTGCTCCGTGCCCTGCTACGAGTACTTACCTAGGGCTACTTTTACAAGTACACCTGGTATAGCACAGTAGCCCGTGTTGTTGCTTATTGCGTCACCTGTCTAGCGATACTACGTACTACTGCTGGTTATTACTGTAGCTAGCGATACATATCAGATCGACGGTGTTCAATAGCGTCCGATGATCGACAGATGGCTACTGCTGTGGTAACGTACCAATATTTTCGTCGTTTGTTCATTGGTTACCTAGTGTGGAGAAGTTGGATACCTTTTCCTGTAGCTGGTAAGCTACAGAGCAACTTTCTATGAGCGGGGCTCGAACGAGCTTTGCTTTGGGTGAATGCCTAGGTGCTTGCTGTATAGGTCCCCCTTTCCTTGCAGAAGGTCAGGTGAAATGACCCCGCCACCGCTGGCGTTCAAGGTACACCTATATCGCAAACGATGTGCCGCGGGTGTAGTGTTCGACATGTAGATCTGCATACGTGCGAGGCGTTGCCCTACGAGGACCTATTTCGACTACGATCACAGTCGTTTCCACCTGAAGTGTCTCTTATTTCGACGCGCCGTAGCTCCGTACATCATGAATGCGTGTATCGCTCGATAGGTATATTTGCTTGATGTTCTTGGCTTTCAGAAAACGCTACCAACTCTGGTGAACTCAAAAGTCCTAGTGTACAAGCTGTCCTTACCGTGTAAGTGTTTTTCAGCATGTTGGCGGGTTTTTTTCTGTTACTGCTGCTGCTGCGAGCCCGCCCATATGTTAGTTTCAGCGATTAGTCGTCGATGTTGTGTCCGCATTTTATAGTTTTAGCGATTCACGATATTCATGTAACAAAAAGAGAGTAAGTAGTAGTATGTACGACCCCCTTAAATAGTTTCTAAATGCTCCATTAAGTTGAGAAACTACAACATTATGTGCCCATGTACCGGTAGCATATAGCCTTATCGCCAGCAGTGTTGTGTTCTGCGCGATTGTGCACATCCGATTCCTGCCCCTCGTATGTTTCATACATCGTTGGAACGATTGGTTGAACGCAAATGGCGGAGCGGCCGGTTCTGATCCCTAGCATATATGTACTGTCGAAGTGGGGGAAAATCTGTGAAAACATGCCATACGTGAAAACGTGAAAACTAACCGTGAGAGAACCTGGCGACGAAAAGAAAAACTGTGAATAAATAGTTTGAAAACGTAGCATGAACAATGCCGTGGCTATGGTCTAAATTACCGATGAAAACATTGTGGAGTACACGACGAAATAGCACTCTTAGTATTAACGTTTCGCGTAACACTGCCTTTTTTCACATGGAACTCCAGGTTCCGGGAGGGCGATGGCCGGGGCTGAAACGTCCGTCTCTTACCACGACCAACCCCGTGGGCGCTAGAAAAACTCTCCTACACCGTATCGGCAGCCGGCACAAAGCTAAGGCTAATACCACCGCTATCGCTAGCGCTCAAGCCAGCCCCGGTGTTGGTAGGGGAGGGGGCGTGTGGGGGGAGGGCGACGTGGGTGTGTACGAGCTGGCGTACGATGTCCGGGTAGCGCCTGCCCCGTGGAACCGCACGAGGGTTATCACCATCGCGTCAAGGTGTGTGTGGGTGGGTTGGGTTGCAGGCTAGTTGCGCCGTCCAACCTTGGAGTTTTGCGTCGGATACGTTTATCACGGATGAAGGGGTTTTCATTGGCATCGGCTAGCTTTGCTGGTGGTGTTGCTTATGTTGTCGTGGTTGTTGCTGTTGCTTTTGTTGCTATCGTGGTTGTTGCTGTTGTTGGTGGCGGTGGTGGCGGTGGTGGTGTTACTGTTGCTGATTGCTGCTGCTGTTGCTGTTTCTGTTGTTGGTGTTTGTTGTTGCTGTTGCTGTTACCGTTGCTGCTGCTGTTATGGGTGGTGTTGTCTTCCATCGGTGTTTTGTGGTGCGCGGCCCCGATTGGTGGAACGGATATCAACCGTGTGTTTGTGTTTCTCCTTTCTCATTGGCCAGGTACACGGTGATGAACCGATGCGACTGCTTGCTGGTCGTCAGCCAGTACGGCAGTGACGTCAGCATGGAGCTCGAGCCGGGGGAGTCACGGCCTCTTCACTGGGCCGACGGCAGGCAAGGCAGAAACTCCCTTCTCCACGTCTGTAGGACACCTCGATAACCTACGTTCACGACAGCAGATATTGGTCAATGCTACCTACGCGGTGGTTAACTTTGTGTGGAACGCCGGCCGCCTTAATAGCAAGCCTCGGTGATCGATATCGTCTCGCCGGCATGTCTTGAAAAAGATATGAAGGGCATAAGTTTTTTCGATGAGACGCGCTGTTCACTGCAGTCATACGATCGTACGTATTAGACACTGCATAATAAAAATAATACGGTATCGTGCTAGTCTAGACGTGTTGCGAACGAGATGGTTGATGTTGCCTGCACGACGGTTGATGTTGCCGGCACGATGGTTGATATGTCCTACACGATGGTTGATGTCTACCAATACACGATGGACACAATCATATACAGTATCAGTGCGCACAATGTTTGTGAAGATCCAGGGGGGGTCATATATCTCCACAAATCTATACATGTGTAAGAACGCGCGGCCGGAGTATCACGCAGCTTGCAAAGCTGGCTGTCGACCCTTTTACATTTGACCGAATGCAGCTGATGTCATCAACCCTATTTTATATAAGATATATGGTTGCTTACCTTAATTACATCACTCCGCCACAGCCTGGAAGCGACCTTGTCCGTGAGCGTGGCCGCTCCTCGTGCCGCCGAG
The DNA here is from genome assembly GCA_012845835.1 of Undaria pinnatifida. NCBI lineage: Eukaryota > Phaeophyceae > Laminariales > Alariaceae > Undaria > Undaria pinnatifida. Next base: position 957,165 of record JABAKD010000017.1, on the reverse strand, counting down.
GGCTCGGAGTTGTCTCTGATGGGGTGGAGCGGGCCCGTGGGCATTGGAAACATCGGGAAGTTTCCCATTTGCATCCGCCCGATGCCGGGGGGGGCTGCGTTGCCCGGTGAGCATGGCTGTAGAATGACTAGCTGATAGTCGCGGACGAGCTAGTAGCTGGCTGCGATACATGTGGTACATATGAAAAGGCTAGCTACTAACCGTAGTTGGCTGCGATACACGTGGTACCTTTTATGAGTAATGCCTTGCGGTGACCTGCGGAGTTTTTTCTGCGTTTTCCTGCCTGGCTGGTATGTTTGCGGCGAGCGATTTTTTGTTGTTGTATGAAGGGCACACGCTACGGCAAAGGTGCCCCAATTGCTTATTGGCTCACCACTTGAGGTCAAAACAGGCTGGTTCACGTAAAAAAAACAATTTCTCTCCCCGGCGAAGGCCGCTCGCAATATCCAGTCGAAGGGTGAATATTTGGTATCATACTGACCCCCATGACCAATGGAAGAGAATGACATGGCCAGATTTTTTTAAACGGCCTCGGGCTGTCTCCAGTACGAGCAAAACATGTTTCGATCAATGACAGGCCTTCATATTCTTCAATAACATTCAGGCGGAGGCGAGAAAACAAAGTGCGCCGGATTTTGCACGAACCGGTTAGAGGTAGGTATTCCACGGCATGTCTGTGAAAACTCTCGCAGAATAAATGGAAGATCTGACCGGCCTGTGTTCACCATTAAGCAGGATCTAGCGAAAAGACTGGATCCTACAATAAAACCAAGTGATTTTGAAGGAAATAACGTATCTTACTCATTTTTGCGCACAAACGTCCGAATGTCCACGCCGTTTTAGATAGACCCTGAATTTTTGCACACGTGTTCGACATGCCCATCCCGAGGCCCGACCTCCGTTTTTTTTTTTTCTTCTATTTCGCCGAAAAAAATGGTCTAAGGTGGGCCAAATTTTCCAAAAAATCTGAACTGACGAAAAATCGCACAAGAAAAAAACAGAAAAGTAACAAAACGACAGGTGAGGTCTTCGCAATGGAACGTAGAAGACGCGTGCAACATTTCACATTCTGAACCGAAAAAACGGTGTGGACATTCGCCGGGGAATACATCTGTTTTTTTAACGTGATCCAGCCTGTACCTCACCCCATACATAGCTGGTTTTAAGTAACTTGAAAATGCAATCCGATGAGCAGACCCATGGCCTATATAGGTGTCCAAGCAAATGGTATTGCAAAATAGGAATCAAATTCCGACGATAGTGAGTAAGGAGGGTTAATGAGTGTCTTAAGTCATCCAGAAAGAAATATAGTACTAGCCAAAAAAGTGCTAGATCTGTCGCGGCGCGCGCCGAAGACAAATACGAAGAAGTCAGTTGTGTGGCCTGCGTCGCCACCCAACAAACGACTTGCCGTGGAGTCCAGCCAACTCACTAGGTTACCGGTGAGGTTTTCTTTTGTGGAATTTTGAGGCGTTTCGTAACCAACCGAGCTTAGTTGCGAATGCGAAGACCTTTTTAGTATATGACTTCGTATTATTTTCGCTCGAATCCTGGATTTAGTCGGTGCGTAGAGAGGCTTTTTGGTAAAGCTTTGAGGTGTTTCGTAATCGTTTCTAGTTGTGAATACTGCGAAAATATTACAGTGTAGTGGACGCTGGTCTCAATTAAGCCGATGCCGAGGGGAGCTTCATTTCCCGGTGAGGGTGTCTAGGTCTGGGTCCACAAGAAGGCGCTATTTGGTGATTGTTTCAGAATTGGTAACCGCCGTGTTTGTACCTCTCTGACTGAAACCTCGCGATCTCGTTGACCGAACCGCTCGACCGTTTTTTGTTGCTGATGTTTTCCGTTGTCGTGTACGTTAATCCGTCGGCAGCCGACATGCCAATGCCAAGGGGATCGCCACCGGCCGGTAGAGCCGCGAGTAGCAGCAGCTCCACGCCCCTGTCATCTCCAGTTCGAGGTCGGTCGGTCGTTTCTGTGTTCGTTTTCTTTTTTCGCTTTTGTTTCGGTAGACGTGTTTACTTTTCCCGGCGTTTTGGTGGACCTTCAGCGACATTAGTTGTAAATACCAGGAAATAGTTTGCTAAAGCAACTCCTGCTCCACGTCGCGTTCGTCTCCAGCTCGAGGTGGGTTGGTTGGTCGGTCGGTCGGTCGGTCGGTCGGTCGGTAGGTAGGTACGTCGGTCGGTCGATCGGTCCGTGCTTTTTTCTCTTTTTTTTTGTGGATGTTAACCCCTGTAAAAGTGCGCCTGCGTTTTTGGAGAAACACTGCTTGGAGGTGGTGTGGTCAATTTTGCCGTAATCAAGGGAAAACTGAAATTGCAGTAGTACATTTGTCTGTTCATGGCCTACATGTCCCCCCGCCCCCTCCTCACATTCCCGCCTTTTTTTTTTTGTAGTAGACCTGGGGCCTATGCCCGTAGATGGAGCAACTCGCGCCCTCGTCGAGGGCAATAACACTGTAGGTATTCTGACAATCTAGTATGTCTCCCGCCCCCCTTCCCCTGTTTTTTCACGCCTTTTTTTGCAATTGTAGGAGGCGTGGAACCTTTGCCCGTGGTCGGCGAAAATCGTGTCCTAACTCTCCGCCGCCGCCCCCCCTCGTCGTCTGGCTTTTGTTGCAGGAGACCTAGAGCGTAGCCCGTAGTCAGAGGAAACCGCATCCTTGCCCCACATCCCTCTCATAATCCTGTCTTTTTGTTGTAGGAGACCTGGGATCTATGCCAGTAGTTGGAGAAAACCACGTCCTTGGCTAGGAAGGCAACGTTGGTCGGTATTCTGATGCCACCCCCCCCCCCCCCGCTTCCCTCCCCCCCTTCACATTCCCGTCTTTTCTATTTTTAGGAGACCTGGAGCCTATGCCTGTAGTTGGAGCAAACCGCGTCCTCGGCGTGGAGGTTAACATTGGCAGGTATTCTGATGGGGCTGCTGCTGATGAGTCGGAACGGCAAGCTGGGGGCGGCGGTGATGGCGATGGCTCAGGGGGCGGGGTTAGGGGTGGCGCTCAGGGTTTCCGCTCTTCTGCTGTACAGGTGGGGATTGGGGATGGTGGTGGAGGTGGTGGTGGCGGTGGCTGTGGTGGTGGTGGTGTTGATGTTGGTGGTGTTAGTGTGGTTGGTAGTGGTGGTGGTTGTGTTGGTGTTTATGGTGGTGGTTTGTCGGACGGAGTTGGGGGTAGGTAGCGCTCAGGGTTTCCGCTCTTCTGCTGTTCAGTTGGGGGGGGTGTGGGTGGTATTGGTGGTGATGGCATGGCTCGGTGGGTGGGGTTAGGTGTATCGCTTAGAGCTTCTTCGGTTCTTCTGCTCTTCAGGTGGAGGTGGAGATGGTGGTGGAATATGCCTGTATTGTGACAACAGACTACTATTGATATGTTGATATGACAAAACAACAAAACACCGAGGCCAACTTGGTAATTGAAGGATAAAAGTAGAGGTCTCTTTATCGGGCCGGTATGTGCCAGCCAAAAAATACCGGCAGCATATCGGACACGACACCGACATTATTGGGTATAGCACCAATGCTGGTAATGAATAACGGGTTCCAGACTCGCAAGCAGTTTCACCGGCGTGATATACGGCAATAGACATTATTCAACCCGCCTTATTTGGAAATCCGCACGGCATTTGTCATAATTCCACATGTTCCAGGTGATTTTCCAGGAGGAGGCGTGGGGAACAGGGGACAGGTTCCCCACCTACCGCCTGGAAAACCACACCAACTCCAGGATGTTCTACGGGCAGGTATGCGGAATGTGGGGAGGGGGTGTTGTTACTGACGCTGTTGGCTGGTGATGGTGGCGGTACTCGTTGTGGTGGTGGTGGTGGTGGCTGCAGGTGGTTGTGGTGACAGCGGCGGTGGTGTTTGGTGTTTGTATTAGTGATGGCTGGGGTGGCGCTGATGGTTGCGGTGGTGGTGCCGTGGGGTTGTCTGGAATGACTGTTGTACTCGTAAGAGGCCGATCTTTGTGGGCGCGTAGGGCCTCTTTTGGCCATAATATACTGGTTTCACAGTGTAAGGGTGATCGGTCGTGCGAACAATCCAGGGCCTCCTCCTCGCATCTTTGCAGGCAGCCAGAGGACGTAGACTTGACGTAGAAACACAATTTACACTGGAGACACGCTCGCTATGGCCCCTCTGCCCCCCCCAAACCCCTCCCCACACCCTCCCTCTTATTCCCCCAACCCCTCACCCGACGCCCTCCTTCAGTTTGTCGAACCCCTCCCCGCTCCCCCGCCCATCCCCAGTTCCACCCTCTGTCCTTCCCGAATCCCTCTCCCGAAATCCCTCGTCCATTCCAGCTAAACCAACCCCCTCCTCACCCCCTGCTGGGGTTGGCGTCGATTGGCAACGCCGCTGTAAAGCACGCCTCTCATGACTTTTAAAAAAACACCGGTCACAAGATATCCGCTTTTTGCTTCTGTTTTTGATGTGGTGGCGGTAACTGAGAGGGTCGATTTATATCACATTGTGCGGAATGGAGAACCTTGAAACTCCGCGTAAGGGCGATGGTATCACGTAGTTGTGCATAGTAAGTCACCCGCGAGGCAGTTGCATAGTATCTCCGCTGCTGCCTCCGAAAGTGACCCCACCAGAAGACAAATGCACTAGTTCGAGGCTATCATCCATACGCAAGGAAGCACGCACAAGGTGCGGAAGTCCGCCTCGCAAGTGGTTTTTAGTAGCATGCAGCTCACCTCACGGCGATTCGCGCTTGGAGCACGCGAGGCCTGCCTGGCCGGTGAAAACCCGACATGCTCCTTCCCGGCATTGTAGGGATGCGAGGGACTAAAAGCTATGGTCATACGACTACGAACCTGCAGGAATGAGCGCACCCCCTCCCCCCGATTCCCCCTTTTCCCCCGAAACCCACTGGTTGGACCACAAGACTTGAGTCCCGAGGCCGGTCCGTAGGACGATTATACTTGAACGTACCCACCCCCTCTCTAATTCCTATATTTTCCACGGTTCACGTTGGTTGGTCCACAGACGTCTGTGCCGGGGCCGGGAGATGCCCTCCCCCCCGGTCGATCATGCCTCTTTGGGTGGGACCAGCCCTGTCCGGCAGAGGAGAGGGCGCAGGGAGTGCTCAATCTTAGTTTGATGCTGGCGCCGGAGCCTTTGAGTTCGCCGGAAGGAAAGAGGTTGGCCAAGACGCTCAATATAAGGAAGCTGGGGGAGAAGGTTTCGCTGAGCACCATGCGCGGGAGGTGAGAGGAGGCTTCCTTTTCCCCCTCTTTTTCCTTTTGTTGTTATTTTATTGTTGTTCGTGCTGTTGTTCGTGTTGTAGGTGGTGGAGGTAATGGTGTTGGTGGTGGCGGTTGTGGTGTTTCCATGCCGCTGTGGTTGTTAGCGCTGGTACCTCTGTGGATGTTGGTGTTGTCGTTCACGCTGATCGCTGCGCTGTTTCTGCCACTGCTGCTGCTGCTGTTGCCGCTGGTGTTGCTTCTTATTGTGCCGCGTTGTTGCTGCCGCTTCTGTTGCTGCTGCTGCTGGTACCGTTGTTGCTGCTGCTGGTTGTGGTACTGTTGTGTCTGCTGCTGACGCTAGTTTTCGCCGCTGATGTTTCTCCCGCTGGTTTTGATTCTACTGCTGCTGCTGCTGTTGCCGTTGCTACTTCTTCTGCTGCTACTGCCTCTGCCTCTCATGCTGCTGCTGCTGGTGGTGGTAATTTTGCTGCTGCTGCCGTTTCTGTTCCCGCTGCTGCTGCTGGTACTGCTGTTGCTGCTTGTTGTTTCTGCTGCTGATGCTGCTGGTGCGGCTGCTACTGCCTTTTGTTGTCGCTGCTTCCGTCGGTGCTTTTGCTGCCGTTGCTGCCACCGCCCACACGTGTCGGGTCTCTTCACTGCTTCTGCTGCTACTGCCTCTGCCTCTCATGCTGCTGCTGCTGCTGCTGGTACTGCTGTTGGTGCTTGTTGTTTCTGCTGCTGATGCTGCTGGTGCTGCTGCTACTGCCTTTTGTTGTCGCTGCTTCCGTCGGTGCTTTTGCTGCCGTTGCTGCCACCGCCCACACGTGTCGGGTCTCTTCCTCTGGTTTCTGTTGCTGTTGCGGCCGCTGCTGTTACTTCTGCTTCTGCTGCTGTTGATGTTGGCGCTGGTGTCGCTACTGCTGCGAGGTTACCTTGCCGCTTTTTCGACAACATGGTTGGCATACTCTTTACATATACCCTAACCCTAACCCCAACCTAATGAAACGCAACAACCAACCATTGTATGCAGGGTGAAACCCCCTTCGTCTCGTAGACAGCAGCGTGCGTCGATCATGTTGTCGGAACAGTGGTAAGCTCTACTCACTGCTGCTGTTATTGCCACTGCTCCTGCTGCCGCTGTTGCCATCATCGCAGGGTGGAGGTGGTCGTTGAGCCGGACGGGCCGAGCAAAGTGGTGCGCATGTACAACAACACAAACTTTTTCTCCGGCCTGCTGTCTCCACCCGAAGCATCACCAGCGTCGACCGCACCGTCATCGCCCTTTACCGCCTCCACTGTGACGAGGAAAACCGTCACCCATCGTTCACTGTTGGGCGCCCCGGACACCTACTACGGTGCACCCAGGGACAGGTAGGGTACTGGGTTTGCGATAGATAGGTACCTGGAATTTGTTTTCGGATTTTATCTTGGTTTGGTTGTACTTTTTTGGGTTTGTGGGCCTCCCAGGGACAGGTGGGCACTACTGTTACAATAAATCGTGCTTTATGGAGAATTCGTTCTATTTTTGTTCTGTTTGGACCATTGGGGGTTGTGTGTGTTTGGAGGAATCGAAGCACGCTCGGTTCCTTTCGATAGAACCCAGCTCAGCCACGGGTCCCCCACCAACCCGCCAACCACCCACCCCCACCCCCACTCCCTTCGTCCCTCATGATGACCCCTCCCACCGCTCGCAGATCGCCCTCTCCTGCCAGGGACGGTCGTCGAAACCGGAAGGACGGGAATACAAATGCCAATGCGAACGCGGCAGCAGTGGTGTCCGTTTACCCCCCCCCTGTCCCTTCTAGACCGAGCCTCCGGCGAGCGACCACGAGTCCTCCGAATCAGTTGCTCGGCGCTGCGAGTGCCGGCGCTTCTGGTGGCGGTGGTAGTGCCGGTGGTATTGGTGCTAGTGGTGGTGCTAATGCTGCTGCTGTGGCGGCGGCGGCTTCTGCTATTGGGTCGGGGGGGGTGCCCAGCGGCGCGGCGCCTCGCCACCCGGGAGCTGCACGACCTTCACATAACCATCCGGCGTTTTTGGTGGCAGGGGACGGTTTCGAACCATCCCCTATTGGTGGCTCCCGGATAGGCGACGGTTTCCCGGAGGTGTCGCTGACGGAGTTGCACGTGTTTTGTAGGGCGGTGCGTGTTTCTGTGGTGGATGGGGAGAGGGGCGAGATAGTGCTGGGGTCGCTGGAGGGCATGTCGATGAGCGTGGCGGCAACGGAGGACGAGGTGGAGGTTAAATTTAACCTTGCCAGTCTGCAGATCGACAGCCACATGCCTGGGTGAGGAAGGATGGGGGGGGGGTCGCAAGGGAGGGAAGGGGGGAGGGAAGGTTAGACGAAGGGAGGGAGGGAAAGCGTAGGGGGGAGGAGAGTTAACCAGCTTGGTCGTGATACAGTTAGCGTTGTTTTAAGCGTCACGGCAACGGAGGACGACGTGAAGGTTAAATCTTAACCTCGCCAGTCTGCAGATAGGCAGCCACACACCTGGGCGGGTAGGCGCTGGGGAAGGGCGGGAAGGACGGAACAGTATTTTTGATTTTATAATAAATAGTAGTATGGTGTCAGCTGTAACTTTTCCGCTGTCGATAATCAACGTTGTAAGCTGTCCGAGTACCCCGGTCACGCGTTTTCTAGATTAAGGTGTATATTAGACCAGGGACTTTTCCCCCCGTTTTGCTTGTGGTTGGTTCTAGTTATTATTGCATCCCGTTTCGCCGCGTTTCATCCTGCACCCCGTCTTTTTGTTTTGGCATTCCAGGACATCTTTCCCGGTTCTCCTCCAGCCCGTAAGGTCTGACCACAGGGGCGGTGGGACAAAGTGCGTTCGGTTCGCACTCGTTGCTGCTCCACGCGTGAAAAATGTCACCTACATCAAGGTGGGTTCACGGAGGGGGGGTGATCTTAATAGGCGTTTTAACATAATTTTCTATAATGTTTTTACGACTTGGCCCTTTGGCAAATGGTTGGTACTCGACTACTTTTTTCAACCCCTGGCGGAAAATGGTTGTCATCTACACTGTGTGCTATAATGGCTCCTCATAAAACTCATGAAATGCCTTGGTTTTGAGGAGTTTTTCAGGCGGTGGAGGCTTTAAGGGAAGGGTTGGTGTTAACCCGCTTTAGAACTCCCCACGTGTTTGGGGACAGATTGCTTGGAGCTACGAGTGTCCAGGATATTTTTTCAGCGGTGTCAAGTGCGTTGCAATCATTTTGTCGAGGCTGGGGCATTTCGAGCGGTGTTACGTTTTGTTCACCCTCCCGCGAACGGAAGTGTTTGTTTTTCCTTGCTTTTTTAGACCATACGGCTTCAGTCGGCTCTATAGAAATGATTTTCCTGATTTTCTCCCTCTATTAATAGTGGCTGCTTTTTTGGGCGTAGATATATATTTTTTTTAATACCTTTTTATTTTATTTGTTGGCACACCTGCTGCCGTAGTGTTGATGACTTCGACTTGAGGCTGGACGAGGGCATTATCATCCTGTCTTTGTTGGGTTCGTGTCATGTCTCATGTTATTTATTTTCCCGACTCACATGCTGTGTCTTAAGCAACCAACAACGAAGACGTAATTGTTTGATTGCTATTATGTATCTGCTGTGTCTCTACTCGACAAACGAAACGAAAAAAAGCTGGCTAGTCTGAAGGTTCAGGAGTTCGACTTGAGGCTGGACGAGGGCATGGTTAGATGGGCGCAGGGGCTGGCAGACAGGTTGATGTGGACACTCGTGGCTGAAGGGAGGGCGGACGAGATGGAAACCTGGCGGCTTCCAGAGGAGGCGTTCTGCTCCTCGCAGGTGATATTTTGGTGTTTGACGTTTTGGTGTTTTGATGGCTTGATGGTTTGACATGCTGGCGTTTTGATTGGCTGGTCTTGATGATTTTTTTTTAATTTTTCGTCTTAAGATTTTGTGACACGTACTGGCGATGTTTTTCCTTTCTTTGTCCACCTGTTCGATTTGATAAACGGTAGTCTTAACCTCGTCGTATCTCGTATGGTTCTATCTACTTTCACTAAGTCTCCCATCACCTCGTCTCTTCTGATATACTCTTATCTGATCGAGTCATATATAATCCTATCCTGCCTTAATTGCGGGTGAGCAGGGGCGTTGCTCTAAGGGGGGCGGGGCCGATTTAAAGCGGACGACAGTTCGATTGACGGAGGCGGAAATCCTTTGGGCGTGTCGTGTCCCATAGTGTCATTGATTTTCTTGGGTGATGTTGTCTTGCACTTTTTGTTTCGTGTGCTTCGAAGAATTATCTTGTCGTATATTACCTTATCTTCTTGTTTCCCATGTTGTGTTGATCGCGGATGACCAGGGGCGTCGTTCCAGGGGGGGCGACCCCGGCGGGAAAGCCGGCGGGAGTTCGATTGGCGGAGGCGGAAACCCTCTGGGAAGGGTAGATTCGCATGGCCAGAGAGCGTTCGTTAGCCGTTACGTCTACCTCGAGGTTTTCCAGGTGGGATAAAAGGCGCGTGCTTGCGACGTTACCGCTTCCCGTAATGAATTTACTAACTTGATTCATAGAATGCTCCGTCACGCCAACTTTTTACTCATTTTCCCGTCCGTTTCATGACTTAAACTGGCACAGGTGTCGAGCGTGAAGGTTAGGCTTTCCCTACAGCGTGCGAAAGATAGTCATGACACCGTTTACGTGGGGGTCAAGCCGGGACAAATGCTCTTGGACCTCATGATGAGAATGGACAGCGCACACATCAAGGTGAGTTGACGCGTGGTTACATTGGTTGGTTGGTGGGATTGGGTTGATTGGGTTGATTGGGTTGATTGGGTTCGGTTGGTTGGCTGGTTTATGTTGATTGGGTGGTTGGGTTAGGTTGGGTTGTTGGGTTGGGTTGGGTTGAGTTGGGTTGGGTTGGGTTGGGTTGGGTTGGGTTGGGTTGGGTTGGGTTGGGTTGGGTTGGGTTGGGTTGGGTTGGGTTGGGTTGGGTTGGGTTGGGTTGGGTTGGGTTGGGTTGGGTTGGGTTGGGTTGGGTTGGGTTGGGTTGCGTTGGGTTGGGTTGCGTTGGGTGGCAGTTTGGTGGCATCAAGGCAAGCCGTGCATTTTTTTCTTGGTCCGAGTCAACACATGTTTAGATTGGGTTGGGTAGATTGGGTCGACTGGGCCTGGACGGTTGGTTGTTCAGGTGGTTGGTTGGTTGGTCGACGGAACAGTTGGCTGGTTGGCCGATTGGTTGTGGGTTTTTGGTTGGTTGGGTCATTGGTTGAGTGTTTGGTTGGTCTGTTGGTTGGTTATGCGGTTGGCGGGTTGGCGGGTTGTTCGTTGATGAACCTGGTTGGTTGGCTGGTTGGTTGAACCTGCAAGTCCCCTCGCGGCTGGACTTCTTTAGTGCTAACATAGCAGGTCTGTTCAAATGTGAATGCTCTTAATCAAGATTGCGGTCAAGCGGAGGCACGATTTACTCCACGCAAAACCATGGCAGCTGACACCCCGTTCCGCCCCTTCAGTAACCTGAGCCCCCTCGCTTACGTCTTACCCTCCCTCACTCCCTTTCTCCTCCCCCCCCCTCCCCCCCCCTTCCCCCCCCTCCCCCCCCCGCCCCGGCTGATCCACGATCGGCGTACTCGTTTGCTGCGACAATTGTTGTCTGCGTTGTTAGCTTAAGTCTTTAATCGTACATAACGCGACTACGACGCGGTCTCGTCTGATTCTGACCGCCCGAGAGCACTACGAGAGGGAGTTGAAGCAGCAGGCGTTTTTGATGCTGGGGAGTCTGGAGGCTTTCGGGAACCCGGTCGGCCTGCTAAGAGGCATGGGGCAGGTGAGAATAGAACGACGGCACGGGCTTTTTGTTCGCTTGATTTGGTTTAGTTGATATCACTGCGACTGTTCGAGGCTTATTGGTAGGTTGACATCTGTTCTTTGATGTGTTTTCGTTGGTTTGCTGGTAGGTTGGCCGATTCACGTTTACTTGGTTTTTAAGCTGGTTGTTTGTATGGTTGTGTTTTTTGTTTGGCTGGTTGGTTGAGTAGACCGTTGTTGGTTGAGTAGACCGTTGGTTGGTTGAGTAGCTGGTTGCGTAGTTGTGTCACTGCTTGAGGTGGTTGCAGTGGTTGATTGCTTGGCTGGTTGGTGTGATTCATGCAATGTTGTTGTTTGGTTGCCTGGATACAGTTTGTACCCCGATTCAAGAAAGCCCCGTGACAAGCCGAAGCAAGCGCTCTTAACTACACATACATTGCTCTTGTCTGTAGTTGGAAATATATAGCTTTTTTAGGACAGGCGGGACATGCCGATTAGACCGGTCTTCAAGTCCCGATTGCTCTTAAAGTCCCGATCGCTCTTATCCTGGGCACTCTTCAATCGGGGGTACCTACGGTACATGTTATGTTGTTTGCTTGGTTGTGTTTTTTTTTTCGGCTGGTTGGTCGAGTAGACGATTGGTTGGTTGAGTAGATGATTGGTTGGTCGAGTAGTCGGTTTGCTTTGTGGGATGGCTGCGTGTGGTGGTTAAAGTAGTTGGTTGATTAAGTGGTTGCTTGGTGGGTATTTTGCTTGGATGCATGCTATCTGATTGTTTTTTGTTGTCGTGCCATTTGTTTGGCTGGTTGTTTGAGCATGCTACTGATTGGTTGACTGGTTGATTGGTTGAGTAGTTGGTTTTTTCTTTGGTTGATTGCTTGCGTTGGTTTGGGTGGTTGTTTGGTTGGTTTCGTTAGGTGGACGCTTGCTTGGATGCATGCTCTCTGGTTGTTTTGGTTGTATTTTTGTTTGGCTGGTTGGTTGAGTAGCCCGTTGATTGGTGGAATGGTTGATTGGTTGAGTAGTTGGTTGATCAGTTGGTTCGCTGCTTGTGGTGTTTTTCGTGTCTGATAGAGTCGGTTAAGTTGGTTGATTTCTCAGTTGGTTGGCTGTACGCATGCTAGTAACAGTCCTAATAGTACGCTAGGGGCGCGCTTGCTACGGTTTGTTCTGAGGTTCCTCACTTCACTACCGCCGTGCTGCGCGCTACAGCTGACTTTGAGATCAAAGGAGAGCCTGACCCGATGAGCAATGCCATTGCCTAGGTATACGACTAATACTATTTTTATTGTGAAGCACGCACGGTGTTCCAACGTATCAGAACAGAGTTGCGGCTATAGACGTTGCGTGTGCCGTTTGTTGCCTGTGTGGTGGCACGATGTACGATAAGCTGTATCTGTGTTTCGGCTTTTCTACGTCTTTAAGGCTGCCAACGTTTATCAGTTGACGTGTGTGAAATAATTGCACAAAAATATCATGCCAGCGGCGGGTTCGGCCGAAACAACACCGGTATTCGTTGACACCACGTCACCCTTGAGCCCCACCCCTCCTCCCTATCCCCTCTTGAAATATGTATTCAATAGTTGGCCTCGGTTGGCACCGATTATATGTATGTTGGGGTGGGCGTTGGTTGGCAACGACGCTGTAACACATGCCAATCACTGCGTGAGCTAGACAACCAGGGTACCATTTCGTTTTTTGACGGTCACCATGATGGTTGTCGCGTTAGATCATATTGTGCGGGGTGGAGAGCCCTAACTCAACACAAGGGGGATGATCGCATCACGTGGTGTGAGTATGGTGAGGCAGCCACGAGGCAGTTACATAGTAACACCCATTGCTGTGTCTGGAGTGGCCACATCAGAAAACAAAGTAATTCATTGGCGCCGTCATCCATAATCAAGAAAGTAAGCACAAGGTGCCGAAGTCCGTCTTACGAGCGGTTCTTGGAAGGGTGCAGTTCACCCTTCATGCGACTCGCCGAACACCTCACGGCGCATCGCGCTTGGTGCAAGCAATGTCTCCCTTTTTGGTGAAAATTCGACGTGCTCCGACCCGGCATAGTAGGGATGCGAGGGTCTATGGTCATACGACTACGCCCATGCACACACTGAGTGCACCCCCCTCCCTATCCCCTCACTGCCGCGAAAAGGGAATGCAAGACTTCGTGAAGGAGCCAGTGCTGGGCTTGCTGAAAAGCGTCGAGGACCTGGCTCCCGAAGAGCTGATGGCGGGCATGGCCAGGGGCGCGGGGAGCCTGTTGAAGCATTCAGTAGGAGGGGTGGCAAACTCTGTCTCGCTTATCACGGGTGGGTGGGCGTGGTACAACTTGGTTCGTTTGCTTTCAAGAGGGAGTTGGACGGACGTATGGGCACCGCCTACTTGGAATTATATTTTTTTCTGTGTTTGCACGGTCCTGTTAACGCTGTTTTTGCCGACTCTTCGGGCATAGGCTGGTTGTTGGAATTAGACTGGGCTAGGTTTTTGCGGCAGTATGCTAGGAGGCTCGATCTGCTTGCAGCTGTCCCCACGGTTTTCGACGGAAGTAGTTGAATATTACAGTAGAGTTGGTCTGTTTGCAGCACACATGATACTGTACTTGAAAGGGGATACTCGTTGCCAAGAACATGCTCCCTTTCGCCACCCCCTGCTCCGCCCGAAACTGTTAGTTGGTTGTCAGCTTTGCTCTTACTAGAAGTGGCGTTTTGTTTGTCCGCCGTGTGTTGATGTTCTCTTCTTCGATGCGGTTTGCTCTTGTGAAATGTTCGTGGTCCGCCCTGTTTTCGTGTCTTACTATTGTTTATTTTTTTTTGGTGAACAGGTACGGTGTCCCAGAACCTGAGCACCCTGGCAATGGACAAGGAGTACAAGCTCAAGAGAGCCAGAAGGAAGGACGCCAGAGGTGCTTCGTTTGTTTGACGTGTTTGTTTTCGTCATTTGCTTTATCCTAAGGGGACAGAGGGAGCGGGGGCGGAGGAGGTGACGATCATCCCCCCTAACCCTAACCCCAAGATATTGGAATGAAAACGTACCTGCACGGCCCAATGGACTACGCGAACAAGCTGAAACTGCGACTTCGTGTAGTAGACCTGGACCTACCAGAAAGAAGAAAGAGACATACCAGTAGTCGGGAGGAGGACGTGGCTTCAAATATGTGCCCGTGTGGCACAAGAATAGAGAGTAGGACTCACATGGTAGGAGAATGTGAAATATACAAGAATGAACTGGATGCGTTAGAGGAGATGAGGAAATTAGACGTATGTGACATGGAAGAGTTTGGTAGACCAGAGAGCGGCGAGAAGACGATCGCTATCCTAGGAGATACATGGTGGCCGCAGATGGCGAAACAGGACGGGGGTAGGATAGGCAAACAGTTTCTATGTAGTGTATGGAAGAAGTAATGAGCGCCCAAATGTTGGAGGCGTCTCTATTAGGAGTAGGAACGGTGCTCCGTCTCGAAAGGGATGCGTGGTCAATGGTCAAATAACCAAGGCGAGCAAAATATGAGTACCCCGCCCCCCCCCCTCCCCCCCCCCACCCCCACCCCCACCCCCACCCCCCCACCCCCCCACCCCCCCCCGCCGTTTTGTGCTTTGTGTGCTTTGTGTTAGTCATATGCTTTGTTTTGTTGTTTTGCTTGGTTGGTTCGGCTAAAATCACCACCAAAAACACCATCGGCACCATTTGGTGTTTCGTATTTTGGTGTGTTTCGTGTGTGTTGAGTTGTGGACTACGTATCTTACCAGTGTGTGTTGTGGATTCTGTATCGTTTTCAGTGTTTTTTCTCCGTTATTTTGGCATACATATCCACCACCGCCACCGCCACCACCACCACAATCCACCACCACCAGGCGAAAACAAGGATTTCCTGGATGGAATCGGCTCTGCCGGGAGTTCGCTGGCAAGAGGCTTGTCTGACGGGGTGTCGGGTTTGATCAAGAATCCCTTGAGAGGGGCGGAGAGCGGAGGGTTCGCGGGGTTTGCCAAAGGTGTCGGCACCGGCATGCTGGGGTTGGTGGTCAAGCCTGTCGTGGGAGTGACGGATGCGGCCACGGACGTTCTTCAAGGTGGGATGCTTTCGGTTGTTTGCTTTTTTTTTCTTCTGTTCGGTGTGTTTGTTTGTTTGTTTGTTTGTTTGTTTGTTTGTTTGTTTGTTTGTTTGTTTGTTTGTTTGTTTGTTTGTTTGTTTGTTAGTTTGTTTGTTTGTTTGTTTGTTTGTTTGTTTGTTTGTTTGTTTGTTTGTTTGTTTGTTTTTTTGTTTGTTTGTTTGTTTGTTTGTTTGTTTGTTTGTTTGTTTTTTTGTTTGTTTGTTTGTTGTTTGTTTGTTTGTTTGTTTGTTTGTTTGTTCGTTTGTTTGTTTGTTTGTTTGTTTGTTTGTTAGTTCGCTTGTTTGATTGTTTGGTTAATTTGATTTCTTCTAGTGTGTGGTTTGTTTATTCGTTTGGTTGGTTGTTTGGTTTGTTTGTTTGTTTGTTTGTTTGTTTGTTTGTTTGTTTGTTTGTTTGTTTGTTTGTTTGTTTGTTTGTTTGTTTGTTTGTTTGTTTGTTTGTTTGTTTGTTTGTTTGTTTGTTTGTTTGTTTGTTTGTTTGTTTGTTTGTTTGTTTTTTTGTTTGTTTGTTTGTTTGTTTGTTTGTTTGTTTGTTTGTTTGTTTGTTTGTTTGTTTGTTTGTTTGTTTGTTTGTTTGTTTGTTAGTTCGCTTGTTTGATTGTTTGGTTAATTTTATTTCTTCTAGTGTGTGGTTTGTTTATTCGTTTGGTTGGTTGTTTGGTTTGTTTGTTTGTTTGTTTGTTTGTTTGTTTGTTTGTTTGTTTGTTTGTTTGTTTGTTTGTTTGTTTGTTTGTTTGTTTGTTTGTTTGTTTGTTTGTTTGTTTGTTTGTTTGTTTGTTTGTTTGTTTGTTTGTTTGTTTGTTTGTTTGTTTGTTTGTTTGTTTTTCTATTTGTTTGTTGTTTGTTTGTTGTTTGTTTGTTCGTTGCTTGCTTGCTTGCTTGTTGTATATATCTTTCGAATTGCGTTGTATATTATCATTTTCTACTTGGGAGGTAGAGCTGGCTGATATGTCTACCACAGTATCCAACTCTGCCTCATACCCACATGTCTTTCTTTGCTCATAAACACATCTCCCTCCCTCCACTGTCTGGGTTCTACTGTGCGAATTCTCGGACGACTGAGACACCGAATGGTCCAACACCATCGACTCCTCCACACAACTCCGAGAACACATACACCGTGATATAAACCCTTGCATGTCACTGGAAGTAATAGAAATAGGTACATATACCCTCAGTTGGACGAGAATAGTGCCTACATCCTCACAATATCTCCGTCCCATCACCATCGAAGGAAGAGGGTGGGACGGGAGACATCACGAATTATCTGGTCCAGTGAGCGACCGCTGTCCAGTTGTAAACAACAGCTCTGTCTGTTCGCGTGTTCTATTACTAGTAGTCTGCCAACATCGTCCCGTGCGGTATCCACTTGGTATCTCCACAAGCGCGATCAACCAAACAATGCCAGCTGCTGCTGTCAAAGTAAGCTACGTACGTACTCCGCCAAAAAAAACTATGAACCATAACGCCGAATTCTCTCTATGAACAACAAACAACAGATTATTCTTATCGGTTCCCGATTCCTAATAATATTTCTCTGTGTTTCTTTGTTTCTGTGTTCGTTTGTTTATTTGTTTGCTTGTTTGCTTGTTTGTTTGTTTGTTTGTTTGTTTCTTTGTTTGTTTCTTTGTTGATTGGTTGTTGGTTGGTTGTTTGGTTGTTTGGTTGTGGCTCTTCCCATGATAGTCCCGATGTCTCTTTTCATTAATGGCGATGAGCAGTCGCCTGCCTGGGTAAAAACCTAATCGGCAGTATGTTTGTTTTCTTTTGATGAAACCAGAATAATTAATATAAAGACCCCCTCCCCTCCCCCCCCCCCCCCCCCTCCCCTCCCCTCCCCTCCCCTCCCCCCCTTGTCACCCCCCCTCCATTTCAATCACTTATTTTATTGACAGGCGTCCGAAGTACGACCGAAAACATCGCTAGGATAGGAAATACTTCCTCCTCTTCCTCCACCCCGTCCTCCTCCATCCCACACTCCTCCTCCCACTTTGGCCATAGTCATGGTGCTGGCGATGACCTATCCTCGGCTTCATCTCGACCTGGGTTTTCCGCTGATGTTGGCGGTGGGGGTGGGGGGATGGAGGGTGCGGCGGCGGGGGGAGCGGGGGGGGCGGGGTGGAGTGATGGGTTGGGGCAGGTGCGGCCGAGGCGCGTGTTGTATGGCCCTGAGAGGGTGCTGAGGCCCTACGTGCTGGGAGATGCTCGGGCGGCGGCTCTTTTGCGGGTGAGCACGAGGGTGGGAGGGGTGGAGGAATAAAGAGGTTGAAGGTGGGGGGGAGTTGGGGGGGGGGTACTTAGGTGTCATGCGTGACGGTAGTCTTAAGGCCGTAGACCCTCGTATCCCCGCAATGACGGTGCGGATCTCGTCCGGGTTTTACCGACCAGCCAGACCGTTTTGGCACCAATTGGGGTGTGTACGTGGGCGGAAGGTGGGGGTGGAGGATGTTGGCGAAAGTAGAGCTTGTTGCGCGATCGAGAGCGCTGGTTGAAACATACACAACAGCCGCCCTTTCTTTCGGCCGCAGGCGCGTCCGCTATCCGCTGCCACCGCTAGCGTGTTGTTCGACGATTGAAACACTGGTGATCCTCGCGTCGAGGCATGGCTAGAAGGAAGTCACTTTGTATCACGCCTTACCCTCCTTTCCTTCCCTTGCTCGTGTGGTCTCTTGAGACGACGGTATGCCAGCATCAGCACTCATGCTGCTTTGTTGTGAAGGCTATCAGCCCTTTAGAAATGCAGGCGCAGTTTTTGGGGGCAAGTACTTAAGAAGTTTTTTATGGGTTTATGGTTGCCGTACCAAAAAACGTAAGCTTTCTGAAGGGCTAGGATTCGAGATCGCTCGTTTGCGCCCGCTGTCCCCCCCTCCCACTGTCACAATCCCCCCCGCCGTCGTGACAAGGACGCTTGGGTAAATCGCTAAATGACAAAGACAAGCAGCAAATTAGTATGCCCCCCCCCCCCCCCCCCCCCCCCCCCCGTCTCACTCCACCCCGTCACATGTACTTATCGCACAGGCGACGCGGCATAAGGAAGAGGAGTACAGTGCTCACCTTGAGCTTGCCAGGGTGGCAGGGAGGGGGGGCACCACGACCCCTTCGGGCGCTGTGATGCTGCTGACTCGCTCGCTGGTTCTCGTGATTCGTGTGCCCGCGGGAGATGTAGCCTTGGAGCAGCGCCTAGACGACATTCAGGTGAGCCAATCAGCTTGCGGCGTCTTTTGTTTTTCCGCTTGTAGTTTGGCCAATCAGTCTGCGACTTGCAGGTTTTCCAGGGCTTTTCACGGGTTGGATCCCTATTTTTCTATTTTTTGCGGGTCGGATCGGATCAAGGTGGCCCGGCCCGACCCGTCATATTTGAACACCTCCAAACCCGACCCGACTCGACCCGTGATGTTTCCAAGACCTCCTTACCTGTCCCGACTCGACCCGCGGGTTTCTGAAGAATTTCCTGACCCGACCCGTGGGCCGGATCATGACCCGTGAAAAATGATTGTTTTTTTTTTTTCTGCTTGGAATGTGGCCAATCCGCTATCGGCTTGCGTGTGTTCTGCTTCCATGCTTGGAGCTTTTTTGCACCTCGCACAGACGACGATCTAGGCCATACAGATGGTATAGATCGAATAGATCGTATAGAACATGCAGATCATAGAGATCGTATAGATCGTATAGATCATACAAATCATAAAGATCATACAGCTCATATAGATGATCTAGATCCTGTATCCGCCGTTATGAAATGTTGTGCAGGATCTGTATATCGAGAGTACGGATCCAACCCTGGGAGCGTTTGTTAGATCATGCAGATCGTACGGCTCCCACCCGGTAACATGAGCTATTAGCAGACCATACAGATCTTCCAGGGAAGATCTAGGTCATAACAGGGGGATCGACACTCTGCCCGACTTCTGGAAGCTGTTATCGCTTGCAGTTCGTGACAGTGGTTGTTTTCGTTTTTTCTTTTTTATAGGCCGAAAATGGGTTTGAGTCGCCTCGGAGCGACGTCGGGACGGCGTTCACGCGTGCCGATTAGCTCACGGCTTGCGAGTTTCCGCTTGTATTTTGGCCAATCAGCTTGCGGCATACGGATTTCCGCTTGTAACTTGGCCAACCAGCTTGCCGCTTGCAATTTTCGAATCTTTCAGCGTTCACTTCTTCTCGGGCGGGTTGATTTTTTCATATGTCAAGAAAGTATCCGTTCATCCGCTCTGCATCCCCGCTACGCACGAGTTGTTTTTTAATCCTTGGGCGCATTGGTGAGGCGCATTAGTATAACCACTAGTGGTACTCCCGAAATATGCCAGTTGCCGGCCGGTATGGCGTACAAAAACAAATTGGTGCTGTATCCTCTGTATAAGTACAAAAAAAACAAAATAATAACAGGGCAGTACGACAATGCCTTGTACGTACGGTAGTAAAGGTATCATCCTCTGTAGATTATGTAAGTTTTGCAAAACAAAATGATAACACGGCAGCAGTAGTACGTACGGTAGTAAAGGACAAAGGAGTGCAGCAGTGGGGACGGTGGTACTCCCAAGCACCAGTAGAAGGCCGGTATTGTAGAAACAAAAAAGGGTTCATCTCCCACAGGACGCAAAAAGACTCCCACGTACAGAACGGCCCACCCACCCACCACGGACGACGCAGTGAACCCTCCACCCACCCACCGACCAAACCTTTACTAGATATAGCAGAACAGCAGTGAAGCAGTACGTACATCAGAACAGCCGTGCAGCAGTACATACAGCAGTATACACCTGGTACGCGGGGCGCAGTTAGCTGGTTGGTTCTTGTGAAACAGGAAACAGCAAGAAAAAGACTCCCACGTACAGAACGGGCCACCCACCCACCACGGACGACGCGGTGCACCCTCCACCCACCCACCGACCAAACCTTTGCTACATACAGCAGAACAGCAGTGCAGCAGTACGTACAGCACAGCAGAACAGCAGTGCAGCAGTACGTACATCAGAACAGCCGTGCAGCAGTACGTACAGCAGTATACACCTGGTACGCGGGGCGCAGTTAGTTGGTTGGTTCTTATGAAACAGGAAACAGCAAAAAAAAGACTCCCACGTACAGAACGGCCCACCCACCCACCACGGACGACGCAGTGCACCCTTCACCCACCCACCGACCAAACCTTTACTACATACAGCAGAACAGCAGTGCAGCAGTACGTACAGCACAGCAGAACACCACCCACCATGCACCCACGAACCTACCCAGTACAGCAGTACAGCAATGCAGCAGTACCTAGAGCAATACACCTGACAGGCGAGCAGCAGCCGATTTGTTGGTTACAATGCTCTCGGGCTGGTGGTACTCCCGAAATATGCCTGTTGCCGGCCGGTATGGCGGACGAAAACAAATTGGTGCTGTATCCTCTGTATATTAAGTGCTAAAAAAACAAAATAATCGTAGGGCAGCAGTACGGCAATGCAGCAGTACGTACGTACCAATAAAGGTATCATCCTCTGTATGTAAGTATTCCAAAAAAAAAAGATAACACGGCAGCAGTACGGCAGTGCAGCAGTACGTACGGTAGTAAAGGACAGAGGAGTGCAGCAGTGGGGACGGTGGTACTCCTACAAGCACCAGTGGGAGGCCGGTATTTTAGAAACAAAAAAAAAAGGTTCATTCCCCACAGGTTTCTGTATGTAAGTATTCCAAAAAAAAACGATAACACGGCAGCAGTACGGCAGTGCAGCAGTACATACGGTAGTAAAGGACAGAGGAGTGCAGCAGTGGGGACGGTGGTACTCCCAAGCTTGAGCGGGCGAGCCGCCGTCCACGACCCACCCACCACCCACCCACCACCCACCATGCACCCACGAACCTACCCAGTACAGCAGTACAGCAATGCAGCAGTAGTACGTAGAGCAATACACCTGACAGGCGAGCAGCCGATTTGTTGGTTACAATGCTCTCGGGCTGGGCGGGATTCGCCATTGTTAGGCCAAGCGAAAAGCGCTCGCGTTGCCGATTCTGCGCACGGCGAGCGGCGACGGCTGGACGCTGGTGTGATTGGTCCTGGTGTTGTTGTGCTTGCTGCTGACGCAGGCGCGCTTGCGGTCTCGTGTCCATGGCTTTGTCCATGGCTCAAGTGGCCAAAAAGCAATTCGAAAGTTCAATGTAGTTGGAGTTCGAAATAAAAAAATAGCAGGCAGCGACGAAGAAAAAGCGGGGGGGGGCAAGCGATCCGTCCCCGGGAGGGCGATTTCCACGTTCCCCCCTCGCCGAGGTGGGGCACCGACGCCTGTTCTTCCGCCGGCATGTCGTAGTGCTGCTGTGCGGATGGGACGTGGCAGCACCGCGAGGCCGCCTGAGGCCGAGTGGAGCTCGGGAGTCGCCGCTTTTTGGGGGTGTGTGTTTTAACCAAGATATTTCAAAGATCCAAAAAAACGTCACGACCACCTTAGCGTATTATATAATAAGGATAGCTTACCGCTCCTACTGTACAAAATCCAAGGCTCTTGACGGGTCGGGTCGCTTTTCACGGGTCGGGTCGGGTCAGGTCACGGTGAGACCCGACCTTACCGAACGCCTGAGATTTGGAAACCTCCTGGCCCGACCCGTCCCGTTAGACCTCCTTACACGACCTGACTCGACCCACGATGGTTTATAAACCTGCTGACCCGGTCCGCGGGTCGTATTGTGACCCGCGAAAAGCCCGGAAAATTCTTCTAAAGCCCGAAAAATTATTCTAAAGCCCGGAAAATTCTTCCCGGACTCCAGTTCGATCATTTTGTCCCAACAAAACTGCTCCGTTAATATTATTCTATTGTGGCATGGGTAAAAGCTCAATGCACCTCCTCCGCAGCCTGCTACGTAGTACTATGTGTTATGTCGATTTATCCCCTTTAGAGCCCCAAATCCCCCCCTAAGCTATCTTGGAGTAAGTTTGTCCCCCCCAAAGGGTTTCCATTTGTAAAGGCCTTAACGCAGCTGGGTATGTATCACGAGGTACATTTCATGAAGCGTAGTTGAATTTTGACTTTTTTTTAATGACAGTTCCCGGCATATGTTGACTTGGCTGCTTTACTTTGTGACAGGTGGTGGAGTTGGCGGTTGATGGGGTGCTGCTCCATCTTCGCGCGTCTCCCAGGTCGAGCGCTCAGCGACAGGACAGATCCGGGTAAGTTGCGAAAACCATTTCGAATTCATGTAACGCTTTGTTTTATTCTATGCACGTGTTCGAAATAATGCAGCGTTTTGTTTTCTGCTTAGTGCCTCCCATTAATATCGACGAAGGGAATCAGGGTCACGTACGGATGTCTTCAGCGGCGGACGACAGGATAGATCGGCGTAAGTTTCAATGACGTTGGCAATTTTTATGTTTGTCATTGGTGTAATTACCCTACCCCTCATCTTTATGTTCATGCGACGAAAAGTGTTCATCGCATTATTAATAGCATTCATGCAGCATGAGACCGTCTAAATGGTATAACCTATCATCCCTATCGGTCGAATAAATATGCACGTCGCGTTTGACT
The DNA here is from genome assembly GCA_012845835.1 of Undaria pinnatifida. Taxonomy (NCBI): domain Eukaryota; class Phaeophyceae; order Laminariales; family Alariaceae; genus Undaria; species Undaria pinnatifida. The sequence goes on along the minus strand of JABAKD010000017.1, from coordinate 934,611 downwards.
GTGTCCCAAAGCTATTTAAAAATGAAGCCAATGGGTACGGTAGTTTGAAAAGCTTTTGCGACAAAAACCGCCTCAGAAAAAAAATCAGACGAACTGACTGTTTCGGTCCGCCAGACGTGGCGGGGGGTTAGTGAGTGTGAATTTGGGTTTGGGCGCCCTCGCCCTGCTGTCGATTTATTTAATTATTTTTTGCCCTTGGTTTTGTCCTTTTTTTTGTGCTACCCGCGACAGGTTTCCGGGACTTCCACCGCCTCCATCCGAAGAAGACGACTGGGGTTTCGAGTCCAGGAGGCGAAGGGCTCCGCAGACTAGGGGGATTCCTTGCGCCAATGTCGCCTTGAAGCGTCGGCTCTACGACCTTCTGGATGCGGCTGTGAAAAACGCGGGCAGATAGATTGCTGCTCTCGGGGTGCGATGGATTGAGTGATTTGTTGATTGGTGGATTGGTTGATTGATTGTGTTGATGCCGGGGGTAAGGCTAGACACCTGTCTGCGACCACGGTTTGTCCGGAAGGTCGCTGTGGGTAAAGCGTCTTACGGGTTGAACTGGGGACTAAGAGTCATGGTACGAAAACATGAAACATGATGTGATTATACCCTGATAGGTTGATTGATTGAGTGGTTAATTGATTGATGGATTGATTGGTTGAGTGGTCGATTGATGGATTGATTTATTTATTGATTGATTGATTGATTGATTGATCAATCGATCGATTGATTGATTGATTGATTGATTGATTGATTGATTGAGTTATTGGTTGGTTGGTCGGTTGGTTGGTTGATTGATGGGTGGATTGATTGATTGATTGATTTAAGTTATCTATTAATTGATCAATTGATTTTTTGGTTGGTTGCTTTATTGTTCGTTTTTGGTTGTGCTTGCCCGTAAATATCGGGTGGGCTGCTGAAGGCCACAGCGATGCACAGGTTGGCTTGTCGGTGTTGTCTGTCTTGGCAGGGGAGCACAAAAACAAACTTACCCACATTTTTTTTAGGAACCAGACAGGGGGGTCACTAAAACCAAGTAAAAAATGTAAAACAAATGTCATTTTATCGATTCGCACAGAAATCGCTACGCTCCGACTTTTTTTTTCGTTTTGGCCTACCTAGGAGTGTGGCTCCGTTTTCTCTTTTTTGTGTGCTCCCCTTGCCTATGTCTGGTTTAGTTTATTTGATTTTGATTGGGTTAGCCTTGGTTGGATAGTCTTGGTTTGGCTAGATTTGGCTGGAGTCGATTGGTTGTGGGTTGTGTTTGTTGTTCTTGTGACGTGCCTGTAGGATTTCTAGTTATGTTTGCGAGAGAGGAGGGAAGGGGAAAGGGAGGAAGGCAGCTATGAAAGATAGGGGGATGGGTTGGGAGGGAGAAAAATAGAGGGGAAGGGTACGAGGAAGGGCGTGGGTAGGGGTAGGCGGGCGAGACGGATGGTGGGAGAGAGAGGATGGAGGTGGGGGGACTTGGAGGTATCGGTTGCGGAAATGTAATCCGACCGCAGCTACAACTCCGGGGGGGCCCACGCGGCCGTCGATGTGTAAATTTAGTTGTGGGTAACGGATGCGTGTACATATATTGCTCTCTTGAGAGTCGATGCGCTTACTTCACGCCTGCTGGAGGCGTGACGCGAGGTTCGGGGTAGCCTTCTCGCGCATGTTTGGCGACGACACGACAGCGGTGACAATATGTGCCGCGATCGTTTTGCCACGCCTCGGCCCGTGAGCGGTGGCGGGGGGGGGGAGAAGATGTAAGCACACAACGAGATGGATAAATGAAATTGACGCGTGCTACGATAGAGCTAGTAAGGTATACCGTTTTTTGGCGAAATTCTTTTTCTGACTGAAGGTATACCCCTTTTTGGCAAAAAGTATTTTCTAAATAACAGGCCTCCTTAACCGTGTCTTGACCCGAAATCGTCGGAATGCCATTTTTGTTGTGGCAATATCGATATAGTGTGTGTATGCCTAGGCTTGCGGGTTTGGTCATCGGGTGCACTTTCGACTCACTCAAAAATATGGTTTTGCCTCAGAGGGGTATGCTATTAATAGTGTAAAGTTCCTCAAGTAGTTAGGAGCCTCAGAACACCCACACGTGGTGCACCTTTCTTTACTACTTGTAGCATTAGTAGCATGTGTTGTGGCTTTTGCCTGCATCGGCGTGTTGTGCTAGTAGTTCTGTACTCGTTGAGCGAGGTTGTTAGGGTATGGCATGCTTTGCGCTATGTCTTTGAGCGTCGGGGGTTGCTGCTGACGCAAAGTACGTTTTTTATCGGCTGGCGAAATCAATATTATACTGGGTATGTAGCAGCGCGTTTCTTGCCTCGGCGACCTGGCGGGGGCGCGGGGGCTAGCAGCATGAGCGAAAAAACACGCTGTGCTCTTCAACTGTGAACCGCGTTTCCAACACGAGCTTGTGATCATCAGCACTATTCATTGGTATCATAACCGCCATCATCGTCATGATCGTCGGCATGGTCATTGCAGTAGCATCATCATCATCATCGTTGGCATCGTCATTACAGTAGCATCATCGTCATCATCATAATTACCAGTTCCGTCGACATACGTTTCATCATCCTAGTCATGGTCGTTATCGTGGTCACCATAATCATCATCGTTATACTCGCCGTCTTAAACGTTATAAAAGCGTCTTCTGGCCAGCAGGGTGGAATTATTTTCCGAGGCAGGGTGTCTCCTACCTGGTACACTATTTCGGTACCAAATGTTGTTTTCGTCTAACTCTCGAGCCTGGAAATCTTAAGTGCTGCTGCCGCGCACTGTAATCACCATGGTAATCATCCCCATCGCCGTTCATAGCATCGCTATCACCAGTTTTATCTGGTCGAGCGCGTGTGGTATGAAGAGGCTATCATATCGACATACAAAACGCCGTATCCCTTACAAACTCCTGCGGGATTCTCCTCTTCACGTTCAATACATGAATCTTCGATACTTTTGTTTTGTTTCGTCGCGCAACTTCTGGCGTTCGGTCTTCAGCTTACTGCTGATTGTGATCCCAAGCGCCGCCTCTGGTCCGAGGAACGGGTACCACATAATCGTTCTCAGGGACGGCCTTGCCTCACTAATCACATCACGCGCGTGTTACGACAGAAGAAGCGCTTTTTGCCCATTTAATCACCGAGAGACATCCCGAATACCTGGCCCAGCGGCTGCTGACCAGCTGCAATTAGTTGCGACAGCACATTGTCTGTTCGCGTGTTCTGCCAGTCTGCCAGCACCGTCCCGCGCTGTATCCACTTGGTCTTGCCACTGACGTGATCAACCAAACACTGCAATTTATGCTTCTATTCTCAACCACAGAATTTGGACAAAAACGCCTCCTCCGTGCTTACTTCTCTCGATCGCAATAAAATACTTAATATTCTCAGTTCGGTTCGCGAACTCTAATATTTTTTTCTGGATAACGGGTCTCCTTAACCTCTGTAGAGCCCCCAAATCCCTCCCTATAATAACTTCAAGTAATTTTGTCCCCCAAAAGATTTCCAGCAGTTAAGGCGTAAGCCCCAAATCGTCGGGATGTCGTCCTCGTTTTGCCAAAAATGCTTACTTTTGACCAATGCGACGTACGGTCGGGAGATCTCTTACGGTATTCCCTTGGGAGCCTAACAAGGCGTAAGATATAGGATACGGCTGGACATAAAAGGGTTTCACATGCCTTTGAAGACATGCGCATATGTATAGGAAAAGGAGATGATGCTTTTGCCTCGCGGAATCAAACGCTCTTCAATTCGTCCGTGGCATCGTGTGGAACTAAGACGAGAATAGCTTATCTAGTTCAAGTGAGTGACTAACGTGGAACCTGCCTAGTAGAGAAACCTGCAAAGGGTGGCCTGTGTCTATAACAGCCCATTAGTCTTATTTTACAAACAAAATTCAAGGACGTCAGCCGTGAGCTAGTCTTATTTTATAAAAAAAAATTCAAGGACGTCAGCCGTGTGTTCGACGAATTTCAGGTTAATACTCATCTTTGCAAGCTGCGTTGTTGGTACTTGTAATATACTAGACTATATGATTATTTTATTATTTGTAGGGGTCCTATTTTCTGTCCACTATAATGGTAAGTGTTGGTATTTATACTTCAAGTAGGGAATTTTGAGCTAGATCAAACTTATTATACATGGCGTCGACGGCAGGAGTAATAAAGGTCCCTTTTGAGGCCTTTTTTTTACGGTAGCTCGGAGTCACTCGTGCGAGTCACCCCCCTGTTCCTTGCGGTCATAGGGTTTCGAGTGCTGCATAGACTAATAACTTAGCGATATGAATCCTTAATGGGACGGTTATGGATAGGTACGTTGGGCCAAAGTAATCACCTAACGTGTTTTGGTCAGTGAGACACAGGGTCATTCGTGCGTGTGTGACAGTATGATAGTACGGTATGATATGGCATGATAGTATGTATGATGTGATAGATAGCTCAAAAACCCGGCGTGACAAAATACGGGTATATCATAACATCATAAAATCATAACATAATCATAACACCGTCGTAACATCCCCCCGACCGCACCCTTGATATTTTTGTATACTCGTACGTAATGGTCACACGATTTTGTTTCGTCGGGTTACACTTTCGGCTTTAGACGCGAGCTACGATGATAGACGTGCACCACTTTCTTTTCTGCTGAGGTTTCCTCAACTTCGGAGCTTGAGACCCCTCCCAAAAAACTGATTTGAAGCAAAATAAAAAACTGCCACCTAGGTACACGACGAGATAGAATCGTGCAACAAAATGTCCTAGCTATTTCCTGGTACGATTTTGGGTTGAGGAGCCCGGTCATTCATAAACCATTTCAGCCAAAAAACGGTATACCTTACTACCTCTATCGTAGCACGAGTCCTAGGTCATGGGATTTTTCATCCGGTATACTGTATAGCAGCTACGTTTTTCTCTAATTCAGTTTTGAGAGAGGTCTTGACCCCTTCGGAGCCCCAAAACCCCTCCTTATACTAATTCCAAGGCGTTTGTCCCAAAAACCGGGCTTCCAGCTGTGAAGGGGTTACGCTCCAAAACCTGAGCAAAAAAAGAGGTGTACCTCCATCGTAGCGCGCGTCTTCATCGGGTTATGCTTTTCTTTTTTTGTCAATACTCAGTTTCTGGGTGAAGCATACGAGAGCTCCCCAAGTGAAGAATCTTGCAGGGAAAAAGAAAAGGTGCACAACCTCCGCCTTATTACCTGATGTCCAGAAGTCTCATCATGACCAAACCCTTTGGCAGGCGAAAACAAGGAACCCATCACATAATTGTCAACACATACAATATGTACCTATACTACTGTATGATAGTTTTCCACTCGTCTCGGGACATGGAGTTTCGGGCATGCGAGGGTGGAAAGAAAGGCGCCTCTAGTTTATGGCGCCAATCTTAAATTAGAAAATCGCTTCGCTTGAAATCAACACGTAGTACGATGCTTAATTAACCGCCAGACGGACCCCGGCGTGTGCTTTTTTCTTTCGAGATACACCCTGACCACTGATCGAGCTAAACAGTCAGCGCTGTCTGCATACGTAGCTCAGTGATAATGTTGTATCTCTAATGAGTTTTTTTTTTTTTTTTTTCGGGTGAGATGGAATGAAGACCTTAATAATTGCGCCACCAGAATCGAGTGGCGAAGTGTCTGCACAGACAGGTTCAATGTCTGCAGCAGACAGGTCCAATGCCCGCACAGTCGTGGCGCACCCCGGGTCTGACGACACCCAGCAAAGCCGTTCATAAAACAAAACAAAAAAATACACCAACAACGTCTCCACAACCAATTTTCCACAACAATTTCGCGAACCGTCCACAGCTGACACAACCCTACACAATAGTCGTTGGCTTTTTGTAGTCGACTATTTATTGTCGTTGACGATATGTAGTCGTTAACACCCCCCCCCGCCCCCCCCCCCCCTTTACTCCCCGCCCCAATCATAAGAGCGCTTGAAGCCAACCATTCCACAAAAAAAACAAAAACTCTGCGCTTCGCCGCTTCTAAGCAACGAACGTCCACGGCTATTAATAGCTATCCACGACACCGCAGCAGCATCAAAAGCAGCGCCAGCGCTCGTGATAAAAAGAATTTCTACTTTTTTTTGTGTCCAGTTAAATCCTCCGCCACCGAAACACTTACACCCTACGTACTAGGCGCGTATTATATAATACCCGCAACATATTGCTGTGTTTTTATTTCTATCTCGTCGCACCCACCAGTTTTACTCAAAACGCACAACGTGCGACCCCAATTTTTACTCAACACTACAGTACTTATTCGTACGCGACACGCACTAACTACTGCTGCTGTAGGCCTACTCTTGGTTCCACAGAAGTTGCCTATTTGTCATGCGCTGCTGTACTGCTGTCGACGTGCTGTTTCAGTATCAGACCATGCACGCGGTATAAGCGACACATGCCACTACTGCTGCAGACCCTAGTACCATCCCATATAACTTTCGCTAAAACCTAGTGAGTAGCTATATAATTAACAAATAAATTTAGCACGGGCTATTTATGGGTCACGACCCGGTCCACGAACCGTGTAAAAAAACGTTTCAAGCCGTCAAGGGTCGAGTCGGGTCAGGAGGTGCTCGAAATCTCACGCGTCGGGTCGGGCCAGGTGAGGAGGGTGTAACCTCTCGCGGGTCACCCGGTCTCGACCCGGCCCGCAAAAAGCAATCCGGCCCGTGATATGTCCTGATAAATAGCACCAGGTATCGGAAAAGTGGCCTCAAGCCCGTCACGGGACCTTGTTACACGGGAAAGTAGCAACAAGGGAGGAACGCTAAACCGCAAAAAAAAAGAAAGTCCCATCTCCCTGCGCGCCTTCGAAGCTACTACGAACTCCCCTTCTGGAAGCGCTGACGAGCGGGCGTTGAAAACCGTGCACCATAACGGGCAAAATTTAATTGCGCGATCGCGTTTTAGCACCAGAAATAGTACTCGGTAGTAGGAAAGTAAGGGGGGTTAAAAATGATCGACAGAAACGGGCTGATCCATTCCGACCCCGTTTTTTTAGCAACGTCATATTTAGTAACAAAAGAAGGGGGCTGAAAATGGCGGGCCAAAATGGACGAATCAAACTCAAACTCCCCTTTTTGGCAACACTATTAGCTAGTAGGTAAGCACCGGGCGCTGAATGAAAACGGCTGACCATAATGGACAAACTCATTTCGCGCTCGCTTGTTTTCAGCGCTATCAGTACGTCGAGGAGCGGGGGAGTGGAGTCGAAAAGACCAACCAACGATGGACAAGCTCGTTATAAAACTCCCCTCTCGGCAACACCACTACGCGCTGACAGGAAAAGAAGGTGCACTGGGAACCGCCGATCAAAATGAACGAACCCGTCGCGAACCCCGCGGTTTGGCAACACCCACAAACAAAAATGGGCAGTTGCGAACGGTCAACCAAAATGATCGAATCCGCTGGGGTGTCGAAAAAAGGCCGATCGAGATGGACAAATCCATGTACGCACTGCCCTTTGGGCGAGTTACAAACGCCCAACGGAAATGAACAAATATAAACCGAACACTCGTGTTGGCAACACACTAACACCCTAGGGTTGAGCGGCAAGTAGCTGAATAAAATGGAGGTGTTCTATTACGACCCAAAATCCAAACCGAACTCCTGTTTGGGCACCACACCAACACCCGAGGGGTGGGTGGGAACCAGCTGATCCAAAAAGGAGATGGCTATAGAACACCTCCAACAAAAACTTCGGCCGGTCCTTACAGCGTGTCACCACGTGCGCCATCGCGCCGCTTCCAGACAGCAGCGCAAAAGCAAAATGCTACGACCGACCAAAACATACCACCAGGTTGTACATATTCTGTAACAAAAAGCATTTTGCTGTCACAAAAAACTATATAAACACTACTGCTGCTACTTGCTGCTTGTCCTTGCTGCCGCTGCTTGCTGCCGCCACTACTGCTTGCTGCCACCACCGCCCGCACCGTTCGATATGAGGAAAAACGAAGCCCGGGTTACTACACAACGTTAGTCCCACTCCACTTACCATAAAATCCCCCCACGCTTCCAATCTGATTAGGGGTACCGTACCGCAAAAAAAGGGGCTACCCCCCCCCCCCCCCGCAAGGGGCTACAATCACCCATTCTCCCCCAGGGGGCTGCAATTGCCCCCCCGCCCCCCCTCACCCTCCATAAATCTCCGAGCGAATACTTACAATTGCCACTGAATAAAACTGCCATCGTCATCTCCATCAACCTTTTTACCATAATCGTCGTCACCATCAGCATCGAATAAGCAGTGCGCACACCATCCTTCGGCGCGTCCTTACCCGAATCCGCAATTCGATAGGCGAGGCGGCTACATGGCGTTCGAAACCATGAGCGACATGAGGAGCTGTGCTGAGGTTCGAGCGGATATGGAAGGGGGTGCGGCGTGATGTCCCTGTCGACAACCTGTCACCACCACAAACACCACCACCAACACCACCACCAACACCACCACCATCACCACCAACACCACCAACACCGCCGTCACCAACACCACCGTCACCAAAACCAACACCACCAAAACCAACACCAGCACCACCACCGCCACCAACACCAATACCGAAGCCGCCGATGCGAGCAAACAAAGCAGCATAAACATTAACACGGGGGAAAGGAAGGGGGAAGGGCGAGGCGCGGGCGAGGTCGCGTAACTTGACGGAAGGTGTTGTGTGTGTGATTCCACAAATGCGGCGATAGGGGCACTGTACCTCTTTTTGTCTAAACATTTCGGACTGGCGGGGCTCCTCAATTAGACAATTAAACCAGTAGAGGTACTGGCTGTACCTCTTTTCCGCCAATACATTTCTGACCAATGGGGCCCCTCAACTACACAGTTAGACTGATAGCGGTACTGGCTGTACCTCTCTTGGGCCATAACATTTCTCAGTGATGGGGCTCCTCAATACTTGTACACACAATTGGACGAATAGGGGTACTGCACCTTTTTCGGCTGACGCATTTAATAAACGACTGGGCTCCTCAATCACACAATTAGATTAACTAGACAATTGTACTCACAAAGTACCTAACATCGTCAACATACCATGTGTGCTTTTGGTGTGCTTTTGCATTATTATCCCCCCCTCGGGACGTGTTTGGCATGACATCCCAGGCGGGTTGGTAACTCGAAAAGGGCGATTCTATGAGAAGAACCTCGCATACCAGGCATAACATGATTTTTTTTTTTGCAAAACTCAAGAAAAAGTAAATTGCCACCGCGCGAGTACCACAGCAAGTAACACCGACCACCCAGAACGAGCATGTAAAATTGTTATCTAGGCATATACTTTTAATACAAAACCCTGTTGACCCTGATAGCTACACTGTAGTTGCAAGGGGAGTCGACGACCTATATATCTTGAAGTAGGACACACAACCCGTAATACGCGCGATCGGAGTATCACACACAGCGTGCAAAGATGAGTTTCGACAAAATATTCGATCTCACAGCTGGAGTGTATTCTAATTTTTATAATAGTAGAAAAATAATAAAGTACACTCCAACAGTGAGATCCAAGGCTTCGTCGAAACTCATCTTTGCAACTTGTTCGTGAAGCTCCGATAGGGCGTATTACTGGGTATAAACCAGGTACAGCTTACCGTATTCTACACAAGATAACACACCCCCGGTGATACATTTGAGCGCTTGAAAATATTATCACCGGGTGTGGTATTCTGTGGGGTGTGTGGTATCTTCTGTCGCCATATTACTTGGTATTAGACTAAGGCGTTATATTTCGAGCCCCAAAAATTATCACCGGGGTGTCGTATTCTGTGGGGGGTGTGGTATCTTATGTGGGTGTGTTATCTTGTGTAGAATACGGTAGGCTATTATATACCTTATATCAGCACCATGCGAGCTTACCTGTGCACATGGCCTTCAGAGAGCCGTACTGCAGCTGGTAGAGGCGTTTGATTGGATCCGGCGGGGGTGCGAATTCGTCCGGGGTGATATTGAACCTGCGAACCAAAAAACAGGCCGCAAACGTGCCGGGAGGAAGAAGCCGAGAAAATTCCAAAAACAAAACGGGAGCAGAAATCCATGAAACTTACTAAAAGCTTCGACAGGAGCAATCCGACAGTCTTACAAACGAAAACGTGGGGAGAACGCGAGAGAAGGTCACAGTCGGGGAGAGCGGCGTTGCAATGGTTACAACGTTAGATGGGTGCCCAGAGCGCCAAACCAGATACCTGGTCGCTGATAGCGACCGACTGCGTACTACAGCAGACAGAACGTAAAGCAGGTGCAGTACACGACAGCAGTCAATCAAGTCTTAATTTTGGTGAGGCTAGGCGCCTATGTTCCCGTCCAATTGGAGCATGCTTGATTCACTGACTGGTCGTAGACGGAGTAGTCTACTCAAACAAACAAAGTTATTCCCCAATGGCACAAAAGGGAAGGGAGGCGGGTGTTTCAGTGTCCAGCCATAACCATGCAAAGAACGAAAACTGTCAGGACGGCATGCTTCTCAACTCTCGCCGAAAAATCTAGAATATTAACTTCCATGTTGATACCGACAAACATCGAACACTGCCCTGACAGCCCCGGCAAAGAAATTGGATTGCTTCCGTTGTTCCCCGAAAGCTGAGGCTGGACCACAATTTACGAAGAACTGCCACGCCACTGTCAGTCTAGGCGCGTCTCCAACCCCCCCACTAACGCCACCACCACGACTAACGCCACCACAGGCAGCACCAACAACCAACGTCAACATCACTACTAACACTAGCACCACAAACATCAACACGGTCAACACCAACCCTACCAACATCGCCTCCGCCAATACCACCGCCACCACCAACAGCAACAGCAACAACAACGACGACGACAAACAACAAAACAAACAAACAACAACAGCAACAGCAACAGCAACAGCAACAACAACAAAGAGTAAAAAAAACCGCGGAAACACAAAACCAGAAACAAGAGAAAAAAAAAAGGGTCAGGCAAGAACAGGCACACTCGCAGACAGCACACACCCTGAGGCAAATACTCCAAATTACATATTACCTCTAGACCAGGGCAGATATCGTGCCTCGCCAAACAGCAACACACAGAAACCGACAACATCCTGAGGCGAACACCACAATCCACAACCCCCCCCCCAAAAAAAAACCAGCATGACAGATATGATACCTCGCTCGGCACAGCCTTCTCCAGTACAGGTCGTCGTTGCCTTGCTTTCTCCACTCAACGCTTACGCCAGAAACGCTACATAGCGTGGCAGCATCCATGTACTGGTAATTGTCGTGGAAGGGGTGGTGGTGGTCGTGGTGGTGGTTGGTGTTGGTGGCGTAGGTGGGGGGGGGGGGGGGGAAAGGTGGTGGTGGCGATAGATGCGTGACGGTAGTAGCAGCGTCGGTAGAGTTGGTGGTGGTGGCAATGTTGTTTGGGTTCATGGTGGTCGTGGTAGTGGCGGCGGCGGTGGTTTTGAGTGTTGGCGGCGGTGGTGTTGAGTGTTGGCAGTGATGGTGATGGCGTGTAGTGGGAGGCGTGCGGGGGGGATCGGGAGATGGGGTTGGGAGAACAAGAAGGGCGTGGGAGGAGTTTGCACTCTCAAGACTTAGATGCTGAAACGCTCTAAGGCGGGACATCGAAACGCTCTAAGGCGGGACGTCGAAACGCTCCAAGGCGGGACGTCGAACGAGACCAGGGATAGGATTGAACTGCATTCCAAACATAAGGATGCTTTAACGGGGGGGGGGGTAACCGAACCTTCAAAAAACATAGCGATCAGAAACGTCGGAACAAGGTGTCATGGGCGGGGAGTTCGCTGTCCCCGGTTCCCGTGGGCAGATGCGCGTCACGTCGGCGTGGTGGGCTCAAGATGTGTCCCATCCCCGCCAAAATGCTTCACCTCGGCTCCTGCTACATGCAAACATAACCAAACCAAACGAATTCTCCCTCTACTAATAGTACCCAAAATGCGTACATGTGCCAGGTATATAACAAAACGAACAAAACATATTATTGTCTGGGCTGGGAATACATGTTGAAAGTGAAGGAACATCTTGAAGGACTTTCCCTTTCGCCAAAAATCCACCAAAAAAATAAATTAGAACACGAAAGCGTACGCGCAGGTAGGGGTCTGCCCGATGATCAGGGAACCCTTCAGGCAACCAACACGTCCATACCTGGAAAATTATCGGGAACACCTCCCCGGGTAGTTCCAAACTCTGGGCGGTCGACGTACCCGTCGCCCCCCGAGACTCATTAACAAAACTCTTGGACACACCCCCCCCTCCTGGGGGGGGGGGAGGTAACGCCAGCAGTCGACGAGGAGGGTGGGGAGAACGATAATGAGGAGCGGGATCCGCAATTCGTTGGCTAGAAGCGCTCTCGCGTGAGGGGGTTGCCGTGATGAGGCCTGCCCTGTAGGGGACCATCATCCGACATTTGGGCCCGCTGGTGCCACCGGCAGGCGAGGCGTGTTTTCCTGCCGTTGATTCAAGAAAAAAAATACAAAATCAGCTTCGAGACCGAGAGATTCGTTGAAGCTCATCTATGGAAGGTGCTTGTGGTGTTTGAGAATAGAAGCGGCAGGTGTGTGGTGCTATACACAGGTGCGGGTGGTGGGGTGTGGAATCGTCCGAACGTCACGGTACATAGAAATAGATGGGTGGGAGAACTGTAGCAGTTGACCGTTCATTCATTCCATTTTAGCACAGGAACAAAAATAACCACAAACGAAAAATGACAGCCAAAAACGAAAGAAGTGAACAAGAGCATGCAAGCGTCAAAGCACAGAATGAACGAGGCACATCAAATCCCAAAAATAGGGAATGAAGTAAATAGAGCAACATCGAGTACCGACGAGATCGTTGATTTTCACAACTGACGAACTTGCACTCACCCTTAATCAACAGGGTCCGTCGGCAGGAGCAACAACAGCAAGAACTACTCGAAACATCTCGTACAACGACAACAACAACGAAGACAGCAACATCGAAGACAACAACAACAACAACAACAACAACAACAACAACAACAAAAGCAGCAACAGCAACATCGACAGAAAAACAACAGCAAAACAAGACAACAGCACGCTCTCACCTGCACGTCGACCACCATTGGTAAGGGGCCAAACCGCAGACGACCTCACCACCGCACCATCACCCTCATCAGCCCCTACACGAGGGTTTCCGCCATGAATGATACGACGGATGTCCGGAAGCGCTCTCTTCTCCTCCCCGGGTTCCTCCTCAGCTAACGACCGCGGTGAGGCAGCCATTATCTCCGAAAACTACTATTAAAAAATACTGGTACAGCCTTACTGTATTTATTACAGTAAAACAACAATAAACACTATTTTACACGTGGTGGCAAAACACCTGGCGCACGCACACGAGGCGGGGGAAAGGCAAAAACAAAACACACGGGCAACACAGACAACACGGGTGTGATTGAACAAGACAAGAAAGCATAACAGTATGGGGGGGAAAAGGGACAGTGCGGTACAGGAACTTGGGGGTGTACTCCTATCACGCACGGCCGGAGGCGTACGGAAGTCCTCAAACGCCAGCGCCCTTGCAATGCCCGGGCGGAGCACGTCGGGTGTTCACCGACCAGACCGACATTGCTTGCACCAAGCGCAAAGCGCCGTGAAAGCGCCGTGGGGTGTTCCGCGGGTCGCATAAAGCGCGCAAGCGGGACGGGGGATGAGGGGGGGGGGGGGGGGGGGGGGGGCTCACGTGCGCTCCATCTGACGAGTTGCATACCCTTTGGGGACCCGTTTATACCGTCAAAAAGAACACGAGGGCGATAGTCCAACCCAAGCATTTACGTGGAGCGTACAAGCAGCAGCACGAGATTCAGTAAGCTGCAGCGAGTGTCATAGCAGCGCCATGCTGCCTGCGCGCGTGCCTTTTACACCTCCTTATATTGCAAGAACCGGACACCCCTCCCCCAACCCCAGCAGCAGCAGTTCAGGCACGCCTTCTACCCCAGCAACTCCCGGCTTGCTTTTGGTGTGGGCGATGTCGTAACGGTAGTGCATTTTCGACATGTTTCATCCCCAAACTTGAGGGCTGGGAACTGGATGGCTGTACTAATAGCAAGCGACCATACTAGTCTATGCTGCTGTAATAGTAACTCGTCCACCACGGTAGTTATCACCTGCCTGTTGTAGGTATCATAAAACATTACAGTATCGTCTGGTGTGCTAGTTTGCACTTTTTTTTCTTGCCCCATTGTTTATTGCGGTTAATTGCATGGCCACATCACCATGCTATATTTGCAACGTGTATCTCTGTCTCGTAGTTTGTGACCACAGCAGTAGCAGTAGCAAAGCTCGTCTCTCCAGGAGGCATCGGCACGGACAATGGTTGTGCTGGATGTAGATGGGTGGAAACGTCAGTTTCATGTGAAGAGCACACACAGTTACTTGCGGCCGGTAATTTGCGAACTTCTGCAGTTCGGTACTTGACTTGCGCGGCGGTTGTGGCTCGGCTTGTGGTGCTCAATGAATAATGATTAAGCCAGTCAGTTAGTTGGCCTTGGTTTCACTACCCAAATAAACAACGGTTTAACAGCTGTCAAGCAGACAAAAAGCTCGACAGCACTACCAGAGGGGTCAAGTACTAACACACAGTAGTACTAACAAACAGCAGTGATAACACACAGTAGTACTAACACACAGCAGTGATAACACACAGCAACGCACATACGGAACGCACGCTACGGACAAAAGGAGCACCAACCGTTGTTGTTTTTCCCTGCAAGGTTGTTGGCTTAAAAGGACAATGGTTGGTATTGCTCACCCAACACGTGACTTATTAATAGAGTACAAAACGAAAGCGCGGCCAGACGAAAAAAGGCATGGCGCCTCGCAGGCAATACGAACCCAAAAAAATAGTATTGCAAAAAAAGTGATGACGAAATTCCGACGACATTGGGCTAAGGTGGCTTAAAACTCTTATAGCCGAAAACTGGTACCTGGTATAACTTAATACGTCTATCTTGGCACGCGCTACTGCATTGTACTAGAACACACTATTTTTCTTTTTTTTTTCACACACATCTACTTTCCGGCTTCTGGACAAGCCGTGGTCACATGTCGTCCTTTCTCCCCCCCGGTTCTTGCCTTCAATTTTCATCGCGCATAGGGTCCAGCAATCCCACTGCTCGTCGGTTTTTCATCGAGTGTTGCTAACTCACGCTCTCGCGCTTTCCACAAGTCAATTTGTGCACAAGAAAAAAGTCCCCACGAATCTATACGAGTATGCACTCGGGGGATTCGAACTCACGAAACTGACCTATACCAGGCTCGAGGATGACCTGATACGCCACCGGGGCGACCGTTAAAGAATGCTGATTCAGGCTGGACATCTTTGTAATTGGGAAAAAGAGTGTGCTCCCGAATTCCTTATTTTTCTGTACATCCATCTTCGTCCCGCTATCGACATAATCCCGCCTGCTTATCAGGGACGAGTGTATGATATAAGTACAACACCGCTGTACGTGTACAGCAGCGCACCACTTCGGGAACGAAACACAAAGCACAGCCCCGAGCCCCGAGCAGCACACGCACCCACTACCTACGATATGTCTTTTGGTTCTCTCGTTAGTGTAGTATAAGAGGGAAACGTTGTTAACATTCATCCACAAATCATTAGTTTTGTTTGGCTACTTTCCTGTGCCGTACTTTTTGTCGGAGACAACACAATCGCATCTACTCGCAACCACTGGGTATTCCGTTCGTAGCCCATTCGGGCGGTTGGGCGGTGCCGTGTAGCCGTCCTTGTTGTACTGGCTTTTGTGAGGTGTCATAATCGGTCAGAACGGGGGCATAATTTCGGTCAGGTGGCGGAAAAACGTGGTCAAAAGGGGGTAATACGTACATGTAGTAGATTTGCGGGGGTATATCCCCCCAAGTTGAGGTCAAAAGGGGGGTTTATTTTTCCCCCTCCTGCGTCGCGGCCCCGTTAAGGCGCGTCCATACGAGGGAAACAAGCCCTAACCCGAACCACAAACGCTAAAGCTAAAACCAAACGGAAACGAGGCAACGGTGGAGGTGGAGCGCCAGATCTGATGCACCATCAAGCTGCGGTAGAGGCGACGCCCAGCCTGAAAAAAAAGTGGAGTGTGCCCACACAACTGGCCGATCATACCCTGCTGCTGCAAGGGCACCGGTGTCTTAAACGCGAGACTAGGGCTGGATGAAGTGCAGGTGCTGGGCAAACAGCATCGTCATTTGCTAGAACACGATTTTAGGCTGTACAGCAGCATTCAATTCGGTCAGGGACGACGCCACCTGCCACAGTTTTGGCTGTGGTGACGGAAGCTTCATTGGCTGGCACCAGCGGCATGTTGTCCATGTATTATTAGCTGTTTGTCTGCTGTGTGCCTTGCTTACGGGGCGTTTGTAGTTGCGGTTCTTGGCATGGTGTTGGCCCTCGCGGGTGCGGGAAATCATTTCTGGGCCATTCGGTTTTTGATCTCGATTAAATCAAATCTCAAAAACAATAATACTCATCGAGAAACCAGAACCAAAGCAGCAAAACCGTAATTCGTCGGGCCCTCGGGGCCTCGGTGTGGATATTTGGCCAATCCGAAGGAGCGAATCTTCCCATCTCAGCCTCGATTCTGTTTTTCAAGTTCAGAACGCCCCGTTTCGTACGCACCCTTAGGTGGTGTCTTGACCCCCCCAAAGGTACTGGATCGTTTCGAGCCTGGAACGACAATTAAATTTGCTAGGTGTTGATTGGTTATCAAATCGAATAGATTCCTTCCGTTCCCACCGTGACCGTAAGTTTTCGAAGAGGAAGAATATGTCCCACAGTTAGGCCTGGGAACGGATTTTTTTTAGACGTAAAAACTCTTCCAGGAAATCAACCAACCAATCAGCGATGGGGAAAACGAAACCACGTCACGGCAAAAAGCTGTTCGGAGCGTAGCATTCATAACAAAAGCACTGCTGCCACAGGCCACCATCACCCTTTTTCCAAAAAAAAGCGAGCCCACCGGGGTGCCTTTGCTTCTCGTACGAAGCGTACTGCTGTACAGCCCCCGGCCCAGAGCGCAGAGAAGCAGCGTACACATGGACGCACGAGCGTGAGCGGCCCGTCGGGCTCGGCGGCCGGCAGCACGACGGTGTTGCCCCACATGTGATACGAAGGGATCAAGCAGTAGGGGCTGGTCTCTTGTTTTCTTGGCTGCTGCTGCTACTGCTGTGCAAGCCCCTGGGCCGTGCTGCACCGCGCATGGTATACGGCGCCGCCCGCATACCTCCGTGGCGGCGCGCCCCACCTCTAGCCCACGTGTACGTTGTTGCTGTACGTGCCGCTGGGCTTGAGTCTTGGCCAAGGCTTCTTTCTCACCACAAACCTGGGGTCAGACTCCAAGGTCGTATTGCGTGTATTTGTCTGTACTTGCGAACTCTTACTCGTATGATACGAGTCATTGTCAACCGCTCCCGGTTTACCTGGACACTTTTTTTTTCCCGTTTGCCCTTGGTCGAAGTTCCTTCTGGTTTTTTCGAATTGCCCATTACGAAATCGATTGTCGTGGTGCCCGAAAAAGTGACGGAAGGGGCGATTTTCCGCTAGACCGTTCTCTACGGATACTACGTCGATTCGAGCGGGGTTTGTTTTGCTGTACGCTGCACATCCTACGTGTCTCCGCACTACTCAAGCATGCCATAAGAGCAAGAGGCAGAAACCACAGGGAAAACATGTTTCTCCGCACCTTCCCGTCTATAAAAACGTGAACGTGTACTCCTGTGCTACAAAAAGCAAGTCATCCGAACGGCATGTGCCTGTGTGAGGTGTCTGTGCGACGTCAAGATCGAAATCATCTCCACGTCCGAGGAATATCACATACAAGTTCACTGTGCATCTACACTAAAACCAAGTAGTTAGGGGTACGAGTATGGCGGTAGTTTTCCTCTTTTTTTTTTTTCTTTTTATCCTCCGGCGGATGGGGAAAAATAAAGCTTTAGCTCACCACACTTCCACGTATTTTCATACGCGTCGTGTGTCGATTTAACTCAGTTGCTTTCGCAGCCCAACGCTAGCTGGCGCACTCTTCGGGTCCCATTGTAGGTATAGCGTAAGCTGTCCCTATCAGTGGTCTTCGTTACAACCCCGGCAGAGAATTTATAATCTTTTTTGGCTGGTCTGTCCGAATAGCCTGCCGATTTTTTGGGTCAAACTAGGCCTCCAATGCCCCCCCTGCAGCAGTCACGACGTAATGGGAACGAGATTTACTGCAACTGATTCGTGCTAGGAGTGGTTCTTCATACGCTGGAGACCCACGAGGGGATGGCCTACGACTCACGGGGTATAACGTATTTGGACGCCGTAGGGCTTGCCTGCGGCAGGAGCCACGCGATACCGCCGTGGCCTAACCAGGAGGCTCATGGAGCAAAATACTGGGTTGCGAACGAGGCTCTGGCGGTAAATTTTCTGGCCAAAGTGCGGCACCGATGTTCGTACAAGTTTCAGTAGCCGTCGTCGTGCCACGCGGGCATTTTCACAAGATTCTAGACCTGTGCCGACGGTGCCGCTTGGATGGGTACCTATTAATAGCACCGTCTTTTTCTGAGACTTGCTTCCCGATATATATATTGCGTGTGCAGCTGTTCTTTGTGTCAGGAGCAACCGCTGCCCACGTGGCGGCACCCCTTCCCTAGAGCCGAGCTGCACGAAAGAGGTCCCGCCGCAAAAGCCACTTGAGCTATTAGTCTATATATTCGGGTCGGTTGCCCAGAATTCACCGGTTCATATCGGACACGAACAGGTTGGAATGGAACGAACGAATGCGAACAGCCCTCGTTTCCATTCCAACCATCCCAACAACTCACGGCCGACGTCCTTGAAAATTAGTTATAAAATATGTCAAGACCCACCCTAAGTCCCAGTACCGCGCCCGGAAATTGCAAAAAAAAAAAACGGTGTGCGTGCTTGGCATGGGGCTGCGGGTGTATTGCAAGCTCGTCGGAATTTAATTTTAGGCAGTTTTGGGGCAAACCGCGGGCACGTTCCGTGGGCGCGTTTTCCCTATATCCCCAAATGACCAAAACATACGTTTTTTTTTTTACCCCCCTGTGACCATTTCTCTTTGTCGTGCCATGTTTTCTTGTACAAAGCGAAAACACGGTGGAATTGAGTGGAGTTCTTCCGACAGGTCGCGATCGATTCGCTCAACTTTGTTTGCAAGCTGTCCGCGACACATCGGTCGCGCGTTTTCTAGATAGGTGACGTTTTTATGTTTTTATCTGGTACGAGTATTTTGTCTGAAAAAATGGTACCGGTACCAGGTGTGCACGTTTGTTCGAGAAAAGACCGCCCGGCGTGGCAGCGAAGTTGTCACCACAGCGGCAGCAGCACGTCACCGCGAGATACGTTGTCGGCCCCGTAGCGTTGGGAAGGTCATCCTGCTACTGCTTGTGTTCATATCAAGGGTGATGGTGGCCAACCCGTGCATGCTTGACTCACGCACTTGCAGGCCAACAGCTAAAAGCTAACACATCAACTAGTGTACTGCTTGTGAACTGTTTTTGGAACGCAGCAGGACCAGGCCAGCAAACACAACGGTCGGTGTCAAGGCAAAGTGGCCAGATTCAAGCACGTGGCACTCATTGAGACAAGCCTATACCTCAAATGAATACACAACGCCAGCTACCTGCGTACGAGTAGCATCCCCGAGTTGTCATCTCACGCATCTGGAACATTAGACGACAGAAAACATCATTGAACGTTTTGTGACAGTTTCGTACTTCGTACTGGCAGCAGCAAACGCAAACCCTCTTACGTACCTAACACGTCAAGAGACGATGGGAGAGCGTCTTGATACCGCGGTGTCTCTCTCTCTGTCTCTCCCTGCGTCCTGCCAAGCTCAGCGAGTGCTTCATCATCATGCCGCTAGCGCCCGGGCAAGGAAAAGAAAAGGGGACACCAAGACATCACCCCCCGGTATCACCACGCAATGACTCAGTTTCTTTACAACTCCATCATTGCTCTCAAAGAGGAAGTATTACTTGGATTTAGTATCCGATGATCGACGGTCATGACCGATGATGCCGTCAGCTAATATTTTGGGGATCCCGGTTGAAAACGAGTATATTGGAGTCTAGAAGGTCGTCCGTCACCTGTAGGCGTAAATTGCCGTCTCCTCCGGACAGCTTTGCTACTCTGCTCATTCATGACCTCTGCATGATCCGTGTACATATTGAAGGCCGAGCAACACCAACTGCCATGCCCACAGCAACTACTACGACGGGACGGGATTGGACACTCATGCCATTCACCCATTGCGCCACTGCTATGGCTACCTCGTCTGATCCATGATATAGCGTCCCAAAACCCGTATAATTCGAACACTCCAGCATCTATCTATACTACAGATAGTAGCCGTATGATATGTACTCGTGAACCGTGAACTCGTCACCTCGTTGTACTCCATCTCTGGTGTTGATTGGTGCAAATCATTCCGAATTTTGAAACCCGGAATCGATTAAACTGTAAAAAAGCTTCGAGTTTCCTTCTGTGGCCTTGATTGGTGTAGAGTTTCCGAACTTTAAAATTCGGAGTTTTCTGAAACCGTAAAACAAAAAGATTTTGGATTTCGGATTGTCAGCTTTCTTTCGACGAAAATATGGATCAATCAACCGTCTGCGAGGACGATGTTTTACAGGCTGGCTGACCTTGAAAGACCAAAGCAGCTGCTGCAGCCGTAATCTATTCCCGGCCAAGTCATAGACTCTCGACGGACATCTCGGGTCGCTCGCGCAGGCAATAGGACGAAGTTATTAGGTCAGGGTTGACCGCTCTATGTGCGGCGCGCTTCTGCTATCATTATTATACATCACAGACGAGGTTCTTCATAGATACAGATAGATAGCACGGCAAGCGTCTGAACGTGCGAGCTTGCTTAAAGCTGGTGTCTGCAGCAACAACAGCGTGTGGTGCACCTCACCTCGTCGACAGCAACACCAACGAAAGGAGCAGCCACCCTGGGACACACCTCCGCCGACGGTGGGTTTCACCAAGGAACGGCTGCAGCAGTGATCAAATATGCAGCACATCGGACCACAGCAGCAACAACAGCAACATGCTGCGATGGTTCGAAGCATTTCCGATAGCAGCACCAGAGGAGCCATAATAGCAGGAAGCGGAATCCTTCAGATGCGCCCGAACTTCGCGACCGTGAGCATTGCTGGTGGCGGCTGCAGCAGCAGCAGCAGCAGCGTCAACATCTCGAGCATGGGTCACCGCATCTGCCAGCCACCCATGGCCATGCCTCCCGTGATTGCCGAGCACCCTCCTCTTCCCCCTCCTCCTCCTCCTCCGCCTCCTCAAGCAGCAGGCAGAGTTGACAGGTACGATTTTCACGACGAAAATGTTTTTTTCGACGGGTGGTGATATCCCACATGCGTAAAAAAAGATATCATACTGTCTGTACATGCATAGAATTAGACAATCAATGAATACGACGACGACGCCACAAATCCTTCTTGTTTTGCTTGTTGTAAGCGTTGACACATTCTCTTCACTGGCCGGCGACGAAGCCGCGTGCTGGTCATTCCCGGATTGGGGAGATCATGTCTCCACAGCTGCAGTAATATTAACAGTACTTGTAATGCTCGTATATATTTGTTGGGACTTTTTCTTGTGCACAAATTGACTTGCGGAAAGCGCGAGAGCGTGAGTTAGCAACACTCGATGAAAAATCGACGAACAGTGGGATTGCTGAACCTTATGCGCGACAAAAAATGAAGGCAAGAACCGGGGTAAAAAAGGGACGATACCTGTGACCACGGCTTGTCCAGAAGCTGGAAAGTAGAAGTGCCAGAAAAAAAAAATAATACTCCGGAGTAGTACTTACAATACTAGTTGCAGGTTACATTGCCTGAGACGGTGCACACTACCGACATGTAGAAACGCGGTTGGCCCGCTGGACTCTTCCCGCTTCTACAGCAGTGATACTGTGCATGATGATAATGATGCTGCATCGTCTCGTCTCCTCCAGCAGAGGCACCTTCTGAGCGTCGAGGGAGGAAAAATGAATAGTCTAATTATCGGAGTGTTACAGAACAGTTTAACACGTACGAAGTCCGAAATACTGTACCTGGCATACACGAGGTACGCGTCACATATATATAAAAATAAAGTTAAAATACACTCCAGATGTGAGATCGAATATTTTGTCGAAACTCATCTTTGCAAACTGTGTGTGATACTCCGATCGCGCGTATTACGGGTTGTGTGTCCTCATTAAGGATATAGGTCGGCGACTCCCCTTGCAACTAAAGTGTAGCTATCAGGGTCAACAGGGTGATGTTAGTCACTCTGTGCGCGGAAACTATAAAACCCGTTTCTGAGGGGGACAAAATCTGACAGCTATGGAAGGAAATTCGTCAGTTTATCAAGTGAATCCTGTAAGTCGAATAAGCGGTGAGGGGAGGGCGGAGTTTTTAAGGACGTGGGGGCCTGGTTTTGATCAAAAGGGAGCGGGGGTGGGGGGGGGGAGGGGGGGGGGGACGGGTGGGGCAGCTCAATTTGTGCGTGGAAACTACAAATCCTTCAAGGGGACAAATCTGACGGTTTTGGAAAGAACGCACCAGTATACCATTGGAGGGGGCGGGGGGCGGGACGGGCGGGGCAGCTCAATCTGTGCGTGGAAACTATACATCCTTTAAGGGGATAAATGTGACGGTTTTGGAAAGAATGCACCAGTTTATCATGTATATCCTGTAAGTCGTACAACCAGTGAGTAGAGGGCGGAGTGTTCGAGGAGGTGGGGGTGGGGTGGGGGGGTAGGGAGGTGGGGGTGGGGGAGGGGTTGGGGAGGGGGGGGGGAGGGGGGAGCGAAAGGTCTTTAGGTCGCATAGATGTAGGGGTTTGCTATACGCGTGGTACCAGGTCTAGGCGATTGTGCGGGTGGTGGGGAAGGAGGGGGCGTTTGGGGCGGGGGGGGGTGGGAATTGCAGCAGCGGCATGGATGGCTCTAAAAAGATAATGAGGTGATATCAAGTGCGTGAAAGTGTTTATTACTCTGGCGGATCTCGATATTAGGTGGGGCGTTTGAGCAAGAGCGAGCGGGGGAAAAAAAAAAAGAAAAAAATGGGGTTGGGGGGAAGGGTTTCCAAGAGGTTTAGGTCACATATAATATTAAAATACACTTCAGCTGTGAGATCAAATATTTGGTCGAAACTCATCTTTGCAAAATTGTGTGTGATACTCCGATCGCGTGTATTAATCATACATGTAGGGGCTTGCTATACGCGTGGTGCTAGGTCTAGGCGATCGTGCGGGTGGTGGGGAAGGAGGGGGCGTTGGAGGGGGGGCGGGGGGGGGGGGTGACTGAAAGCTAAGCTACGTCATGGATGGCTAGAAAGATAATGACGAGATATCAATTGCGTAGAAGTGTTTTACTACTCTGGCCGATTTCGATTGATTGTAAGGGGGGCGTTTGAACAAACTGGGCGGGGGAAAAAAAAAAAAAGGGCGGGGGGGGGGGGGGGAGGAGGGCGGAAATGAGTTGGAGCTACGGCATGGATGGCTAGAAAGATAATGAGATGATATCAACTGGCTGGTAGTGTTTATTATTCTGGTAGATTTTGATTTTAGGTGGGACGTTTGAACAAGAGGGATCGGGGGGGGGGGGGGAGGGCAGGCGGAATATTTCAAGATGTGCGCGGAAACTATAAATCCTCAAAGGGGACAAACCTGACGGTTGTAGCAAGAAGACATCCCTTTATATCACCTGCCTGGTAATGTTTATTATTCTAGAAGGCTCGATGTTAGATGTGGTATGCAACCCAGTCTTTAGGTGTGGTCACACATATATATATATATATATATATATATAAATATCTGGTACGTGTTGTGAAATTTTTCGCAGGTACCGAAGAAGTTTGGCCGATCAGACCTACACTATTGAAATCACACTATTCATACCTGGTACGTGTATCGCAGCACTGCTGTTGATATCGGCTTGAGGCTCACCCCTCGCTCGGTTACACGGAGTGATGCGTATCCGCACGAGATCTCTCTCGCAAAGCTAAAAGCCCATGATACCCAAGCCAAGAGGCTCGAGTAAACATTACATGCGATACTTTTACGAGGCAAGTTAGGTGCACTCGACGATTCGTTGGAGGCAGAGTGCGACTTCGTACGAAGACCAGACCAACCCCACTCTACCCCACACCCCCGCCCGACTCGACCCGACCTCACGTCACCCTCCACCATCCCACCCCACCCCCCTCCTCACCCCACCCGACCCAACCCACCACTCCCCCCCCCCGCTTCACCGCACATCACCCATCATCAAACTCCACCACACAACACATACTGTTTAGTACCAGTATACTCGTTTATTTTTTGCGTTGCTGCTTTGTTGCTTTTACCGGAAGGCATCCCCCGTCAACAGCTTTAACAAACTTACTTACTCCACCCCGCTCTCCCCGCTGTGACCCATCCCAAAGTCGACGGCCCTGGACCAAGGCCGACGACGACGCAGTTCGAGAACTGGTCGCACAGCACGGAACACGCAACTGGGCGGTGGTGGAGCAGCACATGGTGTCCGCGTACGGGATTTTGGGTCGCTCGGGCAAGCAGAGCAGGGAGCGCTGGCACAACCATCTCAGTGAGTGTCAATACGTAAATAGTAAGATAGACTTTTTGTGAAGCTATTACACATCGGATAGATCACAATCTAGATTATCTAGGTCATCTAGGTCATTGAGATAATCTAAATCGTCTAGATTATTTGGAATATCGAGAATATCTATATTTTCTATTTGATGATCTACATGATCTAGATGATGTACATCATAGAGGGTTAGAATACCATCTAGGTCATCTAGATCGCAGATAATATGTTAATAGACCATCTGGATAATATAGATGACCTAGATCAAAAAGATCATCTAGATCATCTAGATCATCTATTAATATTAATAGATCATCTAGGTAACCTAGACCATCTAGATCATCTAGATCGTGTAGATTATCTATATCTAGATTTTCTATTGGCGATCTAGCTAATGTAGATCATACCAGGTATATACCATATATATCATCTAGATCGCAGATAGTCTGTTAATAGATAATCTAGATAATTTATTTGATCTACATAATCTAGATCACAAAGATAATCTAGATAATCTAAATAATCTAGATCGTACATTTAATGTAGATCATATACATCATATATATCCTATATCTGTCGTTATGGTTTACGTTGTGCGGGATCTGTACACAAGATTTTCAACCCAGGAAAGCTGTGCTACTAGTAGATCGTACAAAGCATACGACTTGCCCGCGGCAATACGATCCATAGCCCACACAGATCATACACGTAGGAACCGAGGATTTATCTGTGCGGAGTTGCACAGATCGTGAAACGGGGATTCTGACCTGTCCGGCGCGTGCACCTTGACCTTCTTGCTCACCGACCGAAAAAAAGCGATGAGTACGATCAATCCAGGCATCTAGACAAGAGCGCGCAGGCAGAAGTTTGGCGACCACCGTACGGCGCGCATGTCGATCATGCCTACCATCCTGTCCGGAAATATAATCAACAGTTTATCGCATTATAAGTGTCCACACGGTTATCATACTCACGCACAGAGTGGTACGTGGTACGGTCGTCTCTAGGCACTCGCGCAGCAGGATGTTTACAACTCTCGTCCAATTGTGGCGGACTTTTTTTTTCGGATGTATGTTTCAAATACGTGAGCTGTGAGTTCTATCGATTTAAGGGCTGATACTCATATATGCAAGCTGCGTGATATTCCGGTCGCCCGTTTTTACACATGTATCACTTTTTGAATATGCATGCGAATCCCCCTGCGTTTTGTGACTTCGGTCCTTAAACAATGGCGTCGGCGATCTTCAAAGAAAGGGTCATTTTGTTTTGGCGTCTTTGTGAATCAGAAACTCGTACCAGGTATGTTATTAGCAGACTCTTTCTCGAGGTGTTCATGAGTGGCCGACGCTAACAGACTCTTTCTCGAGATGTTCATGAGTCACCGACGTTGGAGCTCTTCTTGGTGCAACATTGTCGAATGACAATAATGGTAATACTAATAAAACTGCATCATTACGCCTATTAAATCCGTTCGAGTGTTTTTTTTCAGACCCTTCCCTGCATCAAGATGCACCAACAAGGACACGTGCCGCCTCCCCGGGATGTTCATAGCAACCATTGATAACGTATGCCAGATATAATGAATGCATGAGCCAATGTAAAAAATAAGCCAAAAACAAAACTATACAAAAATGACCGAATACTTTGTAAACACAACTGCATTATCCCCTGTTCAATATATATATATTCAGACCCTTGCATCAAGAAGAACGCATGGAGCCCGGAAGAAGAGCAAATCATGGCGGACGCGAGAGGCAGGCTAGGGAACCGTTGGTCGGAGATCGCGAAGCTCCTGCCTGGAAGGACAGACAACCAGGTCAAGAACCACTGGTGAGCATAGATACGGCTACCAGAGGTTGGCGTTAAAAATATAATGGCAATGATTCGCTCCGCGATCGGAAGTTATGTTCGCACTCGCCCTGCTGTCGCTCTGTACTCGAGAGGTAATGGCTCGCACAGATCGGAAATTATGTTTGCACCCGTTCTGATGACGCTCTGTAATGGAACCTACCCAACGGTATGACGCTCTGTAATGGAAGGTAACGGCTCGCGCCCATCATCAGAAATTATGTTTGCACCAGGTCTGCTGTCGCTCTGGACTCGAACACATTCTTTTTTTCAAAATTATTATCCCTGCAGCCCAACATTAATTAGCCCATTTACCACGGCCAACAAACACCTTATATTAATTTCAAGCAACTTTGTCTCCAAAAAGGTGTTCGGTCCGAAAGGATGGCACACGAAAAACAAAAAAGACGCAGGATTTTTCCGACACGGAAAAAACAAGACGTATTTCCGCACGCATTCTGCACTTAATCTTGCACGCGAACCACAAAATATATTTGTCAGTCTGCATCGAACAAAAAGATGCTCCGTATACGGCAGAACACAAAAAAATCTGCTTCCACGTCTGTACGTACAACAATATTCTCTTCTGTTAATAGGTATTTTCTACACTCAATCGAAGTCTCCTTCGGCATTCAACACAACAAAAACACAAAATCTTTCGTCTAATTGTTGTGTCAGAAACACGTCCACCAAAACCAACTAAAACGTCCTTCCCGCAAACGAAAATACGAAAACCAGGTATTCCTTCATGCGGCGCAACGTGCGACGGTTGACGCGAGAGGTACACGGCGGGGTTAAGCCCCCACCAGCCCCCGCCCCGGCCCCCGTCAAGGCGGCTCCCGCCCCTCTCCCCCTCCTCCCCACCGCCTCTTCAGCTCAATTCCCAGTAGCATCAGCATCCGCTTCTTCTCTTGCGTGTGGGTCTGCCGTGGGAGTTCCGGCGGTCGTTTGTTCGACGCCCCCTACCGACAACGTGCTACCTTCTGGGAGTGTTAATATTGGTCTTGGTGGTGGTAGTGGTGGTGGCGGTGGTGGAGGAGGTGGTGGATGCGGTGGCGGTGGTGTGCGCAAAGACGGGGCAGACAAGGGAGTTTCTAAAGAGAAGGGGGCGATCAGAAAGAAGGGGAGGCCGAGAAAGGCGACGGGGCTGGCCGGTAAGTAGGACTTTTTGCTCCGGTGCGACGACCGTTTTCGGGTTGTGAGGGGGTTTGTTGCCACGGAGGTGTCTGAAAGGCGTCATACACTCATAACACGTGCGGGGGGTGACATACGCAATCGATATATTTCGTTTCAGGAGACGCTAGATAGACTATAGTGACTGTTTTAGGTTCTGATAACTTGTTCTACCACGTCAAGTACAACTCCCGCGGTACGGGTTGTGTTTTCTTGGGCCAAACGCGTTTGACCGGTTGAGGTCCTCAGGCGTGGAACTATCTGGTAGTACGATAATTTTACGAGTATCTTTGATTTACAGTAGGGCTAACGCACATAATCATTAGTCGGGTTTCGCGAACGAATGTCTTCGAAGTCATATCTCGAGTGATGATGGATGATGGATGATGGATGACGGATGATGATGTTGATGTTCACCCCCTCCTCATGTTAGGGCCCCAGAAAAATCTTGGAACGTTCTGATGCACCCCTACCATGGAAGGACTCTACTTGTGCTGTGGTGGGCTGTGCTGTGCTACTGCTGTGCTACTGCTGTGCTATTGCTGTCAGTGCTACTGCGGCCTCAACGTCTTGCGCGTTATCACGAAGAAGAACGTGCTTGAAATTAGCCTGGCATGATTTTTTGGAGTATGAAAATATACTGTAAGACAGACCGTGAGTGAAGATGAGACCACCTGAATTGGCTTGTCAGGGGGTGGTCTAAAACTGGGTGCATCACTGCTATAAACCGAATTTTCAAATCAGATTAACAGACTCATGGTCTAGATATCATATAAAAACACTAATATCGCAAAAAAGAGAATGAAACCCCGACGATTTTGGGCTAAGGAGCCCATGTCGTTCATGTCGTTCAGAAACATGAAACAACAACCAAAAATTGCTACGCGCTGGGACAGCCAAGACCGTTTAAAAACAACAGGAGATCGGCCACGCACCCCCCAATTTTACGCACTTGGATATATTATGGCAATTTGACACGGCATTGTTCATCCAGCAACCGAGCCTTTTTTTTTAAACGGGTTATTTTATTTTGTTTCTATTTTGCGGGAGGTTAGTTTATTTTGTTTCTATTTTGCGAGAGATTCGGCCGAAAATGTAATCCCAAAACAGTAGAAGCGCGGCTGAAACTCATGTGAAAAACCCGAAATGGAGAATCCAGGCAAGACATGTCTTCGCACGAGCGTCACGAATACGGGTGTTCACATTCCAGATGGAAAATCGCCAAAATGAGCTGTGCATCGCGGAAATTACTTTCTTTTTGTTTCCTCGTAACACTTCGTATTGTTATTACACTTGTATTACGACGCATGGGATCTCGTTTTGTCCGTATCCTGTGACGATCGGCGAATTGGGCTGTAAAAACCGATGTCGATCTGTTCCTTGTGGTGTGCTCAGTGATGTCTACACCGCCACCGTCACTTTCACCTTAATCGGAAACGAACATTTGGTTATGGAATTAGTGTTAAAAAAATGGCGTTTTCGAGTTTTCGCCGATATGTCCTCGAGTTCGAGTCGAAATATGAATATATATGTCACAATTTTTCAATATATTGTTTTTTATTGTCTGCATTATTTGATGTGTCAGGGTCATTGTTTCCAAACTTCAAGCCCTGACTCGTTGTAGTTCACGAGGCACTACCTCATGACTGATTCTAAGTCTCACAGCTGGCCCGGCTCGTACCTCCACCATAGCTCGCGCGGTGGGGTCGCAATCACTTTGGTGCATTTTCACGGCGTTCTTACGCGAAGTATACTACCCGAACAATTTCTCAGCAACGCTATGGTTTTTTGTTTTTTGTTTTTCCTTGCTGCCTTTTTACGGCTTGCAGAATTGGAAAGGTACATGGCTTGCGCTCAGGAAGCGGCTCAACAAGTGCTTTACGACGTCAGTAAAATTCAAGACCCGGTGGTCCGTCAACAGGTGTGCAGACGCGTGCTGCGTTAAGGGTCTAGAACTTTTGGTCAGAATATTTTCTGAAATGCCGGGGGCCCTTCTTAGCTAGAAATCGTCGGAGTTTCGTTGTTTTTTTCTCGACAAACGATTTTATTGTATGCCTAGGCCATGGGGGTCGAAGTTGCACTCCCCTTTCTCAAAATCCGTTTTTTTTCGGTGGGGTGTATAGATGGAGTACAGTGTGTCACGCGAGGGCGAACTTCAGAAAATAAACAGGGCACGTCTACCGTGAAAAGTGCTTGCAGTACTACTACTACCACTATTATTGATAGCACTATTTTAATACCGTACTATGAATAGTATTCGAGTAAAGCACCTTTGTGGCCGGAACCATTCGGGCATGCGGCAGTGGATGAAATGCGGGGACCAAAGCGCACACACAAGAATAAAATATAGAGTCTGTTGAACGTTTCGCTCCAACGGTCGAGGCTAGGAATAGTCGCGCCTGCGGCAGTTAGTTGGCGAAATATTGTGAGGCAACCACACGAACATTTTGAACGGTCCCTTGAACACGCTGCAAAACGTCTACAATCTCCCGTGCCCCTCGCCCTGCCCACCTCACTTATCCTCCTATGTAACAACCACTCACCAAAATCCATTCGAGAATTATAGCCTCAGGGGATAGATGTTGAATATCCCCCCGTTTCCGCCCCGATCCCGCCTGCCCCCCCCCCGCCGTGACCCCCCTCCCCCCGCCGCTGTGTCGCCTTTCCTGACCTTGTTGATTGAAACCCGCTGCAGGCGATCGCGGCTACTCTGTCGACAAGCTCCGATGTTGACTCGGCTGACAGCCGTTCCGTCACCGCTATCGAACTCGCAAGGTGAACGCATACATCAAATACCATATAATATTCATACCTTCAACAACAACAAAAACTACCCAACAAACGGTTGCCGCTTGTGTCCTGTTCAGGAATTTCCATCATTTCTCTTTTCGTTGGCACGTACGGTTATGTGCATGTGTTGGTATTGTTTTTGGCGAAATTGTTGTCTTTTTCCTTCGACAATGCCCGGTTCAAAACGTCGCTCCCTCCAAGAACATGGTACCCGACCGACAGGAAGAAGAGAAAACTCTACTTCCAAATGATACCTAAAACCTACTTCCATATATTAACTTTCCTTGCACGACTTGCCTCTTGCGCAACACCGGACACACATTTGTTGCATCTTGTCAGTTGAATTTCCCCTCGTGGAAGATGACAGAACAAGGTGCAAGGCAAAGGCTTCGGTAGGGGGCTACCCCCAATTTTCACTACCTAGTTTGAGGTATCATACTATCATACTATCATATCATACTATCATATCATACTACTTTATCATACTATCGTATCATACTATCGTATCATACTATCGTATCATACTATCACATCATGCTATCAATATCATATCATTCTATCACATCATACCATGTACTATCATATCATACTATCATATCATATTATCATGTATACTATCATATCATACTATCATATCATACTATCATATCATACTATCATCTCATACTATCATATCATACTATCATATCATATAATTAATATCATATCATACTATCATATCATACTATCATATGATACTATCATATGACACTATCATATCATACTATCATATCATACTATCATATCATACTATCATATCGTACTATCATATCATACTATCATATCACACTATCGTACTGTCATACTCGCCCGAGTGACTCTGTACCTCAATGACCACACGACGTTAGGTAGCTAACCGTCCCATTAAGAATTCATATCGAAAACTGAAAACAGCACTATTATTAGACGACGACCGCAAAGAACAGGGGGGTGGATCGCTCGCGCTATCATAGTGACCCCGACCCGCTCCAAAAAAACACAACAAAAAAAAACATACACAACCCTTATGGTACCGTAGCTTTGGTCGCAATGGCTACTGGCCAAGTAGCTTGCTGCTAGGGGGGGCTCGAAGGACCGCAAGGCTTTCCTGTATCGGTGTGCCGCAAACTGGAAAACACTCTTAATAGGACGCAAATACGTCCATTTTTCTAGACATAGTGTGCAATACGGCTTCCTGGGCCTTACTTCCTTTGACCTTTCTTCCCTCCTGCTGTCTCGGGCATTGTGCAACGATAGACGTGTGGTGTGATAGAGGTGAGCATTTTTGGCCTTTTTTTTTTCCCCCTGCATGACGGGCGCTCCTTAGCCAATCGTAACCCAAAACTACTATTTTATTTTTTTTGTAGCATGCTTTTTGTTCTTGTGCCTGGGCCATGGGTGTTGTTCATCGGCTTTGCAGTGCTAGTTTACTTCCAATTTCGTCGAGTGTAGGCATAGAAAGCAGCTTGTCAAGCCAACACCCTCGGAGGGCAAAAACAACAATGGTTGGTGCACACCCTCCGCCGTAGCGATTTTTTTTTTTCTTTTTTCTTTTTTGCGAAAGACCTTCTAAGTGCCGACATGTTGTGGTGGGCACAGCTCTGTAAAAGAACAACAACACCGCCTGTACGAAACACGCGTGCTACGATATAGAGCTATGAAGGCATACATTTTTTTTCGCGAAAATGGTTTCTGAATGACTATTAAGGTATACATCTTTTTGGCAGAAATGGTTTCTGACTGACGGGGGCTTCTTAACCCTCAATCGCAGCAAAGAAGTTCATATTCTTTTTCGGCATGGTGATTCTCGTCGTGTGCCTACATAGGCATAGGCCGAGGGATTTTCCATCGTCCGCGATAAAAGCAGGTTTATTGTCCTCAAAAATCAGTTCGAAAAACGTGGTGCGCCTCTATCGCAGCCCGCGTCGGTTCCAAATGCTCCACGCGAAAGCAGAGATTGCCGTTTTTTGTTCTTCGAAGAAGCGATGCCCTCCCCCCCCTCCCCCCTCCCCCCCCGAAGGTACAACATCGTAGTACATAATTCGACGAACGCCAATACCACTGCTGTGTGACCGCTGCTGCCTTCACCTGTGTTGCTTTGCCCACGTTTTTGTTTTTTTGTGCGGGCCAAGCCATGCCGAAATTCAGACCTGGAACAACCTCGACAACGTAATATTTTTGTACGATAATTCCCAGCTTTACCTTAGCTTAACTCCAGCCTCACATCAGATCCAAAAGTACACAACCCTACAGGTACGATGGATTAGTCGATATCATCAGTACAGTGTGGCAATTCGGCAGCAGTTTTGGTGACCTGTCAGCACCGCGACAGCGTCGCTGAAGTTTGAAAACAAGGGGTCCAGGCGGTTGGATGGTAACTTTCCTCATACTGTGGCCAAGATACTTTTCCCCTGTGGTACCGATGGGCAACCCAACCCGTACGTACAAGTTGTTTTTGTGATCTAGCGCTACTACATTACAACGCGGTGTTTTTGTACACATTTCGTTGTTTTTGAGGCACATTTTTCAAGCCGATTGCGGCGTCTGTAACTCGACCCCATAAGTCCACCACCCCGAAATACCTTCTTTGCCTGAATACACGAGAACAAGGCGAACCTTGGGCGATTTGCTTAAACCTTACCACCGCGACAGCAGTGGCCGTGAAAGTTGCCTAAACTGGCGGCGAAATCGCTGGAACTTGCGTCGCGGCGGTGCACAGGGTTCACCATGTGGCCGCGGCGCACCGGATTTTTCCAATTGTTGCAGGACACAGGACAAGCTAACAACAGATCAGACTACATAAATATAACGACTTGGTTGAGTTTTCTCGGGCGTGGGATGCCATTTGGGGGCTTCGGTGGATGCCAGCGAAAGAGCGCAGAGCGCTGAATGACCCGCAGGGAATTGTGCGGGGCTGGTTTTGACAACACCCCGGTGTCAATATATATTTAGCGTGATAGGTTCTACCGCATTTTTTTGCTTTGTTGGCAAAGCAACACAGGTATCTCTCCCCCTCCCCGTCATCCCTTCCCTGCCCCTATCTTCCCCCCCCCCACTTCCCCCCCCCCCCCCTCTCATCCCTCCCTCTCCTTCCCCTCCCCCCTCCCCCCCCCACTTGGCCAAAAACGCCTCTTCTCGGTGGCAGTGGAAGAGCGGCGTTTAGAGAAAAGCTCAAACAGAACCTGGAGGCTACTGGAGGGCTGCACTGTCAGAGGGTCGGCCGTATACACCCCGCCACCAAAACGAAACGCGTCAAATCAGAGTTTTCGTGCCCGTCTGCCGCTGCTGTTGTTACCGGGAAGCGTCCATCTAACCTTTCTCGGGGCGACGGTACCGGTACCGGTGGCGGTGACGGTGGCGGTGGTGGTGGCGCTGGCGGAGGTAGCGGTGGTGATGGTGCTAGTGGTGGTATTGGTGGCGTTGGTTGTGGTGTTGGCGGTGTTGGTAGTGGTGGTGTTGTTGGTGGTGTTGTTGGTGGTGTTGTTGGTGGTGTTGTTGGTGTTGGTGGGGTTGGTGGTGGTGGCGGTGGCGGCGGCGGGGTCTCCGATGTTCGACAGTCTAAGCACGGAGCCACTCGTGCGTCCTACCCGAATAACAACGTCCCGAAAGGCTCGACCGGTGGCGGCAGAGGAGCGGGTCCTGGCCGCCCCAAAAACGAGTTCCGTTCGGTGAGGGGTGTTAAATTTCGTTTTTGTCTAGTCCTCCGGCGGATAGCGGGAAAAAAAAAAGCTCAAGCTCACCACACTTCCACGTGTTTTCATACATGTCGAGTGTCATTTTACCTCGATTGAATTTGAAATCCAGCGCTGGCTGGCGTATCCTTCAACCCTCGTGGGAACGACAGCGCGAGCCGTCCCTATCGATGGTCACCGTTACATTCCCAGCAGCGCAAGCTGCCGTTGTATACAGATGCGGGAGTATGTCGACCCGACTTGAGCCCTGGGGATCAAGTGTGGTCGAGATAGCCGCCCGGAAAGTCATCCCTCCGGGTAGTGTGGAGCTTGCGTAAGCTCGCCCAATAACAGAGCCCCCGGCCATGGGAAAATAGCCTTCCGCCAGGCTTGCTCCAGTTATGGTCCACCTTACATATTCGGGCGTTAGTCCTCGCAGTGTTACAATTCTTGTTATTCTTTTTCTTTTCAATCCTATCCACGCCCGGTGTTCTGTTTGAACGTTTTCTCCATCTCCTTTTTTTGCATGCCATCTTTTTTCTTCCATTCTTTTCTCCAGCTCCCTCCTTTTTCGTAACTCTGATCCGGAGTCACATGGAAGGCATACCTCTTATCCTCTTCGCCACGCTTTTTTTTTTTCTGGTATTTTTTTATCAAATGAGCATGCTCTCCCCCTCCCGGCCTCCGCCTCCCTCTCCCCACACGCCCCCGGAAGTATCACATTTCCCTCCTCGATTTTATTATTTAAAGGTTTGCCCAGTCGCTGTCGTTCACTGTACCCAATTTCATCCTAGATTACGATTTTTTTCGTTTGATGCTTCTCCGCCGCGACTCATTCCACTGCAGCCGTCAAACAAATCTACCAAGATGACGAAGACCGGCACGCCGACAGCAGCTCCCGCTTTCTCCGTGGGGATGACGCCGTCAGCCCCTTTCAAGGTGCGTCGGCTATTGGCCCCGACCTGCTCTGTCCTGCCTCGTCTTTTTTGTTTTTCAATAGGGCAACTATGAGTGTGTCGGCTAGTTTCCGACTAGGAATTGCGGATAGGCCGTTGTTACAGCACTGTGGGATGCTTTCAAAGTCAATACATCGCCCGAAGCATGAAATCGAAGACTTTCGCTCGCAAAATCCGACCAACGTTTCTTGCTAACCCGGTCACACACAAATAGTTAATCCAACAACTGCAACCCCCTACCTGTGCTCTGTTGGATACTGTAGTGTCGGATTACACGGGGAGTTTAGTGTTGCTTACTACGATAGCCTTAGCCCTGTTGCTGTGACTTCTGCAATAAAAATACCACACAACTTTTCAAGCAGTAAACACCCCAAAAATCGTTCTGACGTCAGCCTTACCAGGGTGATACACATATTTCGGCGACATGCTGTTGTTGTTTTCACATTGAGCCATCGCCAGAATCAACAGTGTATGCAAGACAGGCTTCAACAGCTCTGGAGTGGAACTATTCATTTTTCAGAGCTTTGCACGGCTCATTACCTGACCCGTGGTTATCTCGCGGGTCGAGTCGGGTTGTGTCGGGAGATATTCGAAGTATCACGGGTCGGGTCGGGTCGCGTCAGGAGCTTATCAAACTGTCACGGGTCGGGTCGGGTCAACCTGGCCCAACTCGCCCCGCGACAAGCGACCCGATCCGTAAAAATCCCTGCCATCATTAGTTACCTGGTATATCATTGGTCCCGTGGGATAGTTCACCCGGTTCGGCATTACGCTGGGTGTCGCATTTGGGTGTTTGGCCGAGGTGATAAAAGTCATCCCACGCTAGCGGTGCAGCAGATTCTAAGAATTTTCTGAGCTCCTAACATGAGGAGGAGATCAATATCAACATCAACATCAATATCAACATCAACATCAACATCAACATCACCCGAATCATTACTTCAAAGACACTCGTTCGCGCAACCCGATCACCAGTCTATGCGCTGACCCTGAACAATTATTATACTCTACACTCGAGGAACTCAACCGGACCGAAACTCCGAAACGCTTGGCCCCAGAAGTGCAACTCCTATTGTGGGATGACTACTATACTATATGTGCTATATACATGACTAATATAGTATATAGGACTACTATAGTATATATAGATGACTACTATGGTATGTATGTAGACGACTACTGTAGTATATATGTATACGACTACTATAGTATATATAGATGACTACTATAGTATATAGAAGACTACTATAGTATATACTCCGGAGTAGATGACTACTATAGTATATAGATGACTACTATAGTATATAGATGACTACCATAGTATATAGATGACTACCGTAGTATATAGATGACTACTATAGTATATACTCCGAGTAGATGACTACTATAGTATATAGATTACTACTATCTAGTATATTATATTATAGTATAGCATATAGAGCTCTTCAAGCGAGGGGCCTCGGAAAAATGAGGTACTATTCTAGCCCTACCGTGGCCCGCGTCTTCTCCATCTGTCTCGCTTGTTTCTGCTTGCCGAGGTCTGACACGTTTATGACTGAACTGCCACGATCCCAGCCGAACCGCGCCGTTTGCTTTCTCGGTCGCTTTCCACCCACGAAGTCGACGTGCTCGACCGTATTTTCCCCACGCGTTCGGGATCGCAAACCAGCCCAGGGGTAGGCCTCAACTGACGGAAATACTGTGTGCCCCTCTCTTTGACCTCACTCGCCTTTTCTTGTCGAGGACTGACGTGTTCACGACTGGGCTGTCGCACCGCACCGAACCGAACCGTTGTGATGTTGCACCGAACCGTCGTGTTGTCGCGCACGATGCGTTCACGATCTCAGCCACCCCATCGGTCGGCCTCACCTGGCGGTAGCATGTTTCTCTCTTTTATCTTTTTCGCTCGCTTGCTCCTCTTCTTCAGGCACAGGATTGACGCTGTCATGGCGGCAAAAAAAAGACGATTTTATCGCTCTCTTCGACCTCTCTTGCTGACTCTCTTGCTGATTTTCTGCCTGCCGAGGGTCTGAAGCGTCCACGACTTAAAATGGTTGTCCCCACTCTTCGCTCTCTCGCTCTCTTGCCGCCGACAACTCAACATGGTGGACCACTGTTAGGATCCCAACCAGGTTAGCGGCAGGCCTCAGCTGACGGTGGAGATCGCGGACAAGTGCGGGGACAGCGCGAACATGAACATCAATGCGGACATCAATGCGAACATCAACATGGCCGGGACAGCGACCGAAGCGTCGGGTGGCGGGACGAAGCGCCGACTCCTCTGCAGGTGACGTATGAGGTCCATCGCGTTTGTGGGAAGCTGAAAACTCCATGCCCACCCAAATCCAACACATTTGCTATACTGTCATCGGGCTTTGGAGTGTGTACGTCCCAAAGTGGTTGCATTTGGTTCATTTTGGGAAACGCGATAGTCGAGGTGGGACACGGGACGTGGAAAATGGGGCACGCGTGCGCGCGCCGGAAATGAGTAACCATTGTTTTTTTGTTTCCGGCGGAAAATGTAAATTCGCTTCACACTTCAATATTTTTGGCTTGATTGGGCGTTGTAAAAATCTAAAAACATTGAGCATAACAGAGCGTTGTTTCGATAAAAATTGTCCAACATTTGGTATCAATATAAAAAGTGTTGGGTTTCAATTGCGCTCTGTGTCGAGAAATAACGAGCAGAATTAGGTATCAATACGTACCTCGTTACTGACGAGACGTTTTGGCTTTCTTTCCGCTGCTGCCCGCTGTATTTTGCATCGCGTCTACGAATCCCCTGCTCGCAGCATCCCCAGCCCAAATCTGCTATCACCATTCAATGGAAACGCGTCTCCGCTTCGCCGATCACCTAGGCTGCACCCGAAACTATTCGACTTCGACAGCGCGATCATTAATGGAGACTTGTTCGGTATCGGCAGTGTCGCTTCGGAAAACGTGCAGAGCGGAGGTGATGGCGGTGATGGCGGTGCCCCCTCCTTCGACAAGGACGGCGCGATCGGCCTTACTGCCGGCGACGACGATGGCGTCGACACGAGCATGTCCTTAGCATCGCCGTTCTGCGGGTTTAGCGCAATAGCGGGCGTTCCTGCACAGGGTGGCAACGTCGGTGGTGCTGACGGCAACGCCAACAATTTCGCGGAATGCTTCGCCGGCATTGGCAGCATCAATGACAGCGACGGGGGCGGAACGCGCCGACGCTCCCCACGCCTCCACCGCGGCTTCTTCACCGATGGAATCCTTGCGGGAGGGTCCTTGGGCAACTGCGTTGCGGGCGGCGCCGACGGTTTCAGGCCTGGCAGCCGCGGCTTCCCCGTTGGGGACGCCGCACCGTTTAGCCCAACGCCAGCTGCAGCGCGCGTTTCGAAGACGACAGCACCTGCCACAGAAGGCATTGCCTCCATAGTTAGCGGCGGTAGCGAATCGGACGCGCGCGGGCCCGGGGTACTCCCAAGGTCTGCCGGCATGCCGCAAGCGCAGGCGTTGCGCAAGCCGTATCCTACTTCCGCGCCCGCGCCGGGTGTGACTAATATGGACGCGTCACGAGCGACGGCGACGACTGCGAGCGGCGGCAGCGGTAACGGTGGCGGTGGCGTTAGCGGTGGTGGACACGTTGGTTCCAGGAAGAAGAGGTCGGCCGCTGCGTCGAACAAGAGCAAAGGGTCTTTGGGAAAGAGGGGGGAGACCATTCTTCAAAAGTCACCGAAAAAGCAGCGGCGGCTGTCTCCCGCTCGCGAGTCGCAGCCTAGCGTCTCCGCCGCTGCCGACCCCGTTGTCGACTTTGGCCCCCGTATCTTGCCGGGAAGCAGCGGTTTGCGCACAGCGTCTTCGGGGGTACTCGGAATTATTCCTCAGACAGGCGGGTTGGGGTTGGACCTAGGCTATGCCCCGTTCCACGGCGGTGGTTTGATACTTAAACCCTCAATATTTGGCAGTCCATCGCCTTCCATCTGCTCCAGTTCAGCCTCTTCAACCGCTTGTGGTGTTGGTGTTGGTGGTGGCGCTGGCCGTGTTGGTGTTGTTGGCAGTGGTGTTGGTGGTATTGGTGGTGTAGATGTTGGTGGTGGTGCTCGTGGTAGCCTTGCGTCTCCTAGAAGGCGCTCGCCGCGCCTTGGTCGCGTTTCTCCCGCAAACGTAGACGGTGCAAGCTTTGGTAGAGTCGTTGGCGAGGTCACCCAAACCGGCGGCGGCAGCGGCGGCAGCGAAGGCGGCGGCGGCGGTGGGTTCGGGGGACGAGGGGACACCCCAAACCACGGCACCTCCGCGGCAAGCATCGCTGCTGAGGACACCAGCAACGCGGGTATCGAGGGAATGTGTGTGAGTGTCGACGGTGGCGACTACGCTCTAAGCCGTAAGGGCGAAACGATTGACACCGGCCGAGAATCTCCCCGATGCCGCAGATCGCCTCGGTTTAAGCAGAGTGGAGGAAAGGCCAGCGGTTCACTACGAGACGGGGATGACTCGGCTGGGGTCGGCTTCAGCGTGGGCGAAAGCGGTGATGTCGTTGTTGGTGTTTCTGGTGGTGGTGTTGGTGGTGTTGGTGGTGTTGGTGGTGTTGGTGGTGTTGGTGGTGTTGGTGGTGATATTGGTGGTGCTGGTGGTGCTGGTGCTGGTCTTGGTGGTGTTGGTGGCGAAGACGTTGGTGGTGTGGGTGTCAACGTTGTTAGCGGTATCGGTGGTGTCGGTGTTGGTGT
Source organism: Undaria pinnatifida (assembly GCA_012845835.1). Classification (NCBI taxonomy): domain Eukaryota; class Phaeophyceae; order Laminariales; family Alariaceae; genus Undaria; species Undaria pinnatifida. Next base: position 894,865 of record JABAKD010000017.1, on the reverse strand, counting down.
AGGTGGTGGCGCTGGAGGTGACGCAGGAGCGACAGGGGTGGCGGGATCTGCAGCAGCAAATTATGATGCTGTCTTCGACGCCGGGGTCTTAGCGGCATCATTTCCCACCAGGCGGTCTCCCAGGCTTAAGGCGTCCGGCCTACCGGCGACGACAGCTGGAATCAACAACAACGGAAGGGTGAGCCCAGTACATGGATTCTTACGATGGGTGCTACGGTAGCAGCCACACTGTTGAATAGATCTTCGAGTAATCATATTTTCACGACGAATAACTACCGTAGTCGGTAGCGAATCACGTGTGAATGAAGTGGGTAGTCGAAACTCTGAAGAACATCGCCTGAGGGGTCGGTCCTGCAGGTCAATTCTGTACCAAGCTGCAACCGTGAAATAGGCATTCGAATCTTTTGCCGACGCCGCTTGACAAAAGAGCCAAAGAAGGAGAACAGGTCGTCGAAGAAGGACAAGCGGCCAAGCACGCGTGCAACAATAGAAGAGGTAGCACTTTATCCCCGCGTGCGATGAGGCTACTTGACCCAAACTTGTTGGAATACCGTTCTGAATACCGTTCTGAATACCGTTCTGTTTTAACAACATAAGAAAGTACAAAAACAAATGTTTTGTACACATAGACCGTGGGCTTGTCTGCTGGGGCGCGCTTTCAGACACATGCTACGGCAGAGGTGCAACGATTTTTTCCCAATATTACCCCTCGCTTGAGGTGGTCATTTTTTTTTTCTTCTAACACCAACGCACATTTTTGAGCAAAAATTGAGAGTGAAAACCGATGGCCAAACCTATGCCCTGCAGCAGGTAAACAGTACAACTAAAATGTTGTCGAAACAAGAACGGTATTTCGACAAGGGGACCCTCGTCAACCAGAAAACGAAACCACCCAAAATTTGCTACCTCCATCGTAGCACGCGTCTTTCGATTTTTCTCAAAATGGTTGTTTTGGCTGAGGTATACTACTAATAGCAGTACTGCTAGTAATACTACTAAACGTGTGGGGCACCTGAAGCCAGGAGCCTCAGAAATAAAATTGCGCAACCTCTCTACCGTAGCATGTGCCCTCAGCGCTAAAAAACAAAAAAACGCCTCTACTTTTCCCGCCAGAACAAGTGTAGGTAACTGTTGATCGCGCGGGTGTGTGGGGGAGTATTTCCACTGGGACACCTCCATGGTCTATGAAAATCAGAGCCAATCGATCAGACCAATTTCATCCTTGATGTCCCATGCTAACGACGTCTTATCTTTCCCCCTTCTCGCTTGTCCCTGCCTTTGTCAAAAATCACCCACCGATGGCAGGGGCTATGGGGAGCAATGGATGAACGTGTCGTAAGCCCCCCCGCCATCCACAACCCCCAGATCATTCCGAAGACACACGACATCCACCTTGATATGGCGGGAGCGCCGCCCGCCATGACCAAGGACGGTGGTCACCAGCTGGCGGGGGCTGCCGCCGTTGGCAACGTGGGAATGGGTGGTGCGGCAGCGGTACGCGTGGGCAGTGTCGGCCACGGAATCTCAACGCCACGCGGTACGGGGGCGCTTGCATCTCCTTCCGCGAACCTGGTCGATGGCTTCTTGGTCGGCTCGGAGGTGGGTCGAGTTTTGTATTGTTGTGAAGCACCACCGAGCAAACGCACCAAAAACACTGAGCTGATTCAATCCCGTCCACGGTACAGGGTACCTGATAAGAGACAACGAAAAAACAATAAAATTTAGCCTGAGACTTTGCAGGAACACAATGAAACATTGCGAGCCGACATACACTGAAGTTAATGTAGATTGCGCCCCTCTCCCAAACAAATAAGAAACCTGGTAACAGCCTGTGTCAGTGTTTCCGCTTCTTAATGGGTGCCATGTACTGCGTTGTTGATATCATTTCCTCTTTTTCCCATCTCCCTCGCTTTTCGAGAGTCAGACCCCCCTCCCCCCGCCTTCGCCCTCTATTTCTTTGGTGCAGCCGCTGATGACCGACGAAGAGATGGAAGTTGTCATGAGCCTTAACCTCGGCCACGCCTCTCCGATTGGCACGGGGGCATTCATCAATGGCAGGCATCCCTTTGAGTTTTGACTCGGGTACTGCCTTTGGCACCCCTTGGAAAGGTTTTCGACGCGCAAATTTTCCGCTTTATCAACGGCAGGCACTTCGTTGAGTTTCAACGCAAGCCTTGACGCTTCGCACCAACTGAGTCTTGACGTGTGCGTTGCCCACCTTGTCGGCTAAAGCTGGCACCGTCGGTTTTGCAGCCTTGCCTTTGTTTGAGTGCCTCGTTAGGGGTAGTGGGCTGCAGGTTCCGCTTTATGCTTGCCAAATTTATTCGGTCTAATTTCGCGCAGCTGGTGGCATAGCTTATCCTGATCTGGGTATGAACGGTGGGGGAACAAATACCTGTTAATGGTAGATGAGTTCCCGTTAAAACCTGGTGCGAGCGGTCGTATATTTTAGCTGTTGGTCTCGCCTTTGGCGGCGGTGAAAATATTGCTTGATGACTGCCAAACTCATCCTTTCGATCTGGCGTCGCCGGTCATATTTTTGCCCGAAATTAATGATCGCACTTCCATTAGGGTGGTGTGGGGGGAAAGGTGTCGTTTTACGGCTGCCCGCTTTGTCGGTTAACCTACCGCGACCGGTCGAATATTTAAAATCTTACCGCGGGTGTTGATGGTCGATTAGATTATCATGTTGCGTTTTTCGTTGTTTTTGTCGTTTAATTTGGCATGACTAGTGGTACATGTTTCTCTTATCCGGTGGGGGGAAACATGGCCGCCTTGTGACTGCCTGCTTTATGCGTGAAACTGGAACGACAGGTCGTATAATTTAGCCCTACGCATCTCGTTTTGGCTGGGCGGGAATGAAATTGTCGCAGTAAGGTTGCCTGCATTTCCCGCTAAGGTTTTTGGAGCCCATGTACAGCAAAACACAACAAACTATAAAACGGGTGCTTATCATCGTCGAGCATGCAGCACACGCCAACAGTGCAAACTGTACGCGTGTGCCTCAGAGACGCTTGCATCGGGGTTCGACCGTAAACTCGTTGACACCTAGTTTATCCAGCAGCGCGGGTGGCTTCGTGTGACGGATGCTGCGACCGTCAGTTTACTTCCCGTCAATTTGTGCCTCTAAAGCCCAGAAAAGGTTTACCTGGCCCAGTTGACGGTATTGCTTTTACCTGGCCTTGTTTTTTGTGATGGTAGGGTAAAGAACTTGCCTTTTCATGGTTGGCTACTTTGCCCTTGAAAGTCGCATGACCGGTCGTGGTTTTCCTAGGTTTTGTCGCTTTTCGCCTCGTGTTTTTGGTCGGTCAGCTGAGAAAATTGTCGCATTCAGGTCACACGCCTTTCGCGCTAACCTGGCGCAACTCGCGATACGCATTTTTTTTCACCTTGCCTTGTTTTGGGGGGGGGGTGAGGGAAAAAAATGGTTGTATCCTTGCCTGCGATTGGCGGAAGATTTTAGGGTCCACTCGTGTCAGGATGGTGTTACAGCCGCGATTTCGTTTTGCAAATTGGCGGGGCAACTGCTGTCCTCTGTTTGTCTGCTCCGTGTTACTTTCGAGGAAATTTAGCAGGTCTTGGCCGCGTGTTTTGTGTTTTCTCACGTAGGTCGTGTCGTGTCCTGTCAGCGATCCGAATGGCGTGTTTTTTTTTCCCGGGTTATCCGTACGTTTTGGTGGGGTGGTTTTCTTGCCCGCTCAGGTCGTGCAGTGTCGTGTTGGTGGGGTTGGGGGAAATACACCGTCCAGTGCTGTTTGATTGGTGGAAATATGCCGTCCGGTGTTGTCTTATTGAAGAAAATTTACTACTGTCCAGTGCTGTTTGATTGGCGGAAATATACCGTCTAGTGCTGTTTATTGGTGGAAGTGTAACGTCTCGTGCTGTTTATTTTGGGGGAAATTTCACGTTACGTGTTGTTTTATTGGCGGAAATATCCCGTCCTGTGTTGTTTTATTGGCGGAAATGTGCTGTCCAGTGCTGTTTGATTGGCGGGAATAAGCCGTCATGTGTTGTTTTATTGGCGGAAATGTGCTGTCCAGTGCTGTTCGATTGGCGGAAATATCCCGTCCTGTGTTGTTTTATTGGCGGAAATGTGCTGTCCAGTGCTGTTTGGTTGGCGGGAATAAGCCGTCGAGTGCTGTTTTATTGGCGGAAACGTACCGTCTAGTGCTGTCCAGTTGGCGGAAATATGCTGTCTCGTGTTTGTTGTCTAATTGGCGAAAATATACTGTCCAGTGATGTTCGATTGGCGCAATATAAGCTGCCCAGTGCTGTTTAGTTGGAGGGAATATGCGGTCCATTGGTGTTAGATTGGAGGAAAAAAAGGTACCGTCCAGTGTCTAATTGGTGGGAGTATGCCGCTTTGCGCTTTTTCATTGGCGGAAACGCACCGTCCCGTGCTGTTTGGTTGGAGGAAATCAGCCGGCCAGTGCTGTTCAATTGGCGGAAATACATGTCTGATTGGAGAAATAATATTGTACCGTCCAGTGCTGTTTATTCGGTGGCAAAATATGCTGTGCAGGCTTATTTTTTTGGCATCGTCTTTTTACCGACTGGGCGTGCCTGCTCCCCCACGCCGATTTTAGGAACCGATCGCGCCGATGGTTGAATGGAAGGTATGGTTTTATCTTTTGTTGCCACGGAGGCTTTTCGGACCATTTGTTCCTCTTGCGGGCGGTCGTTATAAAAGTTTTCGATTGTACCCGAAGGAAGTTTCGGTTGAATTGACATGGAAGATTTACGGACAAATATTTTCGTCTTCTGGTGGGGCGGTCGTTGTAAAACAGATTTTCGTCTTCTTGATCGTATCTGTAGCATTTCGCGGATGGAGGTTTCGCCCACGCTCCTGAATAGCTCACGTCGTCTTACTGCATTTCTTTCCGATGAAGGAAAGGGTAGGGGGGGAAATTCCTTTTTTTATCCGCGCTTTGTACATCCTTAGACACAGTTTTTTATGGACGGACGTTACAATCAACTTGGACTACATGAGGAGGAGGGCGGGGGGGGGGGGGGTAATGTTGCTGAGTGTGTACTCCCGTTTGGCTGCGTGGGATGATCATAAGACCGATTTCACCGCACCCGTTCGGTCGATCGACGCTAGGTTTGTTTTTTGTCAGCTTTTGCCTGATTTTTAGACGCCACACCTTAACACCTTCAGAACTGCAAAAAAACACATTTGTTTTAGACGGGCTGACTTGGAAATGTGTATGGGATAGTTTTGCAGTTGTAAAAGGGCTAGTTAAGTTAGATAGTTTTTTTCTCCGTCTCCGGTGGTGCCTACTTGACGGACTACGCGCATCTCACTGTCACCTCGGAATCAATTTATAGAAAGGCGTTTCGTTTCGTCCGCTACTGCTCGTTTGGCGTTGTCACCCCCCCCCTCCCCTTTTTTTTGTTACCGTGGGTATTTTGTCCGTCTTGTGGTGGCTGTTGCACCGATCTTCACGATTGTATATCGATCCGGTACTGATTGGATGAGTGTATGGCGTGGGGAGAACTGATCGTAACTTTGCCAGAAGTAAAAAAAAAAGTTGAAAGCCAAATTAATCTCATTCACGTATTTTTTCGTGGTTTGTTTGGTTCGGGTCGGGCCTTTTTTTCCTCCCTTGGTAGAAGCACTCATAACTGCACCCACTTGTTCTAGGAAAATAAATCTTGAAGTTCATGTGGATTTTATTCTGTTAACTAAAAACGATGGACGGGTTAGACGGAGGATTCGCTTTTGTTCGTCGAGACGGTATTACAGGGCTTTGTTGAGGGCGGCTCCAGCCGAATTGGTTTGAGGGCGTATCAGAGCGTGTTGTGACAAACAGGAGAGGGGTGGTGTGTGATCAGCAGCTGGGGCAGGGCAGGAAAAAGCATAATGTGATACTTTGTTGGTCGGTCGCGAAAGTGCCCCAGGCTCTGCTGTTTCTGTGTACACTTGAAAAAAAAACCTTCTTCAGCTGTGGGTCGAGTTTTTTCGAACCTCGTCTATCGATACACGTCATTTGAGCTGTGAGATTGAGGACTTAGTCAAGACGAATCTGTGATTATGATTTGCTGATTCTATAACAAGTAAGTAAAAGATGCACGTCATTGAGCATTGACACCGAGGATCTTGTCGAAACTTATCTATCCCCTGCTGCTCATATAAAAGGCAAATGGTAATACTCGCAAGTGTTCAGCTGCAATGTCTAAGATGATAGCTTTCGTCGAAACTCATCTACGCTCTACTGTTTCCGCAATAAAAAACAAAAAGCACTCAATCAATCAAGTTGTGAGATGGAGGATTTCGTTGCAACTCATCACTTACTTATGTCGTAGGTTCTGCTGCGTTTAGCGGTGACCACCACCGCGCATGAAACCCTGTTTGTTTGTCACGATCCGTGGGAAAATCAAGAAGCCTTCATGAGAGGGGAGCACTCTTGAGCTGAAAATCATAACGTGGTTGGTGGCACGTGTGGCATCTGCAAGTACTAGTTACCCCCACAAATTTGTTTTGTGGTGATACATCAACTCCTTACTGTGGCGGCTGGCGTTGTCGGCGGCTAAGCGAAGCTCGTTTAAAAACGTTTTACACTTGAAATCCAATACACATAGGCGTGGCTACATTTTTTCTGCCATTTTCGGCACGGCATCGCAATTGCAACGTCGACCGCTCATAATAAATCACAGATAGAAAAAAAAAACGAGCGAAACGACAAAACAAAAATGAAGCCTACCGTAACTCAAACTCTATCCCTTTTGAGAGCCAACTTCTGACCTAGCTACATATATATGGGCTACACACAGTACACCACGTGAACGGCGGGGGGCCAACACACCTGTTTAGTTGCACGCCCGGAGCACGTTGCGGATGGATGTAACGGCACAGAACACAAACACGCATCACATTTGGCTGCGTCGATTTCCAACCCCCCATATAGGACTGCACCCCGGTTTTTCGGGGACACACTGCTCGAAATTCATACCTGGTAGTTCATAAGAGACAGGGGCGTTTTTTCGCCGAGAATGATTCTCCCTGATGAGGTTCGTCGACACTGAGAAAAGCCATTCAACATCGCTCAAAAATATTCCGTGTTGTTTTCGGTTTACATGTATACCTCTAGACCATCGGCTAACTAATCTTGTTGCGCTTGTCGTGTTTCCCTAACCATGTGGGTGGGTGGAGTGGAGAACTCTAAGATATGAGGAGGAGCCAATTTTTGTATAATACCATGGTAAGTGTCTTTGCTTGGGATCTTGTTCGCGGAATTGTACGTTGATGTTGTTGTTGTTGCTGTTGTTGTTGTTGTTGTTGTTGTTTTTGTTGTTGTTGTTGTCGTTGTTGTTGTTGTTGTTGTTGCTGTTGTTGTTGTTGTTGTCGTTATTGTTGTTGTTGTTGGAAACGCGTGCTACGAAGATAAAGGTGTTAAAAGGTATAGTAGCAAAGTATAATTCTTACTTCGCAAAAGCGCTTGTTTTGCATACATACCTGGGCGCGGGTTTCTTCATCCTTCTGCACTGACTGTTGTTGTAAGGTAGGCAATTGATTAATCTTTTGCAAGTGGTCAAACGGACTAATACCCTCTACTTTCTTGCCGAATGGCCACGTCTACAGACCATGGGGTTTTGGGTCGTAGGTTCGAATCCCACCATCCACCGCGCACGATTTCCTCAGAGTCGCTTTGTTGTTGATACATATGTTGAAGTCGTGGAAAGCTTGCACCGGAACCGGAGCCGATTGCAACGAGATCCCAAGACTGTGTGTGGATGCGTAACGCCCTACTATTGTTTATACTACTACATACGCCACCGAAAAAAAGGGCGTACCCCGTTATCTTTTTTGTGAGGGTAATCACTTGATCACTTGATAAACTACTGTACAGACTATAACTCACCCCAAAGCTGGTCAATTAATAGTGTAGTAGGGAAAGAAGACAGTGCAGCCCGACCGACCGACCGACCGACCGACCGACCGACCGACCGACCGACCGACCGACCGACCGACCGACCGACCGACGCGTGCTACGATAGGGGCGGGCCAACCATTGTTGTTTTTTTCTGAGGTTCTTCAACGTAGCAAGACCTTTCCCAACAACAACAAATTCGGAGGAAAAAAAAATAAAACAAAAAAAAAAATGCCACCACCACCGGACGAACATATCCCATGGCCTTGGTGCACGACGAGAACCACGCAAGAAGAGCAAAACGGCCTATTTCCGACTATTATAGGTTGAAGAGCACCGACTATTACGGGGGACCATAGTAAATAGGACCAAACATTGTTGGTCAAAATACGGAAATATATTGGTTTTTGTGTGTACCGTAGGTCCTATTTACTATGGTCCCCCGTAATATTATAGGTTGAAGAGCACCGACTATTGTAGGTTGAAGAGCACCGACTATTATTATTGTAGGTTGAGCACCGACTATTATTATTATAGGTTGAAGAGCACCGACTATTATAGGTTGAAGAGCACCGACTATTGTAGGTCATCCACGAATCATTTCAGCCAAAAAGAGGTATACCATATATATGTCTCTATCGTAGTACGCGCCGACCAAACTGTCCCATGGCCTAGGTATTGTATCCATATTAATGTATTCATATTACCGAAATGCTATGACGACCATGTTATTACCATGTTAGACTTATACTTCAGTAGTAGTAGGTTGTTAATAGGTTGACGAGTCTCGTCGTTCAGAAAGCATGTTATAGCCTAAAGCACTGCTGGCACCTCCATCTCAGCGGGCGTTGTGTTTCGTGAAAAATGTAAAAAAACGAGCCAGCTTTTGTCAACATCCTCGATTTTTCCGAACCGCTGCCGTACTGCAGTACTAGGTAGGGGCGTAGGAGTAGGTTCTCTTTGCTGTATCCGAGAACTCGCGAGTTGTTACCGGGAGATGATTTCGGCGAGTGAACACTACTTACGACTGATTCTACGATAGCCCCAAAACCAGCGATATCATTTGACGAACATTTTGGGGCTGCTCGACAGAAGGAAGGATACTATTGAAAGAAAGGTATCCATCCACACATTTTCTTGCGTGCAAAGGTCTATCGATCGATGGCGTCGGGGTGTCGAGGGACATCGTGTTTCAGTAGATACGACCGGGAGCTGGTTTTGAAACCGGTGATTTCGTTGAAGAAATGTTGGGGGGGGGGCTACCGTAGAACGACTCTTACCACGGAGGCGTTAACATATACAGTATAATATAATATAATATAATATAATAATAGCCTCTCTACAACAGGAAGACCAAGCAAACTGTATAATGTGTCCGAAACAAATGCAATACCGTACGCAAGTGGTTGGGCAAGAAAAAACTATTAATACTGCAGCAGCACGCATGTTACAACACTGCACGCAAGTGGCTGAAAAACAGCAGTAGTAGTAGTGTGCGCGAATTGCATTCATTCGGGTAGTGAGAACAGACATTTATTTACTAGCTGCACACGCGTTTGAACGCACGCACACGCGTACAGTTGGTAAATTGCTGCCAATTGGCGGAAGAGAGCGCACCTTGAATCAAACGGACGCACACGCTTTTGTCAACGATGGTTGGGGCGGTAGTTGGAACCACTTTGGACGCCCGCTTGCATCATTCCTGTTTCTACCACTAGTTTTTCTCCAATCTATCGCTTTAGAGGGTATGGAGTCCATGAGCAGAGTCTAACTAACTGCGTGCGGTACGTGTTGCCTCACAAAATTGATGCCATTCATTCGACGATGTGCGGTGGGGGTGCCAGTTTGTGTTGGGGATCCCATCGAGCGTTTCGGTATGTCAATCAATGAAAACTTCTTTTTTTTCAGTCGAATCGACAATAGGTTTTGTACGACAACATCTTCGACAGTTCGCCAAACGATGACGATGCGATAAAACGACCAGAAATGCGGACGACTCCCACGGGGACACAGGGGGGACACAGCAGCAACATGTACAGAAGCATCGAACGAGAGCCAGAAAATCAGAATAATATTACTCGAGCGAAGCGAGTTTCTAATCTACACCTGGGCCTCGTAATACAGGTTCCCACGAAAAAAAAGTAGTTTGCGTGCGTGTCTTTGACTCAACTTGATTTTAGTGTGGGATCATTTGATTTTAGACTGCAGGTGTAGGCACGCCACCACGGAGCAACAAAACACACACACACAGCACACAACACGGGCAAAAACAGCAGCACACACCGCTCACACAGCCGGCACACAGCGCTCACACAGCGGGCAGCACACAGACAACGGGCGCAGCGGGCGACAATAGTGGCCGGCGGAGAGCGGGCATGGAGAGTGTGTGCCCGCTAGGGGTGTGCCTGCTGAGTTATCTACTCCTGTCTCGTGGTGAAAGTAGGTCATCATGGAGAGACGTCCGTTGGGGACGATTGACCCAAACTCGGTCCGTGCGCCAACGGCAGAAGGGCGACAGCAGACACGGCGGAGGGGCTTGAGAGGGACATCTACCTAGCTAAGGGACCCAAGGTCATGCTCACGAAGAACCTGTACCAACAAGTTGGACTCGTGAACGGTATTCGAGGTCAAGTCGTCGAGTTGGCGTTTGCAGATGACGTGCCCCCGCCGAACCTCCCCCTTTACGTTGTCGTCAAGTTCAGAGGATACTCAGGGGGGGAATGGTCGTCTCAGGAGAGATATAGAGGGTGTGTGCCGATTTCTCCCGTAGACACTACTTGGCAGGACGAGGGAACGCAGGTCAGGACGCAACTGCCGTTGAGACTCTGCTGGGCCATCACTATGCACAAATCACAGGGGCAGACGTGAGAGGAGGCCGTCATAGACTTGGGGCCGAAGGAGGCCTGCACGGGGCTTACTTTCGTCTGTCTCAGTAGGGCTAAAAGATTAGCGGACCTCATGGTAGAGCCAATGAGTTTCGACAGGATAGGCAAGCTTGTAAACTCCGACACCGTGAAAGCTAGGTTGCGGGAAGAGGCTAGGCTGGTGGACTTCGCACAAAGCACGCGGGATAGGTACACAGGCATGGGCGTCTTCAACGCCGTCGCGGCCAACTAATGACCACATCAATTACAATACAGCAAACGTCACATCGGCTCTATTCCACCTGTGGTGCCCCTCGCAGTCACACGAACCAATGGCCCGTGGACGCACACGTCTGACGACAGTTACCTCTATCAGCTGTCGCTCGTTTTAGCGACAGCTATTGTATCTTTCCGCTGATAGACCTGAGCAGGGGTAAATACACGGTTGGACGCGCCACCCCCCCCGGCCACAAAGGGGAGGGCACTCCCCCCCTTTCTCACCAGGTCCCTTCTTTCCACAAGGTGGGGGTCATTTCCTGACGGAGAGGGGTCCCATCTCCTGCCACAACCCCCTCCCCCCTTTCCTCGAGGAGGAGGATTCCCACCTCTGCCATAAAGTAAGCTCCCCCCCCCCCGTGCCACAAGGGGTGGAACCCCCTCCCCTTTCCACTACTTGGGTGACCCCCCCCGTTTATCACAACGATGGGGATCCCCTTCCTATCCAAAAGGGGGAGGACCGGCTCCCGTTGCCAAAGGGGGGGGGGGGGGGGGGGGGGTCCCCTTGCCACAAGGAGGGGGAAGTCCTCCCTTGTGACACAAGAGGCAGTACTCCCTCCGATTGCCACAACGGGGGGGGGGGGGGGAATGGCCTGCCCACTAGACATCGTCCACTAAATGACGACGTATGCAAGCCCTCCCCCCTCGCCGAAAGGTGGGGAATCACGAATGGCTCACCATGTGGACATCCTTGCCAAGGCAAAAAAACGCCACAACATGCCCTTGATGTTAGGGTCCCATGGTTCACCTCACGGGACCCCACGGCGTTACGTGGCATACCGTGGGCTTCCCAAGGGGACCGGAGAGGTCCCGGGGGTTCCCACAGAAGCCCGTGGGATCCCAGGTAGTTCCCAAGAGAACCAACGGGATCATCTCGCGGGAGCCCGTGGGCAGTTTCCATGGGGTTCTGAAATCCCATTGGTTCTCATGCAGCCCGCAGACGTTCCACGGGAGCCCATCAAAATTAATTACCACGGAAACCGTAGTTCCGGACGTAAACGATACAAATGCCACGGGTGACCACACAGGAATCAATGGTTGGGTTCGGATACCGCCCGACGAATAATCGCGGCGCTTACTTGCTGACCCCGCGAAGTCTTTAACTTTAGTGTGTGCGGTGTTTATGCGCCGCGGTGTTGCATCTTACACTCAAGCCAGGATTTCTTTCTCGGTAGACATCTGACGAAAAATGGAATAGGTCACTCACGTAAACCTCCCTCTCGCATGAAGTGATTGATCACGTCGTGGGACGTGCCGCTGGAACCCACTGTATCCCAGGACGTGTCACACGGAAACTCGTGTTAGACTCCGTCGTGTTTTACACGTGAATTCCGGTCGGGACATCAGATGCTCGCTGCGACAGAGGTGGCAATGCTTGGCTGAATCGTTCTCTGCCTGCCGCAGCTCCTTAACTCTCCAATTTATTCTTGTTTTGCAACATGTTTCGTCGTGTTCCAAGAGCGTCGTATCGTTGTTCATTAAGTGATATTAATAGCACTTTTTTTTTGTTCCAGATAAGCTTTAGCAGTGCATAGGAAAATGCGTGCTACAATAGAGGTATCAACTTTCGTCGGAAAAAATTGATCGCAAATGTCGAGGCTCCTTAACCCGAAATCGTCGAAAAAAGACCATTTTTTTGCATGATTATCGTCGTGTACCTAGGCCATAAACTTTTCAATCCGATGTGATACCATAGCATTATACTTTTATCCAAATCAATTTTTGGGTCAAGAAAAAAATGTCTTAATCTCCCAACAGCAAGAACCTTGGCGAAAAAATGGTGCAATTTTGTCGTAGCACACGTCGAAGGTACTACTACTGCTACTGCTACTGCTACTGCTACTGCTACTGCTACTGCTACCGCTACTGCTACTGCCACTGCCACTGCCACTGCTACTGCTACTGCTACTGCTACTGCTACTGCTACTGCTACTGCTAATGCTACTGCTATTGCTTCTGCTACTGCTACTGCTACTGCTACTGCTACTGCTACTGCTACTGCTACTGCTACTACTGCCGTCGCAAGTAAAGAAACAAAGAGGCACTGCCAGTGATTTACAACTAGATAAGACCACTTATTCTAGAGAGACATCACCTAGGGTGTTTTTTTTTACTTTTCCTCCGGCGGACGAGGAAAAATAGAGCTTAAGCTCACCACACTTCCACCTATTTTTGTACGCGTCGTGTGTCGATTTAACTCATTTGCGCCCGCAACCCAACGCTAGCTGGCGCACCCTTCGGATTCCACTGTAGTGTCACCTCTACTGTATCCTAGTCTTCCATGTTTTCTTATCCAGGTGGTTCGTTCTCCAGTCGTATATCCTGAAGGTACCGGGGATGGCGTAGTCAAATTTAAGATTCAACCATCCAGTCCAAATTAAGTATTCGACTTGTATTCTTACTTGGTACCTACTGCGATATTTCGCAATCTCCAAACCGTTCACAGCACCGGTCGTTGTTTTCGCTCGCCCCGTACACAGAGAACATGCGACACTCTACGTACAGCTTTGATGAAGAGACAACGCATCTCACACTCCCAGTGGCTGACCTAGTCGGCGTAGACGTTGTCGGTGTAGACGTTGTCGGTGTAGACGTTGTTTGTGTAGACGTCGTTAGATGAGCTTGATCCGATGTCCGTCGCTTGCGACTTGAAGCTTAACTTTGTATCTTGGAGTTGAAGACGTAGGTGGCTGCCTTTCCCTCAAACCTGATTGCTATTATCAGCTCCGCCTCGACTGTTAGTTATGCAGACGGTCTCTGCGTCTTGGACTCGGGTTTTATGGGCTCTTTGTCCAGGATGGAGAGGAAGCCTGACGTTGGCTTGCGGGTGTACACGAAGGCCGGAGATGTCGCCAGTGGCTGTTGATTGTCCTTTGTTGATTCCGGAGATCCTGTCTCGGGATTTTCCCACGGCTTTCATTCTGTTGTTGTGAGCGTGTGAAGCTCCTCCTTGCGATCTGCTTCGTTCTTGAGCTTGGTTCCAAGGCGTGGCCCAAACGCAGGTGGTGCAACCCGTCGACCCTTGGCTCAGCTGGCGGTCTGGTAGTCTCAGATGGCGATGATCCAGCGACTTCAATGGTCCCATGTGATGATCTTGGTCCAGCTGATGCTCCGGTGATCCAAGATGAAGTTGATACAGTGATCCCGGATGCAGTTGCTCCGATGTGCGATGGTGATCCAGATGACTTTGCTTCGAAGATCCCATGCGAACATGGTTTCAAGATGCAAGCTCTGGTAATTTCGGATCAGGGGATTCCGGGCGATGCCGATCAGTGAAGTGGGTGGCATCTAAGTGTGTCATTGGAGATTTTAATCATCCGGGTTTCCTCCTCCGAGATCCGAAACGGGTCTCTCTTGGAGTAGGTGAACTCCACCCACGTAGTCGGTGGCTTTGTCCCCGGTGCTGTGTTGACGTAGGTGTTGTCAAAGGTATCCTCGACTCTTGGATTGGGTCCTGTGCAGGTGGTCTCGTGATACGGTACACCGGTGCGGCCCAGCCATAGTAGAATGCACGTCCCTGGGCGAAATTGCAGGTGTAAATCCTGTTAAAGGTACTCCAGCTTCTTGCGGCCATTCTCCAGCCCGTGATGACGATTCTCCAATCTCTGGTCATGATGACGCTTCTTCTTCTGACGAGGATGTGACAGTAAGTATCATCTCTAATACTTTCAACTGGAAGTGGGGAAAAGATGATCTATCGATCGTAACCAGGATACGTACCTTGGCGTAGTCTAGAGAACTAGGAATGTATCCACTAAACACCAGTAGAGGCGTGAGTTGAAATGTCGACATAAAGGAAAGAGATGCCAGAAAAGAGGCTGCCAGCTATTGCTGATAGAGCAGTATGGGAGAAAATAACAAAAGGGCGAGCTGGAAACAGATGGAATAACGTAGCCGAGAATATATGGAAGGATTTGGAAGACGAAGAAGCACTGTCTATAGAGAAGTTTTGTGGGTACAAGACAGAAGTAAACAAATAATAATAGAGGAAAGGGAAATGTCAGAGCTAAGAAATAAGTTGAGAGAGGGAAAACACAAGACGTACATAATGAGGCGCGCGAGGCGACTTATTTTTTCTTGGTTTTCCACGGAAAAAAACCCTTCTACCTATCGGATCGCACACGAGGGTAGGGTAGGGTGCCTTGAATGACTTTTTCTGTTTGTGTGTGTGCTTGTGAGTTTGTTTGTGTAAGTCAGCTTTTTTTCGGCCACGTTTGTTTGTCCACTGCACTCAACGTACACGGCATCAAGGCCAGTCTCGACGGGTCCCGTGCACGCACAAATAACAGACAACTCTTCTCGAACCGGTTTTGCTGTAAGTCCTTGAGAGTTCGTCGAGGCAGGTGCGGCAACGTGTGTGTTCACCACCACCAAAACTGGATTCCTATCATTTTTTCGAGTTTTCAAAATATCATTCCAACGTACCAGAACTGGGAAACATTACTGATCCACGACATCTGTTCAATAATCGACACACGTGATAAAACGGCCAATTTATTCTTTTTGATAATTCAAGTTTACCGAGAAGAAAAGAGTATAGTTAGTTCTGCCGCACATAAAATTCCCGAGTAACCACCGCACAATACACCGACAAGCCCACACGCGCGTCGAGAACAACAACAACCTAAGCTCTCCGCCATCATACCCCTTTTCGCTCGGAATACCATAGGCAGTAATGTCGAACCTACGGGTACACCCTCAATTCGAATCGGGGTACAACGCCCTCGGCGACCTGTCCAATCCAGACTGATGGCCGCGCCGCGTACATGTTTACGGGAGCAGCTTCAACAGAACGAATCTGGAGCCAATCTACCCTAGAAGCAATTGGTTCTGGGACGCGCTCAATGCAAATAATTGCGAGGAGCTTCATATAGGATGCTAATCAATAGCAGATACGACTACTGCAGGTATGGAGGCCGCGCCCCATCACCACCAATTTCTAGTATATAGGGGGTTGAGAGAAGATTTAGGAACGAAAACGAATTTGAACGGCCCAATGGAATACGCGATAAAGCTGAAATTGGGATTTCATGCAGGGGGCCCGGACCAACCAGAAAGAAGAGTGAGATATACCAGTAGTTGGGGGGAGGACGTGCACGTACGTATGTGCCCGTGTGGCACAACAACAGAGAGTAGGACCCACATAGCAGGATAATATGATATATACCAGGAGGAACGGGACGAGTTAGAGGAGGAGATGAGGGAATTTGACGACTGTGACATGGAAGAGTTAAGTAGACTAGATAGTAGCGAGAAAATCATTGCTCGAAAGGTAAGGAGTGATACCAACTGTCAGGAAGTGTATATTAATTTGGCATATTTTGTTTCTGGGTGGGGCGACAGGGGAGGAAGAGCATGTTAGTGTTTGTGTGTGGGTGGAGGGGCGTACTGATTTTTTGCTTGCCTTAGTCATTCGGCAATTGACCACGCATCCCTTTGGAGACGGATCACCGTTCCTACTCCTGATAGAGACGCCTCCAACATTTGGGCGCTCATTACGCTTTTCCACATATTGCATGAAACTGGTTGCTTATCCTATCCCCGTCCAGTTTCGCCGTCTGCGGCCACCATTTACCTCCTAGGATAGTCATTCATGCAGTAGTTCCAATATAGTTAATTTGGTCTTCAAGTTCAAATTGACCTCCTCCCGCCTCCTCCCTCTTCGCCACCCCGACCATCAGCTTGACTTAGCATCACGCGTACAGTAAGCTCCTATACATTTATGCGGCCTGAACATGCTGGACCCCCCCCCCCAAAAACACCCAGCCCTCCCCCCACCGGTAATACGACTTACAGGGTTTGCATTATTAACTGATGCATTCCACACCGGTTATGTGGTTTCCGTGCACAGATGCATCACCCTGTTGACCCTGGTACAAGCTACACTGTACTTACAGGAGGAGCCGCCGACCTATGTCCTTAAAAGAGACACACCCCGTAATACGCGCACTCGGAGGAACACATACCTCCTGCAAATATGAGCTTTTACGAAATATTCCATCTCAAAGATGGAGTGCATATTCAATTTGTTAAAATATGAATAAAAAATCCCTGCGGCGTCGATTGAACCCCGCATCAGATAGAACACAATGTAGGAGCACTCTGACGACTTTAATATCATTCCCTCTTCATGAGCTCTATACGGCACCTGATGCAGGTTGAAAAGAAAAAAATACATGAAACCCGATCAGTTTAGGCGAACACTTCAAAAATAATAAAGAAAGAACGGTTGGCCAATCGCGCAGTCTTTTTCCACAGACAAATAGCCCTGTAACTCTAAACCACTTCGGCAAAATCGTGTTAACCTGATCGTATCACGCACCATGAGTAGAGTCTGATAGATCCGACACAGCGGGCTACAATTTCAAGGCCAACCTCAGCTCGATCTTTATCGGTTCTGTTGACACTGATGCTTCATCCTTCGTCACGGGGCAAAAACTGACCGGCATATCATGACGGGTCCCCGTCACAGCGGTTGGAACCAAGGTATCGTTGCGGTGCCAGCTTGCGGCACTGGACGGCGTGGCGAGAGGTACGAAATTGCTCAGAGTCCTCCTCACGGATTGAACGACCTCGCCTGGTATCGAAGGTCCATCATCAGGGCAGAGCAGAGCTATATTCCGATCCACCGCCAACCGCGATCGTTCTCGCCCAGAAATGACACCTTCGTCCGAAACGTCATGATATGGTCCGGTGGATGGAGAAACCGCAGCTCTCGACAACAACGCCTTTGGTGACCGTTTTGCGCGCGACTCGTTCCAAACATGGTCTTCGTTTACATCTACCGTGCCGTTCTCAGCATGAGCCTTACAGTACAACTTTGAGCGGCTCCCCTTGATAATAAACCTCGGGTGTTTGTTGCAGCCGTCGTACATGCAACCCTTATTGCGTACGTCTACCATTCCGTCCTCGGCGTGCCGCTTGCAGTACATCGGCGTTTTTTTGCCCTCCGTGGTGAAGCTGGCGGGCTTACTGCAAGAGTCGTACGAGCAACGCTTACTGTGCACAGCGAACATGCCACCCTCAGCATGGTTCTTACAGTACAACACTGTGCGGCTCCCCTCGACATTATAACTCGGTTGTTTGTTGCAGCCGTCGTATATGCAACGCGTACAGCGTACGTTTACCATTCCGTCCTCGGCATGCTGCTTGCAGTACATCGGCGTTCTTTTACCCTCCGTGGTGAAGCTGGCGGACTTACTGCAAGAATCGTACGAGCAACGCTTACTGTGCACAGCGAACATGCCACCCTCAGCATGGTTCTTACAGTACAACACTGTGCGGCTCCCCTCGACATTATAACTCGGTTGTTTGTTGCAGCCGTCGTACATGCAACGCTTAGAGCGTACGTTTACCATTCCGTCCTCGGCATGCTGCTTGCAGTACATCGGTGTTTTCGTGCCCTCCGAGTTAAAGCTTGCGATCTTAGTACAATAGTTGTACGAGCAACGCTTGTTACGGGTGTTTACCATTTCGTCCTCAGCATGATTCTTACAGTACAGCTTTTTGCGTCTCCCCTTGACATTGAAACTCGGGAACTTTTGGCAGCCGTCGTATATGCAGCGGTTGCTGCGTAAGTCTACCATTCTGTCCTCGGCATGCTGCTTGCAGTACAACGGTGTTTGTGTGCCCTCAAGGTTAAAGTTCGCGGCCTTAGTGCAAGAGTCAAACGAGCAACACTTGCTGCACACATCGACCATGCCGTCTTCAGCATGAACCTTACAGTACAACTTTGTGCGGCTCCCCTTGATATTAAAAATCGGGTATCTGCTGCAGCCGTCGTATATGCAGCGCTTATTGCGTACATATACCATTCCGTCTTCGGCGTGCCGCTTGCAGTACATCGGAATTTTGGTGCCCTCCAGGGCGAAGCTGGCGGACTCACTGCAAGAATCGTACGAGCAACGCTTGCTGCGCACATCAAGCATGCCATCCTCAGCATGATTCTTACAGTACAACACTCTGCGGCTCCCCTTGACATTATAACTCGGACGTATTTTGCAGCCGTCGTATATGCAACGCGTATCGCGTACGTTTACCATTCCGTCCTCGGCGTGCTGCTTGCAGTACAACAGTGTTTTTCGCCCCTCCACGTTATAGCTCGGGCGCTTGGTGCAGAAATCGTATGAGCAACGCTTGTCACCGACGCTCATCATTCTGTCTTTAGCGTGCTGCTTACAGTACAACGATGTTCTCCGCCCCTCCGCGTTATATCTCGGTCGCGCGGTGCAGGAATCGTATGAGCAACGAAAACGGCGGACGTTTACCATTCCATCTTTAGCATGCTGCTTGCAATATCTACCAGTCGTTTCGCCCTCGACGTTATATAGCGGCCCCGTGCGGCAGGAGGCCTGTGCGCAACGCCTGCTGTTGCGGGTGTCTAGCATTCCGTCTTCGGCATGTTTCTTGCAGTATCTTGTGTATTCCCCCTCGAAGTTATAGTTGGGCAGCGTGGTGCACGAGGCGTATGGGCAACGCTTGCTGCGGATGTTTACCATTCCATCTTCAGCACGTCGCTTGCAACACACTGCCGCCGAGGTGCCCTCAACATTGAACACGGCCAATGTTCGGCGCTGTTGGGAAACGCGACGCGGCATGCTCGCGAAGATGTGGAACAGCGAACGTTCTCGAGCGAGCTAGCGGTAATGCAGAACACAGGTACAACTCCCTCGATGCCGGCCTATGCTCACCTGTCATTGTTGAAAACGCGATATAAAACGAAACAAAAGAACGTGATCAAAGTTCGTTTTTGCGTCTGGTTGGTTTGAGACGGTCTAAGCGTTACCCCAAAGCCATACACCGTGGCCGTGACACAGTCCTAGAATCGCGGACGTATACGGTTGCCAATCTGTTTTTTGTTGGACTCAAGGTGGCCGTGATAGATACCTGGGGGTTTGGACCAAAAACCGTAACCAAAACATTGGGAATGAAGTTGGAAACGTGAAAAGTCTACGGCGCTCGTGCGCTCGTCATCGTTCAACGCTAACACTTGGAACTTGTTTACCATTCAACTTGATTGCGCTGCTAGCTTGGTCACCTCGAAAAAACAACAGCGGATGTGAAGATACATTTATTCATGCGGCGTTCCACGCACGGGATTGTTGTAACCTCCGGTGCTGGTTCGTGGGCACTCTCGGTGTATTTTCGGACATCGTCGAAAAGTCGCTCCCAGTATCGACACCATAACATTTACCAATACGGTTTCGTTGCCGAAACCAAAACATGACGACCGTTCTCGATAAACTAATATCGCACTTTATGCTGGCATACATTAGGATGTAAATGGATAGGAACCCAATTTATTGCGTGTCCAGCCAAAAGCTCAACCACTTGTCCGAACGCACGCAGTGTGTGTGATCCGCGCAGATCGCGATATTGCATAGAATTTTTTTATGGAGCCTTGAGATATGCTATGCGTTGCCAATATGTCTCGAAGTGGACGTGGCGAACGAGGCCGGAGTTCGTGTGAATCGTACATCTGTATGAGTTGCTTTGTTACACTCCGCGCTAGCATGGACCGCGTAACGTCCTGACTTCGTTTACGAGCAACAGCTGTAATCTACAACTTTCAGCAGAGTGCTCGAAACAATTTCAGTATCACACGCATTTTCGTTGAATGCGCACTGGAGACAAACCCGATAGATTTCCGTTACAAGACATCAATGGAAGTCGATACATATGGGACAGAAAAACAAAAAATTGCCTGTAAACATCGTCGGGTAACGAACAAAACGGTCCACGTGTATTCATTAAGATGTCATAACGGCCAAGCTGCACGTTCTACACTTATGCGCGAAACCAACGAAATCACGGAACGCTTTATTAGGGAAGCCAGTGGTTGGTGTCTAGGTCCCACAAAAAACGTCTCCTGGCACAATTAGTTGACCGCCTTTGGGGCTTTGCCAACACACGGCTGGCATCAAAACGAATACACGTTACAAAGTGTATCCATGGTCGGAACCATGGAATCAACACAAATACTCCCGTGACGATAACGCCTCCCGAAAACGCGCTCGAAGGACATGGCGAAAGAAGGCAGTATAATGTGTCGTCTCTCGAAAGCTAACCTCAAAAATGAGCAGGAGGCATCAACATCAGGAATGTTGGGGCTTTTTCCTCTAGTCGAACGCGTACGCCTTGAAAGACGACCATGGCTATGCAATGTATTAGTATTCCAAAAACGATCAAATCACGATTTCAAACTATCCTTTCGGGGCTTCCTCAGCCATTTCTTATGCAGTCGGATTTGCGAGTCGATAACGGCCGTTTTCGACTGAAGCCCAAATGGGGCTTTCTTACTCAGTCGAAAAAGGGCTTTTTCGGCTCAACTTTTTGTTCGACTGAATTTTCCGACTAGGGGATCCAGTCGAAAATCTTGACTTTTTCGACTGGATTTGTCAGTCGAAAAACTCAGTCGAAAAAGTTTTACACCGGTTTTTGAACCCATCGCATATCGCTCATCCCACCACAAAACACACCACACACCCATACCAGGTACCACACAGCAGTATCATACAACAGTGCCGACGCTGCCTTGGCTATCACTGGTGTTGGTTATCGCCGCAAGTCAGCGTGGTGCACTCCTAGCTCCGCTCGCCAGCAGCGTGTATCTCACTACAGCAGCAGCGCGCGTTATTGATGCCATTTTGCCAACAACGGCTACGCCTGCTGTAGCTTTGGCGGCTTTCGGCTGCTTGCGACGCCACGAACGTAGCTTTGGCGGCTGTCGGCAGAGCCCAACGCCATCAACCCGCTTGGACGAAGGTTCGTCGCGCGTGAAGCACGCGTTGCTCGCGAAGAACGCGCGAAGCACAGAGCTGTTAACCGATTTTCGACGGCCATACAGCAGTACTCCCTCACACCAACCGCCTCTAGGAAGAGCACAAAAACCATGAAATCGACTCTACTGACGATAAAAGGAAGGACCAGAAGAGTCCAGTCGAAAAAAAGTCCAGACGAAAAGGGCCGTTTTCGACTGGCGGAATCCGACTGTAAAATAAATGGCCCCAAATAGAAAATACTGACAAAAATGAACTGACCACTCAAGATTCGGCTACGTTATATACCGCGGGACGTCGGGTATAGGGTACGTTCAAAGAGCAACGGAATGAGATATCCCACACAAGCAGCCAATAGTGATGCCCGTACTGCTGCACACAATTCCTAGTTCGTTGATAACGTCGAAAATGTCCTCATCAAAGCTGAAACAAATGGCATTAAAAAGGAGTACGAAACGGTGGTTGGGATCCTTTGGTTTGAAGCGTTCTTCGATTGAACCCGGGATATGCATCAGCGGGGGCAGGTACTGTTTCACCCACGCGACTACCGTTGGCACCATCCCGCCATCACAACAGCAACCTTAAACAATGCTTTTTCCAACAGCGAGTGCAGTTTACCCAACCCCTTACACCGTTGGCGAATTATGCGCAGGTTGGTGCCGCAGTTTGATGCCGCCAGGCAAAATACACCGCCACGCTTTAGTGCCTTGAGCACAGCGGTCACAGTGGTTCACGTTAGATATGAAGTACCGGGTGTAAGAGACGTATGGCGCTGCTTCGTATTGGCCGCACGCCTTTCGATTGGTGAAACCTATATCGTGGGTATATGTTAAGTTTGTGCGCGGGTGCTGTGTTTTTCGCCTGCGAAGTAGTAAAGTCGTTCTCGAACACTTACTGGTGACGAGACCCGTAGGCAGAAAAACACGTCGATACCTAAACATGTGACCGTCACGGCAGGTTCGCGGAACGGGAAGGGACGGCGGTTATCCGGCGTGATGCTTCTAGTCCTGGCGGGAGGCCGGGACGAAAAACATCTATCGTTTGACGACAAGAAATGGAACATAACTAACATTACATTACGACCGAACGCGATGGCGATTAAAACAAATGATCTCAGAGAAGAATAGTCGTCAATGTAGCTTGGGTCAAGGTTTCGTGAAAGGACGAAATGGGAATTATCAACTCCATGACGATATCGACCAATTCGGGAGAGGCTTGGATGTATATATACCTATAGTCTATACATATATCGGGCATTTTGTTGGAGCTCCCGCAGCTATCGTTAGTGTTATTCCGTCAAGATACTTTACGGGGTCGTTGGAACATCATCAAATGCTTTCATCTTACGGGGTGTTCAATATTTCGTGTGCTGGGCTATAACACGATGCAAAGGGCGTTACAGTATTAAACTTCGCAATCTTGGCTTCGGCGATAAGAGTAGGCGTGTTGATTGGTTACAACACAATGGGAAGGGCCAAGGTCGATGCCCCATGGGGTAATAAATGTCAGAAAATCACAGCTCCATTTCCAGGAAACCGTGCTATTCGTGGTTCTCATCAGAGGAAATGCATAGTAACCGATGCTGAACGGGTATTTGTTGATAGGTTGAACGCAGCATTCACAATGCATCCATTCTTTCGTGCGGTACGTGCGCGAGCTAGTCCAAAACCGCACCTGACTATAATACTCAAACTGCCGATGTCCACCGTACGCTCCCTTTATTATGGTGTGGTTTGAAAGTCTAGTCAGTACCACCACGGCTCCGATCCCCGGGCGGCTGACGCCACCCGCTAGGCTAACCCGAGAAAGAGTGCTCCATAATGTCACGAAACCGGACAAGAAAAGCCCAACGGTTTGGTGAAACTGGCGACTTGATAATGCAAAAAACACTACTTGAGCAGGACTCATTGCCTCGCCCTCTTCTGTTTGATTGCGGGCGATATCGCGTTCTGCTCTCGGTATTAATGGCGTCATACGCGAAAAACGTTCAAAACAAGGAGATGGAAATCCGCGAATAATGCCAAGGCCAGTATCGAGTGACAGGTAAAATCACGTGATCTGCTACTTGGTACTTTGTATGATACCTGGAAAGGTACGCGCGGAACAATGCTCACTGCACCACTTCCCCGCAGAGCATCCAATGTAAGGGTATTGCACAGCACGGCAAGGCAACGCACCGTACAGAGCAGCGCTGCGGTGGTGGGATAGTTGGGTTGAGCTGAGCTGTGTGCGCCATAATTTTGATGAAAACCTGTTGCGGCACATTTTGGTACCTGCTATGATACTTGGCATTACGGCAAGTACGAAATTGTCAACAAATCACTGCACAAAGGACGGCACAACACAACGCAGGGCAGCACCGCATCGCACCACAAAGCAGGGCACACGCAAAACTTGCACTAGCGAAACTTGAATAAACGGAAAAAGAAGGATCATCCAGACTCTAAAAACTTCCCGTTCCAAGCAAGTAAACCCCCCAAAACACTAGCTCAATGACATGTGGACAACGTGGAGGAAAAAACGAAGATCGAAAGGGGGGCGTCGATTCAAAGGTTAAGAAGAAGGCCAGCTAGGAGGCGGGAAACAGTCGTGTTTAGGCTATAAAGCTCATGTAAACAAATAATTTGTGAAAAAAAAAAACGGCACGCCCGGACTACCTACCTCGAACACCAACAAATAAACTAATCGATACACACTCAGGTGGGCGGAGGGAAATAGTTGTACTTCAACCATTACGCTCTTGCGAACAAATAACGTGGAAAACAATTGTATACGACCGGACGACCTACAACAACGACGAACACTCTACAAAGGCGGGGCGTCGATAGACAGGTCGTGGAACGCGATGCTGCGAGTTCCAGATACAAGTCAGTTGGATGGTAGTAAACTACCAACTGTATTTCTAGAGGCAATTATCTACGATACGCCGTGACACAAGAATATCCGTATTGTTCAAGAATAGTTACTGCTCTATCATTGATTGCCGGCGCACACGACATGTTAAGAATATCTCAATATTTATATAATACCGCTGTATTATCGATTAGAACGCCACCCGTTAAACATCTTCGAATCCAGTATCGTCGCCAATTATCGCTTGTGTCTCTTACGCCTCGTAGCACGCGTTCTCGGACAGGTAGGGAACGGATACCGAAGGGCGAGGGGCGTTGGAGTCGCCCATCGACAGAGGGGATCTTTGACCAAGAAATCCGATATTGAAAGGCAGCAGCACACAACAGTAGCTCCGATAGGGCGGACGCTTTGCGGCGGAAAAAAACGTTGTAGGGACAAAATATTATGGCAATTTAGAAATGTCAATTTGGAAATGTTTTCCCATGTTTCATTTGTGGAGCTCTCCATATTCGTCAAGATCCTCAGAAAAGCTCGCGAGTACCGCCCATGCAAAATATTACCCGCTTCTCGCTTGTTCCACTCAGCGCACATACACGTTCACGGCCAGGTACGGAACCGACAAGGCAGGGCGAGGTGCGTTGGAGCCGCCCCCCGAGGACAGCGCTCGGCCGGAGCGGTTTGACCGAGAAACTCGTGGTTCGAGAATCCCTATGTGAGGCCGAGACCAAAAAACTATTTTGCTAGTCCACAAACTCGCGAAATCGTACATCATTCTAATTACAGATATGCATTCGTCATTACTTTCAATTTTCTTTGAGCCGGGACACAAAGAACAAAAGTATGGGGAAGATTGAACAAAAGTAAAAAGGGGACCGGATAATGTACACACCGAGGCTCGAACCCAAACGGAAAAAAAACAAATAACTTAACTGGAAAAAAGAGTGAACTCACTTAGGCTCGCGGCTAACGATAAGCAACCGTTCGGGGCCATGCTTCAAGCTACTATTGCACGATTATTACTGGGACAACATTTCGTGTTCCTATACGTACAAGTGCGCACTTGGCATTACGCAACATTATGGCAGAAAACACGCTTTCGCAGAAACTGCCACGACACGAAGCGAGAACGGTCTAGGCCACCCTCGGCAGAGTCCGGGGGAACGAGCAAGGTGAGGCGTGTCCAGGAAACAGCGTGCCGAGAAGTGGACTTCAGCTCGTGTTACCTCGAAGACGGCTCAAAATCTGGTCAAAATCGGGCACTCGATCGATGAGACGACAACGCTTACATGCTTGTACATGTATTGACATCAAAAGCAAGCAGCAGCAGCGCCCGTCCAATGACAAACGCGAGCCGTAGAAGCACAACATAATACGAATAGTAACAGCAGCAGAAACGTTGTACAACTCTTACGCGTAAATTCAATAACCGCAAAGAGCATGCTGCAGCAGCGGCAGCAGCAGTAGTATTAATACGACAAACAGCAACCAGCATCCATCGTGACATGCAAAAAAAAAAAAGCTTCAACTTTGGGCATGTATCCGGTACGTTAGAAAAAAAGAGAAGCAAAACAAAAATATACCAAAAGAGCGGACACACATCAAGTTCAATAACAGTAACATGCTGTGCAGCAGCGGCAGCACCAGCGCAGTACGACAAGCAGCAAGCAGCACCCCTATGCTTAACTAATAATATGTTACCTTTGGGCCGGTACCCGGTAAGTATAGAACCAAACAAAGGGAAGCAGCAAAACATGAACAAAACAAGAGAACGAAGGTAACAGAAAATCGAAAGGAATAGTCCATTTGGATTATTGGATACACGCGGTGACTCGAACACAGACGATAAAAAAACACACAACACCAAAAATATTAAAAACCCAAAATGCACTGATGGCAAAAGGCTCGATCCTGCGACTGGTGCATACAAATAATGACGCTATAACTGGCCGAAGTACTGCTACTGCTGTCACAGGCGTTTTGCTCAAAAAAGAGAAATCATCGTTTTTACACGTACGGCTCCGCACTTGAAACTTCGAAACGAAAGTATAGTGAAAACGTGATATTCGTGTAGGCCACCACGACACGAAGTGAACACGACCGACCCCGACCCCGGCAGGGTCAGGAGAGTCGAGCAAGCTGGGGCCCGTGCAGCAAAAAGCGCGGCGAGAGGTGGATCTCAGGTCGAGTTATTTGGAAGACGGCTCAAGACCTGGTCTAAATCGGGGCATTCGGCCACTCTCGTGGAAGCGCCAACATAATTGAACTTGCATTCATGTTCGGAAAACAATACACAATACGGTACGGCACGATACAGCACCGCACAGAACCGCACAACACAGTACAACACCGCACTACACCGTACAATACCGCACAGCATCGCACATAACGTCAAACAATCTCACAGCACCGCACATCAACGCATGGCAGGACAGAGGCCGGCGCCGCATGGCTGGGCACATCATCGGAACGCAAGGGACCGCATGACACCGGACGTTGCTACGGTGCCAAAGCAGTGCTGGGTTGCGTTGCTGTGCTGAGATGAGCTGGGACAAGAAACACTAAGATTGGAAAATACAAACTGAACGAATGGATGGAAGGCCACGAATACGAACAATCAACGGGGTAGACAAATGCAATCAGGAAGGTTCCCCGAACAATATGTTCAAGCAGGTTCTGCCACACACCTTATCATTCATAAGGATAACCGCTGGATAAAGGCCACGAATACGAACAATCAACGGGGTAGACAAATATAATCAGGAAGGTTCCCCGAACAACAATATGTTCAAGCAGGTTCTGCCACACACCTTATCATTCATAAGGATAACCGCTGGATAATGATGAAACGAGGCAGCGCTGTTATGGCTTTACCTGCTTAAATTAGGTTTGTCAATATCATGACGTAACACACCCCACACACGCACAGAAGCAAACACACGTACACATGGTCAGAAAGAGGCATCTCGTAGATGTCTTAAGGAAACGGGATCAACCTGCAGATACAGTGATACGGTTAAGGTCAGAAGTGGAGAGCCTGGAAGGACATGCGTGGTTCAGCAGCACAGCAGCGGAGCGACAAAAAACGCATGTACTTCGTATACATATACGTGGGATTCTTTGGCCCTTAGTATCCGCTGAATGCTTTGTATGCCTGGCGTGAGGTCCAAGGATGCGGGTTGGGGCATCAACAACAAACAGCAGTAGGAAACAGCAGCAGACAGCAAACATCAGCAGAAGGCAGCCGCAGTCAGTTGCAGTTGTCTCAGCGAATCGCCCATACTGCATGTACAACTCGTTCGCGCGTTGCAAATGAGAAGTGGTTTCCATCCGAAAAAAAAAAGGTGCGTTTTAATGTATTTTTTGGAAGGTCCAAGCAGGTCGTCACTGCACAAGGGCCATGTCATAGAACGACGTGGAATATAAGCGTATTGTATTGTGTCGATTTTTTACATGCCCTGGGGCGCCGTGCAAGCAGGTAAAGCAAAAACAAAAAGGCTGCTCTATGATCCAAATTGTTATAGTTATGAATGGTAAGGTGTGACAGAACCGACAGTGCATGGAACACCATTGCCGCACGAGTTGCGCCCAACCGCGAGCAATTCAAAAAGAACACGCCCCCACTCAACTCCGCAGCCTGGGTGACTTCGAATGGCATAGTCCATATGAATCGCGGGTTGTTGACACATCGAAGTATGAGGGCAAATCTTCCCTGGGTCCAAGCACTGCCGAATACAACGATGTTGCTACGGTAACGGTGCTCATTGATTATTGTACAAAGGGGAGACCCGCCCGCGCGGGGTGACGCCCGCCTTCGGCTCCGCGAACGTTCGTAACGGTCCAGCATATCAAAGACAAACAGAGGTCATACGTCCGACATTACGGACTGCCAAGCGATGCAACATCCAAACATGTTTAGATGGTGGAGAGAAACCCGAACGCCAAGACAAACACCCGGTATTCGTAGAGCTGTTTGTAGACCAGCGGCACTACAAGCATTACCATGCATACAAGACTCGTCGTACGGCAGCGGCGGCGGCAGCAAAGTCATCAGAAGATGTGTATTCAACAGCAGTTGCACTGCTCGTAGGTACTGATAAAACAACAGCAAGAAGCAGCAGCAGAGAGTAAAACATCAAACGACAACCCGTAAATTTACAGCACACCTGGTACGTATGATACTGCTATGTGCAGCAGCAAGAGGTACCCACATAAATAAAAAATCTAGCCAGAGCTTCATATGAAGTATGTAAAGACGCATCCGAGAGCGACGGGGTTTTGTAGACGTCCACCACGCGATATATGAATTAAGATAAACAATGGAAAGAAAGGGAGACCAACGGCATGCTGGAAATCAACACGAGTCAATCAAATTGTTAGCAATAAACAGTAAGGGGGAAATATGTACGTAATAGTATGAGAAAAAATGACGCGAATCGCATGCTAGGAATTGAACTTAGACCGTCAGAGTCATGACTAAAAAAAATTCGTTTTTCCCACATGAACGGTGGAATGTCAAACTTTCCGTAAGGTCCGATTTCGATATGTATATATGTAGTCTATACAAGAGGCTACGCCGGCGGCCTGGACGGCCGACGGTCGCAGCGCAGGATAGTAAATATTAAGAGGGTAAGAAGTAATGCCAAGAGTTAGACGAAGTTTGTTAATTCATAGTATATGGGAGATACTGGAAAGGGAAAATGCCGACAATTTTTTCCCGATTTCCCGTGTGCGGCAGAACAATGCGAGAAGGCAGCCTGGAAATTATGGGAGAGCATGGCGGTTCACCCCAGCTGGGTGACGCTCTGCGTTGCTACGCAGAAAGGCGCGGCCACAGCTGCTGCTGTGCATATACCTGCCGTGCATATACCATTTGTAGCTTCGTGATGCTGCTGTGCATATACCATTTGTAGCTTCGTCATGCTGCAGGCTCATCATAGCTTCAGCTACTGCTGTACATCATGTACATGTACGTGCTGCTGATTTATACGTGCTGCTGTAGACTACCGGGGGTTCAAAAATATTGAGAGTTCGCAGTTCTCCACGACGCCTAGCTGCTGCTGTGCATATACCATTTGAAGCTTCGTGATTCTGCTGTGCATATACCATTTGTAGCTTCGTGATGCTGCTGTGCATATACATTTTGTAGCTTCGTGATGCTGCAGGCTCATCATAGCTTCAGCTACTGCTGTACATCATGTACATGTATACGTGCTGCTGTAGACTTCGCAGTTCTCCACTACGCCTGGGTGGCATGTGTTCTCGGGGATTACGAACTTTTCTTCCCCAGATCCTAGCACAAACCTCGCTTAGTGGCCTTTACAATGGCGACGCCGGCCAGGTAATCGACCCCCCCCCGTGTGTCGGAGGTCAGAGAACACGTACCGAAGAAATAACGCGAACACATTAGCCCTGTGTGCAGACTACGCACCAAACGTCTCACAGGGCACGATTTTTCGGAGATCTCGTCGTAGATCTCGACGTCGAGGCCTCGCGCGCGCGCTACGGCGCCGAGCGCGCGGATCAGCTGAGCCGGTGGTTGCAGGCGAGGCGGGGGCACGCCTCAGCGAAGAAACCGCGCGGAAAGGCGGTCAGAGGCGGGAGATATCCGCAGACGTAAGGATGTGCATATGTGATAAGCGAACTAAGATATATAGATTTATACCCTATATCGGAATCATAATTTGGCTACGAAAACAAAACCGAAAACAAGAGCACGACGCTACAACGGCCACGGCCTTCCTAGAGTAGAAAGGGTTTGTAAACCTCACCGTCCGATAATCTCTCGTCACCATCTAACGTGAGAAACGCAAAAATACGAACAACCCAAAAGCAGCCGACGAGCGCTTAAGGCAGACCTCATACAAAAACGTCTGTGTATGTTTGGTCAAGAAAAACATATGACGCCGGCCGCCGGCCTTCGCGTATGGTTGTGTCGATCGAAGAAGTCATTGGCAACAAGAAGCTGTAGATGCTGTAATACTGCCAAATGACGTGTATAAAAAACTAGCACGGTAAAGGGCAGAGAAAGAACGCCAAATAGAAGGAAACACACCAAATTGGCATTGCTCACAGCTGTTTGTCATTGTAATTGCTCTCCCTCAGTCAGTCTGCCTTCTCTTTCAACGGCGAGATTTACTTGATAAAGGCGCCGTTACCAAGTAAATATCCGTGTTCGTGTCAGAGGCAGCATTTGACACACATCCCTGATGTCCGTTTAAACCCTACAACAACAGCGGCACGAGTAGCTGCAGCAGCGGCGGCCACACCAGTAAAACACACAGCACGCAGTATCCCAGTAAGATACGAATACGTGGACGTATACTTCAATTTTGGAGGGTACCTGTTGCACAAGAAAAGGGAAACATCAACAAACGCAACTTGAACAGGAAAATACAATTGCATGCCCGCGAAGTCTCGAACCCAAAGAGAACACAAAATCTCATCATACCAGGGGGGCTTTGCCGCAGCTGGCTGCCGTCCGCCTTGGCTGCGCACATGCTCAAAAATTTCGAGGATGCACGGCATATGTTTTGAGTACATGACTACAGACAAATCGAGGCTGTACATGCGACAGCATTGCGAAGGAGTACATTTATGAAACTCATCATTGAATAAGGAAAAAGAAACACTGGAATTAAACAGAGCTTTCGGGAAAATTGGAACGAAGCCTAAAATGAGAACCGAGCGTTATCTCCAGAACCATGTGGTGTATCAGAGAACCAAAATGATCCTTCGAAACCCCTTGGCCAGCCCTGTGAGAGGAGCTCGTCAGAACGGTCATGCTCTATCTCGTGCCTTCGGGTGGGCGCAAAAAGCGATATACGTTGGCTCTTTGTGATTTCTCTAGATGCTGGCTACCGTGACGATGCCGAGGACTTACTTCCAGCCTGAGCGACAGCTTATTCGAAGGCTGCTGTACAGCCCCACACGACTGTCAACTTTTTTCTTGGAGTTGTACACAATTGGTTTGCTTTCTGAAAAAAAACGTCCGTTCTCATTTTAGGCTCCGTTCCCATTTTCCCGAAAACTGTTATTAGGTGCCAAAAAAACACAGCAATAAATTGCGACATCCGGCACATGATGACGAATTAGAACAGCAGCAGCAGCCCCCAGCAGTTTTTATGTACGTGTAATTTCAACAACAGCAGCAGGAGCGGTAACTGTTGCAGTTCGACAACAGCAACCACATTTTCCAGTATAATATTATCCACATATACAAATGGTGTACGTACCTCGCGATACAAACACCAAGATGATAATAAAAAAGGACACTTTGTTATTATTATTCGATTTACTTGTGAGAAAAACGAATACATCAACATTAATTTGCATGTCACCTAACACGTTGATGTCTTCATCATGGTTTATTGCAGGATTACGGTTCGGTATTACTACTGATTAGGTTTTGAGTCATGAAATTTACTGGAAACAGGCGACCGGTGAATTACGCAGCTTGCAAAGATTCACAAAAATTATTAACGATCCTAAACTTGTCGAGCTCACACCTGACGTTACAAAAAAATATATAGTATGATACTTTTAATTTTCCTTCAGCCGGTACGTAAGGAACAAAATTATAAGGGGGAAAAAAAATAAAAAGCAAAAGAGGAATGGATAATGTACACCCCGAGGCTCGAACCCAAGCAGAAAGAAACGACGAACTAGAGAGACTGTCTCATTTCTTCAACTCGAACAAGAAAACGATCATAACTTGAAAAAAGAGTGAATACACCGCGACTCGACAATCGTTCTGGCTACCTTTCAAGATACTATTGTACATTACTACTGGGACAACATTTTGTGTTATTACACGTAAGACTACGCACTTGGCATTACGCAACAGAAATTTGGCAAAAAACACTACTTGACAGGACCAATCACGACGAAGCGAGAACGGCCGAATCCACCCCCGGCAGGGTCGGGAAGGGCGGGTAAGGTGGGGCACGTCCATGAAACAGCGTGCCGAGAAGTGGACCTCAGCTCGTGTTTTCTCGATCACGGCTCAAACCCTGGTCTAAATCGGGCCTCTCGATGCGACGACAGGGTCTGCATATTTATACATGGATTCATTATACATGTACTTACAACAACAGCAAGCAGCAGTAGCGGCAGTCCTACGACAAACGCAAGCCGTAGAAGTACAATACATACATATAGCAACAGCAGCATCAACGCCGTACAACTCTTGTGTGCGTGTCAATCCAACCACACACAGCATGCTGCAGCAGCGGCAGCACCAGCACCACGACAAACAGCAAGTAGAATTCAGTGTAATATGCATAAATAACAATATGTTCTCACTTTGGGACGGTACATCGTAGTATCATACAGCATACACACCGTGTAACAGCTGCTAGCAGCACCAACGCCGCACAACGCACAACTCTTATGTGCGTTTACGTTCAACAACAGCATGCTGCAGCAGCGGCAGCACAGGCACAGCACGACAAGCAGCAAACAGTACCCAGTGCAAATTATGCATACACAATAATACATTCACTTTTGGCCGGTACCGGGTACATATAGAACAAAAAGAAAGGGAAACACCACCAACAAAAACAGAAAAGAGAACATAAAGTTGCAAGGAAAAATTAAGTATAAAAGCGTCGAGAGTCGAACACAAACGGAAGGAGGGAAAAAACAAATACTCCAGTACTTGAAAAAGAAGGAAAAAAAAGCGAAAGGCGATGATGTCGCAACGGTCCAACCCGCGACTGATGAATACAATGAGGGCCAAACATACGTTCACTTTGGGCCGGTACCCGGTACGTGTACGAGAGCAAAGAAAAACGGAAGCAACCCAAACACAAAAGCAAAAAAAATATCGGAGAGTTGCAAGGGATAAAACAAAAACAAAAAAAAAACTCGAGACTCAAACGCAAACGGGAGAAAACATTAAAAAAAGGCGAAAATCGAACATGGCAAGGCTCGAACTCGCGACTGGTGAATACAAACGACGGTGTAACTCACACACTGTCACTTCTACTGCTGCAACTTCATCATTAATTAAAAGGAACTTGAGTGTTTTTATACGTACGGCTCCGCACTTGACATTTCGGAACGGCAAATTTGCAAAAACAGTGATGTTTGCGTAGCCCACCACGACACGAAACCAGCACGACCGACGCCGAACCCGGCAGGGTCGGGAGAGTCGAGCAAGGTCAGGAACCTCCAGGAACAGCGCGCCGAGAGGTTGTCCTCAGCTCGAGTTATCTCGAAGACAAATTAAAGCCTGGTCTTAATCGGAGCCTTCGGCCGCTCTCGTGCCAGCGCCAACATATTTATACATGTGTTCATTATAAATGTATTTACAATAACAAGCAGCAGCGGCCATCCAACGTCAAACGCAAGCCGCAGAAGTTCAGCATGCCTACATGCAGTGTCAGCAGCAGCAACGCCGGACAAGTGCGTGTAAATTCAACAACAACAAACAGCATGCTGCAGCAGCGGAAGCACCAGCAGTACGACAAACAGCAAGCAGTATTCAGTGTAATATGCATAAATAAACATGCTCTTACTTTGGGCCGGTACCTAGTACGTATCATACAGAAAACAAACAGTGTAACAACAGCTGCTAGCAGCAGCAATGCCGCACACCGCACAACTCTTATGTGCATTTAAATTCATCAGGAGCATGCTGCAGCAGCGGCAGCACAGGCACAGCACAACAAACAGCAAGTAGTAACCAGTTAGAGTATATGCATACAAAAGAACTTGTTCACTTCAATTTAGGACGGTACCCGGTACATGAAGACAAAAAACAACGGGGGAAGTGACAGAAACATGAAAAAAGAGAGAGTAATGTAGTGGTACTCCGAGTGGGGGATGCGTGGTTGGTCGGTGTTGGGAAGCGTGCTTCTCTTGGGTTCCGGTGCCCTTGTTTGGTCTCTCCTCGTGGCTCGCTGGATAGACTCAAAAGCTTATACATTATTTCCTCTACATTAAACTCTAAAAAGACAGACAAAACAGGCCTAGGCACGATAGGGCAGGGTAGAGCAGGCAGAGCAGGTAGAGCAGGTAGAGCAGGTAGTGAGATGTGGGGCGTCCTGCTTGTCCCATCATCGCCACCTACATTATCGCCCACCTATGATGGCCTTGACGTGAATGTGACATCTAATGTCACGTGGTTTCAACTCAACCATGACATGGTTTCACGTCGAATCTATAAACTATCCTTCTACGGAGGGCAATTCATTACAGTAACCTCAATGCAAGGAAAACAAACAAAAAAGTCGAGACTCTCTAACACAGGCAAGTGAAAAAAAAAAAGCTTCACGTAGCGCTGGTACCCGGTACACAAATATATATAAAATCATTCCTTGAATATCGAGTCATTCCTTGGTGTCATGGACTTTGGTCAGGAGTTTTTTTGTCTCGGCCTAAGTATGCGATTCGCGGAACTGGAATTCTCGGTCGAATATGCCTTGGTTCGAGCGCCGCCTTCGGGGGGCGGCTCCAACGCCCCTCGCCCTGCCGTGTCCGTTCCGCACATCGACGTGAACGCGGACGGGCGCCGAGCGAGACGAGCGAGTGTCGAGGAGGAATTCTGGAAAAATTGTTGAATCTTAATGGCTGCAACGCCTGAATGATTTACAAAATTGGCATCATTTCCAAACGGTACGTGATAATGTTTGGAATTTTGCGGTGGCATACTCTCGAGCGTTAGTTTCTTTGCTGTACTTTTTTACTAGTTCGTTTGGTTTCTTGCTCGGCATTTTATTGCTTTTGTTTCTGCTCGTTTTGCCAGCTGGAATTTCAATTCTTTAAAGTGGGTTAACCTAAAACGTGACACAACTTACCGACGATATCCCACAACTTCGTGACACAAATTACCGACGGCAAGACGTCTCGTGACAAGATAACTCCCAAATCATGGTACTTTCACGTAACAGAATTTCGAGACAAAACCTAGCAGGTAGAGCCGTCTCTTCGGCCTTTGGCCCTGGCTTTAGCACGGCCGCTGACACTCCAGCCAGCCTCTGCTGTAGGCATGAACGAGTGCGGTTGATTCGCAGCGAACTATCCCGCTGTGCTCGCTTCTATGTGGCCATTGTCCACGCCATTTCATGTCATCTCCCTTCTGTTTTGAGCTCGTCGTCGTACGGTTGAGATACGAGGAAACCCGTACGTACTCGGTGAGAGCAGCAGTATGTACGACGAGCATGAACGCCAATTGACGACATTGGCAAGCACAAAACAGCAGGTGTAGCAGCAGTAGCCGAAGGGCGAAACTTCTAGCACATAATGCAGCAAGAAGTAGCAACCAGAACTACAGCAGATAGCTCAAAGTGCAGTGCGAGTGCCGTTGGCAAGTTTAGTCGTACACGCATCACTCTGTCCAATATATAACAGAATCTCGAGACAAAACCTAGCAGGTAGAAGAGCCATCTCTTCGGCCTTTGGCCCTGGCTTTAGCACGGCCGCTGACACTCCAGCCAGCCTCTGCTGTAGGCATGAACGAGTGCGGTTGATTCACAGCGAACTATCCCGCTGTGCTCGCTTCTATGTGGCCATTGTCCATGCCATTTCATGTCACCTCCCTTCTGTTTTGAGCTCGTCGTCGTACGGTTGAGGTACGAGGAAACCCGCAGGTACTCGGTGAGAACAGCAGTATGTACGACGAGCATGAACGCCAACTGACGACATTGGCAAACACACAACAGCAGGTGTAGCAGCAGTAGCCGAAGGGCGAAACTTCTAGCACATAATGCAGCAACTAGTAGCAACCAGAACTACAGCAGATAGCTCAAAGTGCAGTGCGAGTGCCGTTGGCAAGTTTAGTCGTACACGCATCACTCTGTCCAATATATAACAACCGTTTATGTCCATATTGATGAAGAAAAAAAATTACATTTCCTGTAATGATAC
Organism: Undaria pinnatifida; assembly: GCA_012845835.1. Classification (NCBI taxonomy): domain Eukaryota; class Phaeophyceae; order Laminariales; family Alariaceae; genus Undaria; species Undaria pinnatifida. The sequence continues at coordinate 858,355 of JABAKD010000017.1, read as the reverse complement.
GTCGTACGAGCGGACGTTCTGGTGTTCCTGCCGGGAGACCATCGAGCACACCGCATGTTTTACCCAAACAAGAGCCAACAAGAGGCAGGGCAGGGGCCCCCAACACAGAGACACGTGACAACCACGGCCAGCTGTCGATCGCGTAATAGGCCGGTAGTCCGTGCTTCGGTGGGTGTATCGGAAGTCGTTCGTAGTACTACAGCTGTAGACCGTCGAAAGACCACTTGGCATGTGCATCCCGTTCTGGTGGCAGCCTCGCCAGTAGACCCCCCAATATATATATATTTTTTCTTTTTCTTGGCCCCATGCACCAATTTCCTTTCCTTTCTCTTCTTTGTTCTTTGTTTCTTTTTTCCAATTGACTTGCGTCTGTTGTGCGTGTGCGTTGCGATAGATACTACGTGTGACATATACGTGGTAGTTTTTTTTTTTTTTTTCATCCTCCGGCGGATGGGGAAAAATAAAGCTTTAGCTCACCACACTTCCACGTATTTTCATACGCGTCGTGTGTCGATTTAACTCAGTTGCTTTCGCAGTAGTCTTTCTTGGGTGGCAAGCGGTATAGTCGGTTTTCGCAGGCGCGAGTAATGAGACGTATGCACCGGTATGGACCTGGCACATCGTATACTGACTCCCGATTTCACTTTTATATGTTTCTGGTGGAGGCATGAATTGCGTCAGCTGTGATTTATGCGTGTACCACCTTGGGTTGTTTGTGTTTTTCCCTAGGGTATTCCTCTGCTCCAGAGTGACTGGAACCAGTCCTGTGACCACGGACTGGATTGTGCGAGTTAATGTGAGAACGACAACAACTGAAATATTGCCTGTTTCTTGACCTTTCAGCTGCTTCCTGCAAATTTGGTTTTTCTGCCAACACGATTTTTGAACCTTTTCGCGATTTTTTCTTTGTTTTTGTCTAGTAAGTTGAACTTCATACCATTTGCCGCTAATTAGCCGCCTGTGCATTAGTTGCGGAACGGTCCAGCTTTAGCTTTTCTTTGATTACCACCATTTGTGTTGTAGTTGACGAAGCTTCATCGGCTGAGATCTGGGCTTGGCTCATCAGCTCCACACCGCCCAGCACCCCATCGCAGCGCTATAGCTCACAGCAACGAAGCGCCGTGCTTTGCCCTGCGGCTCAGCTCAGCAGCGCACCGCAGCGCAGCGCTAGCTCAGTAGAGCGAAGCGCTATGCTTTGCCGTGCTCTGCCGTCGCGATCGTTCGTCGTTCATGATTTCTAAAACTCCGCGCAGGCTGATACCTAGGTATTTGGCGCTTTATTCTATATCGCGTCAACCATCGTAATATCATACAATATGGGGGAGGGAATGTAATATCTATGCCAAGATCCTGTTTTGTTTTAATCAATTATCAGCCGGCCGCCCCGGTGGTCTAGTGGTTTTACCCTCGAATACTACCAACGTTTTGTTGTCCTTGAGTTCGACACCCACCACGATGAGATTTGACTATATTTACAAAAATGCAAAAAAAAAAAGAGATCAACTGCTGAGAGCGCCTGCTAGGTACAATTCGACGCGAGTCGACGAGGGAAGAAAATGCTCGATTCTCCTCGCGGTAAAAATGAAGGCACGTGCCGAAGTGGGGAGGGAGGAGGAGGGCCCGCTATGTGACCCCGGATCTGAGTCACTACTGGGAGGGAGCGCGAGAATGGTGCGGGGATGATAAATGGGATGAAGAAAAAAAAATGTTGCAAAGAAAGGTATATGATTATTTCTACCAGTACATAATGTGTCAGTCTCTAGGAAATACGCACGGCACCATCAGCAGTCATCATGGTAGAGACACTCCGGATATTATGTACAAGGGCTCCGCTCCGCGGGCGGCTGACGCCGCCCACTATACGCTCGCGCAGGGCAACGAAGAATGCAACTAAACATATGTAAAGGGGGCAGAAAGAAGAGGAGAGGCCCATGATTTGGTGCGACAGCGATTTGATAATGCCAAGAGCTGCTTGTGCAGAGCAAATTGCCCTGTTGTGCTCAGCTGTGCTGTGAGCTTATGTTACCGGTGTTACGTCCTTATCGGCAGTATGGGGGTCATTTGCGTGGGGGAAAAAACAGGGGGCCGTGAAAGATCAAATATCAAATACATGTAGAAAAAGAAAAAGAGTAAATTTTTAAAGTAGTACTCCGTACACAACAACACGAATTATACCCGGTACTGCTCTTATGTTCGAAAGAAAGCACACAGCGCAGCACGACACAGCACCGCAGCGAAGGGCACGGCACCGCACCGCACGGCACCGCACGGCTCCGCACGGCGCTACGCTGCGCTGCTGGGCTATATATAGCCGGGCTGATCTGAGCTGGGCGTGCATGTGATCCACCAGCGTAGTATCTGATGGTATGTACAAACCTGGTGTAGTAGTACTGGTATGTACTGTTGGCGTGTTTCGTATTTCGAACGAAGCTGGAAAGCAAAGAAAAGCTGGAACGGTTCCGCAAGTAATATGGAAGTTGGAGCTCTGAGAGGCCAGGGATGGGCAATCCGTGAGAAAGACAAAATTAAGTAAGTCTATTGAGGGGACGCGTCCGATTTCGACAACGTGAAAGCACCCACGAAGCAAAGATAGCAGACACACATATCCCGCCTTCTCGAGAAAAACAGAGAAGAAGCGCTACGCCAACCTCCCGTACGAGCAAAGCCACCCCCGCACCTATCTTAGACAACGCCGACGCAACGAGAGATCGCCCTCCTCTTCTTCGTTTTTCTCCTCGCCCGCAACCACGCAGACCAATCAATGCGACAGCCTTCACGTAACAAACAAAACAACCTTCTTCCAAAACCTCGCCGGCTGACATGGCCCCATGTCGACGTTTGATGCAAACCGACTTTGCATCCTGTCGACTTCGAACCTCCATTGCCACGGGGACAGCAGTGCAGTCTGTTCATTAATGCCAAGGCCTCTTTCGTTTCGCCTAGAGGCGACGCAGGTTCTCAATAGTACTCTTTTCGGTATTTTTGTTTGATAGACGCCAACTTTTACTTGACGGCGCATTTAACATAGTGTGTTTCGCCTATCCTTGCCTTTGTTGTATAATATTACGTTTTTTTTCTGTCAAATCATGACTTTCATAATTCCATGTTCGTATGAAACTCTTGGCATTACTTTAAAGTTCAATGCATGCCAAATCGGACAGCTACACCTTAAGTTGTCGAAGTGCTGCCCTGCCCTACCCGAAGCATGGGCGCCGGCGGATGCCGGCGCCCATGCGGAGCCGTTGTATACAGACACAGCAAAAACCAAAAGAGAATCAACACAAACATAAAAAAGAGTAACATGATACGATTGTATTGCAAGGAAGAAATAAAAATAAAAACTGGACACTCGAACGCAAACAGGAGAAAAAGAAAAGAAAAACAGAAAACGAAACTCGAAGATGGCAAGAGTCGGACTCGCGACTGGTGAATACAAACAACGACGGTCTTTTATAATTACCACGCTACTACTGCTGTAACTGCCTTTTCGTTCAAAAGGGATATTTAGTGGTTTCATACGTACGGCTCTGCATTTGACATTTCGAAACGGAAAAATCGCGAAGAAAGTGATATTCGCGTAGCCCAGCACGACACGACGCGAGTACGACCGACTCCGACCTCGGCAGGGTCGGGAGAGTCAAACAAGCTGATGCATGTACAGGAAACAGCGCGGCAGGAGGTGTACCTCAGATCGAGTTATCTCGGAGACAACTCAAAACCTGTTCTAAATCGGAGCCTTCGGCCACTCTCATGCCAGCGCCAACATAGTATATAAAAATATTTTGAGGACGTCTGCAGTGAGTTCGAAGAAATTCGGGTTGCAATGGCCGAAATCGGGTACACCCGATCGACCGATAGCCGTTATCGGGTACCCCTTGAACACACAGTCCCACAACGACTCAGGACGACATCTCATTGGTCGAAACCACACCGCATCCGAACGCAGCCGCATGTCCATCGCGTGCACCCGATTATGGCTGAACAAGTCCTAGAAATGTACCCGACTCGCATACAAGCCACCCGATTATGGCCGGACTACTCGATCACCAGCCCACACGCACACACGCACGCGCAGCGGGCGCGAACTCGCGCCACGTCACGAGGCGGAGCATTGTTTGTTCTTTCGTCTCGGAGCTCTTTTTCCGGAGCTCTTTTTTGTGGACCATGAAGTCGCAGTTAGCACCGCTACACGCAAGGCACAGAAGCGCATTTATGCAGACGGTTTAGACATACGTGTAGATCATAGACTACCTGGGCAGGGACACGGCACGAGAAGGGCTAAGGATTCAGATGCTCCTCGCCAATGGCACAGGGAGATATGTTCGTGGCGTGGCGGGCCCGAGAAATGTATTGCCGCCACCTGTCACATCACACCCCAAGAAATGATTTGATCAAATGGTTTGAGCCAAAAGATTTCCTAGGTCTCGCTAACAGGTGCCCTGCAAGGACGCCGTTTTCAGGAAAAGCTCTGTGGGTCGTGATTGTACCTCTCTTACATGGGAATTAGTTTTGCAATGGCCAAAATCCAGCAGTCGTGTACACAGCAGTGCTTCGTGTTATGTGTGGAGTCTCATTTATATTCGTGCACATGTTGCGTTGTGTTGCCAATTTTGTGTGTACTCGGCTGTCGCTGGTGTTGTGATGTGGCAGGTGGCGGCAATACATTTCTCGGGCCCGCCACGCCACGAACATATCTCCCTGTGCCATTGGCAAGGAGCATCTGAATCCTTAGCCCTTCTCGTGCCGTGTCCGTGCCCAGGTAGTCTGTGATCAAAGTTTAAACCATCTGCAAATATGCGCTTCTGTGCCTGTGTGTAGAGGTGCTAACTGCGACTTCATGGTCCACAAAAAAGAGCTCCGGAAAAAGAGCTCCGAGACGAAAGAACAAACAATGCCCCGCCTCGTGACGTGGCGCGAGTTCGCGCCCGCTGCGCGTGCGTGTGTGCGTGTGGGCTGGTGATCGAGTAGTCCGGCCATAATCGGGTGACTTGTATGCGAGTCGGGTACATTTCTAGGACTTGTTCAGCCATAATCGGGTGCACGCGATGGACATGCGGCTGCGTTCGGATGCGGTGTGGTTTCGACCAATGAGATGTCGTCCTGAGTCGTTGTGGGACTGTGTGTTCAAGGGGTACCCGATAACGGCTATCGGTCGATCGGGTGTACCCGATTTCGGCCATTGCTCTAAATAGTTATACAAGTATTTATTTCGGAACGGAAAAAATTGCAGAAAGTGATATTTGCGTAGGTCACCACGACATGAAGCGAGCACGACCGATACCAGCCCCGGCAGGGTCAGGAGGATTAAGAAGGCCGATGCACATGCAGGAAACGGCGCGGCGAAAGGTGGACATCAGCTCAAGTTACCTCGAAGACAACTCATAATCAGGTCTAAATCAGAGCCTTCCGCCGCTCTCGTGCCAGCGCCAACATAAATATATATAAAATCATTCCTTGAATATCGAGTCATTCCTTGGTGTCATGGACTTTGGTAGGAGTTTTTTGTCTCGGCCTAAGTATGCGATTCGCGGAACTGGAATTCTCGGTCGGAGATGGCTTGGTTCGAGCGCCGCCTTCGGGGGGCGGCTCCAACGCCCCTCGCCCTGCCGTGTCCGTTCCGCACATCGACGTGAACGCGGACGGGCGCCGAGCGAGACGAGCGAGTGTCGAGAAGGAATTCTGAAAAAATTGTTGAATCTTAATGGCTGCAACGCCTGAATGATTTACAAAATTGGCATCATTTCCAAACGGTACGTGATAATGTTTGGAATTTTGCGGTGGCATACTCTCGAGCGTTAGTTTCTTTGCTGTACTTTTTTACTAGTTCGTTTGGTTTCTTGCTCGGCATTTTATTGCTTTTGTTTCTGCTCGTTTTGCCAGCTGGAAATTCAATTTGTTAGTGTGGGTTCACCTAAAACGTGACACAACTTACCGACGATATCCAACAACTTCGTGACACAAATTACCGACGGCAAGACGTTTCGTGACAAGATAACTCCCAAATCATGATACTTTCACGTAATAGAATTTCGAGACAAAACAAAGAGGGTAGAGCCGTCTCTTCGGCCTTTGGCCCTGGCTTTAGCACGGCCGCTGACACTCCAGCCAGCCTCTGCTGTAGGCATGAACGAATGCGGTTGATTCGCAGCGAACTATCCCGCTGTGCTCGCTTCTATGTGGCCATTGTCCATGCCATTTCATGTCACCTTCCTTCTGTTTTGAGCTCGTCGTCGTACGGTTGAGGTACGAGGAAACCCGTACGTACTCGGTGAGAACAGCAGTATGTACGACGAGCATGAACGCCAATTGACGACATTGGCAAGCACACAACAGCAGGTGTAGCAGCAGTAGCCGAAGGGCGAAACGTCTAGCACATAATGCAGCAACACGTAGCAACCAGAACTACAGCAGATAGCTCAAAGTGCAGTGCGAGTGCCGTTGGCAAGTTTAGTCGTACACGCATCACTCTGTCCAATATATAACAGAATTTCGAGACAAAACAAAGCAGGTAGAGCCGTCTCTTCGGCCTTTGGCCCTGGCTTTAGCACGGCCGCTGACACTCCAGCCAGCCTCTGCTGTAGGCATGAACGAGTGCGGTTGATTCGCAGCGAACTATCCCGCTGTGCTCGCTTCTATGTGGCCATTGTCCATGCCATTTCATGTCACCTCCCTTCTGTTTTGAGCTCGTCGTCGTACGGTTGAGGTACGAGGAAACCCGCAGGTACTCGGTGAGAACAGCAGTATGTACGACGAGCATGAACGCCAACTGACGACATTGGCAAACACACAACAGCAGGTAAAGCAGCAGTAGCCGAAGGGCGAAACGCCTAGCACATAATGCAGCAACAAGTAGCAACCAGAACCACAGCAGATAGCTCAAAGTGCAGTGCGAGTGCCGTTGGCAAGTTTAGTCGTACACGCATCACTCTCAAGAGCCAACAAGAGGCAGGGCAGGGGCCCCCAACACAGAGACACGTGACAACCACGGCCAGCTGTCGATCGCGTAATTGGCCGGTAGTCCGTGCTTCGGTGGGTGTATCGGAAGTCGTTCGTAGTACTACTGCTGTAGACCGTCGAAAGACCACGTGACATGTGACATCCCGTTCTGGTGGCAGCCTCGCCAGTAGACCCCCCATTTTTTTTTTTTTTTTCTTTTTCTTGGCCCCATGCACCCATTTCCTTTCCTTTCTCTTCTTTGTTCTTTGTTTCTTTTTTCCAATTGACTTGCGTCTGTTGTGCGTATGCGTAGTGATAGATACTACGTGTGATATATACGTGGTAGTCGTTTGGGTGGCAAGCGGTATAGTCGGTTTTCCCAGGCGCGAGTAATGAGACGTATGCACCGGTATGGACCTGGCACATCGTATACTGACTCCCGATTTCACTTTTATATGTTTCTGGTGGAGGCATGAATTGCGTCAGCTGTGATTTATGCGTGTACCACCTTGGGTTGTTTGTGTTTTTCCCTAGGGTATTCCTCTGCTCCAGAGTGACTGGAACCAGTCCTGTGACCACGGACTGGATTGTGCGAGTTAATGTGAGAACGACAACAACTGAAATATTGCCTGTTTCTTGACCTTTCAGCTGCTTCCTGCAAATTTGGTTTTTCTGCCAACACGATTTTTGAACCTTTTCGCGATTTTTTCTTTGTTTTTGTCTAGTAAGTTGAACTTCATACCATTTGCCGCTAATTAGCCGCCTGTGCATTAGTTGCGGAACGGTCCAGCTTTAGCTTTTCTTTGATTACCACCATTTGTTTTGTAGTTGGCGAAGCTTCATCGGCTGAGATCTGGGCTTGGCTCATCAGCTCCACACCGCCCAGCACCCCATCGCAGCGCTATAGCTCACAGCAACGAAGCGCCGTGCAGTGCCCTGCGGCTCAGCTCAGCAGCGCACCGCAGTGCAGCGCTAGCTCAGCAGAGCGAAGCGCTATGCTTTGCCGTGCTCTGCCGTCGCGATCGTTCGTTCTTCATGATATCTAAAACTCCGCGTAGGCTGATACCTAGGTATTTGGCGCTTTATTCTATATCGCGTCAACCATCGTAATATCATACAATATGGGGGAGGGAATGTAATATCTATGCAAAGGTCCTGTTTTGTGTTAATCAATTGTCAGCCGGCCGCCCCGGTGGTCTAATGGTTTTACCCTCGAATACTACTAACGTTTGGTTGTCCTTGAGTTCGACACCCACCACGATGAAATATGACTTAATTTGCAAAAATGCAATAAAAAAAAGAGATCAACTGCTGAGAGCCTGCTAGGTACAATTCGACGCGAGTCGACGAGGGAAGAAAATGCTCGATTCTCCTCGCGGTAAAAATGAAGGCACGTGATGAAGTGGGGAGGGAGGAGGAGGGCCCGCTATGTGACCCCGGATCTGAGTTACTACTGGGAGGGAGCGCGAGAATGGTGCGGGGATGATAAATGGGATGAAGAAAAAAAAATGTTGCAAAGAAAGGTATACCAGGTATGATTATTTCTAACAGTAATAATATGTCAGTCTCTGGGGAAATACGCACGGCACCATCAGCAGTCGTCATGGTAGAGACACTCCGGATATTATGTATTGAGGGGACGCGTCCGATTTCGACAACGTGAAAGCACCCACGAAGCAACGATAGCAGACACACATATCCCGCCTTCTCGAGAAAAAACAGAGAAGAAGCGCTACGCCAACCTCCCGTACGAGCAAAGCCACCCCCGCACCTATCTTAGACAACGCCGCCTCAACGAGAGATCGCCCTCCTCTTCTTCGTGTTTCTCCTCGCCCGCAACCACGCAGACCAATCAACGCGACAGCCTTCACGTAACAAACAAAGCAATCTTCTTCCAAAACCTCGCCGGCTGACATGGCCCCATGTCGACGTTTGATGCAAACTGACGTTGCATCCTGTCGACTTCGAACCTCCATCGCCACGGGGACAGCAGTGCAGTCTCATTAATGCCAAGGCCTCTTTCGATTCGCCTAGAGGCGACGCAGGTTCTCAATAATACTATTTTCGGTATTTTTGTTTGATAGACGCCAACTTTTACTTGACGGCGCATTTAACATAGTGTATTTCGCCTATCCTTGCCTTCTTTGTTGTATAATATCACGTTTTTTTCTGTCAAATCATGACTTTCATAATTCCATGTTCGTATTAAACTCTTGGCATTACTTTAAAGTTCAATGCATGCCAAATCGGACAGCTACACCAGGTCCTTAAGTTGTCGAAGTGCTGCCCTGCCCTACCCGAAGCATGGGCGCCGGCGAATGCCGGCGCCCATGCGGAGCTCTTGTATTTTATAAAATAAAAGTAAAGACGTCTGCTTTGGCTTCGGCGAATTGAGGGTCGACACTCATCTTTGCAAACTGCGTACCATTATACCGATCGCCCGTCTTTAGTAAGGATCATAGATCAAAACCTGATAAAAGAACACATTGTATTATGTTACGTATCATGTATAACCAATCAACATACCAATAATTATCTGAACACTTTGATGTACTACGAGTAGTAACCTCTGATTGATTGATGTTTTAATAGGTTGTAGTAGGGTCCCGGTTTGGTCTTCGTAATCAAAATAGTACCAGGTATTAGGGTACTTGTGTACTGAAGGTGGTGAATTTTGATCAAAATCCAACATATTATTTTTATTGTATTTTCTACTACACTGCTGTAGCATGCATACGGCGGATGGTTTGTGGGTGGATGGTTTCGTCAGGGTTATTGGTACTTGTGGTATATATAATACACGGGTAGGTTTTTAAACAACGGTGGGTTTAGGCATACTTCGGAAGTAGGTAGCTTTGAACATGCAATGCCTCTGTTTCTTACGGTATTTTCTACTATTATGCTGATTCTCCAGTATGTCCATGGATAATGGTTTGTGTGTGAACGGTTTTATCATGGCTGTTGGTACTTGTAGAATAACATGATTAGAATACGTGGGTAAGTTTTTTCGCCTGCGGAAGGCGGTTCCGTTCTTTTATTTTTAATAAAATGACTTTAACGACATCAGCTATGAGTTCGACGAATTTAGGGTCGATCCTTATCTTTGCAGGCTGTTACATGCAGCATGTAATTCATTTTTTCGCAATAATGGCGGTTTTGGCATACATGAGGAGTACACCAACAGTAGTTATCTAGTCTATACTCTAGACGGCGAATTTTGAGCAATATCTAAGATATCTCATTCTTACTCAACTTTCTACTATTATAATACTTCTCTAGCATATGCATGTTGTATGATATATGGGTGGATAGCTTTGTTGGTGTTGTTGGTAGTTGTAGTACATTTTAACAATAGTGCTGCAAAGGAAAAAGGGTGTTGACTACGAGGCTCGATTGCGTGCGGACTTGTGAGCATAACTTATAGGTGTCTAAGCGATGAAATACTGAAGAACAATAGCGTACTATCAGATGAGACATTTGTGGATCAACAAGTACAACTAACTGAATATTTCGAACACTGATTCGTAAACAATTGCAGGGTATTTCAAGGGTTGGATCACTCCTCGCGGTTCGTATCGCACCAGATTCACCAGGCCCGACCCGCGATATTTAACAACCTCCTGACCCCATCCGATCCGGCCCGTGACGTTTCGAACACCTGCCGAAGGGAGCCGAATCGATCGGCGCGCGTTTTTCATTTCGCCTGATCTGAACCGCGGGCGAGATCATGACCCGTAGGCCTCAAAAATTGTGACTTCGCGGTGGCAGTCTCAACACAAAGCGAGATCCGCTGGGGCCGGCTACGGCAGAGACGGGAAGGGCGCGCAGACTGAGGCACGCCAAAGAGAATCGCGCCGAGAGGTGGACCTCAGCTCGACGTATTTTGAACGCGGCTCAAAACCTGGCTGAATACGGACCCTGCGGTCGCTCTCGAGCAACCTCTGCATCATCCTCCATGTGATTTTTCAGTATCGCTATATCAGCGGCTTCTTTAGCGTGTTGACGAAGTGGTACCTACCGCTTAACAGCCACTAACAATCACGCCTGTTTGCACGGCACATTATTAAGAAAAAAGGGTCCCATGATAGGTGCACCACTTGAAGAAGGGTTACCGCCCAAAAGCAAAGCATTCGAAATACGCCCGTCAACGTCATGTTTACACCAACACAGCGTCAGATCCATGCCTTTCCGCGAACGACCAAGACCGGAAAACTGAGCGGCAATTTCTCGATTGAACGAAATCGTCCATCGTGCAGACCATGAAGTCGAGATGCTTTAGCGGTGGGGTGTCGTCCGCGAAGACCTTGTACATAAACGACGGCAGACAAGACAATTTTTGATACACCAGCTATCACCCCAGCTACGACTACATTCCTGCCTCTATGCACTTCGGCTGCCTCCTCCGACGGTGCCAGTCTGTGCTCTCGGTACAACAAGTAAAATATTCTTTGCATTTGAAAACGTTGGGCATATTTGGCGGGAGGCCGTGGGCAACTTATGTTGTATGTGGGACAGAAGGGTCAGTGCCTGGGTTTCTTCTCTCTCGGTAATTCTCGGAGGTCAGGAGAACGCCAAGCTGCAGGTGGAACTCCTCCCCACAGACTATTGAATACAACACGACAACAGTACGCAGAAGGCATACCTTAGGCGTGGGTACCCTTGACCTGTGGAGTCAATGGAGTCTCGCAGTCGAACACGTAAACGTAGTGCTCGTGTGTTCAACCTCGCGGTGTCGACAACAGCGAGCTTGTCGTAATGCCAACATGTATGACTATCCACGTGTTTTGATGGGAGGCACGTGTTTTGATGGGAGGCAAGGTTCGAGGTGTGTAAGAAGATTGTTATCGAACGGCCTGCACGGAGAATATTTTTTTGTTTGCCTGCAGGTAGCGCAGCCTGGTCCCACCGTATTGGGGTTCCAGTAGGGGTCAATCGACAACAGTTCTGGCGTTTGGATATGCATGGTACTACATGTTAAGACATGGGAGGAGTGGTCACAGCAGTAGTATCGTTGCTTTTTGACAGTGCACAGCAGGGGTAGACCTCGACAGTACCAATACTACCTGAGAGTACGCCACACTATCCGAGACGTCTGACAGTGTTCTGTAAGAGCCCGAGAATGGCTCTTAAAAGCCCCCGCAGTCGTTAGTTACCCCCCCGTAGTCGTGATTCAAGTGCCGACTATAAAGTCGCCGTTACAACGCTTACGAAGCACAGCAACCTTATCTAGACATCACGGAGCTAGTTTACATGCCCGTACAAAAAGACTCGTACCAACAGAGCGGCCTATAGGGATTGAGGAAAAATGTACGAAGGGCTGACTCAGAGAAAAGGCCGATACAGGTATTGCTACACCACTGACGTATTCACACCTCGGGCTGGAATGTCCGCCGAGCTTCCAGTCTTTGAAGGTCTTTCGGCGCTGTAGTGCTATGCGCAGGCCCCTTGCAGCAACCTTCCATTTGCGACACCCTTGAAATATTTTGATTGAAAACTTCCGTCCCCAACTCCCCTGTGAGAACGCCTCAAAACCCATGTTGACTCCACCCTCACCTCTAGCACTTAGCACTAAAAGTCCACCTGTTCTACTCCGAGACTCCGCTGACTCCAAATGTGACGCCTAAGGTATGCCTTCTGAGTACTGAATTGTCGTATTGTGCCCAATAGTCTGAGGGGAAGAGGTATGCCTGCAATTTGTTGTTCTCCTGATCTCCAAAGAGTATCGAGAGAGAGAAAAGCAAGGCAATGGCCCCTCTGTACCACGTATAGACCACATAAGTTGCCCACAGGCCCCCGCTATATATACAAGTACCTACGTTTCCAAATGCCAAGGACATTTTCTTGTTGTACCGAGAGCACAGATTAGCACCTTCGGACGAGGCAGCCGAAGCACATAAGGCAGAAATGTAGTCGTAGCTGGGGCGATGTTGTTGTTGTTGTTGTTGTTGTTGTTGTTGTTGTTTTTTCACATTAACTCTTGTTATACACCGTGGTCACACAAAGGTGCTGGAGCCCTAGGAAGATCCGAAAAATCAAATGAAATCAAAATTCGTCCGGGAAATGCTAGGCTTTCCCGCCTTAAAACGCACTATACGGAAGAAGGCGCTCAAGTGAAAAGGTCCAATGTGCAAACTGAACTCACGTGGCCGCGGGTATCCACTCAATTACAGCGTAGAGTTCCCCCGTTCCCACAACTAACCAACTCGCGGCTACAAACTACAGCGGTTGGGCTGCCTGCACCGTACGAACCGCACGGTAATCGTGAGTATAGACGAACGCGCCTGCTGTCTGGAGTGCTGTCAGAGTGACGACCCGCGGGCATGCTGTGAAACAAGAGCAATCGCACCAAAAACCACTGTACAAGTATCAATGATCGCCCCTCCTTCCCGAGTTATTTGACAGGTTGCAGCGCAGCTACGACGCCCGTGCCTGAAAATTGAAATTTGCGGCGGGTCGCTCCCCATGAAGGGTCTACAACTCTTCTACAAACTCAACAAAAATCAGTGACGAAAGTAACATGTTGTACTACTGCCTCGTAAAAATAACCCTGAAAAAAAGGGCGATCGCTGCTCTCATGATGATGATGTGCGTGCCGGTCGTGGGTCTCCGTGTGCCATCCTCCCGCTGTGGTTCTCCGTGGCCGCCTCATCGCCTTAGCTCACTCGGCCCGCTCCTTCGCACTTTCTCTTGTCCACACTCAATTCCAATCGATTCCCCTTCTCCCCCGCCCAAAAAAAAACAAGATGCTTCACGCAGCTTGCGGTGCTGATCTAAAAAACAAAAATTCTCGTTGAGGGAGAGTTCAATCCGTCTCTTCCCCGCCCGTCGACGGCCATTCGCCCTCCTCCTCCGTCGTCGAATCCAGCCTCCTGCCGGCGCAGTTCCCTCCACGCAAACCGAGACTGCGTCGTAGCGTGGCTCGTGGTGGCGCCTGTCTCCGCGCACGAGCATCCCGATTAAGCATTGCTGCTCCGCCGCTGCTGACTATAAAGACCCGCGAATCGTAGGTGACCATGCCTAACGCACCACGTACGACCCAACTCTACCGCCACGCCTAAGCCTCGCGGCCACACGCAGCAGCAAGAAGGTATCACTCCTTGAGGGTGAGTCCGGCCTTACACCCGCCAGAAAGACCCCCCCACTCGCTACAAGCCTGCTAGGGCATGCTTCGCAGCATGACTTACCGAGGCGGCAAGGGGAACGAAGGTTACTATACTTGCAGGACGAGGCAGCCGAAGTACATAGAGCAGGAATGTAGTCGTAGCTGGGGTGATAGCTGGTGCACCTAGATTTGTGTTGTCTGCCGTCGTTCATGTACAAGGTCTTCGCGGACGACACCGCACCCCTTGAATATTTCAACCTCGAGGCCTGCACGATGGACAATTTCGTTCAATCGAAGAATTTCCGCTCTATTTTCCAGTCTTGAATGCTCTAGGAAAGGCATGAATCTGATCCTGTGTTGGTGTGAATATGTCGTTGACCGGTGTACTCCATACGACGTTGACGGGCGTATTTCATGTCCTGGACACTTGCTTTTGGGCGGTAACCCTTCTTCAAGTGGTGCACCACTCATGGGATCCTTTAGGCCATTTCTTATGCAGTCGGATTCCGCCAGTCGAAACGGCCCTTTTCGACTGGATTCTTCTGGTCCTTCTTATCGTCAGTCGAGTCGATTTTATAGTTTTTGTGCTCTTCCTAGAGGCGGTTGGTGTGAGGGAGTACTGCTGTACAGCAGTTGAATCGGTTGGCAGCTCTGTGCTTCGCGCTTTCTCTGCCAGCAACGGCTCGGCAAACCCTCGTCCCAGCGAGTTGGTGGCTTGGGCTTTGCCGAAAGCCGCCAAAGCTACGTTCGTGAAGTTGCACTCAGCCGAGAGCTGCCAAAGCTGCAGCAGCTGCAGCCGTTGTTGGCAGCATGGGATCGAGACCGCGCGCTGCTGTCGTCGTGTGATACATGCTGGCGAGCAAAACTAGGAATGCGCCACGCTGACTTGCTGCGAGAAGCAACAGCTGGGATAGCCAAGCCAGCGTCAGCGCCTTGTATGATACTGCAGTGTGGTACTTGGTATGGATGTGTGGCCGTGTGGCCGTGTGGGTGTGTGTTTGGTGGTGGGATGAGCGATGCGACCGGTTCAAAAAACACGTGTAATACTTTTTCGACTGAGTTTTTCGACTGGAGGATCCAATCGAAGAAGTCGAGTTTTTCGACTGGATCTGCCAGTCGGAATCCTCAGTCGAAAAAGTTGAGTCGAAAAAGGCCTTTTTCGACCGCGTAAGAAAGCCCGATTTGGGCTTCAGTCGAAAAAGGCCGTTTTCGACTGACTAATCCGACTGCATAAGAAATGGCTTTAGTCCTCATAATGTGTCGTGCAAACAGGCGTGGTTGATAGCGGCTGTTAAGCGGTATGTAGCACTGTGTTCACACGCTAAAGAAGCCGCTGATATAGCGGAACTGGAAAATCACATGGATGATGCGGAGGGTTCTCGAAAGCGACCGCAAGGTCCGTATTTGGCCAGGTTTTTCCAGGCGCGAGTAGTGAGAGGTATGCACCAGTATGGACCTGGCACATCATAGGCTGACTCCCGATTTCACTTTGTTGTTGTATATGGTTCAGCTGTGGTATATGCGTGTACCACGTTTGGTTATGTTTTTTTCCTGGCGTATTCCTCAGCGCCAGAGTGACTGGAACCAACAAAATGCGTGCTGACTGCAGTACTTCGTCGCGTGTCTCATTCAAGTGAAGTGAGTGATTCGTCTGAGCACACCTACATACCTACATACTAGGTTATCCCACTCCAGAATTATTCGAGCCCGTCCTGCGACCACGGACTGCATTTTATCGTCTGAACACACCTACATATATACATACGAGGTATACCTAGTATGTAGGTATGTAGGTGTGCTCAGACGAATCACTCACTTCACTTGCATGATACATGCGACGAAGTACTGCAGTCAGCACGCATTTTGTTGTTTTCAGACGATAAAATGCAGTCCGTGGTCGCAGGACGGGCTCCAATAACCCTGGAGTGGGATAATTCTTCCACACCTGGGTTATTGGAGCCTGTCCTGCGACCAAGGACTGCATTGTATGGTGGCGATGATTAAATGTGAGAACAACAACACGCTGCTTCGTCACATGTCTCATTGAAGTGCAGTAAGTGCACGTGTGTGCTTCGTCACGTCTCATTGAAGTGCAGTAAGTGCACATGTATGTATGTACGTCTCATTGAGTTGAACCTTTCCAGGGTAAATATATTTCGTTTACTCCCTCTAGCTCGTACAAAACATCTGCCGCCCTAGACTTTTGCGACAGTAGTAGATCTTTAGATCGTCCTTTTTTTTAATCCAAGAAATTTTTTAATTGTTACTACGAAGTATTTTTTAAATCCAAGAATGCCGCTTCTCTCTGTCGCTTCACTCGTTACGGGTTAAGTTGGAATATATCTTTTCGGGCCTTTTTTTTTCGTTTACTCTCTCTGTTTTAGTTTTCGTGTCTTCTTTTCTTTGTTTTCTTGTCTTCTTTTCTTTCCTTTCCTTTTTCGCTTCCTTTTCTTTGCTTTCCTTTCCTTTCCTTTCTTTTTTCTTCTTATTTTTTCGTTGTTTCTTTTTTTCCAATTGACGTGCGTCTGACGTGCATATGCGTAGTGATAGGTACCACGTCGAATATAGTCTACGCGGTAGCCTTTCTTGGGTGGCAAGTGGTATACCTGGTAGACGGTTTTTCCAGGCGCGCGTAGTGAGACGTCTGCACCAGTAAGGACCTGGCACATCGTAGGCTGACTCCCGATTTCACTTTGTATATGTTCCTGGCGGAGACATGCATTGCGTCGGCTGTGATATGTGCGCGTACCACCTTTGGTTTGTTTGTGTTTTTTCCCTGGGGGAGTTCCTCAGCTCCAACTGGAGCTTGTCCTGTGACCACCGACTTGCTACGAGTTGATGTGAGAAGAATAACAATATGTACGACCAATCCGCGGCACCAACCTTTGGCGACAGTGCTAGATCTTTAGACCAACTATTATGGCAAATTGTTTCAGCGATTGTTTCTCTCTTTAACAGGGATCTCTGACGCCAAAAATAAAAACCATCCACTAGACATATTTAAACCTCAAGGTCAGGTCTTGTTGTTGTTGTTGTTGTTGTTGTTCTCACATTAACTCGCATAATCAAGTCCGTGGTCATAGGACAGGCTCCAGTCAATCTGGAGCTGAGGAATACCCTAGGGGAAAACACAAACAACCCAAGGTGGTACACGCATATATCACAGCTGACGCGATTCATGCCTCCACCAGAAACATATAAAAGTGCAATCGGGAGTCAGTCTACAAAGTGCCAGGTCCATACCGGTGCATACGTCTCATTACTCGCGCCTGGGAAAACCGCCTATACCGCTTGCCACCCAAGAACGACTACCACGTATATATTACACGTAGTATTTATCACTACGCATACGCACGACAGACGCAAGTCAATTGGAAAAAAGAAACAAAGAACAAATAAGAAAAGAAAGGAAAGGAAAGAAAAGAGAAGAAAGCGAAAAAAAAAACCGAAAAATAAAAGGAAAGAAAGAAAAGACGAGAACAGCAAGAAAAGGCAAGACAAGAAGAGGAAGCAAGAAAAGCAAAAGAGAAAAAAAATATCATACTAGCAGACCCTAGGAACTGACTAAAGACGACATTGAGCTCATAGAGGGTATCAAGTGCATCATCAATGGCACTGGGGAGAGAACGCAACATGGCGAAGAAATTAGGGTAGTCTTCCGCTATCTTGTGACGGCTATGGGAAGGCCCACAACTTTCAAGACGATGATGGCCAAACCCAGAGTTCAGTCTCTTGGGCATGAAGTTCCCCCTCCCCCCCCCCCCCCTTCCCCCCTTCCCCCCCCCCCCCCCCTCCCCTCCCCCCTCCCCCCGTCCACTTAGAGATGCCGACGATGGATGGCGCTGCTGCAGCCTTTGCGCGTCGCTCTGCAGCTTTGCGTCTCTCCGTTTAATGCCAATTCCGCATGAACAACTCGGCTCCCTCCTCTACTCGTCGAGACAATCTGCCAGCCTTCTGAGCAGCTTTTCGCCACCCTTCGAATTTCATTCCGAAGACCGACATATCCTCCTTCAGATGAGCCATCCAGTCTTTCTCTTGCCCCCCTGAGTAGCCCTTACCCCAACAAGCTCCCCAAACATCACCCTCTGTGGAAGACGCTGCTCCCCCATACGTGCTACGAATCCCGCAAACAATATCCTCCGTTTGAGTACTATCGCCTCTATGCTCTCGGAAGCTGTCCTGGAAAGCGCGTCAGCGTACGATAGGGTGTGGTCGTCGCGCTTCCGTTTCCGCCATCCAAGGCATCGGAGGAGCATGGAGTGGTGAACCTGTCGTAGCCTGTCATGGTCAGGCTTCTTTGGGCTCCACGTCATGCAACCATAAAGAAGTGTCTCGACCACCTCAGATTTCAGCAACCGCACCTTCAACCGTAAGCGCACACCCGGGCGATCATAGATTTCCATCTTGTACCGCTGGAAGCACGCCCAGGCCCTCTGAAGACGCCGCGTTATTTCAACGCTGAGGTCTCTGTCTGCGGTGATAGCCCCGCCCAAGTACACAAACTCGATTGTTTGTATACCTGGCCGGCTGCATTGATTGTGAAGGACACCTTCCCCCCGCCTTTGGTTTCCAGGCACATTATCTCCGTTTTTGCCTCGGAAACCGTAAGCCCGAACGACGAGCACGCAGTCACGATCACCGTCATCATCCTTTCCAGCCCTTCTGATGATTGCGATACGATTCCCGCATCGTCCGCGTATAGCATACCTTACAATCTCTGCACCCCATCCCCCTCCTTCCCCCTCCGCTGGTCGACTTTGCCTGTGTGTGAAGTGCCCTTCTTCTCGCTTTCCTCTATTCGTTGGAGCTGCACCATGTTGTCCGTGATGGCTGTATCAGCGAGGAAGCGATTCTCGGCCACACGCAATACCGCCGTGAAAAACATGTTGAACAGCAGTGGCGCGAGCACGTATCCTTGCCTGAGACTTTGCCCCACGTCGAACTTATCCGAGCACTCTCCGCACGCATGCTTGCATACCGTCGTGGAATCGGCGGATGACGGCGAGCATTCTCGGTGGCACGTCAAAACGAGCAAGGATATCCCACAAAAGGGTTCGGTCGACGGAGTCGTATGCTTTGGTGAGGTCGATAAAGCACAAGTACAAGGGGGTGTCCTTCTTCCGCGCCAGTTCCTGCAGTCGTCGTACTACGAACATCATGTCAACCGTCGAGAGCTGGGGTCTTAACCCACACTGTTCCTCCGGCAGAATGTTCTCACGTTCGCAACAATCACTCAGGCGACCCGCGATGACTTTGAGGAGTACTTTGCTGGCTTGAGCCACGAGGGAGATGCCACGATAATTGCCACACTCAGTCCGATCTTTGTTCTTGTGAAGCACCTTAATCGTTGCATCTTTCCATTGTTGCGGTACGCCACCTCCCCTCCACACAGCGACGATGATATCGTGGAACTTTCCGAGGATGTTTTCTCCTTCGTCGGCCAATACCTTCAAAAGCTCGGCCGGGAGACCATCGGGCCCCACCGAATTCCGGTTCGCCAACGCACGGATCGTCTCCTCTACTTCGTACCTAGACGTGCGCTACGTCGGGCACAAACCAAACAAACAAAATTTGTCATCGAAAAATTACAGCCCCAGGACGAGAGAGCAGGAGTGCGAGCGCGCGACGAACGATGTCAGAGCCCCAGCTCTCTGACCGCAGAGCACGCCGGGATAGGAGGAATCTCGTGGGCGTTTTCCACCGGCTAGTAGTGCTGCAGTTGGGTTGGCTGTTGGGGTGCTGGTTGTCTGTGTGTTGTGCGGTGTTTTTTTTGTTTTGTGGTGTGTTGTGTGCTGTGTGTGCTCGACCCTCGCAAATAAACGAGTGTTTTTTTCAAGAAACAAGAAACAGTTCGTAGAGGCACGCCGCTCCACGAGAGCGGGATGCCTCTGACCACCGCCAATGTTCCTGGTGGTGTTGTACACGTAGGTTGATTAACTCGGGTTCGGGATACACCAAGCGGCTTGCTGGGTTGGGCGTTGTAATTACTGCGTTGGTGTTGTGCTGTGCTTCTGCAGAGTGTCTGTGTTGGCGTTGCCTCGAGTATTTGTCATCTGAAATTCTGTTCGCTGGAAAATGCTCGGAAATTTGCTTCAAGTATGCACTTGGGCCAAAATGCGCCCTAGTTCATATTTTGGGAAAATCCACATCTCACCGTGGTCTGCCGTGGTCGTTAAGTAAAAAACATAGACCTATTTTTCAGACATTTAAAAGACGATAGGGCTTAATTTGGTTTAGAGCAAAAATTGGGGCATATCGTCAGGCTTAAATATGTCTACTATGGGACCAGAAATCATCATTATTTCTGGGTTCAGAAATAACCGAGGCCAGAAATAAGCGGATTTGGTGATTTCTGACCCCAGAAATAACAGCTCTTCCAACCCATCAGAACTGGGATTATTTTACTTTTGGATACTACCTCGTACTGGAGAGATACACACGATATAGGTTTTACCAATCGAAAAACGTGCCGCCAATACTAAGCAGCATCTAACGCCTCTTACACCTGGTACCTCATTTCTAACGTGAACCATTATGACCGATGTGGGTTAAGGCACTAGGCGTGGCGGTGTATTTTGCCTGGCGGCACCAACCTACGCATAATTCGCCGACGGTGTAGGGGGCTGGGGCAATTGCACGCGCGGTTAGAATAAGCATTGTTTAAGTTTGCTGTTGTGAGAGCAGGATGGTGCCAACGGTAGTCGCGTGGGTGAAACAGTACCTGCCCCCGCTGATGCATATCCCGCGTTCAATCGCAGAACGCTTCAAACCAAAAGATCCCAACCACCGTTTTGTATCCCTTTCCAGTACCATTTGTTTCAACTTTGATGAAGACATTTGCGACGTTATCAACGGACTTGGAATTATGTGCAGCAGTAGGGGCATCACTTTTGGCTGCTCGTGTCGTATATCTCATACCGTTGCTCTTCGAACACACCCTATACCCGACGTCCCGCGATGTATGATGTGGTCCATTCTGGAGTGGTCAGTTTTTTTTGGTCAATACTTTTCAAGAAGCATGCTACGATAGAAGTAGCACTTTTTGTCTGAAACGTTTTCTGTTCATATGGAAATGCTCCTTAACTCGAACTCGTCGGGGAAAAAACGCCATTTTTTTGCATGATCCTCGTCGTGTGCCTAGGCCGTGGGGTTTTTCATCCCATAGCAGTTACCAGGTAATATTTTTCTCCACATTGATTTTGGGAGGATCATGTCTTAAGCCCCCAGATTGAGGAACCTCAGAAAAAACACGGTGCCTCTCTCTCGTAGAACGCGTTCGGTGCACCGAAAGGATAGTCTGAAATCGTGTTTTTATGGTTTTTGGAATACTAATACATTGCATAGCCATGGTCGTCTTTTAAGGCGTACGCGTTCGACTAGAGGAAAGAGCGCTAACCTTCCTGATGTTGATGCCTCCGGTTCATTTTTGTTTTTCGCTTTCGAGAGAAGACACATTATACTGCCGTCTTTCGCCATGTCCTTCGAACGCGTTTTCGGGAGGCGTCGTCGTCACGGGAGTATTTGTGTTGATTCCATAGGTTCAGCCCATGGATACTAATGTCATCGTTTTGATGCCAGCCGTGTGTCGGCAAAGCCCCAAAGGCGGTCAAGTAATTGTGCCAGGAGACGATTTTTGTGGGACCTAGGCACCAACCGCTGGGTTCCCCTCTAACGCGTTCGGTGATTTTGTTGCTTTCGCGCATCAATGTATGACGTGCAGCTTGGCCGTTACAACATCTTACTGAGTAGACGTGGACCGTTTTCTCCGTTACCCGACGATGTTAACTGTTTTCTGTCCGATATGTATCGATTTCCATTCATCTCTTGTAACGGAAATCTATTGGGTTTGTCTCCATTGCGCATTCAACGAAAATGCGTGTGATACTGTAATTGTTTTGGGCACTCTGCTGAAAGTTGTAGCTTACAGTTGTTGCTCGCAAACGAAGTCAGGACGTTACGCGGTCCATTCTTGAGCGCGGACTCTACCAAAGCAACTCATACAGCCGTACGATTCACACGAACTCCGGCCTCGTTCGCCACGTCTACTTCGAGATAAATTGGCAACGCATACAAGCTGGGCCGGCCAAGACGCCGTGAATTCACGAATATCGCTGTGCCCCACTCAGTTTTTGAAGTTCGGACCTGAACATTTGACAAGTGATTTAGAGCACACTTATCGAAACAATACCTGGAAATCGCACAAAAAGAGAAAGAATTTCGTTGACTTTTCGTCCGCTTTATGATCATGGATTTCATTTAGCCGCCCGTATGTTGTCAAGATTATATATGTTTTTGCGATTTCCAAGTAGTATTTGTTTAAGCTTGCTCTAAATCACGTGTCAAAATTTCAGGTCCGAACTCCAAAAAATGAGCGAGCCACAGCGATATTTTCAATATTCTCACTGTCGAAAACACTTGACTTACATATGGAATCAAGTTTTGGTAATGTCTCTTGATGGGTGGGCAATTAGGTAATGAAACCTACATCGATGTTCTTCTAGAGTCTTCAGCATAGTGTCGACCAAATTTCATCTTGATCGGATTTTTTTAAATCTATACGGATTTTTTTTATTTTTCAGGTTGACAAAATTGGTGCTTTTGAGTTTTCGCGGAAATCTCGACGAGACCCAGTCGGAAAAAACAAAGCGTTCGAATTTTTTATATCCTTTTTTTTATGTGCAATGTGGTGTCAGGGTAGCGCGTCCAATTTTTGAGTCCTAAACCGTAAAAACGGTGGCGGGAGAGCTTTCTGAATTATTGTTGGTTTCTTGGCCGGCCAAGCCTGTAGCATATCTCAAGGCTCCATAAAACATGTCTAAGCAATATCGCGATCTGCGCGAATCACACGAACACCGCCTGCGTTCGGACAAGTGGTTGAGCTTTTGGCTGGGCACGCAATATTTTGGGTTCCTATCGATTTACATCCTAATGTTTGCCAGCGTAAAGTGCGGTGTTAGTTTATCGACAACTGTCGTCTTGTTTTGGTTTCGGCAACGAAACCGTATTGGTAAATGTTATGGTGTCGCTACTGGGAGCGGCTTATCGACGATGCCCGTAAATGCACCAAGAGTGCCCACGAACCAGCACCGGAGGTTACAACAATCCCGTGAGTGGAACGCGACGTAAAAAAATGTATCTTTACATCCGCTGCTGTTTTTTTCGAGGTGACCAAGCTAGCAGCGCAATCAAGTTGAATGATAAACAAGTTCCAAGTGGTAGCGTTAAACGATGACGAGCGCACGAGCGCCGTAGACTTTTAATGTTTCACACTTCATTCCCTATGTTTTGGTTACGGTTTTTGGCCCAAACCCCAAGGTATCTATCACGGCCACCCTGAGTCCAACCAACAACAGATTGGCAACCGTATACGTCCGTGATTTTAGGTCTGTGTCACGGCCACGGTATGGCTTTGGGGTAAGGCGTAGACCGTCTAAAACCAACCACACGAGCTTTGATCACGTTCTTTTGTTTCTTTTTTTATCGCTTTTCCAACCATGACAGGTGTGCATTGGCCGGCATCGAGGGAGTTGTAGCTGTGTTCTGCATTACCGCTAGCTCGCTCGAGGACGTGCGCTGTTCCACATCTTCGCGAGCATGCCGCGTTGCCCTTCCCAACAGCGCCGAACATTGGCCGTGTTCAATATTGAGGGCACCTCGGCGGCAGTGTATTGCAAGCGACATGCTGAAGATGGAGTGGTGAACATCCGCAGCAAGCGTTGCTCATACGCCTCGTGCACCACGCTGCCCAACTATAACTTCGAGGGAGAAGAGACAGGAAGATACTGCAAGAAACATGCCGAAGACGGAATGCTAGACACCCGCAACAACAGGCGTTGCGCACAGGCCTCCTGCCTCACGGGGCCGCAATTTAACGTCGAGAGCGAAACGACGGGTAGATATTGCAGGCAGCATGCTAAAGATGGAATGGTAAACGTCCGCCGTTTGCGTTGCTCATACGATTCCTGCACCGCGCGATCGAGATATAACGCGGAGGGGCGGAGAACACCGTTGTACTGCGAGCAGCATGCTGAAGACGGAATGATAAGCGGTGATGGCAAGCGTTGCTCATACGATTCCTGCACCACGCGCCCGAGCTATAACGTGGAGGGGCGAAAAATACCGTTGTACTGCAAGCAGCACGCCGATGACGGAATGGTGAACGTACGCGATAAGCGTTGCATATACGACGGCTGCAAAATACTCCCGAGTTATAATGTCAAGGGGAGCCGCACAGGGTTGTACTGTAAGAATCATGCTGAGGATGGCATGCTCGATGTGCGCAGCAAGCGTTGCTCTTACGACTCTTGCGGTAAGTCCGCCAGCTTCGCCCTGGAGGGCACAAAAACACCGATGTACTGCAAGCGGCACGCCGAGGACGGAATGGTAGATGTACGCAATAAGCGCTGCATACACGACGGCTGCAGCAGACACCCAAGGTTTAATATCAAGGGGGGCCGCACAAAGTTGTACTGTAAGGCTCATGCTGAGGACGGCATGGTCGATGTGAGCAGCAAGTGTTGCTCGTACGACTCTTGCTCTAAGGCCGCGAACTATAACCTTGAGGGTACACAAACACCGTTGTACTGCAAGCAGCATGCCGAAGACAGAATGGTAGACATACACAATAACCGCTGCATATACGACGGCTGCAAAAAACTCCCGAGTTTTAATGTCAAGGGGAGACGCAAAAAGCTGTACTGCAGGAATCATGCTGAGGACGGAATGGTAAACACCCGTACCAAGAGTTGCTCGTACAACTCTTGTACTAAGTCCGCAAGCTTTAACTTGGAGGGCGCGAAAACACCGTTGTACTGCAAGCAGCACGCCGAGGACGGAATGGTAAACGTACGCTCTAAGCGTTGCATATACGATGGCTGCAACAAACACCCGAGTTTTAATGTCAAGGGGAGCAGCACAGTGTTGTTCTGTAAGAATCATGCTGAGGATGGCATGTTCTATGTGCGCACCAAGCGTTGCTCGTACGATTCTTGCAGTAAGTCCGCCAGCTTCACCCTTGAGGGCACCAAAACACCGATGTACTGCAAGCAGCATGCAAAGGACGGAATGGTAGACGTACGCAACAAGGGTTGCATATACGACGGCTGCAACAAACACCCGAGGTTTAGTATCAAGGGGAGCCGCACAAAGTTGTACTGTAAGGCTCATGCTGAGGACGGCGTGGTCGATGTGAATAAAGAGCATGTTTGGAACGAGTCGCGCGCAAAACGATCGCCGTTGTCGAGTGCTGCGGTTTCTCCATCCACCGGACCATATCATGACGTTTCGGACGAAGGTGTTATTTCTGGGCGAAAACGATCGCGGTTGGCGGTGGATCGGAATATGGCTCTGCCCTGCCCTGATGAAGGACCTTCGATACAAGGCGAGGTCGTTCAATCTGTGGGGAGGACTCTGAGCGTTGTTCCTCTCGCCACGCCGTCCAGTGCCGCAGGCTGGCACCGCAACGACACCTTACTTCCGACCGCCGTGAAGGGGACCCATCATGATATGCCGGTCAGCTTTCGCCCCGTGACGAAGAATAAATCATCAGTGTCAACAAAACCGATAAAGATCGAGCTGGGGTTGACCTTGAAGTTGTAGCCCGCTGTGTCGGATCTATCAGGACTCTACTCATGATGCGTGATACGATCAGGTTACCACGATTTTGCGGAACTGGTTTCGAATTACAGAGCTATTTTCCTGTGGAAGAAGACAACACGATTGGCCAACCATTCTTGCTGTATTATTTTTCAAGTGTTGCTTAAACTGATCGGGTTTCATGTATTTTTTTCTTTTCAATATGTATCGGCTGCCGTATGGAGCTCATAAATATGGAATAGTAGTAAAGTCGCTAGAGTGCTCCAACATGTTTAGGCCGCATAAATGTATAGGAGCTTACTGTACGCGTAATTCTAGGTCTAGCTGATTATCGGGGTGGCAAGGAGGGAGGAGGCGGGAGGAGGGTGATTTGAACTTGAAGACCATATTAAATATATTGGAACTACTGCATGGATGACTATCCTAGGAGGTAGATGGTGACCGCAGACGGCGAAACTGGACGGGGATGGGATAAACAATCAGTTTCATGTAGTATGTGGAAAAGCTTAACGGGCGCCCAAATGTTGGAGGCGTCTCTATCAGGAGTAGGAACGGTGATCCGTCTCCAAAGGGATGCGTGGTCAATTGTCGAATGACTAAGGCAAGCAACAAATCAGTACGCCCCTCCATCCACACACAAACACTAACACCCTATTCCTCTCCTGTCGCCCCACCTAGAATCAAAATATGCCAAATTAATATACACTTCCTGACAGGTGGTATCATTCCTTACCTTTCGAGCAATGATTTTCTCGCTACTCTCTAGTCTACCTAACGCTTCCATGTCACACTCGTCAAATTTCCTCATCTCTATTTCATCCCGTTCCTCCTGGTATATATAATAGTATCCTGCTATGTGGGTCCTATTCTCTGTTGTTGTGCCACACGGGCACATATGTATGTGCACGTCCTCCCCCCGACTACTGGTATATCTCATTCTTCTTTCTGGTAGGTCCGGCCCCCCTGCGCGAAATCCCAATTTCAGCTTTATCGTGTAGTATTCCATTGGGCCGTTCAAATTCGTTTTCGTTCCTAAATCTTCTCTCAACCCCCTATTATGCTGGAAACTGGTAGTAATGAGGCGCGGCCTCAATACCTGCAGTAGTCGTATCTGCTATTGATTAGCACATCATATATGAAGCTCCTTGTAATGTATTAGCATTGAGCGCGTCCCAAAACCAAATGCTTCTGTGGTAGATTGGCTTCGGATTCGTTCTGTTGAAGCTGCTCTCGTGAACATTTACGCGGCGCGGCCATCCCGTCTGGATTGGACAGGTCGCCGAGGGCGTTGTACCTCGATTCGAATTGAGGGTGTACCTTTAAGTTCGACATCACTGCCTATGGTATTCCGAGCGAAAAGGGTATGATGGCGGAGAGACTAGGTTGTTGTAGTCCTCGACGCCCGTATGGGCTTGGCGGTGTATCGTGCGGCGGTTACTCGGCAATTTTATGCGCGGTAGAACTAACTCTACTCTTTTCTTCTCAGGAAAAATGAATTTTCAAAAGGAACAAATTGGCCGTTTCATCACGTGTGTCGATTATTGGACAGATGTCGCGCATCAGTAATGTTTCCCAGTTCTGGTACGTTAGAACGATATTGTAAAAACTCCGAAAAAATGATAGGAATCCAGTTTTGGTGGCGGTGAAAACACAAGTTGCCGCACCTGCCTCGACGAACTCTCAAGGACTTACAGCGAAACCGGTTCGAGAAGAGTTTTCTGTTATTTATGCGTGCACGGGACCCGTTGGGACTGGCCTTGGTGCCGTGTACGTCGAGCGCGGTGGACGAACGTGGCTGAAGAAATGTTGACTTACACAAACACACACACAAGCACACACAAACAGAGAAAGTCATTCAAGGCACCCTACCCTCGTATCCGATCCGATATGAAAAGGCTTTTTTTCCGTGGAAAGCGAAGAAAAAATGACTTGCTTCGCGCGCCTCATTATGTATGTCTTGTGTTTTTCCTTTTTCAACTTATTTCTTAGCTCTGACATTTCCCTTTCTTCTAATAATAATACTCCGGGAGTATTTGTTTTGCTTCTGTCTTGTACCCATAAAACTTCTCTATAGACAGTACTTGTTCGTTATCTAAATCCTTCCATATGTTCTCGGCTACGCTATTCCATCTGATTCCAGCTCGTCCTTTTATTGTTTTCTCCCATGCTGCTCTATCGGCAATGAATGGCTGGCAGCCTCGTTTCTGGCGTATTCCTTCCTTTATACGTATTGTCACTTCAACTCACGTCTCTCTGATTAATTGTGGATACATTACTAGTTCTGCTATAAAAACTGTGTTACTCGTCGTACTTGATCCTAGTGTATGTTTAGCTGCTGTCATCTGCACTGTTCCCAGTTGTTTTACGAACTTCGCGTTCCTTTCCCAAACTTCTTCTGCATACTCTAGCTTTGGTACAATCACATTCAAATTTTAATTCTAGTGTTAAGGTGCGAGTCTGTTAGGATCGCACCCACCTTCCCTTGCTGTGATTTACCCTTTCCCATTACTTTCGTTATATGTGCATCCCAAGCGCAGTCCTTTGAGATCTCTACGCCAAGGCACGTATCCTGGTCTACGATCGATATATCAACTTCTCCTCACTTCCAGTTGAATTTATCAGAGATGATACTTACTGTCACATCCTCGTCAGAAGAAGAGGCGTCATCATCACCAGAGATTGGAGAATCGTGATCACGGGCTGGAAAATGACCGCAAGAAGCTGGAGTATCTTACTGTCACATCCTCGTCAGAAGAAGAGGCGTCATCATCACCAGAGATTGGAGAATCGTGATCACGGGCTGGAAAATGACCGCAAGAAGCTGGAGTATCCTTAACATGAGTTACACCTGCTATTTAGCTCAGGGACGTGCATTCTACTACGACTTGGCCGCACCGGTGTACCGCATCACGAGACCACCAGTACAAGGCCCAATCCAAGAGTCGATGATACCTTTGACAACACCCCCGCCAACACAGCCCCGGGGACAAAGCCACCGACTACGTGTGTGGAGTTCACCTACACCGAGAAAGACCCGTTTTGGATCTCGGAGGAGGAAACCCGGATGATTTAAATCCCCAACGACATAATAACTGGATGCCATCCACTTCACTGATCAGCATCGCCCGGAACCCCCTGAACCGGAACTACCAGAACTTGCATCTTGAAATCATGTTCGCATTTGATCTTCGGAGCAACGTCATCTGGATTACCGTCGCTCATCGGAGCAACTGCATCCGGGATCACTGGATCAACCTCATCTCGGATTACCGGAGCATCAGCTGGACCAACAGCATCACATGGGACCATTAAAATTGCTGGACCATCGCCATCTGGGACCACCAGACCGTCAGATGAGCCAAGGGTCGACGGGTCGACAATGTCCGCTGCAATCGGAATCGCACCAGCTGCGTTTAAGCCATGCCTTGGAACCAAGCTCAACAACGAAACAGATCGTCAGAAGGAGGTTCACACGCTCACAACAACAGAAGGAAAGCCGTGGGAAAATCCCGAGACAGGATTTGCGGAATCAACACAGGACAGTCAACAACCACTGGCGAAATCTCCGGCCTTCGTGTACACCCACAAGCCAACGTCAGGATTCTTCTCCATCCTGAACAAAGAGCCCATAAAACCCGCGTCCAAGACGCAGAGACTGTCTGCATAATAAACAATCGAGGCGGAGCTGATGATAGCATTCAGATTTGAGGAAAAGGCAGCCACCTACGTCTCCAACTCCAAGATATAAAGTTAAGCCTCAAGTCCGCAGCGACGGACATCGGACCAAGCACATCTAAGGACGTCTACATCGAATACGTCTACACCGAGAACGTCTACGCCGATAACGTCTACACCGACTATGGGAGTGTGAAATGCGTTGTCTTTTCACCAAAGCTGTACGTAGAGTGTTGCATGTTCTCTTTGTACGGGGTGAGCGGGAACAGCGACCGGTGTTGTGCACGGTTTGGAGATTGCGAAATATCGCAGTTAGTACCAAGTAAGAGTACAAGTCGAATACTTAATGTCGACTGGATGGTTGAATCTTTGATTTGACTACGCCATCTCCGGTACTGTTGATTGTATGCTTGGATATAATACGGATATGATGACGGTTGAGTATAGTAGGGGTTTCTAGGGATAGGGTGGCCACATTGTACCGGTATATCGGGATGGTGGAAGTATTCCGGGTGTTTCGCCGCCACTCCTCGTTGTGCTTCTTCTACTGAGTGAGCCTTCTTCCCTCCACGATGTGCCTTGGCTAGGAGCAACGTAATATATATGTACGTCTTATAGTTGTCTTCATACCGGTGACTCCACTACCCCACTATTGTCTGCTTAACGGGCAAGTCCTCTACGCTTCGTAAGGATCAACAAACACGATAGTTATGGCGTACCGTACGCTGCACTTTCCCTGTTCGAAGTAAAGGGTGTTGGGTGACTTGGGCTCTTCTGCGGAAGAAAGCTAGCTGGAGATATCACAAAAACAGCCCTCCCTGTGAAAGGGAGCGAATTGGGTGCCTTATTTGAACCATGCCTAAGGGAGAGGTAAAAATGGGCGTTGTGGACGTGAAGGCGTTGGCAGCGAAAGCGGGGAGCTTTCAGCGGACCAAGATGCGCGAGCTGGAGGAGCTGCTCGTCATACAGGACTAACTTGAGAAAGAAATCAGGGCGGTTTCCGCTATGGGTTCCGGACCATAGACCAGATTTCGGCAGGATGGCACGAGTTCTGTCGAATCGATGGTCGCATTGAGAAAAGCGAACTCATCATTCGCGAGTACTCGCAACTGCTCCTCGAGCTCTCAAGCTGCTCACTACGACTGGAGCAAATGCGAGACATTTCTCAGCAGCTCTCAGGTACCAGAGAGGGAAGCGGGCGTGGCCAGAAGTGAGTCACAGCTCGTAATCCCGGTACTTGAGACTGGGAGTGAGAGCGCTGCTCAGCAGCAGCCGCAGCCGCAGCCGCAGCAGCAGCAGCAGCAGTTCAAGACGGAGAAACGTTTTATGGTGGAATTAGAGACGAAGGGGGAAGAGCAGGAGGAGCTCTTACAGCTGATATTGAAGCAGCAGCAGCGGCAGCACCGAAGTGGTGGTGGCGGTGTAGTGGGCCCATCGTCCCGTTTAGATCCGGTATATGGGCAGTGGCGTTGGGATGACTCGAGGTTGGTCCCTTTTGGGAATGCTGGTGATGTACCCCGGATGGGATATGTACCAGTTCAACCTCCGCCTGGTGCGCTACCACCGAGACCCCCGCCACCGGCAGGATCGGGACCGCCACGTAGAGGCACCCGGATAGCTCCCCGGCTATGCTTCAAGTGTCAGCAGCCGGGGCATATATGCCGCTCAATGCACTGCGCACGTGCACGCACATGCCGCGCAAAATCCCCCACCTAGCTCAGGTTATTTTGGCGCGCACGCTGCATCGTTCACCCCCCTCCCAGCATCATACGACGGAAATTGGCAGGCCGGAGCACACCATGTGCCCTATGGAGCTGGTGGCTACGATCCGACTAGCTATGCTCCGCAGTACGCTGCCGCAGCAGCAACACCATACGCCCCCTCGACCGTCTACTCCCCGTATGACTCTCAAGGGGCAGCGGAGTCCACGCATAGCAGTAGCACGTCTGATGACCCACACGTTCTCACCGCGCAGACTGCTAAACCAATCCAATACTCCTCCAAAATGAAGGAGACGCCTCGTGACCTTTCTGGGGGTAGCGGTAGAGATGAGTGGGTTGCCGACTCTGGTGCTTCGTATCACGTCACGGGGGACCCTACTGGGATGTTTGACCGTAAGCGCCCCCCGGTAGGTAAGGAGAGGTTAGTGATAGGTGACATGACGATGATGGGCTTCGAGTGCTTTGGCAAGCTGTCTCTGTTGATGCACTGCCAGGGTGGTGACACGCATGTACGGCTGACGAACGTGGCATACGTACCTGGAATCCAATTTGACTTGTTCTCATTGCACGCTGTGATGTCAAAGTGCCGTGTGACCATGGACACCAAGGGGGTTCACATGCTTGGCGGGAGTGTTTCGTTCGTACGCAGAGAGGCTGGTTTATACTGCTCCGCAACTGGGATAACAGACCCCCCCATGACTAACGCAGTATTGGTCTCTGGCAAGCAGCAACGGATCGATATTAACGATCTGCACGTTGCGCTAGCCCTCTCACATGCTGAAACCCTACGCGAGACGGCGCGCCAACATGGTGTAGAAGTGGTAGGAGAGTTGATCCCTTGTGCTGGGTGTTCCGAAGCCAAGGGGAGGAGGATGCCTGTCCCGAGATCTACCAACAGGCGCTCGACCAAACCAGTTGAGCGTCTATTTGTAGACCTGTCCGGAAAGCGCCCTGCGTCGTCTGGTGGTCACCACTACCTAATGATGATTGTGGACGATTTTTCTCAATTTGGATGGATTTACTTCCTCAAGGAGAAGTCCGACGTGCCCGCTGTTTTCGCTGGTTTTCTGGCTGACATTTAGACACAGGACACCCCATCCATTGTGGAGTGCCTGCACTCAGATAACGGTACGGAATTCACCAAGGGTGAGTTCATGACGCTGCTAGACCACCACCGTATCCGCGGAGAATACACGCCAGTAGACTCTCTAGAGTATGACGGCGTGGTGGAGCGAATGATTGCCCTAGTCTTAGAGGCCGCGATGGCGTCCTGCCTGGAGGCTCCCCGCCTGTTCGGCGGCGTGCTTCTGCCGCCGACAGGGCCTCTATGGGCGGAAGCGTGCGTGCACGCGAGTGATGCCATCAACGTGTCGGCGAGGGTGAGCGACAAACCGGGCATGTTGTCGCCTTACCAAGCACTGTACGGTAGGGCACCGTTCCCGCGACTGCTCCCATTTCTCAAGCCTGGGTTTCACCATGTGAAGCGGGTGCTGAAATCTGAGCCGAAGGCACAGGCTTGCTTTTCCTTGAACAGCGGCAGCAACCACCCGAGGGACTGCTGCAAGGTGTTGCTCGTGTCCAGCCGCCGGTCGTACACCCGCGATGTTACTTGGGAGCATCCGCGGGAAGCCTTTGCTGGGTTGCTGCCTGCGGCATGGGGCAAGCACACTCCATCACCTTGGCCGAGTTTGTCAGAGGCGCAGATGCCTCCGAAAGACGGAGAAGTATGGCATGAGCCGGCACCGGTGCCGTCGAGGACGTCACCGGGGCCGGCACGACCGTCACCTTTCACGTCAAGGACGTCACCGATGGCGTCACATCCGTCACCGGTGCCGTCGAGAGCGTCACCGGAGTCGGCACGCCGTCACCGGTGTGGACGTCAAGGGCGTCACCGGAGTCGGTACAGCCGTCACCGGTGTGGACGTCAAGGGCGTCACTGGGGCCGGCACAGCCGTCACCGGTGGTGCCGTCAAGGGCGTCACCGGGGCTGGCACAGCCGCCGCAGTCAAAATCGTCGCCGCTGTCACACCAGAAACAGCACCAGCACCCGATTCTTAGTCATCAACTCCCTCGAGGACTGATGGACTATTTCTCAGGATCCGGTAATGGTGGCGAGCCACAAAAGCTGGGGCGCACGCGGGCGTAGACTGCTCGCAATCAGGCAGGAATTGACAGACCACAGACTGTAAATGACGGCGTAGCTCAACTGGGACGCACCAGGGGGAAAACCGCGCGCAATCAGGGGGGTATGCAACATGGACTGGTGTCTTTGATGGCTGCGCGGGAGGGTATTGGTTATGTATTGTACCATCAAGCCCCACCTCACAAGAACTCTCTCTTACCCTCGCGCCCGGTGAGTGAGCTCTTGACGCCGAACTCGTACTCGGAAGCGCTCATCGACGAATATTCTGATCTCTGGATTCAGGCCATGGAGAAAGAATTTGGGGGCCTGGAGAACGCGGGTACGTTCGGTGCGATTTACCAACCAAACGGCCACAATATTCTTTCGGCGAAGTGGGTGTATGGTTGGAAATCGAATGAGATTGGCTTCGCGATCAGGGCTAAGGCAAGGTTGGTAGCGACGGGTTGCGGGCAGCGTGAAGGCATCGATTTCTTTGAGACATTTTCCCCGACGCCTACAAGGTACTGCATCCGCTTGTTGGGTGCCATTGCTTGCGAGTTAGATTCTTTATCATTTCGATGCAGAGCAGGGTTTTGTTCAGTCAAACCTAGACGAAAATGTTTTTATGCGGCTGCGCCGGGGTTGTGGTGAGATGTCTGGTAAGGGAGTTACGCTTGAACCGCAGTCTCTACGGCTTGAAGCAAGCGTCGAGATCGTGGCACAACCACTTGCTATCGCATATGAAGAATCTTGGTTTTGAGCAGAGTCTAGCAGACGCGTGTATCTCGCGCTTGGTCGCGTCTGGAACTGTCTTCATAGTAACAGTAGTTCATGTGGACGATATCTTCGCAGTAGGACGTAATGCTAGATGCGATCAATTCTGCAAAGACTTGAACCGCCTAGTGCCGATTAACAACCTTGGCGAGCTAAGGTGGTATGCTGGCTGCCGGTATGCTAGAGATTGGGATGCTGGCACTTTGACGATCTTGCAGCAAGCTTTTGCTGAAAACACAGCTTTGCAGTTCGGCGTTAGTTCGGGTAGGAGAAACCCGCTTAAAAAGGGCCTCCAACTCGAAGAGTTCGATGCGACTGAACCCGAGGGCGGCTGGCCTTTCCGCGAACTGGTAGGGTGCTTGATGTGGCTTGCTAACCAGACACGTCCGGACATTGCGAACGCAGTAAGAGCGGTAGCCAGGCACACCAACTCGCCCAAGGAGATACACTGGAAGACAGCGGTTGGTATTATAGAGTATGTCTTTTTCACGAGAGACTTTAGCAATACTTTTCAGAGAGGTAGTGGACTGGAGCTGGTTGCGTATGCGGATGAAGACTACGCTCCAGCAAGGCCACTGATAGGAGGTCGGTTTCCGGTGGGGCAGTCATGTGCGCAGGAGCATGCGTGTGCTGGTTTTCGAGGACTCAAAAGTGCGTGACGCTTTCGACCACAGAAGCCGAGTACGTAGCACTGGCAGACACAATCAAGGAGGTGACTTTCTTTCGGTACGTGTGGAGTTTCATTTTGCCTGGTTTTGGTGTGGCATGCATCACGGTTTTGAGGACAACAAGGGGGCAAGGTACCTGCGGTGTGCGCGTCAAATTCGAAACACATCGACATTAGGCACCACTTCCTACAAGAGCTTGTATTCAGGGGAGGGTTCGACATTGTCGCCGTAGAGTCTGAGCGGCTACGCGCAGACTTCCTGACGAAGGCACTCGCCGGTCCAGTTTTTCGTTTTCACCGGGATTTTGTTATGGACATTTGATTTTGGGAGAATGGTAGAATCTGTCATGACATAGTGCGCTAGATTCGCTGTTTCTACTGTTTAAAAGTATATTTGAGCAAGAATTTTAAGATTTCTGGGACTTGGGGACGGCAACGGTTTTTGGTAAACTACCCGGGGTCATCCCTGCGTAATCAGTTTATGGTTTTCTCAACCACCCTCGTAACGAGACCCAGCTGAGCCAAATCGTTTAGTTTTCAATTTTTAGGACTTGGGGACGGCAACGGCTTTTGGTGAACTAACCGGGGTCATCCCTGCGTAATCAGTCTATGGTTTTCTCAATTAGCACCGGAATGTCACCCAGCTGAGCCAAATCGTTTAGTTTTTATTCTGCAAGGAGGGGTCACGCCCACCTGTTACCGCTTATGCGGGGAAGGATTCGTTTGACCACTAGAGAGGAGTATGGCTCGTTAAGTAGGAAAAAGGTCTCAAACTCGACTAGTTCGATAGGTCTGAACCCGAGGGCGACAAGCTTTTTCGCGAGCTAATGTGAATTGTTTCTCGACGGATTATTCTGCATATATTAGCTGGATTTTAGTACTTGTAAGAGTGCATGGCATTTAGGGAAGCAAGTAACTGTTTATTGAATTTTGAAATGTTACTTCTTTACGATTGCGTTGTCTGGTATGACATTACCTTGCTCCGGGTTTGAGCATTTGGAACCTAAATGGTTTTTGTATGTACCCAGCCGGGAGGCGTTTGGCTAATAAGAAGGTGAGTTTTGAGACCGCTGTTCAATCACACTTGTTGGCATTCCTATTCTACGGAGCTGACAACCGTTTTATAAGGAAGGCTGAGTGCTGATTATAAGGCCCATGTTTGAGTTTTTGAGTTTTTGGGATTTGGA
Organism: Undaria pinnatifida; assembly: GCA_012845835.1. Taxonomy (NCBI): domain Eukaryota; class Phaeophyceae; order Laminariales; family Alariaceae; genus Undaria; species Undaria pinnatifida. The sequence goes on along the minus strand of JABAKD010000017.1, from coordinate 822,576 downwards.
TTTCAGATTTGAGTTTTCGGTCTATGAACTTCGGATTTGAGTTTTGGTTTTGGACTTGGGATTTACGACTCAGATCTTAGGTTCGTGAAGCTTGATGTTAGATACTGTCCCTGAATTATATCTCTAGATTTATGGAGTGTTTTTCAAGGACTATGGTGCTGCAATACTTCTTTCTTGTCACAGTAGCACGGAGAGGATATTGATTAACCGTTATTTCATTGAATCGTTTCACCCTGATGATGTGACAATATAGCATCATACCGTATCATTTACGAAGCAGGGAGGCTGTTGATTGTATGCTTGGATATTACACGGATATGATGACGGTTTAGTATAGCAGGGGTTTCCAGGGTAGGGTGGCTACATCGTAGCAGTATATCGGGATGCTGGGAGTATTTTGGGTATTTCGCCCCTACTCCTCGTTGTGCTTCTCCTACCGAGTGAGTCTTCTTCTCTCCACGATGTGCCTTGGCTAGGAGCAACGTAGTCTATCTATGTACGTCTTATACTTGTCTTCATACCGGTGACTCCACTACTCCACCATTATCAGCTCAACGGGTAAGCCCTCTACGCTTCGTAGGGATCAACAAACAGTGACCTTCAGGGTATACGGCTGGAGAACCCGCCACCTGGACAAGTACACATGGAAGCTTAGGATACACTAGAGGTGATGTCCCTCTAGCATAAGTGGTCTTATCCAGCTGTAAATCACTGGCAGTGCCTCTTTGTTCCTTTATTTGTAGGCGGCACGAACACTGGTAGGAGGTTCACTCCTATGATTGTTGCGGGATGATGAACAGAGTCACTGTTTTAAATTAGATTGCTGCAAACATCCTCAATTTCTTGGTTGATTAGCCGACCGGAATATAGTTCACGTCTGATGATTCTAGCATTGTGAGGTAGTAAGTTACCTTGCATGAACATGCAGAAGAATGTACAGGGTCCGAAAATGATTTTTCGTGTTCGCTTTTTTTGTGTTCACCTCATTAGTATTTAAGTAAGATGAGTTTGGTCTACGCAAAACATTCGCAGCAACTCATATCATAGTTGCTGCATACTTCTGTTATAGAGGTTATTGTTTATCTTTGGAATTGCGTTGTCATTATCGGTTTCAGGGTCATGGGAGAGAGATATGTCTCCCCTTTGGCCAGATACACCCATCGCAGCCTCCTGCAATTTCCTATGTATCTCGCCCACACATATACCGTCTCTCCCCCCAAAATGATACCAGCCGGGTTGCAAACTACTGCCGCCTACAGTGGTCCCGGGTCACCAAGCCTCCGAATGGTACCATACCATTCGACTCCTCCAACTCCGAGGTAGTCTGAGACTACTGTTGCCGTACACTAGTTATCAATTTTAACCAGACTGTACGTTCCCCCAGTTGTCCATCCTTCCCTAGGCTTGCCCCGACTAGCTTACGTGACACCCTTATCAAACATTTTTGATGCCGTGCGTATACACCTTGTATGCATTGGGCCTCCACCACCAATCTGTCTGAATCACTCGATCCGATACGCCTCCTCGGGCTGCGAGCGTTGTCGCTCCCACGATGAGCAACGAGAGCAGGGTGCACTTATCGCCTTTACGCCCTGATTTTGCCACTAACTCCATAATTTTTGGAAGAGCACGACCGTACCCCACCGCTCGTACAGGCTTGCTCGAATCCACGAGGAGAGGGGGGCGTGGTCGGAAAGGCCAGAGAAGCGTGACACCCACTCCACCATACGGACAACGGTAACACCGTCGGCCCTAGCGAACGACCTTGAACCGCGAACTTCGTTCCGCATCCGCACGCGTATGCTTACAACATGTACCTGGTCGCCCTTGTGTCCTTCAGAACAGGCGTCCAGCATCTCGACCCGTTGCTGTGGCATTCAATCCAACTGTGTGCTGTTCGCGTCAGACAAACGCGGCCCTACTCCGTACCATGTTAAGCACGGGGTGCGCCACACCCGAGTCGGCAGCAAACTTGTCGTCCGACATTGCCATCATGCCATAACTAAGAAATATATCCAGCCTCCACCCGTTAGGGGATGATATTCCCCCCCAAATTATTTTAAAGCATACCGAACAGGACCGGCAGACGAACACAGAGGGAAGTTCCCACCGTCACGTGGGACCGTAGAGACGCACACCCACACGTCCACACAGACCCCCCCCCCCTCAACACTTGCTACAGTAGGGATGCGCCAACTCGTCTGATGAAGATCTCTACAACTGACCCCCAACACCCAACCCCCCAAACATTAAGGAGTGAAAGTACAACCCGATGAACAATGTGATCACCTGGGTATGACATATACTATGTTGTAAAATACCCATGTCATTCCGACCCTATTGGGTCAAGGAGCGCCGTCATTTGAACAAAACAGGCCAAAAGCAAACGATTCCTACCGCCGTGATAGCACGCGTCCCCCCCCACATACACACACACACACCCACACACCCGCACACAGTCACACGCATGTTGAGCGCACACCGGACCAAGGGGGACGTGACCGTATAATGTTAAGGCAGCGAATTCCCGGAATGCATACCAATGTATCTCCACCAGGTTACCTGGCGGACGACACCTAACGGGCAACTTCATTAATGACCAGGCCATGCGACTGTCTGAATCGCTCGACTTCAACACGCCCGGCAACCCCTCTCTCTCTGCGAAGTGTACTCCGGGACTGGCGGCATGGCTCGTACGCGCGCCTAATCGATGTCGCCACTGTAACTGTCGGGATCTCTCCATCTGCTTCGGCCGCTGCTCGAACATCACCCACCTCCAGCTCGCTGGTCGGGAGGGGATTCTGTATTCTTTAAACGGTAGCTGCCTGTTCCCTGCCCTGCACACCAGCCACCAGGTTGGTCCGCCGCCCCCCCTCCGAATCGGTCGGTTGGGCGAGCTCCTCGACTGGTAGCAAAACCATCGCCGTTGCCACGCGCAGGATTCGTATTCCTTCTCTCCTTCCAATTGTCCAATTGCCCCCACGACCGGACGTCGTCCTCGGCCCCCGCCAGGCCATGATATCCTTCCATTCCTCGTTGCCGATGATATCGCCTCTCAAGAATGAATGCGTGTCTGATTGAAGCAGACGGGAGGAGGGGGGAAGGTGAACACCGCGTTCCAAGGGTGACGGAGGTTGGGGGGGGGGGGGGGGGATACTCAAATGCCTGGCTGGGCGGCCAATCCAGGGACCACCTCATGTCTGCCCAGGTCCTTGGCAAGGGCCCCAACTAGCTTGCGTTGGGCGTTCGGGGTGCCCTTGCTAGCCTGCCCGCGTCAATCTGCAGCCAAGATTGGTCTTGGGGGCCTCGTCTATATTTTTCCTACAATCCCCTTGGACCCCGATTCCCCGACAGACATGCTTCATTCTCTACATCGAACACAATAAACATCGATTTGTCGGTTACTTTGTTTTCTTGCGTGCAGACAAAACTACCTTTTACAGACACGAAAGTAGTCACCTAAACTCAACGACCAATACCTGACTGAAAAGAAGTCCATCGCAACAAAAAAGTCCTTCTTTGGCAACATTGGGGAGGGTTCATTAAACCCAATGTGAAAAACACGTAGGCAGCACTGATAGACAACTACCCGTCACTACACTTTTCCACTATACTTTGAAGAGATCTGTGCGGCAACTCTTCACAAGGAACCCCAGCCCGTTTCAAGGAGATATGCTCAACAAATATTGCATGAGAAGGCATTTTACATATGGCCGCAGTCGTAGACGACCATAAACCCTGCATGTGGTCATTTCGTGAAGTTAAGGTTGCGAGCCAGCGTCACGAACATTTCTCTTTTTATTCTTCAACATGTGTCACATCATACGCTTGCGAGACAAGAGGCGCAACCTTGGCTACATCACGTGAGAAGAAACAGTTTTCCCCCAACGTGCGATCGGGTTTGCGTGGATATTTGAAATGCAACGCACACCGACCCCAAAAAAGTGTGTACCGGGGAAAAGCATCCCCTTTTGAGGCAGATACGAATTTTGCGCGAAAAAGTGAAGAAAAATAAATATTGCAACATAATTCCGAATTCTTAAAATACTTCAACACTTTTTTTCGATGTGGAAACAGTTGATCTTGCTGGTAAAACATCTAAATCTGTTCGCAAATCGTGGAATATTTTAGCGAAAACACCAATTAATTATATTTCTAACTCGCGCCTACTTGGCGAAGTATTCCTTACGGATCGCCCTTTCATCAAAACTCCAACAACATATATACAGCAACCGAATCAGGGACAGTACGGTACGGCGAAGTATTAATGTATCATGTCGTTCGTATGTATCATACTGGCGCGAACAAAACGTTTCCCCACACATTTAAACTTCGCGGCTGATATTTCTCTTGCTTCTGCGTGCCCAACAAAAAGTATGACTTCGGCGATTAACAAAGCACAACGTGGACATGGGCCGTGCTCGAACATTTAGTATGAACAGGTCGCGGCTGTAGCAGGAGTTCTGCAGCGATTTTGCTAAAATACTCGATTATCGAGGTTACGATGACCGTACCGTAGTACGCACTTAAAACGTTGTCGTTAGAGTTTGACGTCGTCCGAGGGTATTTCCAATATTTCCTTCCCGTTTTATGACGGGCATTACTCACATATTTGCTCAGCAGAATATACAGTGTGTCAGAAACAGTGCTACCCTATGCTTCCAAGGCGGCGTTGGTTTGATACTTATTACCCTTGAGCGCGAACATATTCGTCGTGTTACAATTGCCACGGTGTAGGAGTATTGGGCGGGGACACAGTAATTGCAGGCCTTTCGAGGCCGCATCTTAACACATATAGGCACACTGTCGGCTAGCTGTTGCTGCTATGGATGTTCACCCAATATCCAAGGTGTATGTGGCCACCAACACGCAGATGCATCATTGTGTAGTTTTACGGTGATACAAACGGAACGTTATATTGAGGTTGTCGAGGTGTCGCAAATATTTGTGCCGCCAACTACTCCTTTTCAGGGAGTTTGTTCTGTAATATAAATGTGTCCGCGTTAACGAGACTGTGCCTCGGAGAAACAAATGAGTTCTAGTCTGTCAGATGAGATATTACAAAAAAATTGTAAAATACACTCCAGCTGGTGGATCGAATATTTTGTCGAAACTCATTTTTGCAAGTTAGTTGTATGTGATACTCGTATTGTGAAAATAGGCGTGAAGAAGGAAAGTGTTTTCGATAGTTCTGCCGTCCAGCCGAATCGAACCCTATGATACGAGTGTCGCGACAAGCTTGCACACTCTGTACAACTGCACAACAACTACTCAAAAATGTTGTGCAAGTAGTTTTCTGTAGGCATATACTGTTTGGAAAAGCTGTGCAACTAAAAAAAAAATCAACCCAATAGACATCGAAAAACAATTATATCTAGTACATTTCCTCTAAGATGCTCAAACATCTTTTTGACCTCACAATTTAAACATGCTAAATAACTCAAAAATTTAAAAACTAAAACATCAATAAAATACAGAATTATATTTTACCTTGCATTAAATAATACAGGTATTTTATATAAATGTCCACTTGATAAACGGATGCATTTCCTTCCAGATTCACTTGATAAACGGATGCATTTTCTTCCACAGCTAGCTGTCAGATTTTGTTCCCCTCAGAAACGGGTTTTATAGTTTCCGCGCACAAACTGACTAGCATCACCATGTTGACCCTGATAGCTACACTGTATGTAGTTGCAAGTCGCCGACCTATATCCTAAATGAGGACACACAACCCGTAATACGCGCGATCGGAGTATCACACACAGCTTGCAAATAAATATGAGTTTCGACAAAATATTCGATCGCACAGCTGGAGTGCATTTATTTTCACTTTTTATGATGAATGTCTAGTTGCAATTAATTCCTTAAAAAAAAGACTGCTTTGATTTCAAAAATTCAAGATTGAATTTAACTTTTGCACAAATAATTAGTCTTTACAAACTTTCCACTGTTATTATATAAACTAATTTGGCCTCTGCTATCTTTAATAAGTACAATAAAACTTTTGGTTTCTTGTTTCGTATTAGGAAAAAAACTGATCTTTTTTTTTATTCGAACAATTAGTTTTTGGTATCGGTAGTTGAAGGCTTATATAAATGTCAAGTTGTGGAACACGTAAAAAAAAAAAACGGAATATCGCAGCTACCCCAAAACTTGGAGCAAAAAACCAACTTGCTTGTCCTAATGGATATAATAAGAAAACGGAAACAAAAACTGAAATTGGTCCAGAAAAAGCTATCGCGTTATAAGGACGAATCCCAACTAAACGAGCAATTTCAAATTGACGTAAGCAAAATCCAATTAATGCAAATGATCCATGTAGTGCAATAAAAGCCCACAGACCACCAATTTGGAACCAACGCGTGAAATTACCCTGAGCTTCTGGCCCCCATAAAAGTAAAAGGGAATGTCCCATACTATTAGATGGTGTTGAAACTGCAGCTGTTAAGAAATTACAACCTTCTAAATATGAAGTTGCTAATCCATGTGTGTACCATGAAGTAACAAAAGTTGTTCCAAGTTGTCTGTAGACAACTACTGTTTGAAAAAATTGTGCAACTAGTTGTCTATAGGGTTGAGGTTAGGGTTAGGGTTAGGGTTACAGACAACTACTGTTTGAAAATGTTGTGCAGCTAATAGTGTGCAGACAACTACAGTTTGAAGAATTTGTGGAACTGGTTTCTGTAGACAACTGATCTGGTTGTCTCTAGACAGTTACTTTCGAAAAATTTGTCCAACTAGTGGTCTGGCAACGTTGTGCAACTAGTTGTCTAACGACAAACTACTGTTCGAAAGAGTTGTGCAACTAGTTGTCTGCAGGCAACTACTGATCAAAAAAGTTGTGCAATTGGTTTCTGCAGAACACTACTGTTCGAAAAAATTGTGTTGGAAAAGCTATGCAACTAGTTATCTGCAGACAACTCAAAGTTGCACCGGTTTGATAAGTTCATCCTGCACTATCGTTGTTTTCACAATAACTCGCGTAACCAAGTCTACGTTTTACAAAGTTGTGCAAGTAGTTGTCTGTAGTCAACAACGTTTTGAAGATGCTGTGCAACTAGTTGTCTGACAACTACTGTTTGAAAAAGTGGTGCATCTAGTTGTCTGTAGACAACTGAACTAGTTGTCTCTAGACAGCTACTTTTGAACAAGTTGTGCAACCAATTGTCTGCAGACAACTACTGTTTGGCAATGTTGTGCAACTAGTTGACTGACAACTACTATTTGAAAAAGTTGTGCAACTAGTTGTCTGTAGACATCTACCGTTTGAAAAATTTGTGCAACCAGTTGTCTGACAACTGATCGAAAAAGTTGTGCAACTAGACTAGTTGTCTGAAAACAAATGTTTTGAAGTGTTGTTCAACTAGTCGTCTAGAGACAACTACTGTATGAACGAGTTGTGCAACTAGTTGTCAGCAGGCCACGACTGTTTGAAAACGTTGTACAACTAGTTGTCTGCAGACAAGTGCTGTTCGAAAAATGTTTTCGACTGGGTGTTTAGGGACATCTACTGAATAGGTTGCGGCTGCGCACAACCTTTGGTTGTAGTTGTACAGGGTGTGCAAGATTGGCATGCTACGATAGAGCTCCACCGTCTACTTCCTTTAGATTGTCGATTGAGATACACTATAACTCACCCGAAAAAGGTTGTCGGCTTTAAGTTAACTGAAAATGCACTCGATGAACAAACCTAAGTGTACCAACATATCAGTTTGATTTTCTTGTTTTATGGCATTCAGAAGATTTTGGGGTTAAGACCGATGCAATGGAAGGCCGATAGTTTGACCAAAGAGTTTGCAAACCTTTTTTTGGAGGCTATTCCCCGAAACATTCCGGGTAACGTCGCTATGGGGGAAATTTGACTAAAATGTTTGTTTTCTGGCTCTTTTTTGGGTCATACGCTCCAACAGGCCAATTTGTCTATTTTTCGCCAAGCCTTAATCAACACTGCCCACCAAACACGATTGACCTTTGATCTCGAGATAGAGACAGCCCATGGTCACTCCTCTCAGGACCGGACAAGGCCACATTAGTGTAGGTGACAGCGCTGAAGAGTTCATCGCGATCCATGCCCTAGAGCGTGAGAGGTGGCTTGGTTTGTCCGGTGGTCTTCCGTCACATCCCCTCAAAACTCCGTTTTTCGGCCATTGGGAGACGATAATGTCTCAGTTTTCTACACACCAGCCGCCAAACGTGTTTTCAACACAAGCCTGATCGGTGCCCGCCACAAATCACGGGCCGTAGAGTGAGCATGTACACCAAGGAAGGGGTCGGAACCCCTAACGAGCTCGCCACGTTCAGAGTTCACGACGCAGTCGTTGATTTCGTCGAACGAAGTGTGTGGAGAACATGAAACTGCGCCGCGTCTTATCCAAGATCAGCTGGAGAAAATCTCAGGTCGATGTCGACCAAGATACATAGCCGCGATAAATCGTTTTGTCCCGGAAATCTGAAAAGATGAAAAAAAAACTATTCTACCAAATTGGGTCCATAGGCGACCGTTCAGGCAAAGTTTGGCTGGGATCTTCGGGAATTTTGAACTTTTGGCCTTCGATTGTCACTGGTCTTAGAAAAAGCGGCCTCAACACTCACACCATATTCTCCCCGAAATTTGATCCCTCTCTCGTGGGGCGCATCGATATCAACCTTCTCTACCGAGATACAAGAGGGACGCTCGTGCATACCACTCTGGTACACGCGGGCTTTTGTGCTTAATTGATTTTTCCGTCGATGCATTTTAAAGCGTTAATGAATAACAATGGGTACGTACATACGTATCCACGCACAAAGCCGATCTCGGGTTCGAACAGATCAACATTTGAACATACATCCGGGAGTAGAACATGCACAAAGTGAACATATCGGAACATCAGACCGAGATCGATGAATACGCACCAGGGGTAGGGATTTCCTTGATAGTATTAATAGCAACCAAAGAGGATGCGTTGTAATTCTAGTAAATCACACATACGGTGGAAGACAGAATGCGTTCGTTCATTGCAGACAGAGACAGACAAGCAAGTGGGTGTTGCATAAAACTGGCAGGTAGAGATCATGAGCACGATTACCAAGCTGATCGGCAAAATTAAGCAGTTGTCGATGGGAACTACATCAAAGACACGGCACTCTAGGGTCTCTAAAAAACAATCAGGGGCTCCGCCCGTCATGATCTCCAAACGGCACACGAAACTCGCTTGTGAGAAAAACGCAAGTGATGCCGGATGAGGACTACGTAAAAAACAGGGGGGGGTTCCAACCATTACATGCCTTTATCCAGCTGCGGGTTCCAGTCACAGGGGAAAAGCAATCTGACAAAAAGCAGTATACTTCCATCTACGCACGCAACATGAGCACTCTAACTGGCAGGAAGATCGGACTCGGCGGCTTACAACTTAATGATTAGCCCCGGCTCGGTCTTCACGGGATCTGTTGATGCCAATAGTTGCTCCTTCTTCAGGGGGATGAGGATCGGTACGTCGTGACGAGACTGTTTCGAGGCCGTTGGGATGCTGGTGTTCGTGTGGCGCATGCGTGTGGCACCAGATGGTGGAGCGACCAGAGCGTCTTCGCTCGGAGTCACCCCAGAAATAGGAACGAGCCCCTCCTGTGTGAGGCCTTCTTCACTAGAACAAGGCATAGCCACATTCGCGCCCAGGGTGAGCCGCGATCGCTTCGGCCGAGTGATAACGCAATCGTGCGAAGCATCACGTTTTTTTCTTGTGGGTGCAGTAGCCACATCGTTCGATAAAAACGGCCTTGGCGAGACTTTTCGGAGCAAGTCGCGCACAAAAAGCTTCTTGCGCACAACGACCATGCCGTTCTCGGCATGAATCTTGCAGTAAATAGCTCTTCTGCTCCCCCTAACGTTAAAGCTTGGCTGAGTGGTGCAGTCGTCATATTGACAACGGCTGCTGCGTACGTTTACCATTCCGTTCTCGACGGCACTCTAGGGTCTCTAAAAAACAATCAGGGGCTCCGCCCGTCATGATCTCCAAACAGCACACGAAACTCGCTTGTGAGAAAAACGCAAGTGATGCCGGATGAGGACTACGTAAAAAACAGGGGGGGGTTCCAACCATTACATGCCTTTATCCAGCTGCGGATTCCAGTCACAGGGGAAAAGCAATCTGACAAAAAGCAGTATACTTCCATCTACGCACGCAACATGAGCACTCTAACTGGCAGGAAGATCGGACTCGGCGGCTTACAACTTAATGATTAGCCCCGGCTCGGTCTTCACGGGATCTGTTGATGCCAATAGTTGCTCCTTCTTCAGGGGGATGAGGATCGGTACGTCGCGACGAGACTGTTTCGAGGCCGTTGGGATGCTGGTGTTCGTGTGGCGCATGCGTGTGGCACCAGATGGTGGAGCGACCAGAGCGTCTTCGCTCGGAGTCACCCCAGAAATAGGAACGAGCCCCTCCTGTGTGAGGCCTTCTTCACTAGAACAAGGCATAGCCACATTCGCGCCCAGGGTGAGCCGCGATCGCTTCGGCCGAGTGATAACGCAATCGTGCGAAGCATCACGTTTTTTTCTTGTGGGTGCAGTAGCCACATCGTTCGATAAAAACGGCCTTGGCGAGACTTTTCGGAGCAAGTCGCGCACAAAAAGCTTCTTGCGCACAACGACCATGCCGTTCTCGGCATGAATCTTGCAGTAAATAGCTCTTCTGCTCCCCCTAACGTTAAAGCTTGGCTGAGTGGTGCAGTCGTCATATTGACAACGGCTGCTGCGTACGTTTACCATTCCGTTCTCGGCGTGTTGCTTGCAAAACATCGGTGTTTTGGTGCCTTCCTGGTTGTAGTATGGGATCCTTGTGCAACCGTCACGCGAGCAACGTTTGCTGCGTACTTCTACCATCCCGTCCCAGGCGTGTTGTTTGCAATACAGCGGCGTTTTTGTGCCCTCAAAGTTGTAGCTAGCGTACTTTGTGCAACAGCCGTGTGAGCAACGCTTGCTGCGTACGTCTACCATGCCATCCTGGGCGTGTTCCTTGCAATACATCGGTGTTTTGGCGCCTTCCAAGTTGTAGTTTGGATACTTCGTGCAGCAATCATGTGAGCAACGGTTACCCCTTACGTTTACCATTCCTGTCTCGGCATGCTGCTTGCAAAAAAGTGGTACCTTGCTGCCCTCCATGTTGAAAGTTGGGTGCTTCGTGCAAGAGTTGCGTGAGCAAAGGGTGTTGCGTACGTCTACCATTCCACTCTTAGCATGCCGCTTGCAATAGAGAGCTGCATCTGCGCCTTCCACGTTAAAGCACGGCCGCGTGGTGCAAGAGTCATGCAAGCAAGAGTTGCTGCGTACAAAAACCATTCCGCCCTCAGCGTGTTTATTGCAAAACAACGGTATGTTGCTACCCTGTTCATTAAAAAATGGGGTGCTCGTGCAGGAGTCATGGATGCAGCGCTTGCGGTTGACATTTACCATTCCGTCCTCAGCATGTCTCTTGCAAAACTCTGCCGCCTTGCCTTTCACATTAAAGCTCGGGACCACCGTGCAAGTATCATGCAAACAGCGCTTGCTTCTTGGGTTCACCATGCCGTCAGCAGCATGTCGCTTGCAGTACGCCGCCGTCGTCTTGCTGCCTTCCGCGCTGAAACCCGCAACCATTTGGCATTGCTGGGATAGGCAACGCTGCATGATCGCAACGACGTGGAACAATGAAGCGCCGTCAGCAGCCCAACCGTAGAGAAGAACACAGCTGGAACCAACCTCGGGCCGGTTTATGCGCACCTGCCATTCACGGAAACGTCCATTCAACCAAAATAGATACTGCCGTCAACGTATATGTTGGCCTATTTGCTTGTTACCGGGCCTAACATGACGCGGCTGCTTCAACGCCGCCATTACATATACCTGTCATTCTGGAAATATGCCATAATCGATATATAAGTAACCTATTCGGCACTACAGTAATCATATCACAAGCGTTTCGGACTGACAGCTAGACTCGATATAAAATTAACATCGTTAGGCCTGCGCGATAGGTTGTCCATTACGTCCTTCCAGATAACCCAATAGTTTTGAACATATTATTTTTAGTGTGTCGCACAACCCGTATGATTGTTGAATCTGGTATACTCTAGTGGTGGCGTATGGGTGATCGCTGTGTTTCTAGGAACATCGTCAGTTAGTCGCTTTCAGTAGAGAAAACAAAATCTGCAAATCGTACGGACGGGCGAAAGACATCATCTTCCCATCATATCGACCACACAAAAACGTGGTGATCGTCGAGGTACGTGACTTTGGATCCGCTATACTCCGGCGGCCGGTTGTAGAAACCGATGCTATCGCGGTTCTCGACAAACGCTCAACCAACCGTCCGAACACGGGTGATGTTCATGTATACCGCACTGTTTGTGATATTGCAAATACGATCTTGATGTATCTTTGGCATGTGCTACCCGTTGCTTTTCTTCTACGAATCACGGGTAGCAACTGTGTCCAAATGCAGTGTGAAGCGTGTGACAGAATCAGGTATTTCGATGAAGCCGGTGTGTTTGTTTGGAAGACAAAAAAAAAAGTTGAATTTCATACGACAACACGACGCCTTATCGTATATACACAGAGTTCCCCATGTTATGCGACAATCATTAATATTTTGCCGGTTGAATACTGGCGTCAGACCGCTTGAACTTCGGAGGCAAGCATAAATACGAATACGAGACCTTGTCCGCACTAACGTACGTATCGCCTGTCAACATTGGCGGGTACGGTGAAAGCCGGTCCATAAATATTTGAAACACACGTAACAATGACTGGGCTGCAGTTCATACTGACCCGCGAATGCAAGAAAACAACAGGTAGCGTCAGTGCGGAACCCAGTGATCTGTTGCCTCGGTCCTCCAAAATGGTTTTCAGGCGGAAACCAGACGTGGCTCAGGCTCTTCTGAACTCCAGTTGCACGTACCCGTGAGACGCGAAAACAATGTACCGCCAATTTGTATCCGATCGAGACGCATTTTTACGTGACAAAAATGCATTCCGCACATACATACATTTTCAAGTGATGTAACGAAATGCGGCAAAATAGTTTGTCTTCTATCGCCAATAAGTACTAGGCCTGTGACCGCGGCCGCACGCTTCAAGATGAGCCTAGTAGACCAAGGAATGGTTAACTCGCCAGCTATCCCGAAGTCATTCGTAGTGCACAGCGGCAATGGGCTCTAAGTTGCAGACAAAGGGTTGTTGCTGGTTGCTCGAAGGCTTACTAAACACATTCAACAACACAATGAAATACAGCCACAAGGGAACATATGCCAGGAGATACGACTCATAGCCACGCCTCGATGGTATGATTAACGAAAAAGGAAATCACCCCAGTGTCTTTCTCGCGGCAGAGCATGAGTACAGGCCTGCATGACGCCTTCACGAGCCCTCGTGCTGCAGATTGGTTGGTTTATGTGTCATTGTAGATCTGTGGGGATATTATTAAACGTACGATCACTGATGCGCGACAATCTCTGTGTGTGGGGGGTGTGAAATGCCAGTTTAGAACAACCGCTAAAATGTTGCAAATAGTCGTGGGCTGTGACCTGGTTGCAGTCCAACTTAGCAATATCGCCTTCATAATCCACTTGAAAGGCATTTCGCACCTTACCATTGGCAAAAATGGCTTCGGTTGGTGCTTGCCCATAATGTTTTTCAGCTGTTGACGACTTTTGTCGAACTTGAAAAATCAACGACTGTGGTCGGACTTGAAAAAAATAATACACTCGTGATATCGTACGACTTGACGTTTTAGCGTACCTGTTGCCGCCTACTGTGTCAATTTGGTGCGATATGCCTCGTATCTAAGCGCAAGCACCAGTTGTAATATGCCCACTTATTCAGCACTTGTGCTGTGGTGTCACAATAAGTACTATTATCACGGTATACACAACTTCGAAAACTGTGTCTATCGATAGTCGTTCGTTCTGCTCAACAGTTCGAAAAAAATGGTGTGTATTTCGACATCATCACAAACAGCGCGTGAGAAGCGCTCACAACAAAAAACACAGCAGGGGTGATGATAGTAGGACCGGCCGAACTGTGAACAAAAAACATGAAGATACGTAATTTGATTTCAATAGTTTGTGTTGCCGGATAGGTTGCTGAACGTCAGGACGCGAGGTGAATAGCCGTGAAACCAAGCAATGACGAAGGGAGTGCGACCCTTACGATGACGAGTGCGGACGGCTGTACCTCTACCCGGGATAACTCGCAATCAAACGTGGCGTGGATCCAAAAGTGCTTTTTGTATGTTTCTCTAACACGAACACAACTCTACACTGTTATTGCAAGGTGCGGTGCATCGTGGAAGTTCATTGCTGCGCTGTCGATGATGCATGGTTGATGAAATATTCGGCGTATAGTCTACAGGTGGTTGTCTTCCGTCTATATTGCCAGCTATGTCGTAATGGTATTGATGATATGGACACGACGCAATCCATCAGACCAAACATACGGGAATCGTTGTACGAAACTCCTTTATATACCATCCAGTCCATGGACAAGTTGCCCTCCCGTACCGGCCTAGGGCTCTGTTCCCCGCGCCACCCCCCACAAAAGGCGAAACAAAGCTATTCCCGGCTTCAGCAAGTACGAAATATGTCTTCAAGTACATCGAGTAACCATTCGCTGCAAGAGGCCGAGAGTCACGCTGTGCGCAACACATTTTTTTTCGCCTATTGCTGGCAACAGCACTTTTCAAGGGAACGAAACGACGGCCGCAACAGCGAACCAGCCAACAAACATTGTTCAGAGTAGCGCATACAAGGCTGATAAAACTGGTATAATGTCATGTCTTCCAACATACTACGCACAGGAGGTAACAGAGGAACAGCATGCAAGAATGCCATCAATAAAACAAGCACGGACAAGTGTCAGTTGTTGGGGCATACTTACATTGATGATGTCGGTATACCAGGTGTTGGTTTTGTTCCACGACACAGTTTACGCTCCTGGAAGTGCCGCATTGCTAAATGATGACGTGTACATTACAGCAATGTGCGTAGTACAAAGGGATGCGGGGTTATTTCGGCGGCCAGGACGGTGGAACTCCGTCAGGTCGCCTGACTTCCAAAGTGTTAGCCAAGTTAGGGAGACAAAAAATCATACTGGCACGTAACAGCAAGAGATGAGAGCGCTCTGTGCTGTGCCCACGCAGAATACAAACACCCATTGCCCATTGTAGAGATAACATTGATGGTTGCTAAACCCTCGGCGTACTCTAGAGTGTTGCCGGTACATGGACAGCTAAAGTTGGCTGTAGTCGTTAAAATAATACGGCACCACCGTACTTCTGCAACATACTAGCCCGCCTCTCGCAAAGTGGTGGTCTAGAGATACAGCAAACTCTAAACAGAGGGCGAAAGGAACGCGACTAGGGTAAACAAGTACAAATATTGGTGGGCTAGTCTAGTCTACTACGTTTGGGCTGCCTCGTCCTATCACCCCAGCTACGACTACATTCCTGCTTCTATGTTCGGCTGCCTCGTCCGAGGGTGTTAGTCTGTGCTCTCGGAACAAGTAAAATATCCTTGGTATTTGAAAACGTCGGTACTTGAACGATATGGAGCGGGAGGCTGTGGGCAACTTCGTGGTACGTGGTACAGAAGGGCCATTGCCTTGCTTTTCTCTCTCTCGATACGCTTCGGAGATGAGGAGAACGACTAATTGCAGGCGTACATCCTCCCCTCAGACTATTGGGTACATCACGACAATACAGCACACAGAAGGCACACCTTAGGGGTGGGTACCCGTCCCGTTTGGAGCCAGCGGAGTCTCGGAGTAGAACAGGTAGACTTTTAGGGCTAGTGGGGGTGGAGACGACATGGGTTTCGAGGCGTTCTCAACAGGGGAGTTGGGGACGGAGTTTTCCTTTCAAAGTATTTCAAGGGTGTAGCGAGTGGTAGATCGCTGCAAGGGGCCTGCGCATAGCACTACCGCGCTGAAAGACCTTCGACGACTGAAAGCTCAGCGGATATTCCAGCCCGAGGTGTGAATATGTCAGTAGTGTAGCAATACCTGTTTATCTCGTAGTCAGCCCTTCGTACATGTTTCCTCCCCAAAGGCCGCTCTGTTGGTACGAGTCTTTTTGTACGGTGAGCTTGATGAGCATAGTCTTTAGACTAAACCAGCTCCGTGATGTCTAGTCTAGTCTATATAAGGTTGCTGTGTTTTGTCAGTGGCAACGGCGACTTTACAGTCGGCACTTGAATCACGACTACGGGGGGGTAACTAACGACTGCGGGGGCTTTTAAGAGCCATTCTCGGGTTCTTACAGAACACTGTCAGACGTCTCGGATAGTGTGGCGTACTCTCAGTCATTGGTACTGTCGACGTTTACCGCTGCTGTGCACTGTCAATAAGCAACAATACTACTGCTGTGATCACTCCTGCGATGTCTAAACATACGGTACCATGGATATCCAAACGCCAGAACCGTTGCCGATTGACCCCCACTGGAACCCCAATACGGTAGCACCAGGCTGCGCTACCTGCAGGCAAACAAAAAAGTATTTTCCGTGCAGGTTGTTGGATAGCAGCCTTCTTACACACCTCGAACCTTGCCTCCCATCAAAACACGTGGAGTCATACATGTTGACATTACGACAATCTCGCTGTTGTCGACACCGCGAGGTTGAACACACTAGCACTACGTTTACGTGTTCGACTGCGAGACTCCATTGACTCCAAAAGTCAAGGGTACCTACGCCTAAGGTATGCCTTCTGCGTACTGCTGTTGTCGTTTTGTATTCAATAGTCTGTAGGGAGTTCCACCTGCAGCTTGGCGTTCTCCTGACCTCCGAGGAGGGGGAGTGATAATCCCGCAGACATAGGCGGAATCTAAACCTCGCCCACGGGGACATCTAAGAACCATCCCCGGGTTTCCACCGTCATATTACGGTTCACAGTGTGCGAATTCGCGGGCATCAACGAGGGTGCTGGCACCGCCCCTACAGCACCATTGCCACCGAGATAGGCAGCAATATGACACATGGACACCCCTGTACACTCAAGGCTCAACTTTCAGCCCCTGAAAGCTAGAAATTGGCGAAATCGATGACGATTTGCAGGTGCTGTTTAGGCCGCCACAGCAGCAGTACGTAGTGCAGCCCCACACACGTAGGTGCTGGCGTTGCTCCTACAGCCCCACGACCACCACTACATGCAGCCATTTCACACCTATTAATAGACTACATACCCCACACACTGAAGGCTTAAAACTAGCACCAAACTACCGTTTAGTTTATATCATATGCTTGCTCATCTAAAGTTTCCAAATCTCACGGTTGATTGACAGCCAGCCGTGGTTCCCTCAATGACGGAAGTTGTGGGCTGAAGTTGTACTGTAAATGGGTGCCGAAAGCTAGCTGTAAGGCAGCTATTTGGCAAGTGTTCCTCTTTTCCTCCACACGTCCATTATGCACTGCTGTTGTCTACTGCTGTTGTTGTGGGTGGGTTGTGTAATATTCAAGTTATAGACTACACTGCTGTGGGTGCGCTTGCACATTGTCCTGTTATAGTGCCTGGATACAACAGGCACGTCAGACTGACACTATTCTTGGGCACCTACGGAGAGCAAGCAAGCGTGGGATATTCTTCCCGCTGCGGGTGTGTGATGTGTGTAGGCTGCACTACTGCTGTGTACTGTACATGTACACATGTATGTATGCATATGTACTGCCTGCTGCATGCAGCGGTCGCGGTGTCCACAGCACGTGGATTTTGACGATTTCTCACTCGTAGGGGCTGAAGTCCGGCCTTCAGTGTGAGGGGTATGTAGTCTAGGTGTGAAATGGCTGCATGTAGTAGTGGTCGTGGGTCTGTAGGAGCAACGCCAGCACCTACGTGTGTGGGGCTGCACTACGTACTGCTGCTGTGGCGGCCTAAACAGCACCTGCAAATCGTCATCGATTTCGCCAATTTCTAGCTTTCAGGGGCTGAAAGTCGAGCCTTGAGTGTACAGGGGTGTCCAGGTGTCATATTGCTGCCTATCTCGGTGGCCATGGTGCTGAAGGGGCGGTGCCAGCACCCTCGTTGATGCCCACGAATTCGCACACTGCGAACCGTAATATGACGGTGGAAACCCGGGGATGGTTCTTATATGTCCCCGTGGGCGAGGTTTAGATTCCGCCTATGTCTGCGAGATTATCACTCCCCTCCGAGGAGTACCGAGAGAGAGAAAAAACCAACGCACTGGCCCTTCTGTCCCATATACCACATAAGTCGCCCACGGCCTCCCGCCAAATACACTTACGTTTTCAGATACCAAGGAGAAGTTACTTGTTGCACCGAGAGCACAGACTGCCCTCGGAGGAGGCAGCCGAAGTACATAAGAGGCAGGAATGTAGTCGTAGCTGGGGTGATAGCTGGTGTACCAAAAGGTGTCTTGTCTGCCGTCGTTTATGTACAAGGTCTTCGCGGACGACACCGCACCGCTAAAACTCGACTTCATGGCCTGCACGATGGACGATTTCGTTCAATCGAGAAATTGCCACTCAGTTTTCCGGTGTTGATCGTTCGCGGAAAGGCATGGATCTGACGCTGTGTTGGTGTAAACATGACGTTGACGGGCGTATTTCATGTCCTGGACACTTGCTTTTGGGCGGTAACTCTTCTTCAAGTGGTGCTCCTATCATGGGATTCTTTTTTTCCTAATAATGTGCCGTGCAAATAGGCGTGATTAATAGCGGCTGTTAAGCGGTATGTAACACTTTGTCAACACGCTAAAGGAGCCGTTGATGTAGCGATCCTGAAAAATCACATGAAGGATGATGCGGAGATTGCTCGAGAGCGACCGCAGGGTCCGTAATCGCCCAGGTTTCGGGCCGCGTTCAAAATACCTCGAGCTGAGGTCCACCTCTCGGCGGCATTCTCTTTGGCGTGCCTCAGTCTGCGCACCCCTCCCGTCTCTGCCGTAGCCGGCCCCAGCGGATCTCGCTTTGTGTTGAGACGGTCACCCGCTAAGTCACCATTTTTGAGGCCTGTTCACGGGTCATGATCTCGCCCGCGGGTCAGGTCAGGCGGAATGAAAAACATTCGCCGGTCGATTCGGCTCCCGTCGGCGGGTGTTCGAAACGTCACGGATCGGATCGGATGGGGTCAGGAGGTTGTTAAATATCTCGGGTCGGGCCTGGTAAATCTGGTGCGATACGAACCGCGAGAAGTGATCCAACCCTTGAAATACCCTGCAATTGTTTACGGATCAGTGTTCGAAATATTTAGTTAGTCGTACTTGTTGATCCACACATGTCTCATCTATCTGATAGTACGCTATTGTTCTTCAGTATTTCATCGCTTAGACACCTATAAGTTATGCTCACAAGTAAGTCCGCATGCAATCGAGCCTCGTAGTCAACACCCTTTTTCCTTTGCAGCACTATTGTTAAAATGTACTACAACTACCAA
Organism: Undaria pinnatifida; assembly: GCA_012845835.1. Lineage (NCBI taxonomy): Eukaryota > Phaeophyceae > Laminariales > Alariaceae > Undaria > Undaria pinnatifida. The sequence continues at coordinate 803,174 of JABAKD010000017.1, read as the reverse complement.
CAACACCAACAAAGCTATCCACCCATATACCATACAACATGCATATGCTAGAGAAGTATTATAATAGTAGAAAGTTGAGTAAGAATGAGATATCTTAGATATTGCTCAAAATTCGCCGTCTAGAGTATAGACTAGATAACTACTGTTGGTGTACTCCTTATGTATGCCAAAACCGCCATTATTGCGAAAAAATAAATTACATGCTGCATGTAACAGCCTGCAAAGATAAGGATCGACCCTAAATTCGTCGAACTCATAGCTGATGTCGTTAAAGTCATTTTATTAAAAATACAAGAACGGAACCGCCTTCCGCAGGCGAAAAAACTTACCCACGTATTCTAATCATGTTATTCTACAAGTACCAACAGCCATGATAAAACCGTTCACACACAAACCATTATCCATGGACATACTGGAGAATCAGCATAATAGTAGAAAATACCGTAAGAAACAGAGGCATTGCATGTTCAAAGCTACCTACTTCCGAAGTATGCCTAAACCCACCGTTGTTTAAAAACCTACCCGTGTATTATATATACCTCAAGTACCAATAACCCTGACAAAACCATCCACCCACAAACCATCCGCCGTATACATGCTACAGCAGTGTAGTAGAAAACACAATGAGAAAAATTTATGTTGGATTTTGATCAAAATTCACCACCTATAGTACACAAGTAACCTATTACTGCTTTAATAAGGTAGACCAAACCGGGACCCTACTACAACCTAACAAGACATCAATTAATCAGAGGTTGCTAGTACATCAAAGTGTGGAGACAATTATTGGTGTGTTGATTGGTTATACATGATACGTAACATAATACAATGTGTTCTTTTTATCAGGTTTTGATCTATGATCCTTACTAGACTTAAGACGGGCGATCGGTATAATAGTGCGCAGCTTGCAAATATGAGTATCGACCCTAAATTTGTCGTAGTCTTAGCTGATGTCCTTACAATAATTTTATAAAATATGTTGGCGCTGGCACGAGAGCGGATTGCTCCGATTTAGACCAGTTTATGAGTTGTCTTCGAGGTAACTCGAGCTGAGGTCCACCTTTCGCCACGCTGTTTCCTGCACGTGCATCAGCTTTTTTAATCCTCCCGACCCTGCCGGAGTCGGTATCTGTCGTGCTCGCTTCATGTCGTGGTGACCTACGCAAAATATAACTTTTTTGCATTTTTTCAGCTCCGAAATAAATGTATAACTATGTTGGCGCTGGCACGAGAGTGGTCAAAGGCTCCGATTAAGAACAGGTTTTGAGTTGTCTTCGAGATGACTCGATCTGAGGTCCACCTCCTGCCGCGCTGTTTCCTGCACATGCATCAGCTTGCTTGACTCTTTCGACCGTGGCGAGGTCGGAATCGGTCGTGTTCACGTCGTGTCGTAGTGGGCTACGCAAAATATCTTTCTTTGCAATTTTTCCGTTTCGCGATGTCAAATGCGGAGCCGTAGGTATAAAACCACTAAATATCCCGTTTGAACAAGAAGGCAGTTGCGGCAGTAGTAGCGTGGCAATACGACCGTCGTTGTTTGTATTCACCAGCCGGGAGTTCGACCCTTGCCTTCTTCGGCGTTCGTTGTCTATTTTTTTTTTTCTCCTGTTTGCGTTCGAGTCTCAAGTTTTTATTTCTATTTTTTCCTTGTAATATTTTGTTACTATTTCTTGTTTTTGTTTGGGTCGCTTGTCTTTCGTTTTTTGCTTTATCTATGTATGTACCGGGTACCAGCGCTTTGTGAAGTTTTTTCTCTTCACCTGTCTGTGTTCGAGAGTCCACGTTTTTTTGTTTTCCTTGCAATTTGATGTTACTCTCTCTTTTCTTTGTTCTTATGTCGCTTCTCCCTTTTTTCGTTGTCTTTATGGACCGGGTACCGGCCTAAATTTAAGTGAAAATATTAGTTTGTATGCATATATTTTGCACTGGGTACTGCTTGCTGTTTGTTGTGCTGTGCCTGTGCTGCCGCTGCTGCAGCATGCTCTTGGTTGAATTTAAACGCACATAAGATTTGGGCGGTGTGCGGCGTTGCTGCTGCTAGCAGTGTTTTCTGTATGATACGTACTGGGTACCGGCCCAAAGTGAGAGCATGTTTTCCTTAGTTATGCATATTACACTGAATACTGCTTGCCTTTTTGTCGTACAGCTGGTGCTGCCGCTGCTGCAACATGCTGTTTGTTGTTGAATTTACACGCATTTGTACGGCGTTGCTGCTGCTGACACTATATGTATGGATACTGAACTTCTACGGCTTGCGTTTGACGTTGGACTGCCGCTGCTGCTGCTTGTTATTGAGAATACATTTATAATGAATACATTGTATATTACAAGTACCAACAACGCAGCTTGGAAATATGAGTATTGACCTAAAATTCGTCGAACTCACGGCTGACGTCCTTGAAATTTGTTTATTGAATACATGTATAAATAGGTTGGCGCTGGCACGAGAGCGGCCGCAGGCTCCGATTAAGACAAGGTTTTGAGTTGTCTTCGAGATATCTCGAGCTGAGGGCAACCTCTCGGCGCGCTGCTCCTGGAGGTTCCTGAACTTGCTCGACTCCCCCGACCCTGCCGGGGTCGGCGTCGGTCGTGCTGGCTTCGTGTCGTGGTGGGCTACGCAAACATCACTTTTTTTGCAAATTTGCCGTTCCGAAATGTCAAGTGCGGAGCCGTACGTAAAATAACACTCAATTTCCCTTTTGAATAAAGATGAAGTTGCAGCAATAGTAGTGACAGTGTGTCAGTTAGACCGACGTTTGTATTCACCAGTCGCGGGTTCGAGCGTTGCCGAGTTCGATTTATTGCCTTTTTTCCATGTTTTTTTTTTTATTTTCTCCCGTTCGCGTGTGAGTCTTGAGTTTTTTTTCGTTATTGTTTTATTCTTTGCGATTCTTTGAAATTTTTTGTTTTTATGTTTGGGTTGCTTCCGTTCTTCTTTGCTCTATACCTACCCGGTACCGGCCCAAAGTGAACATATGTTAGGTCCTCATTGTTTGTTTTCACCAGTCGCGGGTTGGACCGTGGCCATACCATCGCCTTTCGCCTTTTTTTCTTTTTTAAGTATTTGCTTTTTCCCTCCTGTTTGTGTTTGAGTCTCGACGCTTTTATATTTATTTCTCCTTGCAACTTTATGGTCTATTTTTTTGTTTTTGTTGGTGGTGTTTCCCTTTTTCGTTGTTGTTGTATATGTACCCGGTACCGGCCAAAAGTGATTGTATTATTGTATATACATAGTTTACACTGGGTATGCTTGCTGTCTGTCGTGCTGTGTCTGTGCTGCCGCTGCTGCAGCATGCTGGTGTTGAATTTAAACGAACATAAGAGTTGTGCGTTGTGCAGCATTGGTGCTGCTAGCAGCTGTTACACAGTGTGTATGCTCGATGATACTACGGGGTACCGTCTCAAAGGTGGAACATATTATTATTTGTGCATATTGCACTGAATTCTACTTGCTGTTTGTCGTGGTGCTGGTGCTGCCGCTGCTGCAGCATGCTGTGTGTGGTTGGATTGACACGCACATATGAGTTGTACGGCCTTGATGCTGCTGTTACTATATGTATGCATATTGTACTTCTACGGCTTGCGAAGGTCGTTGGACTGCCGCTACTGCTGCTTGCTGTTGTTGTAAGTACATGTGCAGTAAATACATTTATAAAATATGCAGACACTGTCGTCGCAGCGATAAACATAAAAATATGCAGACACTGTCGTCGCAGCGATCGACTGACCCGATTGAGACCAGGGTTTGAGCCGTGTTCGAGATAACACGAGCTGAGGTCCATTTCTCGGCACGCTGTGACATGGACGTGCCCCACTTTGCCCGCCCCTCCCGACCCTACCGGGATTGACCCCGGCCGTTCTTGCTTTGTGTCGTGATTGGTCCTGCGAAATCGTGTTTTTTGCCAAATTTCTGTTTCGCAATGTCAAGTGCGTAGTTTTACGCATAAGAATACAAAATATTGTCCCAGTGGTAATATGCAATAGTAGCTTGAAGGGTAGCCCGAACAATTTGGATCATAGAGCATTCTTTTTGATTTTTCTTCACCTGCTTCAACGGCGCCCTAGGGCATGTACAGAAACGACACAATTAATGGCATACGCCTACAAGGGCTCCGCATGGGTGCCGGCATACGCCGGCACCCATGCTTCGGGTAGGCCAGGGCAGCACTTCGAATTGTTCGATTCAATACTTGGTAGAGTAAAATGCGTCACCACACACGATCATACTCTGCGCTTACAGTATGTAAGGTAATGCCAAGGGTTCGGTATAGACTAACAATCATAACAATGTACTACTATTTATAGCTACCGTTTTTTAAGTGAATCCGATTCCGAGCTTCATTGATCAGAATCTGGTTTCGATCGTATAAATCTGAGCACACGCGGACTGACCCTTTAGTCTGGCGACGAAACGTGTCGAGTGCGTTTCTTATGACAGTTTTACTTAATAAAGCATCCGGGGCCAGTAAGGTGACTGACCATGTCCGCTGCGTGTGATTAGAAAAGTTGTACGGACCAATTGCAAAATACAACAGCAGTTGGTCTAGATCAAGTCGATCGGTGCAACTTGCTTTGGTATCGTATTATTACAGCAGCAGTATACACTTTACTTCTTTTTTTTCCCAACCCATTTTTTGTGATGTCCGCATTATTCTCGTGCTCCCAGCTCCCAGTATATCACTTAGATCCGGGGTCATATAGCATCTAGCCCCCCCCCCCTCTCCACTACTGTACCTGCCCTAATTATTGTCGCGAGAATAATTCAGCTTTTTCTTCCTTCGTCGATTCGCGTCGATTTGTACCTACCCACGCTGCTAGGCGATTTCAACAGTTAGTCGAAACTTTTTCCCATTTATTTCTTCAAATGAAAAAGCCAACAAAGCTCACAACTGTGGTTATTTAACTCGAGGACCAACGCTGGTTTTAGTAGTAGTATTCGAGTGTAACCCCACTAGGCCACCGGGGCGACCGGCTCTATATCACTCACTGCCCCGATAGCGTATCAGGTTATATCTTCGAGCCTGGTATAGGTCAGCTTCGTGAGTTCGAATCCCCCCGAGTGCGTACTCGTACATTGATTTCGTCTTGTGCACTAATTGACTTTCGGAAAGCGCGCGAGCGTGAGTTAGTAACACTCGATGGAAATCGACGATCAGCGGGTGCTGAACCCTATGCGCCAAAAATAATTAAGGCAATAACCGGAGCGGGGAAGGGATGGACGACATATGTGATCACGGCTTGTATGTCCAGAAGCTGGAAAGTAGAAGTGTGGAAAAAAAACAAAAAAACTAGAAAAGATGATCAATCAGCAATCAGCAGCAAGAAAAAGAGCACGTCAATACAAAGCAACACAAACTGATTTGTCAGTTACGAACCAACACACGACCACTTCCACTTATTTGACCGGCAAACGACCACAGCAACGGAGTCAGCGACCACAGAAACAACAAAGCACGCTATCCTGTCTACTTGCCACCACCTTCGAGTGGCGCAGCTGAACAACAGCAGGAACTTGTATAATACAACCCTCGAGGCCCAGGGGACGCATCCACTCGCAATGCTGCTGTGTGGCTTTTTCTGGACCAGTAATCGCAATCACTACTACCTCCTCCTCGTTTAGTCATGCGTGCGCTTGCCACGTCTATATCTATGTATGTTTGTACTTGAACCTACTGAAACTCAATCAACGAATGCACTACTACTATGATCCCTACCGCAGTACCATGGTTTTTTTTCACAGTAATATTATTATTTGTTTTGGGACAAAATATGACGCCAATTTGAAAATTATGTCTCGCCAAGTTTTATGTTATCAACCTCTCCATACATCAAGATCCGGAGAATAACTGAAGAATACCGTTCAAAATACATTTTTTTTCGCGTTACTCGCTTAGACGGCGGCCTTCGAACAAAGTGATTTGACCGAGAAATGCTACAGCACTGCCCACTGAGCTATACTTGATCACTTGACTCAGTAGCTCAGTGGGTACTACTACTACATATATATATGTTAGACAACCTGAATAACCGTTCATAATGTCGTCAGCGCGCACGCTTGAAAAAGACAAACATGAAGTCGGAGAGAATCGAACCCACGACACATAGCATTACCCACTGTCACTTGACTCAGCAACACTCACAGTGAGTGGGTTATGCAAAAACCCAACCAGATATGTTTTCCAGTTTGTCAATTCATTATCACTGACTTCGTAAGAGCGATCCCCGGAGCTGTCCCCTCTCCACGTACTACACAGTTAGTAGAACTCAGTAGAACACTCACAACTATCATAATCATTCATAACGTCCGCGCACGCTCCTGAATACCAAATATGATCTTGGTGAGAATCGTACTCACGACACATATATTTCGTTGGTTATATACAGTATAGCACTATACCCACTCAGCCGAAAGAAAACGACACGACACACAGCAGTAGTAGCTACGATCGGGCAAGCGCTTGGAGGCGGCCATGAAAAAAACATCGTCGGGAAGAAATTTAGATGCCAATTTGGAGATGACGCCAGTTTGGAAATGTTGTCCCATATTTTTCGTTCAAGCTCTACATATGCCAAGATCCAAGAATAGCTCGGGCGCATACCGCCCAAAATACCAAAGAAAAAAGCGCACTTCTCGCTTGTCTCGCTCAGCATCTATGCGCGTTTACGTCGAGGTGCGGAACGGATACGGCAGGGCGAAGGGCTATATCTGGTGGACGTGCAGACCAAGCACGCTCAAAACGAGAAACACTTCAACAGCCCCAAACGCAATAATATAAAAAGACGAATTGGAGCGACCTACTACTGGTATAACACGCGTTCTTCTGGACGTGTCATTTTCGTCTTGCAGCCTTTCTAATCTTCTTGCATCGCAGTCTTCCCAACTACTCGCACTTTCCCGTGTTTCATTCGTTCAAGCCCTGCAGACATCAAGCAAAACAACCGGAATTTGGCTAGTTGCTTGCATAGTAGGTCGCGCAAAAAACGTTGCCCTATTGGGTCAAAGCCTACTAACTAAGCTCGCAATAATTTACGCGGTCGCAATTCGGCTGGTCATTTGCATCATGTACGTTATCTAGGGATTTTTTATTTGTTTGAGAAGGGTGTCCCTCAAGAATTTTCCTTCCTAGTAAAGTTGCATTCTCGCTCTCGCTGCCGGCCGTAGGGAACCTTTCGCAAATGGCGCAGTATGTACATACGTATACGAAAAGCCCGTCATTGCACACGCGTTATTTGTTCATTTTTTTTTGCAGGTTGTCCGTCGTTGTTGTACGTTGTTTTTGGTGCGTATCCTTTTAATATTTTATCAGATATTACTTTTTCATATACGTATTTACTCGAAGTTACACACATTGTTCACAACTGCTACTCCTGCAGACGTTATTTGCGTAAAAAGGTCGCGCAAATAAACGCTCTTCGAGCCTATCTATATCAGGTTGACGTGCAGACCAAGCACTCTCAAAATGAGAAGCATTTCAACAGCACCAAACGCAATAATATAAAAAAACGAATTGGAGCGATCTACTACTGGTATAACACGCGTTCTTCTGGACGTATCACGTTCGTCTTGCAGCCTTTCTAATCTTCTTGCATCGCATTCTCCACAGCTACTCCCACTTTCCCGTGTTTTTTTTGTTCTTATTTATTTATTTTTTTATCCTCCGGCGGATGGGGAAAAACAAAGCTTTAGCTCACCACACTTCCACGTATTTTTATACGCGTCGTGTGTCAACTTAATTGGTTCAAGCCCTGCAGACGTCAAGCAAAACAACCGCAATTTGGATAGTTACTTGCACAATAGGTCGCGCGAAAAACCTTGGCCTATTGGATCAAAGCCTACTAACTAAGCTCGCAATAATTCACGAGGTCACAATTCGGCCTTTCATTTGCATTATGTACGTTATCTAGGGATTTCTTATTTGTTTGAGAATGGTGTCCGTCTAATTTCGCTCCGTAAATAGACTTGTATCCCCGCCTTCTTTGCCGGCGGTAGGGAACCTTTCGCGGATGTCGTAGTATGTACATACGTGTACTATAAGCACGTCATTGCTCACGCGTTATGTGTTTTTTTCTTTTATACGTTGTCCATCGTTGTGGTACGTTGTTGTTGGCGCGTACCCAATGAATATTTTATCAGATATTATTTATTCATGTGCGTATTCACCCGACGAAGTTATGCACATTTTTCACTTGTACAACTCCTTCTGACGGTTTTGCGCATATGTCAGGTTGACGTGCAAACCAAGCACGCTCGAAATGATAAACACTTCAACAGCGCCAAACACGATAATATATAAAGACGAATTAGAGCGACTACTATAACACGTGCTCAAGCCCCCCAGACGTCAAGCAAAACAAACGCTCGAGAGAATACCACCGCATAATTCAAACCTTTAGCAACTACCTACCGTTTGGAAATGATGTAATTTTGGAAATTATCAAGACGCTGCAGACATTATTATAAAATACAACCGAAGTCGCAAGAGAACCTCATCAAAATACAATGTTTTTGCAACGTTTCCCTTGTCTCGCTCAGCATCCATCCGCGTTCACGTCGAGGTGCCCAACGGATAAGGAGGGGCGAGGGGCGTTGGAGCCGCCCCCCGAAGACTTTTACGTGTTTCATTCGTCCAAGCGCTGCAGACGTCAAGCAAAAAAAACAAACGCTCAAGCCCTGCACACGTGGAGCATATCCTAAAAATACGAATTAGAGCGATCTACTACTGGTATAATAACACGCGCTCAAGCCCCCCAGACGTCAAGCAAACAAACGCTCGGGAGAGTACCACCGCCAAATTCGAAACTTTCGCAACTACCTACTGTTTAAAAATGATGCTATTTTTGGAAAATATCCAGACGCTGCAGACGATATTATAAGATACAACCGAAGTCGCAAAGTTACCTACTCAAAACACAATATTTTTGGTACTTCCCTCTTGTCTCGCTCAGCATCCATCCGCGTTAACGTCGAGGTGCGCAACGAATAAGGAAGGGCGAGGGGCGTTGGAGCCACCCGCCGAAGACTTTTACGTGTTTCATTCGTTCAAGCCCTGCAGACGTCAAGCAAAAGAAACAAACGCTCAAGCCCTGCAGACGTCAAGCAAAACAAACGCTTGAGAGCATGCCACCGCACAATTCAAAACATAACAATAGCAACTATCTACCGTTTGGAAATTTCGCCAATTTTGTAAATCACCCAGGCGCTGCAGACGTGAAGATACAACCAAAATCTCCGGAATTCCTCCTCGACATGCGATTATTTTGCAACTTTTCGTCTGTCTCTCTCGGCATCCGTCCGCGTTCACGTCGAGGTGGGGAACGGACACGGCAGGGCGAGGGGCGTTGGAGCCGCCCCCCGAAGACGGCGTTCGAAAAAAGCTATTTGACCGAGAATTCCAGTTCCACGAATCGCGTACTGAGGCCGAAACGGAAAGACACTCCTGAGCGAATACCTGAAGAAACGAATGATCGTATACATATATTTATTTCCACGTCGTTCTATGACTTGGCCCTTGTGCAGCGATGACCTGCTTGGACGGTTTTAAAAATACATCCAAATGCACATTTTTTTTGGATGAAAACCACTTGTAATTTGCAACATGCGAACGAGCTGCACATGCAGTTTTGGCGATTCGCTGAGACAACTGCTTCTGACTGCGGCTGCCTTCTGCGGATGTTTGCTGTCTGCTGCTGTTTCTTACTGCTGTTTGTTGTTGATGCCCCAACACGCACCTTTGGACCTCAAGCCAGGCATACCAAGCATTCAGCGATACTAAGGGCGAAAGAATCCCAAGTATATGTATACGAGGTACATGCGTTTCTTTGTCGCTCCGCTGCTGTGCTGCTGAACCACGCATGTTCTTGCAGGCTCTGCACTTGTGACGTTAACCGTATCACCGTATCTGCAGGTTGATCCCGTTTCCGTAAGACATCTACGAGAGGCCTCTTTCTGACCATGTGTACGTGTGTTTGCTTCTGTGCGTGTGTGGGATGTGTTACGTCATGATATCGACAAACCTAATTTAAGCAAGTAAAGCTATAGCAACGTTGCCTCGTTTCATCATTACCCAGCGGTTATCCTTATGATTTATGGTTATCCTTATGATTTATGAGGTGTGTGGCAGAACGTGCTTAAATATATTGTTGTTCGAGGAACCTTCCTGAATATCTTTGTCTACCCCGTTGACTGTTCGTATTCGTGGCCTTTCATCCATTCGTTTAGTTTGTATTTCGCAATCTTAGCGTTTCTTGTCCCAGATCAGCAACGCAACCCAGCACTGCCTCGGCAGCATAGCAACGTCCGGTGCCATGCGATCCCTTGCGTTCCTATGATGTGCCCAGACATGCGACGCCGGCCTGTGTCCTGCCATGCGTTGATGTGCGGTGTTGTCCGGGGCTGTGAGATTGTTTGACGTTATGTGCAATGCTGTGCGGTACGGTGCTGTGCGGTGTGGTACGGTGTGGTGCGGTGTTGCACGGTGTAGTGCGGTGTAGTGCGGTGTAGGGCGGTGTTGTACTGTTCCGTCCGGTTCTGTGCGGTGCTGTATCGTGCCGTACAGTGTTGTGTATTGTTTTCAGAACATAAGTGCAAGTTCAAATATGTTGGAGCTTCCACGAGAGTGGCCGAAGGCCCCGATTTAGACCAGATGTTGAGTCGTCTTCCAGATAACTCGACCTCAGATCCACCTCTCGCCCGCTGTTTCCTGCACGGGCTCCAGCTTGATCGACTCTCCTGACCCTGCCAGGGTCCGCGTCGGTCGTGTTCACTTTGTGTCGTGCTGGCCTACACAAATATCACGTTTTCGCGATACTTTCGTTTCGAAATTTCAAGTGCGGAGCCGTACCTATAGAAACGATCATTTTATTTTTTGAGCAAGAAGCCGGTGACAGCAGTATCAGTAGTTCGGCCAGTTAGAGCGTTATTATTTGTATGCACAAGTCGCAGGTTCGAGCTTTTGCCACCATTGCATTTTGGGTTTTTAGTGTTTTTGGTATGTGTGTTTTCCTCTCGTCTGTGTTCGAATCCCTGCGTGTATCTAATAGTGCAATTGCACCACGAGTATTCCATTCGATTTTATGTTACCTTTGTGCTCTTGCTTTGTTTGTGTTTTTGGTGCTTCCCTTTTTTTGGTTCTATACTTAACGGGTACCGGCCCAAAGTTAACATATTATTAGGTAAGCATATGTTAAACTGGGTACTGCTTGCTGCTTGTCGTACCGCGCTAGTGCTGCCTCTGCTACACCGCATGTTATTTTTATTGAACTCGATGTGCGTCCGCTCGTTTGGTTTACTTTTGTTTTGCTTCTTTTTTTTCTAACGTACCGGATACATGCCCAAAGTAAGAGCATATTATTATTCTTGCATATCACAACGGATACTGGTTGCTGTTCGTCGCACTACTGGTGCTGCCGCTGCTGCAGCATGCCGTTTGCGGTTGTTGAATTTACACTTAAGAGTTGTACAACGTCTCTGCTGCTGTCGCTATTCGTATGTATGTTGTGCTTCTACAGCTCGCACTTGTCGTTGGACGGGCGCTGCTACTGCTTGCTTTTGTTGTCAATACATGTACAAATATGTAGGCGTTGTTGTCTCAGCGATCGAGCGCCTGATTTTGACCAGATTTTGAGCCGCCTTGGAGATCAGACGAGCTGAAGTCCACATCTCGGCACGCTATTCCCTGGACGTGCCTCACCTTGCTCGTCCCTCCTGACTCTGCCGGGGGTGGCCTAGGTCGTTCTCGCTTCGTGTCGTGACAGGTTCTGCTAAAGCGTGTTTTGTGCCATAATGTTGCGTAATGCCAAGTGCGTACTTGTACGTATAGGAACACGAAATGTCGTCCCAGTAATAATCGTGCAATAGTAGCTTGAAGCGTAGCCCCGAACGATTGTTAATCGTTAGCCGCGAGCCTCTGTGAGTTCACTCTTTTTTCAAGTTAGTTGTTTGTTTTTTTCCGTTTGGGTTCGAGCCTCGGTGTCATTTTCCGGCACTCTTTTCATTTTTTTATCTTCTCCATACTTTTGTTATTTTTGTACCGGCTCAAGGAGAATTGAAAGTAATGACGAATGCATATCTATATATGTTGAATGATATACGAATATGCGAGGAGGTAGATTAGCATTTTTTTTTCTTGGCCTCGGCCGCAGATAGGCATTCTCGAACCACGGGTTTCTCTGTCAAATCGCTTCGTCTCAGCGCTGTCCTCGGCGGGGGGCGGCTCCAACGCTCCTCGCCCTGCCCCATCGGTTCCGTACCTGGCCGTGAACGTGTATGGGCGCAGAGTGAAACACGCGAGAAGTGGCCAATATTTTGCGTTATGGTAGTACTCTCGAGTTTTTTTTGGGAATCTTGCACATGGAGAGCTTAACGAATAAAACATGGCAACACAGTAGTCTGAAATTGACATTTCCAAATTGCCATAATATTTTGTCCCTACAACTCTTTTTTCGTGATGTTTGCCATATCGAAGCTACCGTTGTGTGCTGCTGCCCTTCCATATCGGATTTCTCGGTCAACAATCCCCATGGTCGATGGGCGGCTCCAACTCCCCTCGCCCTTTGGTCCGCGAACGCGTGCTACGAGGCGCAAGAGACACAAGCGATAATTGGCGACGATATTGGATTCGAAGACGTGTCAATGGGTGGCGTTCTAATCGATGATACAGCGGTATTCTATAAAGATTTGGATATTTTGAACATGTAGTGTGCGCCGGCAATCAAATGTGCGACAGTAATAATCGATAACAATAGGGATCTTCTTGTGTTACAGCGTATCGTAGATATTTGCCTCTAGAAATAGAGTTGGGAGTTTACCACCAACTGGCTTGTATCCGGTACTCGCAGCATCGCGTTCCACGACCTTCCTATCGACGCCCCTCCTTTGTAGAGTGTTCGTCGTTGTTGTAGGTCGTCCGGTCGTATACAAATGTTTTTCCACATTATTTGTTCGCCAAAGCGTAATGGTTGAAGCACGACTGTTTCCGCCGACTACATGAGCGTGTATTGATTAGTTTATTTGTTGGTGTTCGTCGTAGGTAGTCCGGGCGTGCCGTATTATTTTTTCACATACCATTTGTTACATGAGCTTGATGGCCTAAGCACGACTGTTTCCCGCCTCCTAGCTGTCCTTCTTCTTGACCTTTGAATCGACGCCCCCCTTTTGATTTTTGTTTTTCACTCCACGTTGTCTACATGTCATTAAGCTGGTGTTTTGGGGGGTTTAGTTGCTTGAAAAGGGAAGTTTTAAGGGTCTGGAGATGTAATAAGAATTGAACTCGGCTCGCGCGGTCTGGTGAATCTCACTCGCGGGACTGCTGTATGCTCGCTAGCTGTCCAACCTCATTCCATACAATATCTACAGGTTCTTCCATCTGACGAAATAAATGCTTGTTCTGGCGTCGAGAACTGGTCAAGAAATATGATTGATGGATCGTGTGTAATTGAGCATCATTTGAACTTCTTCAATGCTGTTTTCCGCCTACCAATCCGTCACATACTGACTGCTTTCGCCTCATACTCGCTTACATCAGTCTCACACGACCCCGGTGGCTTGCCAAATCGTGCATCGACTCGAGATCGCTCCAAACGACACCCAGCGAGCTTCTGACATGAAGGGGTAACCACGACAAACCCGGGGAAATCTGCTCTCAAAACTTACCGACCTTACAACTACTTACTTGCTAGCAATCAGTTCTGCACCACGACTTTCACATTCTTCTCAACTTCTTCCTGAAATCTACGTAGGACCCAACGACGGCCTTCCCACCTACAAAAAAAAACGTGATTATTTCAGCTACCCAGATAGATCCATATCCTACTCCAAGATCTACCCACGACTACCAGCGTTATTCAACTCCAACACCAGGTACTGTCTTAACCTTTTCCTTGGATCTATTCCGAGCCTGAATTATCAACTTACGTTTTGAAATTTTGACTTATCTTTATCAAATTATCAATTGACTAATGACTTATTACCACAGAGAATCCTCCTTTTTCCGTTTTTGTATAGTTTCGCTTGTGCAAGTTTTGCGTACACTGAAGGTACATGTTGGATGGAGGGCATTCACTATCGTCTTGTTTACCCCTTTAATGCTTCTCTGTAAGTAATTTCTTTGTATAGTGTGGAAGTAAACCCGGCGGGGTTTTCCAAGGCCCCATCCTTTCCCCTTTGTGGATATAATTTTAACCATTTTGTGCAATTGCCTTTTAATCGGTGCCAAAGTCCTCTTTCATTTCGCCTAAAAGCGAAGCAGGTCCTCAATACTCTTTTTGTGTATTTTTGCACTCAGTTCGGTTTGATATACCTGTACGCTATATTTTACTCGACGGCTCATTCAACAGCAGTGTGTTTCGCCTATGCTTGCTTGCTATGTTGTATACAACGTTTTTCTTTTGTCTGATTATGACCTTCGGAGTGTCATGTTCGTGTTGAACTCTTGTCATTATTTTACACTTTAATATCGAAATCGGACATCTACAACTTACTTCGTCGAGGTGCTACCCTACCCGAAGCATGGGCACCGACGAATATTTTCACTGTGTAAATTCTGCGTACGTTTAAAGTACATGTTGAGGGCATTCTTATCGCCTATTTATGACACTTTAGTGCTTCTTGGTAAATAAGTTCTTCGTATAGTGTGGAAATGGACCCCGGTGGGTTTTCCAAGGCACCACCAACGGTACCTTCCTTTTTCCCTTCGTTAATATATTATTATTAATTATTCCTCGCAATCGCCTTTGCATTGGTGCCAAAGTCCTCTTTCATTTCGTGAAGAAGCGGATCAGGTTTTCAATTCTCTTTTCTGTGTTTCTGCACTCGTTTTGGTTTGATATACGCTAACGTTTGCTTGACGGCGCACTTAACAAGAGTGTGTTTCGCCTATGCTTGTTTTCTTTATTGTATACGACGTTTTATTTTGTAATATTATGACCTTCAGAGTGTCATGTTCGTATTAAACTCTTGGCATTACTTTAGATTTCAACTTCGAATCCGACTGCTCCAACTCCTTTTGTCGAAGTGCTGCCCTGCCGTACCCGATGCATGGGCGTCGGCGAATGCCGGCGCCCGTGGGGAGCCCTTGTAGTTTTTAAAAAGATGCTACCAACGTCAAGCGTGAGTTCGACCAATTTAGGGTCGACACTATTACTTGTGCATTTTATTTTGCAAGCCGCGTAATACCCCGGTCGCCCGTTTATAGTAGGATTTTCATGAGTCAACACCTAATCAAATATACAACGTATACAAATGGTCACATGTTTAGGTTTCCACGTGTGTTTCCACCTACGGGTCTCGTCACCAGTAAGTGTTCGAGGGCGACTTTACGACTTTGCGGGCGAAACCGCAGCACCCGCGCACACACTGGACAGATACACACGATATAGGTTTTACCAATCGAAAAACGTGCTGCAATTACTAAGCAGCATCGTACGCCTCTTACACCTGGTACTTAATTTCTAACGTTAACCATTATGACCGCTGTGCTCAAGGCGGTAGGCGTGGCGGTGTATTTTGCCTGGCGGCACAAACCTACGCATTATTCGCCAACGGTGTAGGGGGCTGGGGTAAATGCACGCGCAGTTGGAAAAAGTACTGTTTAAGGTTGCTGTTGTGAGAGCAGGATGGTGCCAAGGGTAGTCGCGTGGGTGAAACAGTACCTGCCCCCGCTGATGCATATCCCGCGTTCAATCGCAGAACGCTTCAAACCAAAAGATCCCAACCACCGTTTCGTATCCCTTTCCAGTACCATTTATATCAGCTTTGATGAAGACATTTGCGACGTTATCAACGGACTAAGAATAATTTGCAGCAGTACGAGCATCACTATTGGCTGCTCGTGTCGTATATCTCATACCGTTGCTCTTTGAACACACCCTATACCCGACGTCCCGCGATGTATGATGTAGCCCATTGTGGAGTGGTCAGTTTTTTTTGTCAATACTTTTGAAGAAGCATGCTACCATAGAAGTATCACTTTTTGTCTGAAATGTTTTCTGTTCGAATGACGGGGCTCCTTAACCCAAATTCGTCGGGAAAAAAACGCCATGTTTTTGCATGATTCTCGTCGTGTACCTAGGCCGTGGGGGTTTTCATCAAATAGCAGTTATGAAGTAATATTTTCCTCCACATTGTTTTTTGGGAGGATCATCTCTTACGCCCCCAGATTGCGGAACCTAAGAAAAACACGGTGCACCTCTCTCGTAGAACGCGTTCGGTGCACCGAAAGGATAGTCTGAAATCGTTGTTTTATGGTTTTTGGAATACTAATACATTGCATAGCCATGGTCGTCTTTTAAGGCGTACGCGTTCGAGTAGAGGAAAAAGCGCTAAGATTCCTAGGTTGATGCCTCCTGCCATCTCATTTTTGTTTTTCGCGTTCGAGAGAAGACACATTATACTGTCGTCTTTCGCCATGTCCTTCGAACGAACGCGTTTTCGAGAGGCGTTATCGTCACGGGAGTGTTTTTGTTGATTCATTGGTTCCGACCATGGATACACCTCGTAATGTGTCTTCGTTTTGATGCCAGCCGTGTGTTGGCAAAGCCTCAAAGGTGGTCAAATAATTGTGCCAGGAGACGTTTTTTGTGGGACCTAGGCACTAACCACTGGGTTCCCTACTAAAGCGTCCCGTGATTTTGTTGCTTTAGCGCATAAGTGTAGAACGTGCAGCTTGGCCGTTATGACATCTTGATGAATACACGTGGACCGTTTTCTTCGTTCCTCGACGATGTTCACAGACAATAGTTTTTTTTTTTTTCCGTCCAATATGTATCTATTTCCATTCATCTCTTGTAACGGAAATCTATCGGGTTTATCTCCAGTGCGCATTCAACAAAAATGCATGTGCTACTGAAATTATTTTGGGCACTCAGCTGAAAGTTGTAGCTTACAGTTGTTGCTCGCGAACGAAGTCAGGACGTTACGCGGTCCATGCTCTAGCGCGGACTGTAACAAAGCAACTGATACAGACGTACGATTCACACGAACTCCGGGCTCGTTCGTCACGTCCACTCCGAGAAATATTGGCAACGCATAGCATATCTCAAGGCTCCATGAAGAATGTCTATGCAATATTGCGATCTACGAGGATCACACGAACACTACCTGCGTTCGGACAGGTGGTTGACCTTTTGGCCGGACGCGCAATACTTTGGGTTCCTATCGATTTGCATACTAATGTTTGCCAGCGTAAAGTGCGGTGCTAGTTTATCGAGAACGGTCGTGTTTTGGTTTCGGTAACGAAACCGTATCGGTAAATGCTATGTCCGAGGACCAACGCCCGAATGGGTAGGGTGGACCGTAACTGGACCAACTCCGGCGGAAGGCCATCTCCCATGGCCAGGGGTTTTGTTAGTGGGTGAGCTTGCGCAAGTCCCACACTACCCGGAAAGATGACATTCCGGGTGGCTATCTCCACCGAAACTGACCCTCAGGGGACAGGCCGGGTCGATATACACACGCACCCGTATACAACGGCAGCTTGCGCTGCCGGGGTTGTAACGAAGACCACTGATAGGGACAGCTTACGCTATACCTACAATGGGACTCGAAGGGTGCGCCAGCTAGCGTTGGGCTGCGAAAGCAACTGAGTTAAATCGACACACGACGCGTATGGAAATACGCGGAAGTGTGGTGAGCTAAAGCTTTATTTTTCCCCATCCGCCGGAGGATGAAAAAAAAAAAAAAAAATGGCAAATGCTATGGTGCCGCTACTGGAAGTGGCTTATCGACGGTGTCCGTAAATACACCGAGGGTGCCCACGAACCAGCACCGGAGGTTACAACAATCCCGTGCGTGAAACGCTACATAAATAAATGTATCTTCACATCCGCTGTTGTTTTTTTCGAGGTGACCAAGCTAGCAGCGCAATCATATTGTATGGTAAACAAAGTTCAAGTGTTTGCATTTGACGATGACAAGCGCACGAACGCCGTACAATTTTAATGTCTCCAACTTACTTCCCCATGTTTCGGTCACGGTGTCTGGTCCAAACCCCTAGGTATCTATCGCGGCCACCTTGAGTCCAACGAAAAACAGATTGGCAACCGTATACGTCTGTGATTCTAGGTCTGTGTCATGGCGACGGTATGGCTTTGGGGTAAGGCACCGTCTCAAACCAACCAGACGCAAAAACGAACTTTGATCACGTTCTTTTGGTTCCTTTTATATCGCGTTTCCAACAATGACAGGTGTACACAGGCCGGCATCGAGGGAGTTGCAGCTGTGTTTTGCATTACCGCTAGCTCGCTCGAGAACGTTCGCTGTTCCACATCTTCGCGAGCATGCCGCGTTGCGTTTCCCAACAGCGACGAACATTGGCCGTGTTCAATGGTGAGGGCACCTCGGCGGCAGTGTATTGCAAGCAACATGCTGAAGATGGAATGGTAAACATCCGCAGCAAGCGTTGCTCATACGCCTCGTGCACCACGCTGCCCAACTATAACTTCGAGGGAGAAGAGACAGGAAGATACTGCAAGAAACATGCCGAAGACGGAATGCTAGACACCCGCAACAACAGGCGTTGCGCACAGGCCTCCTGCCGCACGGGGCCGCTATATAACGTCGAGGGCGAAACGACTGGTAGATATTGCAAGCAGCATGCTAAAGATGGAATGGTAAACGTCCGCCGTTTTCGTTGCTCATACGATTCCTGCACCGCGCGACCGAGATATAACGTGGAGGGGCGGAGACCACCGTTGTACTGCAAGGAGCATGCTGAAGACGGAATGATAAGCGTCGGTGGAAAGCGTTGCTCATACGATTCCTGCACCACGCGCCCGAGCTATAACGTGGAGGGGCGAAAAACACTGTTGTACTGCAAGCAGCACGCCGAGGACGGAATGGTAAACGTACGCTCTAAGCGTTGCTTACACGACGGCTGCAAAATACGTCCGAGTTTTAATGTCAAGGGGAGCCGCACAGTGTTGTACTGTAAGAATCATGCTGAGGATGGCATGCTCGATGTGCGCTGTAAGAGTTGCTCTTACGACTCTTGCAGCAAGTCCGCCAGCTTCGCCCTGAAGGGCACAAAAACACCAATGTACTGCAAGCGGCACGCCGAGGACGGAATGGTAGATGTACGCAATAAGCGCTGCATATACGACGGCTGCAGCAGGCTGCCGAGGTTTAATATAAAGGGGAGCCGCATAAAGTTGTACTGTAAGGCTCATGCTGAGGACGGCATGGTCGATGCGAGCGGCAAGTTTTGCTCGTACGACTCTTGCACCAAGGCCGCGAACTTTAACCTTGAGGGCACACAAACACCGTTGTACTGCAAGCAGCATGCCGGGGACAGAATGGTGAACGTACGCAGTAACCGCTGCATATACGACGGCTGCAAAAAACTCCCGAGTTTTAATGTCAAGGGGAGACGCCAGAACTTGTACTGTAGGAATCATGCTGAGGACGGAATGGTGAACACCCGTAACAAGAGTTGCTCGAACAACTCTTGTACTAAGATCGCAAGCTTTAACTTGGAGGGCACGAAAACACCGTTGTACTGCAAGCAGCATGCCGAGGACGGAATGGTAAACGTACGCTCTAAGCGTTGCTTACACGACGGCTGCAACAAACACCCGAGTTTTAATGTCAAGGGGAGCCGCACCAAGTTGTTCTGTAAGAATCATGCTGAGGATGGCATGTTTCATGTGCGTAGCAAGCGTTGCTCGTACGATTCTTGCAGTAGGTCCGCCAGCTTCACCCTTGAGGGGACAAAAACACCGATGTACTGCGAGCGGCATGCCGAGGACGGAATGGTAGACGTACGCAATAAGGGTTGCATGTACGACGGCTGCAACAAACACCCGAGGTTTATTATCAAGGGGAGCCGCACAAAGTTGTACTGTAAGGCTCATGCTGAGAACGGCGCGGTAGAGGTGAACAAAGAGCATGTTGGGAACGAGTCGCGCGCAAAACGTTCACCAAAGGCGTTGTTGTCGAGAGCTGGGGTTTCTACATCCACCGGACCATATCATGACGTTTCGGACGAATGTGTTGTTTCTGGGCGAAAACGATCGCGGTTGGCGGTGGATCGGAATATGGCTCTGCTCTGCCCTGATGGACCTTCGATACAAGGCGAGGTCGTTCAATACGTTCGGAGGACTCCGAGCGATTTCGTTCCTCTCGCCCGGCCGCCAAGTTCGACAGACAGGCACCGCAACGACACCTTGGTTCCACCCGCCGTGAAGGGGACCCGTCATGATATCCCGGTCAGTTTTCGCCCCGTGACGAAGGACGAAGCATCAGTGTCAACAGAACCGATAAAGATCGAGCTGGGGTTGACCTTAAAGTTGTAGCCCGCTGTGTCCGATCTACCAGACTCTACTCATGGCGCGTGATACGATCAGGTTAACACGTTTTTGCCGAAGTAGTTTGGAATTACGGAGCTATTCGCCTGTGGAAGAAGACAACACGATTGACCAATCGTTCTTGCTGTATTATTCATCAAGTGTTTGCCTAAACTGGTCGGGGTTCATGCATTTATTTCTCTTCAAGCTGTATTGGGTGCTTTATAGAGCTCATGAGGATGGAATGATATTAAGGTCGTTAGAGTGCTCCTACATTATGTTCTATCTGACGCGGGGTTCCATCGACGCCGCACGGATTATTTATTCATGTTTTGACAGATTGAATATACACTCAATTTTTGAGATGGAAGATTTCGTAAAAACTCATCTTTGCAAGGGGTGTGTGTTCCTCCGAGTGCGCACATGACGGGGTTTGTCTCCTTTGAGGATATAGGTCCGTGGCTCCTCTTATAACTACAGTGTAGTTTGTACCAGGGTCAACAGGGTGAAAAATCTGTGCACGGAAACAACAAAACCGGTGTGGAATGCATCAGTTAATAATGCAAATCCTGTAAGTCGTATTACCGGTGGGGGGAGGGCTGGGTGTGTTTTTTGGGGGGGGGGGTTCCAATATGTTTAGACCGCATAAATGCATAGGAGGTTACTGAACGCGTGATGATAAGTCTAGCTGATGGTCGGGGTGGCGAGGAGAGAGGAGGCAGGAGGACGTTAAATTGAACTTCACACCATATTAAATTTATTGGAACTACTCCATGGATGACTATCCTAGGAGGTAGATGGTGGCCGCAGACGGCGAAACTGGACGGGGATAGGATAAGCAATCCGTTTCATGTAATATGTGGAAAAGCTTAACGAGCGCCCAAATGTTGGAGGCGTCTCTATCAGGAGTAGGAACGGTGATTCGTCTCCAAAAGGATGCGTGGTCACACTTGTTGAATGACTAATGCAAGCAACAAATCAGTACGCCCCTCCACCCACACATAAACACTAACACCCTCTTCCTCCCCTGTCGCCCCACCTAAAATCAAAATATGCCAAATTAATATACACTTCCTGACAGGTGGTATCATTCCTTACCTTTCGAGCAATGGTTTTCTCGCTACTCTCTAGTCTACGTAACGCTTCCATGTCACAGTCGTCAAATCCCCTCATCTCCTCTGACTCATCCCGTTCCTCCTGGTATATGTAATATTTCCTGCCATGTGGGTCCTAGTCTCTGTTGTTGTGCCACACGGGCACATATGTACGTGCACGTCCTCCCCCCGACTACTGGTATATCTCATTCTTCTTTCTGGTAGGTCCGGCCCCCCTGCGCAAAATCCCAATTTCAGCTTTATCGTGTAGTATTCCATTGGGCCGTTCAAATTCGTTTTCGTTCCTAAATCTTCTCTCAACCCCCTATTATACTAGAAATTGGTAGTAATGAGGCGCGGCCTCAATACCTGCAGCAGTCGTATCTGCTATTGATGAGCATCATATATGAAGCTCCTTGTAATGTATTAGCGTTGAGCGCGTCCCAAAACCAATTGTTTCTGTGGTAGATTGGCTCCGGATTCGTTCTATTGAAGCTGCTCTCGTAAACATTTACGCGGCGCGGCCATCCTGTCTGGATTGGACAGGTCGCCGAGGGCGTTGTACCTCGATTCGAATTGAGGGTGTACCTTTAAGTTCGACATGACTGCCTATGGTATTCCGAGCGAAAAGGGTATGATGGCGGAGAGACTAGGTTGTTGCAGTCCTCGACGCGCGTATGGGCTTGGCGGTGTATCGTGCGGCGGTTACTCGGGAATTTTATGTGCGGTAGAACTAACTCTACTCTTTTCTTCTCAGTAAAAATGAATTTTCAAAAGGAACAAATTGGCCGTTTCATCACGTGTGTCGATTATTGGACAGATGTCGCGCATCAGTAATGTTTCCCAGTTCTGGTACGTTGGAACGATATTGTGAAAACTCCGAAAAAATATAGGAATCCACCTTTGGTGGCGGTGAAAACACAAGTTGCCGCACCTGCCTCGACGAACTCTCAAGGACTTAGAGCAAAACCGGTTCGAGAAGAGTTGTCTGTTATTTGTGCGTGCAGGGGACCCGTTGGGACTGGCCTTGGTGCCGTGTACGTCGACCGCGGTGGACAAACGTGGCCGAAAAACATGTTCACTCACACAAACAAACACACAAGCACATACAAACAGAGAAAGGCATTCAAGGCACCCTACCTTCGTATGCGATCCGATATGAAGAGTTTTTTTTTTCCCGCGGAAAGCCAAGAAAAAATAGCTCAGCGCTTCGCGCTTCACGCGCCTCATTATGTATGTCTTATGTTTTTCCTCTTTCAAATTATTTCTTAGCTCTGACATTTCCCTTTCTTATGTTATCAATATTTGGTTTACTTGTGTCTTGTACCCACAAAACGTCTCTATAGACAGTACTTCTTCATCTTCTAAATCCTTCCATATATTCTCGGCTATGTATTTCCATCTGATTCCAGCTCGCCCTTTTGTTTTATTCTCCCATACTGCTCTATCAGCAATGAATGGCTGGCAGCCTCTTTTCTGGCATATTCTTTCCTTTGTATCGCCATTTCAACTCACGTCTCTACTGATTTTTGGTGGATGCATTACTAGTTCTGCTATTAATACTGTATTACTCGTCGTACTTGATCCTAGTGTATGTTTAGCTGCTGTCATCTGCACTGTTCCCAGTTGTTTTACGAACTTCGCGTTCCTTTCCCAAGCTTCTCCTGCATACTCTAGCTTTGGTACAATCACATTCAAATTTTAATTCTAGTGTTAAGGTGCGAGTCTGTTAGGATCGCACCCACCTTCCCTTGCTGTGATTTACCCTTTCCTATTACTTTCGTTATGTGTGCATCCCAAGCGCAGTCCTTTGAGACCCTACGCCAAGGTACGTATCCTGGTCTACGATGATCGATAGATCAACTTCTCCTCACTTCCAGTTAAATGTATCAGATATGATACTTACTGTCACATCCTCGTCAGAAGAAGAGGCGTCATCATCACCAGAGATTGGAGACTCGTGATCACGGGCTGGAGAATGACCGCCAGAAGCTGGAGTATCCTTAACAGGAGTTACACCTGCTATTTCGCCCAGGGACGTGCATTCTACTACGGCTGGGCCACACCGGTGTACCGCATCACGAGACCACCAGTACAAGGCCCAATCCAAGAGTCGATGATACCTTCGACAACACCCCCGTCAACACAGCCCCGGGGACAAAGCCACCGACTACGCGTGTGGAGTTCACCTACACCGAGAAAGACCCGTTTTGGATCTCGGAGGATGAAACCCGGATGATTTAAATCCCCAACGACATACTTGGATGCCATCCACTTCACTGATCAGCCCCGCCCGGGATCCCCTGAACCGGAACTACCAGAGCTTGCACCTTGAAATCATGTTCGCATGGGACCTTCGGAGCAACGTCATTTGGATCACCATCGCACATCGGAGCAACTGCATGCGGGATCACTGGATCAACTTCATCTTGGATCACCGGAGCACCAGCTGGACCAACAGCATCACATGGGGCCATTGGAATCGCTGGACCATCGCCATCTGGGACCACCAGACCGTCAGCTGAGCCAAGGGTCGACGGGTCGACAATGTCCGCTGCAATCGGAATCGCACCAGCTGCGTTTAAGCCATGCCTTGGAACTAAGCTCAACAACGAAACAGATCGTCAGAAGGAGGTTCACACGCTCACAACAACAGAAGGAAAGCCGTGGGAAAATCCCGAGACAGGATTTGCGGAATCAACACAGGACAGTCAACAACCACTGGCGAAATCTCCGGCCTTCGTGTACACCCACAAGCCAACGTCAGGCTTCTTCTCCATCCTGAACAAAGAGCCCATAAAACCCGCGTCCAAGACGCAGAGACTGTCTGCATAATGAACAATCGAGGCGGAGCTGATGATAGCATTACGAGTTGAGGAAAAGGCAGCCACCTACGTCTCCAACTCCAAGATATAAAGTTAAGCCTCAAGTCCGCAGCGACGGACATCGGACCAAGCACATCTAACGACGTCTACATCAAGTACGTCTACACCGAGAACGTCTACGCCGATAACGTCTACACCGACTAGGTCAGCCACTGGGAGTGTGGAATGCGTTGTCTCTTCACCAAAGCTGTACGTAGAGTGTTGCATGTTCTCTTTGTACGGGGCGAGCGGGAACAGCGACCGGTGTTGTGCACGGTTTGGAGATTGCGAAATATAGCAGTTAGTACCAAGTAAGAGTACAAGTCGAATACTTAATTTCGACAGGATGGTTGAATCTTTAACTTGACTACGCCATGTCCGGTACTGTTGATTGTATGCTTGGATATGATACGGATATGATGACGGTTGAGTATAGCAGGGGTTTCTAGGGATAGGGTGGCCACATCGTACCGATGGTGGAAGTATTCCGGGTGTTTCGCCGCCACTCCTCGTTGTGCTTCTTCTACTGAGTGAATCTTCGTCCCTCCACGATGTGCCTTGGCTAGGAGCAACGTAATACATATGTACGTCTTATAGTTGTCTTCATACCGGTGACTCGACTACCCCACTATCGTCTGCTTAACGGGCAAGTCCCCTACGCTTCGTAAGGATCAACAAACACGATAATTATCGCGTACCGTACGCTGCACTTTCCCTGTTCGAAGCAAAGGGTGTTGAGTGACGTAGGCTCTTCTGCGGAAGAGAGCTAGCTGGAGATATCACAAAAACAGCCCTCGTTGTGAAAGGGAGCGAACTGGGTGCCTTATTTGAATCATGCCTAAGGGAGAGGTAAAAATGGGCGTTGTGGCCATGAAGGCGTTGGCAGCGAGAGCGGGGAGCTTTCAGCGGGCCAAGATGCGCAAGCTGGAAGAGCTGCTCGTAATACAGGACCAACTTGAGAAAGAAATCAGGGTGGTTTCCGTTATGGGTTCCGGACCATAGACCAGATTTCGGCAGGATGGCACGAGTTCTATCGAATCGAAGGTCGCATTGAGGAAAGCGAACTCATCATTCGCGAGTAGTCGCAACTTCTCCTCGAGATCTCAAGCTTCTCTCTACGACTGGAGCAAATGCAAGATATTTCTCATCCGTCTCAGGTACCAGAGAGGGGAACAGGCGTGGCCAGATGTGAGTCACAGCTCGTAATCCCAGTACTTGAGACTGGGAGTGAGAGTACTGCTCAGCAGCAGCCGCAGCCGCCGCCGCAGCAGGAGCAGCAGTTCAAGACGGAGAAACGTTTTATGGTGGAATTAGAGACGAAGGGGGAAGAGCAGAAGGAGTTCGTGCAGCTGTCATTGAAGCAGCAGCAGCGGCAGCACCGAAGTGGTGGTGGCGGTGTAGTGGGCCCAACGTACCGTTCAGATCCGGTATATGGGCAGTGGCGTTGGGATGACTCGAGGTTGGCCCCTTTTGGGAATGCTGGTGATGTACCCCCGATGGGATATGTACCAGTTCAACCTCCACCTGGTGCGCTACCACCGAGACCCCCACCACCAGCAGGATCGGGACCGCCATGTAGAGGTACCCCGATAGCTCCCCGGCTATGCTTCAAGTGTCAGCAGCCGGGGAATTATGCCGCTCAATGCACTGCGCACGCACACGCACACGTCGCGCAAAATTACCCACCTAGCTCAAGTTGTTTTGGAGCGCACGCTGCATCGTTCATACTCCCCCCCAGCATCATACGACGGAAATTGGCAGGCCGGAGCATACCATGAGCCCTCTGGAGCTGGTGGCTACGATCCGACTAGCTATGCTCCGCAGTACGCTGCCGCAGCAGCAACACCATACGCCTCCTCGACCGTGTACTCCCCGTATGACTCTCAAGGGGCAGCGGAGTCCACGCAGAGCAGTAGCACGTCTGATGATCCACACGTTCTCACCGCGCAGACTGCTAAACCAATCCAATACCCCTATGAAATGAAGGAGACGGCTCGTGACCTTTCTGGGGGTAGCGGTAGAGATGAGTGAGTTGCCGACTCTGGTGCTTCGTATCACGTCACGGGGGACCCCACTGTGATGTTCGACTGTAAGCCCCCTCAGAGAGGTGAGGAGAGGTTAGTGATAGGTGACATGACGATGATGGGCGTCGAGTGTTTTGGCAAGCTGTCTCTGCTGATGCACTGCCAGGGTGGTGACACGCACGTACGACTGACGAATGTGGCATACGTACCTGGAGTCCAGTTTAACTTGTTCTCATTGCACGCTGTGATGTCAAACTGCCGGGTGACCATAGACACCACGGGGGGTTACATGCTTGGGGGGGGTGTTTCATTCGTACGCAGGGAGGCTGGCTCATACATCTCCGCAACTAGGATAACCGACCCCCCTATGTCTAACGCAGTATTGGTCCCCGGCAAGCAGCAACGGATCGATATTAACGATCTGCACGTTGTTCTAGCCCTCTCACATGCTGAAACCTTACGCGAGACGGCGCGCCAACGTAATGTAGAAGTGCTATGAGAGTTGGTCCCTTGTGCTGGGTGTTCCGAAGCCAAGGGGAGGAGGATGCCTGTGCCGTGATCTACCAACAGTCGCTCGACCAAACCGTTTCAGCGTCTGTTTGTAGACCTGTCCGGAAAGCGCTCTGCGTCGTCTGGTGGTCACCACTACCTAATGATGATCGTGGACGATTTTTCTCGGTTTGGATGGACTTACTTCCTCAAGGAAAAGTCCGACGTGCCCGCTGTTTTCGCTGGTTTTCTGGCTGACATTCGGACACAAGGCACGCCATCCATTGTGGAGTGCCTGCGCTCAGATAACGGTACGGAATTCACTAAGGGTGAGTTCATGACGCTGCTAGACCACCACCGTATCCGCGGAGAATACACGCCAGTAGACTCTCTAAAGTACGACGGCGTGGTGGAGCGAATGATTGCCCTAGTCTTAGAGGCCGCGATGGCGTCCTGCCTGGAGGCTCCCCGCCTGTTCGGCGGCGTGCTTCTGCCGCCGACAGGGCCTCTGTGGGCGGAAGCGTGCGTGCACGCGAGTGATGCCATCAACGTGTCGGCGAGGGTGAGCGACAAACCGGGCATGTTGTCGCCTTACCAAGCACTGTACGGTAGGGCACCGTTCCCGCGACTGCTCCCATTTCTCAAGCCTGGGTTTCACCATGTGAAGCGGGTGCTGAAATCTGAGCCGAAGGCACAGGCTTGCTTTTCCTTGAACAGCGGCAGCAACCACCCGAGGGACTGTTGCAAGGTGTTGTTTGTGTCCAGCCGCCGGTCGTACACCCGCGATGTTACTTGGGAGCATCCGTGGGAAGCCTTTGCTGGGTTGCTGCCTGCGGCATGAGGCAAGCACACCCCATCACCTGGGCTGAGTTTGTCAGGGGCGCAGATGCACACTGAAGACGGGGAGGTATGGCATGAGCCGGCACCCCGTCAAGGGCGTCACCGCGGCCGGCAAAACCGTCACCGTTCACGTCAACGACGTCACAGGTACCGTCACCATCCACGTCAAGTACGTCACCGGTGCCGTCACAGCCGTCACCAGTGCCGTTGAGGGCGTCCATGGAGTCGGCAGAGCCGTCACCGTTGTGGACGTCAAGGGCGTCACCGGGGCCGGCACAGCCGTCAAGGATGGTGCCGTCAAGGGCGTCACCGGGGCCGGGACAGCCGTCGCTGGTGCTGTTAAGGGCGGCACCAGGCCTGGCACAGCCGCCGCAGTCACAGTCGTCGCCGCCGTCACACCAGAAACAGCACCAGCACCCGATTCTTAGTCATCAACTCCCCCGAGGACTGATGGACTATTTCTCAGGAGCTGGTGATGGTGGCGAGCCACAAAAGCTGGGGCTCACGCGGGCGCAGACTGCTCGCAACCAGGCAGGAATTGGCAGACCGCAGACTGTAAATGACAGCGTAGCTCAACTGAGACGCACCAGGGGCAAACCGCGCGCAATCAGGGGGGTATACAACATGGACTGTTGTCTTGATGGCTGCACAGGAGGGTATTGGTCATGCACTATACCATCAAGCCCCACATCACAAGAACCCTCTCCTACCCTCGCGCCTGGTGAGTGAGTTCTTGACGCCGAACTCGTACTCGAAAGTGCTCACCGACGAATATTCTGATCTCTGAATCCAGGCCATTGAAAAAGAATATCGTGGCCTGGAGAACGCGGGTACTAGCCAGCAGGCAGCGCTGCTGCTGTATCATACCAGGTACGTATCAGGTGCCTGGGACCTGGCACATCGAATGGAGAATGCGCGTGTATTGTTCGTCGTCGCCTACACATAGAGGATAAAAAAGTTTTGCCAACAAGTCTTGATGAAAGCGCTACAGCGAGCTTCCGCACAATGAAACAATTTATCTCCGCCAAAGGAGCACAGCAGGCAGCCTAGAGCAGAAAAGACGATAACTTTGCTTTAACGCGTGACACCGATGTTGAGGCAGCTCGAAACGCTATACCAGGTATTTATTATTTCGGTCTGAACTGAATTGGTTTGGCGAGATTGGCTGAACATCAACAGCAGTAGCAGCAGCAAAAGAAACAACAACCACTACCACAACAACGGCAACAATAACACTAACAACAGCAACAGCAGCAACAACAACAACAACAACAACAACAACAACAACAACAACAACAACAACAACAACAACAACAACAACAACAACAACAACAACAACAACAACAACAACAACAACATACCATACCCCCCATGCCGGCACTTTGTTGCTTTCTAGCGCCAAAGTGGTGTGCGCCTTAGATAAGGACAAGGTACGCGTACAAGTACGCTTTGTTAGCCAATAGGTCCGAGACATGGTGGTAAACTCAACAACTCAAGAACAGAAGCATCGTCCGTGGTGTTTGGATGGACGAAGAAGACACATCGGTCTGACGCTACAGTCTGTCTAATAGTTTAACAAAACGCGCCGGCTTAACTTCAGAACTTAGCCGGTGCCACGAACGGGTGTCTCTGCGATTTATCGTTGCTGGTATGGTATCCCTTCTCTTGTCACTTGCCACTTGTCACCAATGAGGATATCAGAGATTGGGGGTGCACAAGGGCTGATAACCTCCATACTCTCTACGTACAGACTCCTTTTATCAACAATCGAGTGCAAACGAGTTTTAATAGACTATTAGACTAGACTCTATACATGTCAAGGCGTTTTTATACCCGGGGTTGATCATTATTACCGACCCACCATCCTGCGTACGCGTTTTTGTACAGGGGGAGACCATTGTCACCGACTCACCATCCATCGGCACTGCGGACTTCATGCATGTGGGGACTGGAGACCTTGCCTCATATATATCTAGAGGCACCAATGGTAGGCCACTGGGTGCATGGCTGTCTCCGTCTGGTGTGGCCAGCGATTCGGGATGAGAAAGGTTCGGGGGCGAAAGATGGAGAGCACATAGTCTACATCATCTCGCGCATCGACGAGTTCCGTATTTTTCGAAGTTGATGTTGCGCTGGTACACTATTTTTTTGCAATGACTCGGGGTCGTTGGCGCATGTGACCCCCATGTTCCATGCGGTGATAGGCTTTCCCCATCCGCCGGAGGATACAATAAAAAAAGAAAGCCATAGGCTTTGTTTGATGCGTTCAACTTTCCATATAAATCCCCAACGGGATGCTGTGTGCTACGCCGCACCAAACAAGTACAAGTATTAGCAAGCGGATTCAAAATTCGTCGAACTCACACCCGATGTCCTGAAAATATATACTGGTACATGCATTTAAATACTAGAGTGACAGCGTATCAATTTGGAACCGTGGGTTCGTGTCCCACAGAGTTTTTAATCCTTTCGGGGGTGGGAGTAGATGACTTTAATTCTCGAATGCTGTATTAAGAGCAACATATAGATAACTTATAATATTCTGTATTCGTACTCTTCCCGATATTAAAGCCCCGGGGGGGAGAAGAACAAATAAACCGCCAACCATACATAATACCTGGTATATGATAAAGCAGTATAGTGGAAACTACTATATTTATAAAATAGATGTGATGTTTTACCTAGCTCAAAATTCTCCACCTAAAATATAAATGCCAATACTTACCATTATAGTGGACAAAAAATAAGACACCTCCCAATACAAACTCATGTTAAGATACGGCCTCGAAAGGCCTGTAGATATCCGAATTTGAGATCATTTGGATGGGTTTCGTATGATAAGGTTGGCGGTTAATATTCGGGGAAGTTAGGAATTAGATCGGAGGCACGCGCCTCCGATCTCAGAAGCTATCCCGGGCTCTGGTGGAAACGAATAAAGCTATATCTCTACGAAGGAACGAAAGTGAGTACTCTCCGACGACCTGCTCAATTGGCAGACCTGCAGGGGGCACTCTGTGTCCCCCACCTTTAATTTAACATGTGGCGTCGACGGCAGGGGTTTGAGGAGCCTCATCTTCGACTCATTCATGGTCTAGTTCGTAGAACCGGAGTTTCCCCGAATCTCCCATATTTCTGCATATGCGACTCATCAGGGTGGGCTAGTGTTAAGATACGGCCTCGAAAGGCCTGTAGGTATCCGAATTTGAGATCATTTGGATGGGTTTCGTATGATAAGGTTGGTGGTTTATATTCGGGGAAGTTAGTAACAAGATCGGAGGCACGCGCCTCCGATCTCAGAATGTAATGGAGTGCCCTCCGTAGGAGAATAGTTTATAGATTCGACGTGAAACCATGTCATGGTTGTGGTGAAACCACGTGACATTAGATGTCACATTCACGTCAAGGCCATCATAGATGGGCGATATGTAGGTGACGATGATGGGACAAGCAGGACGCCCCACATCTCACAACCTGCACTACCTGCTCTACCTGCTCTACCTGCTCTACTTGCTTTGCCCTGCGCTACCATGTGCCAAGGGCCTGTTTTGTCTGTCTTTTAGAGTTCAATGTAGAGGAAATAATGTATAAGCTTTGAGTCTATCCAGCGAGCCATGAGGATAGACCAAACAAGGGCACCGGAACCCATGAGGAGCACGCTTCCCAACACCAGCCAACCACGCATCCCCCACTCGGAGTACCACTACAAGAAGCTATCCCGGGCTCTGGTGGAAACGAATAAAGCTATATCTCTACGAAGGAACGAAAGTGAGTACTCTACGAGGACCTGCTCAATTGGCAGACCTACAGGGGGCACTCTGTGTCCCCCACCTTTAATTTAACACTCAATCATATAGTATATTACGAGTACCAACAACGCAGCTTGCAAAGATGAGTATTGACCTGAAATTCGTCAAACTCACGGCTGACGTCCTTGAAAATTATTTTTAAAATCGCAAACATGTTTTCATCCGTGACGTATAGACTACAGAGATAATCACTTATGTGACTGCTGTGTTTCTCTGATACATGTTAAGGTATTAGTGGGGTATTTGTCCGTTTGACCACTTGCAACTGGTTAACCAATGGCTTACCCAAGCTAAGCCTTATAACACACCCCCCCCCTGAAACGGCGGGATAGCAGGTCGGTCGGATATACGGGCGGACCTGTCAATTATCCAAGCCATTTCATTTCTTGGGTATACCGGGGAGAGTATTTTTCAAGTTCGCCATGGGAAAATCTGAAAAAAGTTAATTATGGTGGATGTGGGGATCGAACCCACGACCCAAATACCCATGGTCTGTCGACGGCGCCATTTGTTAAGGTATTAGTGGGGTATTAGTCCGTTTGACCACTTGCAAAAGGTTAACCGATAGCTTACCCAAACTAAGCCTTGTAACATACACCACATGGTTCTGGAGATAACGCTTGGTTCTCATTTTAGGCTCCGTTTCTCATTTTTCAGAAAACTCTGTTACTGTGGTGAAAACCCGATAACGAAAATTTGAGGTATCCCGCTGCCGTAACCTTTATCTGTTGTTGTTGTTGTTGTTGTTGTTGTTGTTGTTGTTGTTGTTGTTGTTGTTGTTGTTGTTGTTGTTGTTGTTGTTGTTGTTGTTGTTGTTGTTGTTGTTGTTGTTGTTGTTGTTGTTGTTGTTGTTGTTGTTGTTGTTGTTGTTGTTGTTGTTGTTCTTGTTGTTGTTGTTGTTGATGTTGTTGTTGTTGTTGTTGTTGTTGTTGTTGTTGTTGTTGTTGTTGTTGTTGTTGTTGTTGTTGTTGTTGTTGTTGTGTTGTTGTTGTTGCTGCTGTTGTTGTTGTTGTTGTTGTTGTTGTTGTGGTTGTGGTTGTTGCCGTTGTTGCAAAGCCACCATCGCCGCAAGTTCTACATTGCAGAAACGGAAATAGTCAAAAGAAAGGGAGAATACCCCCGGTCGACCCGGCGTCGTATCGGGTTATTATCCTCGAGCTTGGTATATAGACTAGACTAGGTGCCTTAGACTATAGTTTAGTGTCGTGAGTCCGAGTCCCCCCGTGTGTAGTATACTTGTATTTAATCGCTGGGATTTTGCTTGAACACAAGTTGACTCGCGAAAAGCGCGAGAGCGTGAGGTAGGCTATTTCTTACACAGTCGGATTCCGCCTGTCCACTGTCGAAAACGGCCCTTTTTGAGACTGGACTTTTTTTCGACCGGATTCTTCTGGTCCCTATTCCTTTCGTCAGTCGAGTCGATTTTATAGTTTTAGTGTTCTTCCTAGAGGTAGTTGGTGGGAGGAAGTACTGCTGTACTGTTGTATGGCAGTCGAGAATCGGTTGACAGCTCTGTCAGCTGTGCTTCGCTCGTTCTTCGCGGCAACACGTGCTTCCCTCGCGAAGAACCTTCGCCAAAGCGGTTTAGTGCCGTTGGGTTTAGCCGAAAGCCGCCAAAGCTATCATGTCCGCGGCGTTGCACTCAGCCGAGAGCCGCCAAAGCTACTACAGCAGGCGTAGCCGTTGTCGGCAAAACGGCATCGATACCGCCCGCTACAGCTGTCGTGTGATACATGTGCTGGAGAGCGGAGCTAGGAGCTAGGAGCGCGCCACGCTGACTTGCGAAGAGAAGCAACAGCAGTGAGAGCAAAGGCAGCGTCGGGGCTGTTGTATGATACTGCTGTGTGGTACCTGCTGGTATGGGTGTGTGGGCGTATGGGTGTGTGCTTTGTGGTGGCATGAGCATTGCGATGGGTTCAAAATTCAAGGGGAAAGTTTTTCGACTGAGGATTCGACTGGAGGTTCCAGTCGAAATCTCGGTTGAGTCGAAAAAGCCTTTTTTCGACTTGTACAATGTGAAAGAAAGCCATATTCGGGCTTCAGTCGAAAACGGCCGTTTTCGATTGACAAATCCGACTGTATAAGAAATGGCCTTAGCGACACTCGATGAAAAATAGACGCGCAGTGGGATTGCTGAACCCTATGCGCGAAACAATTCAAGGCAAGAACCGTGTGGGAGAAGGGACGACACCTGTGACCATGGGCTTGTCCAGAAGCTGGAGAAAGTAGAAGTGTGAGAAAATAGATGTGATGTTTTACCTAGCTCAAAATTCTCCACCTAAAGTATAAATACCAATACTTACCATTATAGTGGACAAAAAATAAGACACCTCCCAATAAAAACTCACTCATATTGTATAGTACGAGTACCAACAACGCAGCTTGCAAAGATGAGTATTGACCTGAAATTCGTCAAACTCACGGCTGACGTCCTTGAAAATTAGTTATAAAATCTTGATAAAATAAGAAACTTTTTTTTTTGTCATTTTTGGAGGTACTAGGAACACACGACCGCGGAACGTGCCCGCGCTTGCTCTACACGGCCTAAAATTCAATTCTGACACTTACTTGGGCGTGACACCCGCAGCCCCCGCCGATACCACAAGTCTAGACAGGCCCAGATGCAAATAGTACACAGCCCACACTGGACACGAGCCCACGGGCAGTATGGCAATTGACAGCTACTTTCGGCCCTGCATCATACATGCGATGTCCGCTGCTAGAGAGGCAACGCTATTATTATTAGTGAGTTGGGGGTATAGTCCAGACTAATCGTGTAAGTGACAACACGACCCTAAAGTCTTGGAGAAGCTGAGTTGGAGACGTGAGACACAGCCTGAGCGTGACCCTAGCTAGGCAAACGGGTTCGTTCAGCGGGTGCGCCTTTTTCTAACGGCAGGTGGTGAGACCCACCGTCGAAAGAATCAAAAGTGTACAGGCGCAGGCGAATACCGCACTACCCAGGCCGAAGACAGAGCAAAAAGAGGTGTCGATTCCCTGGTGGCCTTCTCACCTCCTTGGGCAAATCTTACAGGGTTCGGCCGAAGAAGGCCGGCAAGTCCAAGGTATTGGCTAAACCGAAGGGGCGAGGTTAACACCAAGTCTGCGTTCTTCTGCAGATGGACGAAAACTGGTACACAAACGAAAGTGTAAGGAACTCTTTTACCTGGATCTCCGGGAGGTACCTGGATCTCCGGGAGGATCTTAAAAAGAAAAAAAAAAAGTCTAGACTAAAGATGTCTTTCTTGCTGTGATTTACTTTTGAGATTTTTATAAAAACCTAGCGATTACAAAAATAAAAATTGATGGAGAAATTGTTGGTATCGTAAACGAAAATGGGCAATGATGGACAAAACGAGCGTATTATTATTATCAAGGCACGAGAAAGTATAGGTTTTGTATGTATGTACTAAAAAAGTTTGGGGCTATTGCACGTTGACCAGTGAGATATCAACGCGGGTGGGTACTTGCACTTGTCCTCTGGTATAGCAACGGAACCTTGGATCAGTCTGTCTGGTTGCTGACTAGCAAGCGAAGCACGCAGAGAGGAGAGAAGCATCGTCAACGCCCCCCCGTGCTCCGAGCGGGGGGTGCGCACAACTTCGAAAGCAAAATACAAAGTGCCCATTGGTGCCCAATGCTAATTTTTTACATGAAAAACGGGATTTTTCAGAATTTCGGTGACCAAAATTGCCCCTCCCTGTGATGTAGGAGCCCTCGAGGGCATGCGAACACCAAGTACCCCCGGCTGGGCGTACTTCTTCCTTCACGCACCCCTGTACCTTTACAGGTACTTGTAAATTGTATATTTATTTGACAAATACGGGGACAGGAACGAAACTTCCCGGTTTATTAGGCCTTCGTTCCGCCCGTGAAACCCGACGAAACTCGCGAGCAAAACGACGCAACAACGGACACGGCCCCTCCACCAATCCCACCGGCCTAACCTGACCCACTCGTGACGACATCGAACTGCGGAAGCGGCCCGTGCTGTGTGTATCCTGTCCCACACCCTTGGAATCCTGCCCCTGCAGCCGGTGAGCACTCTTCTCCTTTCGCAGGTATGCAAGGCGGCAACAGACAGCAAATGAAAAACAGTATTAGGCTTTTGTTGTTGTCTAGATGGTGTACATGCACGCGTGCACCAGATAGATAGACTATATCGTCTAGATTTTAGACTAGTGTATAGAAATGAAAAAAACAAGATGCCACTCTCAGCGCACCTACCAACTCTGATATATAATCTCATGATTCCAACAAGGCCTGGCACCATCCTTTGCGGTGTGTTGCACACAATGCAGACCCATCGATCTTATGGTCAAATCTCCTCGTTGGAGGCGGTGGAGCCCGATGGTCTCGCGAAGAACCGTCGGGGGCTTACGGGTAATCTCGATGTCAAACCAGACAGAGGTGCTCGGGTGCTCTGAGCAAGATTGGCACCGCGTACGTATCCCGACTCAATTTCTCCGGGTGTTTCTTTCTCTCCCCGGATTAGCTGGTGTGTAAATGTAGATGCGACTTTACCGGACTTCGTCCGTAAATCATACTAGAACGCACCAAACCTATTTCGCTGGGTGCTGGGGGATTTATAGGTTGGCTTGTGTATCTCGTGTTTGTGTTTGTCTCGAGAGGGCGTCGACCCAACCCGTCCCTACTAGCAACCGTACCCCAACCCAAACCCAGGGTATGACTCCGACCGGCGCGGCTTCGCTGCGCTTTTTGAAAAGTCTGAGAGATAGTGCGAACCACCTCGATAATCGGAATATGTTTTTTTGTTCTTCACCTGGTGTGATTTGTGGGTCAAGAACACTTCACCATCTTTTGTGAAATCATTTTTTGTCTACGAGTACTTGGCGTTAGAGAAAATCAGGGGCTTACCTTGAGCTCGAAATATGTACGGCAGCTGTGCCTGCATTACTGACATATAATTATGTCTACGGCATCTAACCTCAACCTCTGGGAGCCTCTGAATAAGTTTCTGGCAATCTATGTTCTAAAGGGGCAGGGTGGGAGATGCTCGCGGAGTGGTTAATTTGATTGCGAGTTATCCTGCCTGTCCAGATAATGCTGGTATACATTAGATGACTTTGCTTTCAATTGCAACGCTAGGCTGATAGCGAGGAACCGAAACATACAGAGTATGGGATAACCGTGGTGCGGTAAAAGTACATACTACTTTTTGCCGACGTTTGCCGGTGGAGGACATCACCTTACTCGTGTTTTGAAGAACATTGAATGTATTCTCGACGAATAATCTCAAGGGCAAGGTATACGGTGAAATATGTCGAAAAATATGAATGAAGCCCCGACCATTGTTGGGTCAAGGAACCCCGTCGTTCGAAAACCGTTTCAATGATAAAATGCTTCGCCTTTCGTTGCACGTTATGAATGTGAAGAATGTTTATTTAATACTCGGAGTACTTAGATGTACAGTAGTTGGGGCCCCGATTTAAAAACGCCTCGTGACAAGCCGAAGCAAGCTCTCTTAACTACACATTGCCTTTCTCCGTAGTGGGAAATGTGTAGCTTTTAGCATGGCGGGACATGCCGATTTAGCCGCGAATCATGTCATCCTGGGCGCTCTTTAATTAGGGTGCCCACTATGTGCATGAATTAAATATCTTTCGAATTGCATTGCAATTATCATTTCGTGGGTCTCGGGAGAGAGGGATTTCTCCATGGGCCAGATACTACACCCATCGCAGCCTCCTGCCATCCCCTGCGTATCTCGTCCTCACTTTTACCGTACCTCTTTCCCTACTATGATACCAGCCGGATTCCTAACTATATTATCGCCTACAATCGTCTCGGATGATCGAGCTTCCGAATGGTACCATACCTTTCGACTGCTCCACTCAAGAAACAATATTTTTATATAATCACGGAACCGCCGGCTACCATAGATCAAGGCTACGGTAGTGGGGGGGGTCATATTTTCACTCCCGGGTCAAAGCCAAAAAAGGGTATACACTGTACTTGCTATAACAGCCGAAAAAGGGTATGCTTCATTAAAATTATAACAAAGTATACCCTTTTTTGGCTTTGTTCCGGGAGTGACAATTGGGGGTACCCCTTTTTTGGCTTTGTTCCGGGAGTGACAATTGGGGGTACCCCCCTACCGTAGCCTCGTTCTAAGAGGTATACCATTTTTTGGCCTTGACCCTGGGGTGAGAATTGAGGGTACCCCCCTGCCGTGGCCTTGATCCAAACTCTTCCCCCTCTCCCCACCCCCGTCGAAACCAAAAAGGGGGGGAAATGGAATAGGAAGAAGGGTGAGGCACAGACTTCTAGCTGGGTTCGCCAACCCAGTGACTACATCGATCTGTCGATGCTCGCAAACAGAACCCCGTCTCGCTTGTGCTCGGCTCGGTCTTGCTGACCTACTCGTAAGGTCTGCTCTCCACAGGTGGAGGGAAGGGAGGCCGCCAGTTTGAGCTCGTCCCCGCGCGAGCCCAAACCCTCCCCAAACCCCGATTTAGACATGATCACTAATCTCTTACTATAAACGGTGATGTTCAGGTCTCTACATCTTCGGAGACCGTTAGCTCTTCTACCGGCAAATCTATGGTATGTTTTGGTGCCCCCGAAGGAGGTAGGGGTAAACAAGAGGAAGGTCAGGGTGAGAACACGTGGATCTATTTTCCACGGCACATCTGTTCCAAGTCGAATTCCATGAACCTTTCCGGAGAGCCACACGTCGGACATATATATTCTGTTCGGGTCTGCTCGTAGACGATAATACGAGACGCTTTCTGCAACTGCTGTAGCTTCGCGCCAATCCGTACGTAGCCATACCTTGTTGTTGTACTGATCGTGTGAGGCAAGGCATATCGACCGATTGTGCGTCGGTCATATATTACATCTTGTCTCCGTATTGCTTGTTGCACCAGGTGTATGAAATATTTTGTCACAATACAAGGGCTCTGCTCTGCGGGCGGCTGACGCCGCCCGCTACGCTCGCGCATGGAAAATTTCGACCAAAATAAGTCAACGGAGCAGAAAGGAGAGGCCCATGATTTGGTGCAACTGGCGATTTGATAATGTCAAGAGCTACTTGTGCAGAGCTGCGGTGTGCTTGGTGTCGATCCTATGTTCTGATTGGCAGTACCGGTGTAATTTGCGCAAAACTTAAACGCGAAGACGACCGAGAGGGAGGACAACCAATGAAGAAACAAGAAAGACGAGCACACTCGTACATTTCGGTACCTGGTACTTAGATCGCATCCGGTACACTACGTGTTCGAAAGAAAGCATAGCGCGGCGCAGCACTGCACCGCAGGGCAAGGCACGGCAGCACGGCACCGCACGGCGCTGCGCTGCGCGCTTCTGAGCTTGAACTGAACTGAGCTGAGCTGAGCCGAGCTGAGCTGGGCGCATTTAATAATCAACAGTGTAGGACGTACAAACCTG
This sequence comes from Undaria pinnatifida, assembly GCA_012845835.1. Lineage (NCBI taxonomy): Eukaryota > Phaeophyceae > Laminariales > Alariaceae > Undaria > Undaria pinnatifida. The sequence continues at coordinate 764,370 of JABAKD010000017.1, read as the reverse complement.
ATGCGGTATACCTCGGTACTGCTGGATGATACTTCGTCAAATGAGACCTGGCATGCACGAAAGAGTAAATACAGCACAGCACGCACAGCACAGCACGGCACAGTACCGCACCGCACGGCACGGCAGCACACGGCAGCGCACCGCACCGCACGGCGCTGCGCTGCGCGCTGCTGAGCTATATGATATAGCTGACCTGAGCTGAGCCGGTAGCAGGTACTGTACTTCAACAATGTCGTTTGTCCAAACCTGGTGTGGTGTACCTTGGTACCGCTGGATGATGCTTGGTCGTAGGAGACCTGGCATGTACGAAATAGTAAGTACGGCACAGCACACAGCCCGGCACAGCATCGCACAGCACCACACAGCACCACGCCGCGGGCAGGGCACGGCACCGCATGACACGGCACGGCACGGTGCTGAGCTGCGCCGCGCTGGTGAGGTGTATATAGCTGGTCTGAGCTGAGTTGGGGGTGCACATAGAAAGATTCAACAACGTTGTGCCTGGATGCTGTACATAGTATTAGCGGTATGGGAGTATGGTACTTCGAACGATACTGGCATAAACGAAAAAATAAGCATACAGCAAAGCACGCAGCACGGAACAGTTCGGCACAGCCGCACCGCACAGTATTGCACCGCGCCGCAGGGCACAAGACCTCATGACACCGCACGGCGCTGCGCTGCTGAGCTGACCTGAGCTGACTTCTGTGCTTGATTTTCTCCGCTCTTTGGTGTGTAACAACCCTATACAGAAACCGTCGGTGGCGTCCCTTGCGTTGAATATGTATCTCCTGCAGAGGACCTGCGACCCACCGGTATATTTTGTTACCACTGGTGACTTATTCTACGATAGCCCCCTGGAAACAACCCGTATTCCTCAATGATTTTTTTTTCCTGCTCGACTCGAGGAAGGATGCTATGAAGAACAATATCCGTCACATGTTTTCTTGTTCGCAAAGGGCTATCGAACTATGGCGTCGGGGGGGGCGGCAAGGGGCACCGTTTTTCAGGAGATACCGCCGGGAGCTGGTTTAAATAACGGCTGTTTCGTTTCAGAATAGTTGGGGGGACGACGGTAGAACGATAGGGTTACGAAATCAAAACCTCTGTATTCTGCTATCCATTATCAGCGAAACCAAGTACCTGGCACACGGTTCAAAGCCTGCCAACAACCGTCATGCTTCCTGCCGGAGAAATCGTTGCTTGCAACGCGATTCCTTTGAGAAACGTTGGGTACACGTTAACGATGGACACAGAGCCTTGTAACCAGCGCCCGGTGCTTGCTGTTGCTAGTCCAGGTAAACCTATGGATGTATTCCAGTACGCGTATTTGATGCACGGCAGTTGACATGAAGTTAGGCATTTTCCGGCAAGGAATGCTGTCACCGTTGTTTGGTACATATTGCCCAAACAACGCAAGCTGTCTGTTAACTGGATTGAGTATCTCCCAGGGTTGGAGCGCATGCGGCCCCCTCCGGGCTAGACAGGCAACATACTTGAAGTGTATCTCTACAAACGTTGAATTCACAAGCTTGCTTCATTTTGCTCTACAGGGAAGGCCCAACATTCTATTGGTTCGGGGCGGTTGTTCCGTACGGCTACGTAAAGCGTAGCAAACCAAACAAAACAAGAACACACACAACGGTTGTTGTGCATAATATGGGACGATTGTAGTTTTGGGGTGTCATCTCTCAACGCTTCTCCCGGCGTATGTCATTCTATTGATTTTCTCCAGAATATGCTCTGAACTTGCTACGGCGCCTTTCTTTGGATGTATGTGGTACCTGGTACCTCGCAACATCTTTTTTTCCTGAGGGGTTCTGTTGCGTAGCGTTATATTTATACCATGATTCTGTCGGTCCAAACACTGTGTTTGGGGAGAGCGGCACTTGGGCTTGGCTGATTTAGTACGTCCGGACACTCTACAATACAGCCCTCTTCTTAGCTTCCGTGCTTACTGCACAATGAACTGTCGTAGCTTGCCCTTTAGCTGTCGTCACGCTGGTAAAATCTGCGACGAAATGACAATGCGAAATTAATCAGATGCACGAAACCAGCCCCACCCTGCCTTTCAGGAAGATGTATGGTATTGTAGGGGAGTGGATCAATAGACTACATCAAGATCATAACAAACCCCTTTACCGTAAGGAGCTCGACATACTCTACCCACAAGGTGACATCGACGAATCATGCACGTGCAACACGAACCAGAATCCCATGACCTGCATGTACCACACTTATAACTGTTAGACACAAGCGACATTGAACAATGGTGCTGCCTTGTCGAGATGTTTCCTGGACTCCAAGCGTTGTTTTGGTCATAAATGCAACCGTAAACGTAGTAGACGTCCGATGAAGGCCGCACGACTTGTTATTAATGAAAAGCCTTTACATTTTTCCAGCAACTGCATTTATGCCGATGGCAGGTTTTCTGTTAGGATCGGCCTTCGTACTCCGAGCTTGTTCAAGTGAATATGCTACCTAGCCCTTGTTTAAATCGGTCGAGGTCCCCGAACGGCCGTCGTCTGGTTGAGGTCGTGGCGACAGTGATTTTTTTTGTGAAAAATATTTCAAGGACGTCAGCCGTGAGTTCGACGAAATTCGGGTCAACACTCATCTTTGCAAGCTGCGTTGTTGGTATGTGTAATATACTATGTGGGTGAGTTTTTTCATAATGGGAGGGGTCATATTGTTATATTAAAAAAAAAACGTATTTAGCCAGGGGCAATTGTAAATGCTATCGTAAAGGGGTCGGAGGTCAAGTTGGGCTTGCTTTGCCCATAACGTTTTTGTTTATCGTTCAAGCGCAATCGAACATATTTTAGTAAACGTGCTAGAGACGACTCACAATACTTTGCCAGCACATTTAGACTAGTGGTCAATGCAGCCTCATTGAGCAATTGCCCGGCAACCCAATATTGTTTGTCATGGTATTGTCAGGTTCAGAAACGGGAACATCATGCCGTGCACGGATAGTACCAACGCGGGATCCTCTGGGAAGAAGGTTGGCCTTCCAACGAATCCTGACGTCATTGCTATGCTGGCGGACTTTTTGTCCAACCAGCACGCGTTTTTCGCAAGTGTATCGAAGGAATGGAACAGTGCTTGGGGTGATATCCCAAAGTCCACGCAAGCCATTACGGCCGACACTACTGTCTCGCAGCTACAATGCAGTTTCGATAGTGGGTTGAGGAATAGACGGACGATATGTGAGCACATTGCCGACAATTGCGGCGTTGAAATTTTGCAGTGCGCATACTCCAACGGATGCCTTCTTCCCCCGATAGCTTGCTACAAGGCCGCCGCCCGAGATCAGCTGGATATAATCCAGTGGGCACTTGGCGAAACCTGTACATGGCGCAAGATAGTATGCAGAGCGGCTGCGGCGGCCGGCAATTTGAACATCCTGAAGTGGGCGCACGATAATAAGTGCCCCTGGGACGGCTCCATTTGCAGCGAGGCCGCCGGTTTAGGGCACCTCCATATCCTTCAGTGGGCACGCTACCAAGGTTGTCCATGGAATAGCGAAACGTGCTCGAAGGCTGCCACGAGCGGACACCTCAGCATTCTCCAATGGGCACGCGCCAACGACTGCCCCTGGGACCACACCACCTGCAGTGAGGCCGCCGGCGCAGGGCATCTCGACATCCTGCAGTGGGCACGCTCAGAAAACTGTCCATGGAACGGGAGGACATGCTCCAAAGCTGCGTTCGGCGGACATCTGGATATAATCCAGTGGGCCCGAGCTCATGGCTGCTGTTGGGGCTATGCCACGTGCTTGGAGGCCGCCAAGGGCGGGAATCTTGACGTTCTTCAGTGGGCACGGGCTAACGGCTGCATCTGGAATGAATATACGTGCTACGAAGCTGCTGGTGCGGGGAATCTTGACGTCCTTCGTTGGGCGCGTTCCCAAAATTGTCCTTGGGATGCCGAGACCTGCTCGAGGGCCGCCGAGGGAGGACACCTTGTAACTCTTCAGTGGGCACTGGCCAATGGCGGCAGTTGGTGCTGCGATACGTGGGGTCGTGCTGCTGAAAGAGGGCATCTTGAAGTGCTTCAGTGGGCCAAGGCTCAAGGTTTCCCGTTAGACCACCCCTACGTTTTCAGAAGCGCGGTTTGCTCTGGGCGCCTGGATATACTAGAATGGCTGCTGACGCAGGACTGCATTGTGGACACTGACTCCGGTAACATTGCAGCTAGACACGGACACCTTCATGTCCTAGAATGGTTGCAGGAAAACCACAGTGACTGGGATAACAGTCAAGTATGCGAGATGGCTGCTGACAGGGGAGACACACATATTCTTCGGTGGGCGCTAGCAAATGGCTTCGGCTCGGAAGGCTGTATTTGCAGCAAGGCAGCCTTGCAGGGTCAATTTGAAGTGCTTAAATGCGCCAGATCTTCCGGCTGCCCCTGGGACAAGGAGACATGTAGCAATGCAGCCGCGGCAGGTCATTTCGAGATGCTTAAATGGGCCCGAGGAAACGGCTGCGCCTGGGACGAGGACACCTGCACCAACGCAGCCACGAATGGGTATCTAAACATGCTCCAGTGGGCCCGCGCGCAAGGCTGTCCATGGAACACTGCTGTCTGCAGCTCGGCCGCCGCGAACGGTCATTTTGAGCTGCTTAAATGGGCGCGGGCGAACGGATGCCCCTGGGACGAAACTACGTTCACAGCTGCTGCGAAGGCAGGACGCGTGGATTTGGTGGAGTGGGTGCGGGCAGAAGGATGGCCATCGGATTATACTACGTATAGCGATGCTGAGTTTCCGGCCCTAAGATCTCGTTGAATTCGTAGGCTAATCGATTGACCTCTCCAACATCAATTATAAAGGGTCCGCGCCGGAATATCGTGTCAGGTTATTAGAGTTTCCAGCCCAGAGAGTTGTCTTGCCCAAACAGCAAGGGTCGACGTGCTTGCCACACGGATCGAAAGTGGTCGCGACGTGGTCACCATGGGAGGTGATACTCCCCTTGTTCTCTAAACCACACAATCCTCTGTGTGTTATGCTTGTGGCGTGATGGTTGTCTCGACGATAGATACAAACACCATGTTTGGCACGAGCAATAACCACGCACCTCCACCTGCCAATTGTCATGGCATACACTGCTGGTATACTGCGAGCAGGGAGTGCGTTCTACAGTCTATCTTGAAGTAGTGACTCTTTGGTTTACTACGTAGGCGGTTTTGGCAGATGAATTGAGGTCAGGGGGAATATGACAGTGTGTAACTCTGTCATCACGAAACTAAGCCATATCTGAAGTTCGTGCATAGGCTTCCCAACCTTGTAGTTGGGCCATAAAGAAAGGCAGCTCCATGTCATCGACGTCCTGACTCATGAGTGTGATCGGTTGAATCCCCCTGTATTTCGATTGTGATTTGAAACCACAGTAGAGGACAGGAACGGGTTGCAATGATTTGTTTTTTGTGTTCGACAGGGCCAGTTATTTGTGCTGCTAAATTACAGTTAGTTAGTTGGATTGTGTTTGACCTGTGTTGCCGGATCTGGTTCCCCTGCTTTTTTTTCTCGGGGGGGAGGGGGGGGTGGAGGCAACTGTGGCAGTATTGATTTGAACGGCCGCTGTTGATGGCAAGTGGCACAGTCCGTGAAATTATTGTCGGCTTATCTAAGGAGCAGAAAGCTGGAATGCTGCGCTTGGTCTTATACCACAATACGTGTAGTTTTCGTTTGTTTTGTTTCTACGTTGTATTTGGTTTGTTAGTTCGCTTGTTTGATTGTTTGGTTAATTTGATTTCTTCTAGTGTGTGGTTTGTTTATTCGTTTGTTGTTTGTTTGTTTGTTTGTTTGTTTGTTTGTTTGTTTGTTTGTTTGTTTGTTTGTTTGTTTGTTTGTTTGTTTGTTTGTTTGTTTGTTTGTTTGTTTGTTTGTTTGTTTGTTTGTTTGTTTGTTTGTTTGTTTGTTTGGTCATTTCGTTGTTGGTTGTTTTGTTTGTTATTTCTTTGTCTGTTTCTTCATCAATTCTTTCGTTCTCTTGACTAGCGGGAATCTACTACAGTCTACATTTTGCATGGCAATATGATATATGCAAAAGGGCTTCATCAACGCCCCCCCTCATTCGCGTTGTTTCGTCTGTTTGACGTGGTCTTGTGCCGAGATCGATCGTCCTTTTTTTAGTTGCCTGTTTTGTTCTTTTTTTGCTTACTAGTGCGTCTTTGTGTGCAGTACTTCATACTCGATATGTCGATGTTTCACTTGATTTCTCAGATTCGTTTGGAAATAGGTTCGTTTTTGTATTAGACTGTCTGCGGTACGCCAAACCGAAATGAAAACGTGAAATGTCTCGGATGCGTAAAAGGTTGACATGGAGGGTAACACGATTGATAACATGTATTGCGAAGTACAAGTGGAGTGTGATAATGTTGTATGGCATACTTAGCATGCATTGACCGGTAAACGAACCTGCCAACATTGGCGATGCGGTGGTACAATACGTGCACCAGAAGCGGCTCTCGCAATACTGCATGCGTGCAAAATCCAGATGTTGTGTGCCGCAGAAACATCAAACGAGACCGCAACAAACCCAGTAGAGACAGCGCAGGAAGTTAGTTGTTGTCTCCCGACTATTCCCTGCCTTTTAGCTGAGTGTCGGCAACGGAAATAGATTGCCATTGGTTCGTAAGGCAAGTACTGCATACGTGGTACATTTAAATTTGATCTTGACCAGATGTATACATTGGCGTACTATCCTATGTGGCACGTGTACCGTTACTGCTGTGTTCGTCGGCGTGTAGGAGGTTCCATATTACAAACAGGAGGTAGGGGACGCGGGTTAAAATAGTGCACAGAGCGGACGTGGAAATACCGCACGGGTACGCTCCTGTTGTTGGCGTATCATGTTCACGACTCTTTGTCAAGAATTATTCTTAGAACAAAATAATTCAGAGGACGAATCAAGTAGAAACTGTTATGTGTAATACTTAGTGTACTGGACGGTGGCCGCTGTAGAGGTCACGCCAACCGTGTTCTGAGGCTCCTGTGCACATTGCCCGGACGCTAAAAGCTGACAAAAAGGGACGTTCAACCCGACGAACAAGTTCACGACCATGGCATACCAATCACGAAATTGAAAAACGCTCAGCGCATTCCAATGGTAATGAGTTACTTCTCAAATGACGAGCCCCGTCCGCCGCGTAAATGCCTTTGACGCACAGCCCCACACCCATCGTAGCATGCCATATGTGGATGCACCAACGAAGCCATATATCTGGTGTCCTAATTAGGGAAGAATCCAACGTCAGATATCGAAACTTAACGTGGAAGGATACATGTGGCGATGGTTTGCATTTTTAGCCGTTATATAACCACAAGACCGGCGGGCATAAATCCTGCCGTTATGATCATTGATCGCGCAGCAATAACCGTTGCGCAAGATTCCCAAAGTCGATATTCCCGCGCAATCTAAACGCGCTGGAACGGGATATTATGGGGAAAAAGACATTCGGAAGGGAGCTATTTCGGCGGGAATGGGATACATGTATCCCACCGGAACGTTTTGGGTGTGAATGGAACGGAATACATTCACGGGAAGACTGATTCTACGATAGCCCCCACCAAAAACAGCGGTTTTCTTTCACCGACGTTTAATTGCTGCTCGACACGAGGAAGCATGTATGTGCTCTGAAACCTTCATATCCATGCATTCTCTTGTTTGCGAAGGCCTATGGACCGATGACATCGGTGGTGGCAAAAAGGGCACCGTTTTTCAGGAGACACGGCCGGGAGCTGGCTTCAAAATCGGCGACTTCTTCAAAGAAAAGTTGGGTGGGCAACCGTCGAACGACTCGGAAGTGCTTCTGTGGGATTGCACGAAAATCATGTGGGCGGGACCAATGATTAGTTCATTGTGGTCTTGCCCCCCGTGGGAACCAAAACATGGTAAAACACCCGGAGACTGAACTCAGCAAATACTACAATTTCTCCCAGCTGGAATCGTTCTTGAGGTAACTCTGAAACATAGTCTATATCTTATTTACTTGATTCTACACAACAGTCGTTGGTGACCGACGAAAAGAGAGTGGCATCTGCCAGAAGTACGCACGTGGCAGATAAATGTAGCTTTGAACTGTCCACTGATTTTGAAAGTTGAGATCGACACTATGGAAACAAAAACGTGGCCTGTATCGGCTCCTTGTTTCTGGAGTGTCTTAAACATTTGCCCTGTAGACCTCATTGGTGACATCTCCGTGTGGAGGCATCCTGCTGACAACTGATTAAGGTATAATCTAGACTCGCATATTTAGTAGTAAACGATGCGACCGGGACATAATACTACAGTTTTGTTCCACTTCAGGATAACCGGAGCCTGTCCCTATGCCCACAAGGTATTGTGGCGATGGCGACGATGCGTTGATGCAACAACAACGACAACGGCACTGACAACAACAATCACAACGAACAAAGCAGCGGCGACGAAGACAACTCAACACCAACGATCGACGTTGCATTACACTACCTGGTACAAGGTTTCCATCGGAGTGCCGGGATTATAACGGCGGTGACAATGTAAACATTAGTCTAATGGACCTAACTCTTCCTTACTGAAAACTCGTTTATCTGTATTATATTAATATCTTTGTTCTGTATCGTGTATATTAGACTATAGTCTATATGAATCGTGTGTGTTATAGACTAGTCTATATATGTAACACGCAGGAAGAATATTTAGCTATCATCTACCACCACCATTATCACCACACACGCCTCTTGTCCGCCACCCCACCAAGCCTGTTATAACCGACGAAGATAAGGTGAATCCGGTAAATTTCAGATGCACGTGGGAGCAGATGAACAACCGATCGTAGACCAGGGTACGTACCTTGGCGTAGAGATCTCACCAAAGGACTGCTTCTGGGATGCACACATAGCGAAAGTAGTAGGAAAGGGTAAATCACAAGTAGGCAACATAGATGCGATCCTACAGACCCGCACCTTGACACTAGGATTATTAGATGTGTTCTGATTAATTTGATTGTACCAGCGTTAGAGTATGCAGGAGAAGTCTGGGAAGGGAACGCCAAGTTTCTAAAACAACTGGAAACAGTGCAGATGACAGCAGCTAAAACGATACTACAATAGTGTACCAATTGTCGCAACCGCCGGCCCTTTGATAGCAGCTCCCAGGACCCCCCGTCGTAGGCTCAGAGTGCGCGTTTTGTCCAGAATGCAATAGTGCGTACGTTATCACACGGGGAAGTGCCATGCCATCGGCTATGGACCTTACCGTTTGTATCTCAAGACCCCCAGAGCTCACAAGAAGAGCCAATAACGACAATGAAACTCCCTGCCAAGATGTACCCAACCAATCTAGAGGTACGATAAAATGTCGAATGATACGGCGACAACGGTACAGCACCCATTTCGGGTTACCAACCAAATGTTGGCTTAGGGCGAGTAGTTTTAGCAAATATAGCTATCCCCACGTTGGGCAATGGTTAAGTCCAACACATCTCGGTCAGTTTCGCCACGACCTAAATCTACCACGTTTACTGACCGTGTGAACAACGATTTCTCAGCAGCCGCGTCATCACCAATGCATCCTCAAGCAAACCACGCACCAAGCGCCATATCTTCAATTGCGCATGCCACTTGCCGAAACCCATACCGCATAAAGAGTGTGTATTCTGGCACAATAGCCATCCGTAACGAAACAGAAGCATCAACCCCGGACATCATCTCTCCCCACACAGCATCGGCGATGAACCGCCAGCTATGACTGCACCAGGTGCTATCAGCGCCCCGCGCTGAAACTCCAAGTCAGAAGAGCTTGAAATTTGAAACTCAGACGAAGCCGAAAATCAGGAATTCACAGTCCGGGACCCCCCAAACCCACATGATAAACAACGCAGCCCATACCTCGGTACGAGTCCCCGCTTCTGATCAGTCTTAACTCGCAGCGCCTCGAGCTCGTTTCGCAGCACGGCCGTCGCGCCATCAAACACGCGCGACGCTGGCTCCCGGTGCTTTCCGCCTCCTCCGGTTCTTCCCAGGCCACCTTGACGACAATCCCGTCGTCATCACTGAGCGGCAGTCGGGGCAAGACTCTGCGCACTCCACGGTAGGCGATTGCGTTCAGATGGAGGGTTCGTCCGCACCACGCTTGCACCTGAATGACGCCAGATCGCCACAGGATTCCTTACGTGCAGGTGAGTTGCCCAACAACGCCCATAGCACGTCACGGTGCATGCGAAAACGATATCGCGCAGCATCTTGGCACATCCCGGCGGGTAATCATGGTCAACAGAGTTGTCGACAACAGTCTCCAACAAGCCCACAAGATCCCGCATTTCCACGTCGGCATCCTAGAATCTCATGGGTCCTTGATTCGGCAGTGTCAGCGTGACCTCATCGTCCACGTCGCCTGGCGCGTCGCCACCCGGCACGAATGCTGTGACATCCATCGCCGCTCGCAGCACAACACAATCGTTGGGCTCGCCCACAGAACGAGCTGTAAGCTCCATCCCACCGCCATCTTGACGCCCTTGTGCCTTCAGTACAGAGGCCTTGAGCTGAGCCATGACGTCGATGCTGACTTTCTCTCCCAGCGTCTTCTGCCGGATGATAACACACCGCCTCCCCCAGGTAGCACGATAAATGGCATGGTATATCGGACTGGTCCCCATGGTGCTTCGATCGTTAAGTGGAGCGGACATGATTGCGTGTCAAAATCACACTCCAGGCTCAACGATGTCACCACACGCGCGTGCCCAATAAACGCGTGGGTTAACGCGGTGTGCGTCATCCCCGTCTGTGCACGCTGGGCCTGGACCAGGTCCTCCGATATTGCTGTGATGCTTGAATCAGAGTCCATGAGAACCTTGACCTCAGCAGACGCGGAAGCGCCGGGAACAGCACAAAACCCCGTGAGATACTGCGTCAGGCCCCGCACTTGCGGTTCGTTCTGTGTCGAATCCGCGACCGTGGGTCCCTACATCTGCCTTGCTGCACGACCGCGACACGCGCGGAATAAAGGGTGCTGGCATCTCCACGCCACTGCTGTGACGCAGTTGCCGGCGGCTGCACCGGAACGGAGTTATATGGCCATTCGCTTTGGGAAAGCTGGTGCTGCACCGTCTCAGTGAGCCCGCTATCTGCTGGCGACATCTTCTCCAGCGGCATTTGAATGTACGTGTAGTCAGTCGGTTTCATTCTGCGTAGACGCTTAGGCGCAGCAGCTTCGGTCTCCGTAACCACCCCTTTTGAGGCGGTCTGGGACCCACTAGCTCGAGGGGTGGAAGACGCAGGAGGCATTCCAGTCGTCTTGCTCCGGGTATGCTGAGCGGGACCGTTTGTGGATTGTTGCTGCTGCATGGGGGTCTGGCCGTGGCTCTGGGCATGGACACTTTTCCCCGCTTTACCCTGCTGGCTTTGAGGGCAGTCCCACTGCTTGTGTTCCTGCTTGCTATCCATGAAACACTCGTTGTTGTCGTACCGACGATTCCGCTCTGCTTTCACACCAGCAGCCTTGGCACTCTCGCGTGAGTCGTGCTCGCCAGCAGCACACGCGTGGGGAGACCTTCCAAAGACTACGAAAGCCATAACGCCGGAAACATCTGTGTCGCAGCTGCAGCGGAGCTTCTGTTGCAGTCTGTGGACGAGATCATTAGTGTGCGAACACGTCATCGAGCAGTCTCGCATTGAGGTACTGCGATGTGCCCACTCGAACGGGTGTGCGTTGTCCGACAAAGCTTGCTTCATGGCTGTCGCTCGGAGGCAGCCCTAAATGATCCAAGGGGCACTCGGTGAGCGTTGCCGCTGGCAACACCTGGCTTGCAAAGCGGCTGCGGTTGGTGGCAATATGTCCATTCTTCAGTGGGCACACGCGAACGAGTGCCCGTGCAACGCCACTACTTGCAGCGAGGCCGTCGGTGCTGGGCGTAAAGGTATCCTACTGTGAGGGAGCGTTCTGCAAAACTGCCCGTGGGGCACCGACACGTGCGACATGCCTGCAAAGGGTGGACACCAAAGCACTCTTAAGTGGGCACGATCTCATGGGTGTCCCTGGGATGGGTCTACTTGCAACAAGGCTGCCGGGTCAGGGCAACTTGGTATTCTGCACTGGGCACAGGCCCAGAACTGTCCTTGGGGCGGTCGCACCTGCAAAAAGGCTTCTGAGGGCGGACACCTCTGCATTCTTCAGTGGACGCGAGACTGTCCCTGGAGTGCTCAAACATGCACGGTGGCTGCCGCCGGGAGGCACCTGGAGGTGCTTCAATGGACATTGGCAAACGGTGAAGATTGGACGAGCGAAACGACGTACTAGGCTGCCGCTGGGGGGCACCTGGATACCCTGCAGTGGTCGACGGATCACGGGTTTGTTTTGAATGAGCAAACATGTGAAGGCGTACAATAAACTTGCATCTGAGGAAGCTCGAGTGGCTGGTGTGAAGAAGGGCTGTCGATGGACCACTAGCGACAGAGATTTTGCAGCCGCTATGGGACACGTTCATATTCTCGAATGGATGAGGGCTGGCCCCCGCGCCTGGAGAAGTCTCGCATATGCAGAACGGCTGCAGCAGGAGGGCATCTGAACGTGTTTCAATGGGCCCGGAAAACGGTCTGGAATGAGAAGTTCGTGTGTGTCGCAATGCAGCCGCGGGAAGTCATATTGATGTGCTGCAATGGGCACAGAGTCACGGCTGCCCCTGGTACATAGACACGTGCATTAGTGCAGCCGCAGGAGGTCACCTGGATATATTGAAGTGGGTGCGGACGCAAAGTTGCCCATGGGATAGCCGTACAACTGGAGAGGCCGCTGGCAGAGGCCACCCCGAGGTTCTCAAATGCGCGACACAGAACGGCTGCCCCTGGAACGCAACCACTTGCTCTCGTGTAGCCGCCTCGGGTCACCTAGATATACTGCAGTAGGCGCGAGCTCAAGGCTGCCCTTGGGATAAAATTACGTGTAGTAAAGCAGCTTGGGCACGGCGCAACCAATGTCCATAAGACGAGGGAACTTGCGCCGAGGCCGTCAGGGCGAAGCGTTCGGACATAATGCAGTGGGCTCGGGAAGGAGGTTGCCCATGGGACCACTTAACGTATAAGCTTGGTCATTGTCGTCCTCAAAATAGTTCTCTGTTGGCTGCCCATGAGGAACTACTGAATTGAGAAGGGCTCCAGGAGTGTCCTAGGCAACCCCAGGGAGGGGGGAGATGATCAGGTGTTTGCGCTGTGATGCTAGAAGTTGATGTCCGGAACGTGACTAACCTATGGTGTAGCATGGTCTCGATGTTAGGGCTCGTGAGATTGTCTGCCCTACCTGCTTGTTATCTTAGGCATATTGTCCGTTTTTCGCCTTCGCAACACCGTATGCATCGACACCGTATGGCTAGTCATCCGCTCCCCCAACGAAATTGAGTTTTTTTCGTGAGCGTGGTTCGCAGCCGCTCGCACGAGTGTCCCGTACTCGGTACACAAATGGAATACACACCCTACCCTAACCTCGACAACATACACGCCCTGGTGGCGACGTTTGCGACAGGTGGTGATGTGAGAGAGGAATCATGACCACCCTTTAGCGTAATTACTCCTTACATGATCGCGGAGTGCTGGAGTATTTTGCAGCGGGGTGGCGTTTTGGGGCAGTGGGGGCTTGCTGACACGAGGGGGGACTGCCTCCCTGAACGCCAGAACTACACACGTAACTGATGGCTTGGTGTGTTGAAGGAGTTCACGTCCAATCCTTCAAATGCACTGAACTGTTGCAGGGCTCCTGAACGGAAGAGAGATTGGGAGACCACGCCGTCACTGGTTAGCTGTCCTACGATGCGAAGTACCCCTGCATACTGGAATTGTCCTAGTTTATTATTTGCGTGTTGCAGTAGCTTTATTATGTTTCCCAACTAATAATAGAATGAAACGTGAACGTGAAATGGGCGTTTATCTGGCCATGTGTTGCAATACCTTTTTGCTGTTGGGCAACGAAGTCGAAGGGGGGAAGGGGGTTTCCAATGTGGAGAAGAAAAAAGGAGACGAATGCGACACGGAAAAGTTGGTGGACGAGACAGGACCGGAAAAAATATGGATAACCTACGTATATAATAAATTTAAGGTCGCCACCAATGGATAAAAAGAAGGGAGATAATACGTTAGATGCAAATGTTTAAGATTTCAGTCGTACCAGTGTAAGCCAAAACGTGATGGCGACCCATACATCAGAAGCGTCTCGCTGACGAGTGAGAACGGTGCTCCGCTTGGAAAGGGAGCCGTAGCGGTTGATCTAATGAGTATGGCAAGCAATGCATGAGTAAGCCCTCTCCACACCCCAACTGTGCTTAACGCTACAGGCACGTTTTGCCCTTGTATACCGTATACCGGACAGCCAAATTCCACTACCGGGCGCTGCGCAATCTTTCTATCTGATAACACCTCCCAGTTGCCATTGCGATGTTCTCACGCCACAAATCATACCAGATAAAGTACCAAATATATTTCGATGTATGGGGTAGTCCGAACATTTTTCATCGTTTTTTTCAAAACGCGTGGCGACGCCGCGCTCGGGTCGGAGCCCTAGCCCGGGGTCGGGTTGGGGATAGGGTTATAGGGTTAGGGTTAGGGTGGGTTGACGCCTCTCGCGATTTTGACAAAAAGAGCACAAAAACACGAAACACAGCTTAAAACACCTCTATAAAGTGAAATATTGTTGGTACTTTATCCGGTACTATTTGTGGGACAAAGCCGTTAAAGGTACCTCACACCTAAGCACCCAATGTACCTTACGTGATTCGCCCTATAACACTTGAAAATGATATCAGCCGTTGATGGTAATGTAAAACCTACTCAACCATCTGTCTTTACTATTTACGCAGGTCAAACGTGTGTGTCTGCGTCCCATCATCTCCAAGTTGTGTTCAGTAGGCATGCAATCCTACGGGAATGGTTTATGCTGTAAGTAGTGCCACACCACCACGCTTTATTTTGTTTATTTGCGAAGCGGTCACTGTGGCATCTCTATATTTTGCATTGGGCGCATTCTCAAATATTTGTTTGTACTAGTCTAGTGAAACGTGCTTCAAGGCTGCTCAGGGCGCGAATCTCGGCATTCTGAAGTTACCACGGGCTCATGAAAACCCGCGGGATGGCATCACCTGCAGCAAGGTCGCCGGTTCGGGGTATTACTTCATCCTGTGTGAACACGTTCCGCAAATTGTCCTTGGCTTGAATCGAATAGCGCTCGAAGGCTGCTGAGGGTGATCATCTCGGCATTTGTTTAGTGGGCACACGCCAGCACCTGTATTGAGGAAAATCGGACGTATGAGGGTGCGGCCACTGGAGCACACCTACAGTAGATGCCCTCCAGAGGGCTAGCGCAAACTGTGCCGGTTGGGATAACGGAACGACGTTCCGGGCTGCTGAGGGGGCAGGCATCTAGCATTGCTTCCGTGGGCCTGGGATCAACGGGGTCGCTTGAATCCGCGTGAGTGCACGCGCACTATTGCGACCGGAAAACTGGGAATGTTCGAATGGTTGATGGCGCGTAACCTAAAAGAGCCCACGAATGCCTTCGTCCTGGCAGCTGCTTAGTGGGCGCGCCCATGTTGCAAATTGTACACAGAGGACCAACTCCCTTCCCCGGAACAACGATAACATATGCAAGAGAGCTGCTCGAGGGAGGCACCAAGACATTCTTCAGCTGATGGAGATAATCTGTTGGTGACTACGCTAGTTAGGTCCGGTTTAATGGCTGCACTTGAGACAAAAGCACGTGTACCAATGCAGTTGCTGCAGGACATCTGGGACCCTGCGTTAAACGAGGCCATACCAACCCCACGAAACGCGTCTACATGTTGGAAGGCAGCCGATAACAACAATTTCGAGGTCCTCAAATGTGTACGAGGCCACG
Source organism: Undaria pinnatifida (assembly GCA_012845835.1). Classification (NCBI taxonomy): domain Eukaryota; class Phaeophyceae; order Laminariales; family Alariaceae; genus Undaria; species Undaria pinnatifida. The sequence continues at coordinate 748,507 of JABAKD010000017.1, read as the reverse complement.
AATCACCCCGGGACGAATCCATACGTGCTGAGGCTGCCAATGAAGGGTGCGATAGGCATATTGCGGTGGGTGCGAGTCGCAGGGTTCCCATGGGATGACTATGGGCAGAAAGCAGCCGCCAGAGGTTACTGAAAATGCTAGAATTGGGACAGAGGTGCTCCGGTGCCGGGAAGGCCGGGGCGTCTCGAAATTGCGGTGAGCGAGAGAAAAAGACTGCCCATTGCATATATCGTGCATGCAGTGTGGAGTTCCGTTACCGTTACGACGATGTTTAAGATTGGGTGAGTAAATGTGAACGGATGCCCTGAGGGAGTGCAGAGACAATGTGGCTGGGTCTAGTATTTCAAACTGGGTCTACGTATTTCAGACAATGCCTTCAACCTTGATACTCGGCATACGCAGCCCATGGTGGTGAGAGGGCTTTGGGATCATGTCTTTCATATCGTGTTTCCTAGACACCGAGGCAGCTTGGTGCCAGTTGAACGATTTTAGCAATATATATTATGTTGACCGTACCTGTCGTGCGTCGGATAGTCGGTGGCTGGATGGCATATGTCGCATCGCACTACTCCATCTCGTTTGTTTTCCCAACTTCACTAGCATTCTTGTTGCAGAGATGTCACCCAGAGTTTGCCTTTAGCTTATGCCATTCCTACGACTTATACCATTTTCGAATCGTGAACATGACTCAATGAACAACGGGCGTCGATATTCAAGCTTCGGTCGCTGTTCCACAAGTAACGTACCCAGAAAATATTCGCAGGGACTGCACCATCAATTCGGCAGTGTCAACTTAGGTGGTTGTCGGTGGGACGGGAAAACCATGTGGTCTCCGCATGTCTACCCGAACACGTAATCACGACCATACATACCTACTTTGTGCGTTTTTGCAACTCGCATGAAGCACGTATCCCAAACATTGGTTGATGCCAATTCCTGTAGACGGAGGTTAGCAGCTGACTCGTCAACCAGCGGCCTGCCACAACTGTCGACGCGTGGGATGTATTGCGTGTTGTTCTATCATATACGAGGACTCAATACACACCCGAATACGTTGACTTGCTCAAAGGCTTACTCGTACGTTCTTCCTCGCTAGTGCGAACCCTCCCCCAAACTGTCGAACCTTGTTTATGAAGCCCGTTGTTCTCACTTTGCCGTCTGCCCGACTCGCCTGACTCTAAAGGAGATAAAAAAGGTATCGGCATGTCAGGCTACGGCATTGTAGTGAGGCGCGCGAAGCGCGCAGCGCTGAGCCTTTTTTCTTAATTTTTCAAGGAAAAAAAGCCTCTTCATATCGGATCGCGTACGAGGGTGGGGTGCCTCGGATTTCTTTCTCTGTACATGAGTGTGTTTGTTTGTATTAAGTTTTTTGGCCCCGTTTTCCCACCGGACTCAGCGTACACGGCACCAAGGCCAGTTCCGACCACTCCACATACCGCAGGACTTTAGGCGACTTGCTTGGCGCAGCATATAGCCACACCCATTCCATTGCGGGTTCATATATCAAGTCTTAAACACCACCAAGCGCCGCAAAGGAACACGGGGGTCACTCGCGCGAGTGACTCCCGAGGCACAGCAAAATTCTCCAAAAGTGACCCCCTTATGGCAGCTTTGGTCCGAGGACTCACGCTGCGATACAGGTGCGCCTGTTGTGTTTCCATGGGGCGTTTCGATCGAAGAGCTCCACACGACCCCAAAAACCTCAGTTTGATCAAAACTGAAAGTGATTTTGTGACGAACAAACCATGGCCCAGGCGTACAAAAAAATAAACAGTTTGAGAAAATAACAAAACATTCCGACGATTGTATTAGTATAGTATTAGTAGGTTAAAGAGCCCCTTCATTCAGAAACCGTTCCAGACAAAACGTGCTACCTCTTTCACGGCACGCGTCCATGGCGGCGGTTTTGCTTCCGCAAGAACAGCCACGATGATGGGTAGCTCGCACAGCGACGTGTCGCGTCGAGTGTACATCGGCAGAAGTTTCTGCCGGTGGAAACGGTAGGCTCCTGTGCCCACCCGACGCTTGCTTGCCAGACGTGTACTTGGCGGCACCCAAGTGCACGGCAAGTTTTGTAGGATAAAAGAAACTCGGAAAACGGTTCCCGGGATATCGTCGGAGCTGCCGAGCATCCACCAGACTGTTTAACCACCGATTAGGAAAGCGGAATCGTGCGGACGGTTACGTCTGCTGTACTAAACCAAAAATGGACATGATGGGGCCTTGATTGCTCCACTACCGCCCGGGATCATCAATTGGTTTCACCATTAATGGGCACGGCGAAGGCAGTCTGATGAGCGCATTGGCTCGAAGGTACTCTCACATGCATAGCACGAGCCGCGATGCGAGTACGATTCAAAGTGTGTACCGCACTTGCATCTCCCGAAATACGAAGGCATGTATATTATGCAAGAAATGCCTGGATATGATTTCGTTTCTGAATGAACAAAGCAACGATTACAACAGATAGAGAAGCAAGTTCCTCCGTCTACAAGCTTGAATTCCCGAACGCCGCATCCAACGTCGCTCTCGTCAGCACACCCCTCAATGTCAAACAACACGAGATCCATGTACGATGCTTGCGTCGCGAAAAGAAAGACAAACCTCTGTTGGACAATCCGCTCCCCACTAATCACAGGAGAGATGGCTCCGCAGCCATTCTTGGCAAACGTTTGCTGTGGTGGTCATCACGACGTCTTTGAAATCCTTGGTTTATCGTAGGAACGGCCAGTAGAAACCTCGTAAACACACAACCACTTCAAACTTGTAAGCCAGACACTCTGAAAAAGCTGCTGATATAAACCTCCCTAGGCACTCTGGGGGCAACCGTTTCCTCCTGCCCACTCCTTCACAACCGCGTGCCCCGTCCTATCAGCCGTCCTGTTCGTATAACGGTCTCATGAGCAGCCATTCCCGACGTGCCCACTGCAACACATGCAAATGTTTATACTTGGCCGCTTTGGTGCACATGTTTTTATCACATGGACAGCCGTTGCACCGTGCCCATATAAGCACCTCCAGATGACCTTCCCCGGCGGCCGCGGCACACACGCAGATATCCAAGGGGCAGCCATTTCATTAGGCCCACTTCAACACCTCAAGATGATCTCTACCGGCTTCCGCCAAACTAGTGCAAATTCCACAACAATAGCCGTTAGCTCGCGCCCACTGAAGAACACTCAAGCCGCCAATAAATTCAGCATTGCTATACAGTACGTAGGAGCATCCCAGTAGAAATTGTAAGCTCGTGCCCACTGAAGGACGGACAGGTGCCCTTCGATGGCAGCCTTCTCACGTACACTTTGGGTGCCCCGTGTGGGACGGTTACGACAAGTCCACTTAATGGTATGAAGATGCCCTTATCTGCAGCTGCTCTGCTAGTGGGTCACCTGGTCCATGGGCAACCACGCGACACCAACCTCTGCAGCGTATCCAGGTGCTCGATTTTAATTGCGGTCAATCACAGCACGCTGTCCCATGGACACCGCTCATCCCTCGCCCACTGGAGCGGTTCCAGGTGGCCACCGGCGGCGGCACGGTCACACGTTCAGTGGTACCAATCACAGCCAGAAGCCCGAGCTAACTAAAGAACGCCCAGATGGCCATCCGCAGCAGCCCCGGAGCACGAATGGCTATCCCAAGGACAATTGTTCGACCGTGCCCACTGCAGGATATCAAGATGCTCTGAACCGGCAGCCTCGCTGCAAGTAGTTTCGTCCCAAAGGCAGTCGTTAGCGCTTGCCCACTGAAGAATGCACAGACTTCCCCCCGCCGCAGCCGCTGTGCAAAGAACCTCACGCCAAGCACAATTATGGTCAAGGACCCACCGGGTCATTTCAAGGTCATCTCGAGCCGCAGCCTTGAAGTATGCTCTGGGAAGTAGCACGCATCCGTGCAAGCAATAACACCGAAGAACGTCAAGCCTGCAATGCTCCACGATAAGACCACCAACTCGGTCGGCTTCTTCATCACGTCGCGGTTCACGCAACTACCAAAGCTCCACTGCAACTGTGGCTGCGAGATACTGATGTCCAATGTTATGGCTTGCGTACGTTTTGGTAACTTCCCCCATGCGGCTCTCCACACCCGCGACAACTCAGCGAAAAACGCGTACTGGTTGGAGAGTAGCTCCGCAAGCGCCGTCATTACGTCCGCTCTATGTTGAGCGGAAATCCTACTCTTGTTGATTGAATCCCGGTAGCGCCGGCGCGTGGCATGGATTTTATGTTCCTGAATGTGGGACAGCCGGACAACGTTTTTTGCAATGCTTAGTTGTCACGTCTCGGAATATCCACATAGTAGGCACATCGATGTAATGCCGTGGTTCGTCTTCTGATTATCTCCATTCGTAGCCCCGCAGCCGCCTGAGACAAAACGTTCAAGCCGAACATGATGCCACACACCATTGGGTAATAGTCAAGCGGGAATGATATCCCATACACCTCCAAGAATGTTGAATAACGCCTCCATTGGGGAGACAGCCCATTCAGACGGAATAACGTATCGGCTAAATCAAGGCACGACGGGAAATACGCCAATGGGCTTTGGTGAAACTTGCTCTTACGACCGTTTTTATGGTATACTTAGGGGACCGACGCCAAACTTGGTGGGTTGTACCGTACCGACGCCTAGGCCGACGCCCGCGATCGAGGAAACATATTCTTACACCGCGAGAGGAATCTACCGGTGGCGCTATTCAACACGCCGGTTCGCTAAATGGCTGACATGTGCGGCAGACACACTTATTTGTACGTAGGCATCGGCCTCTCCCGTTGCATATGTCACGGCAGCCGGGGTCTTGCGTGGCATAAGCTACCACTGGCACGGGAACACCATTTAAACAGAGTTTTCTGAAAAATGGGAACGGAGCCTAAAATGAGAACGGACGGATTTATTCGTGCAACCGAGCACATTTTTCAGACGACGCTCAAGACGCGTGGACTAGAAGTGAGGGTCAAGATTAAGCCTACGGCGGGGAGAGCACGTATTGGGCCTTTTTTGCCGCGGATCAGGACCATTCCCGCGAGTAGCTACCCCGTCTAGCGATATAGGCCCCAGTTGAGTAGTTTGTGATGCAGCGACAACACCAGATATACGTAAACATGCCCCTTTTTGAGTGAGGTGCAGGGCCGCTTGCACCAGTATCCTAGTCCAGCCTAGGCTGCCAAACGAAGGGTATTACACCTACCTAAGCCCGCCTCTCAAGGTTCATATGTTAGTGCTTAACCATACGCCGGTTGATAAACTGATACACAAAGTAATTATTCCTTGGCTCTAACATCCTCAGCCGGCGCTACAATCTCGATTCTCGAAAAAAATAAAAAGCAGTTGTCGAACAGCGCAAACCGATTGAAGCAATCGTGGGCTGCACCACATATTCGCGTGCCCTTTCGTGGAGGTTAGTAGCCGACGCCACGGTAAGTTAAGCGATCCGTGTGTCACAGCTTCAGTAGCTAGCGAGAAAAACAAGAACAGGTGGAATTATATTCACAGGGTGCGCACCTGCCACCATCATCAGATGATGAAACCCTTTTTGCTATCTTCGTCAGCAAAATAGCCCTTAGATGACGAGGCGGCTTGATGACGGAAAAAAATACTATTTTACTAGCGGACACAGCAACCATGAGGGGAGAAACAACAACAGCAGACGGAGTTTTGAGACTCACAGAGTCCTTTCAAGCACTTGGTGTTGTCTAATGAAGTACCCAGAGAGAAACACATTTTCTCAAGGAGAGAGGCAGAGAAAGAAAGCGAGAGCACGAGAGAGATGGAGTCTATGTCGGCGCAACCAAGCGTGGAGATAGGAATACAACGATTCGACTAACTCGCGGGCGCGAATTGGCAAGCACGCCACGGTTCGACGCACATTCAAAATTGAGGCTGACGTCAACACAGCCCACATCAAGAGCAAGGGACTCTATGCTTAGTCAATACTCACAGTTTCACATTCCATGAGCAGTGCATTTGGAGCAACACACCACGATAGCAGAGCCGATGAAGACAATCAGAATCTCGGGCACATCATGTTGGTCCAGATGTGACAGGAAGTCCAGGAGCCCAGAAAACGCCTCTAACACAAAACGGGCTATTTCCAAGATGTGGTCACCCCGAAAACCCTTGCAATTCGCCATGTCCTCATTCACTGATCACCGTTTCCGGTAATGTATGTGGACCCGCCCACTAGCACCACCCACGCGTTCAACGACATGGAACGCTCTTCGAGGTGTTCCTCGGTACGAACGGTAAACTTGGTTAGTTCTGTCGATTTTGGTATTGACACGCGCTACCAACTTTAAAAAAAAACAACCCCACCTAGGGGGCTCTACAACAACAGCAAAAAAATCTTAGTTCTGTAGATGTTGTATTGAACGGTGCTACCAATTTCAACGGAACCTCACTGGCGGAGCTCTTCAAACCACCGAAAGCCTTACTTTGGTGTATTTGAAAGCGCAATCCGATGAAGCAATCCATGGCCTAGGTGCACAAAAAAACTCGAATGTATCGCTGAAACATGAGCGCGAAAAGGTCTCCCTCCTAATCGACTCCAAATGAACACCGCACATCAGTTGTGTGCGATCGAGCGATCATGCACAAACCGAGCTCTTTCTCATCCCGTGCGACACGCACGCATCACAGATCATGGCTCGCCGGTTCTCGGGAGGCACGCAAAGTAGCAGCTTCTGCCGGTGCTATTCTCGTGGCAAGCCGTGTACAGTTTGCGGAGGACGGCATGCTGATTTCTGAGGCATCGAATCTAGCTACGGAGCCTAAAAGGCACCTAGGGCCCAAAACTATAACAGCACTGTGCACAGTCTTTTTGACAAAAGCAAAAATCCGATTATTTAACAGCTGCAATACTATTCACGGTATAAGTTTGGTCTTTGACGGTTGTCCACCTAGAACGACATTTCTCCACTGCTAATGATCGAACCGTCTCACCCACGGCAGTTTTTGAGAGAGCGTACATCATCGGACATATGTTTTGGCTCCAGCGCTGGATCAATTCGGTGCCTTTTTCATCGCAAAAAACGCCCCTTACAAACAACAACTTCCCACACCTTTCCTACACGTAGAATTTGAATTTTGAAAAGTTTTCTAGGCTGCTGATACCGCAATAACTCACATATCGATGGTAACGCCGAGCCCTGCCGCGGTAGGTGAACCTACCTTGGTATCTCTATTAATAGTGCAACCGTGCATAGCGTCCTACGCAGCCAACGTAGACTGTAGATACCCGACATGAGCTCTGGAACAATCAAAATTCTCGCTTCTGAGGAATAACGTGCCAAGATACAACACAGCATTGACTGCCCTCCCTTGCAGAACTAAGGCCCCGAACACCTGCCACACACTACAACAAACAAGCTGTACGCTGGTCGGAACAAGTCCCAAGGTCCAGAACTGGAGTCATGCCGTGTTCGATAGGGAGTCACAATAGGTCGTTATTGTACCCGAAAAAGTATTACTTCTTCTGTTAAAAAGTCAAAAACGTATTTCTCCTGGATTTCGAGTGTATTTTTTCGTTTTGACCCGCGGAGCCCCACAAAATCCCAATTGACCCCAGCGACAAAATATCATGTGATACTGTAGTGTGAATAATAGCAATGCGACTACAACAAGCACGTGGGTTTTCGTTGCTGCCAAATACGCAGGAAACCCCCTGAACAAACTGAGCGAAGCCTTGTGCGTGGTTGGGTCAAAGCAACGGTAGCGAGGGGGTACCCGCATTTTCACGACTGCGTTATGGCCACTCAATCCTACTCAATTAGACTAGCGTCTGAGACGAAATAGAGAACTACCTAAAATGTCAGTTGTGACTTCGATATATTCAACTGTCTATACTCATATTTGAAAGCTGCAAGACTGTTCGCGCACAAAAAGCATACATGCCACATGGCGGTCCCTCTTGCGAGGTCGAAAACCATAAGAGCGGTCGGTAGCTACTCGCGAGCGTGGATCTGAGTTGCTAAAAAAAGTATCAATTTACGTGACCCGCCCACCATAGAATCGGTAGCGCAGGTAGACCTCGTCTCGCGAAACGCCTCCAGCCGTGTGTTCTTGTGATAGTTGCATGTCGTGGGGAGAGGCAATGCAAGCGTTAAAACGGAAACATTTATCTCAAATGGAGGTGTTTTCGCTACTGTTCGACATCAATGTTACATTTAGAGAGTAATTCCGGGTCAAAACCTGGCCGCGAAAAAATCACCCCCAACACTGGTACCACACTTTACATGCAGTACAACACACACTAAAAAACAGTCAGGGTGATATCTCCCTAAAACCTAGAACGCCACCAGGCTGATCCTCCGCCACAACATAACAAAGGCCCCATACCACCGTGGGGCGAAGCACCGACCGCCTTCGGTCAGCCTGCCGCCGGGTCCGGTGGCTGTGAGTGACTCATTTTTATCTTTTCAGGTAACTTTTAAATTTTGACCAGGTACTGCGTACAGCAGTGTAATCGTCGACGGTATTTTGTTTTTGGGCGTCAGTTTGTTTCGTCGTTTAATATTTTATTTTATTTTATTTTTATTCATTTTTTTCGCACACTTCTACTTTCCAGCTTCTGGACAAGCCGTGGTCACAGGTGTCGTCCCTTCTCCCCCCCCGGTTATTGCCTTCAATTTTTATCGCGCGTAGGGTTCAGCAATCCCACTGCTCGTCGATTTTTCATCGAGTGTTGCGAACTCACGCTCTCGCGCTTTCCGCAAGTCAATTTGTGCACAAGAAAAAGTCCCAACGAATTTATACGAGTATGCATTCGGCGGGGCTCGAACTCACGAAACTGACCTATACCAGGCTCGAGGAGAACCTGATACGCCACCGGGGCGACCGGTTACTACTGCAATAATATCACCCCCCTAAAAATGAGCAACATTTTCGACAGGGAAACCCCCCCAAAATGTTGTTTTGAAGAACAACCCCGCCGCTACCAGGGAGGACACAAGGGAAGAACAGACGACCAGACCCAGTAGTAGCAGACCAAGGACACAGATATTGCCGTGCTCAAAGCATGATGTTGCATGTGTGGATACCAGGCCCTATTTGCTAGATCGTACCGCCTCGTTATCATCATCATCCTTCAAGTCCATCCTGGCTCCTCGACGGCACTCTGAGGTGTTCCCTCATCGTTGACCCTCGAGAGTTTGGTTACGCACACAACCTACCTCGGTGTGTCTCCACACCTCCTTATACCGAAGAGAAACCTGCGAAGGAAATACAGTCCCACAATTGGCGTCTCGGCAGGAATCGCGACACCTCTTGTACAAAAAGCGCACGCTTGAACGTCCAAAACAAGGGGGGGGCTGATGTGGATACCAGGCCCTATTCCATAGATCGTACCGCCTCGATATCACCATAATCCTTCAAGACCATCCAGGCTCCTCGATAGCACTCTAAGGTGTTCCCTCATCGTTGGCCCTCGAAAGAGCGGTTAGGCACACAACCTGCCGCGGTGTGTCTCCACACCCCCTTATACCGAAGAGAAGCCTGCGAAGGGACTACTTACAGTCCCACGCATGCGGTTATATATAAACTCCAAACACTCTCCGCATAGGCGGAGTTAAAACACAAGGGAGCCTTGAACACGAAGCAGTTTGAAGAGTTGAAGAGCACTGCGCTCGAACGCGGTGTGTCTGCAGAGACTGATGCCCACCTTGACACGCTGTAGTATCTACGATGTGGCGGCACCCTCAACGAGGAGGAGTACAACAGCGAGCCCGTGGAGGTTTATCGTCCCATCCACCATTGCGACCGGACACGAGGGGGTCGGCAACAACTACACTTGTGCCAGAAGGTACATATCGAAGGGAAAGTTGAAAACGATGACGACAACGAAGAAAGCGTGTTATACGAGAACAGCAGCATTGATTGCTACTAATAGTGCAAGTTGAGATGGGGCAGGAGCGGGGGGGGCGGGGGGCGACGGGAAAAGAAGGACTCGGGTGGGAACCCTAGTAGATAGAGAGAGTGATAATGATCTGGGAGGGGCCAGATCTCGCAATGGTTGTGAAAGGGGGAAGAGGGGAAGGACGGCGGGGAAATTCCTGACGTCAGCGGGGATACCCAGTACTCACCCAAGGGGAAGGGGCGTGCGCGGAAACTTTCGAAATCCATTGTCGAGCACGTTAGCCCTCGGTGTCCGTGCCCACCCGTAAGAGTATACGCGGAAGGGTCAGGTCAGGACCCCGAACGTAAGCATGGGCGACCAGGTAACGGGGCGTACCGTCAATAGTGGCACCAACATGTAACTTGTCAACATGAACGAATTTTAAGTTAATGATGCCAAAATAAGAAATCAGCTATTAATAATAGATTTCTCCACAGCAATGTCTGGCCGGCGAGAGTAAGAAAGAAGCTAAAAACGGCTGAAAAAGAAAAAATAGGAAATCCATGCTTGGCCCGGATATCTGTTTCGTATTAATTGTCCTGTACCGTACAAATTTCGACACACGACGCGTATGAAAATGCGTGGAAGTGTGGTGAGCTTAAGCTTTAGTTTTCCCCATCCGCCGGAGGATTTGAAAAAAAAAAAGAAGAAAAATGTGCCAATAATATTGACATTTGATTTTCTCTTTTTCTACTGTTCTCTGACGAAGTTGGTCCTGGATGATGCCAGCAAAAGCTTTGTTGTAGAGTGCGTTGTATATCTGCGCTGGTGCGGTTGATGCTGCTAATACGTAAGGGAGATCGAGGGCGGTACGGGAACAAATCTTATGTTAGGTTTTGATTTATGGAACTTACTAAAGACGGGCGATCGACTTAGTATGCAGCCTGCAAAGATACGTATCGAGCTAAAGTCGTCCTACTCACAGCTGACGTCGTTACAATGTTTTTTTAACATGTATGTACCAGATTTATATAGTGTAATGCGTAAGTGGGTCACCATGCTTCCTATTGATAGTGAGTCACATGGACTATTTTGGCACGTGGATCACTGGGTTACACTATTAATAGTGGATCGCTAAAAAAAAAACGGCTGCTGGATCACCCGCAAAATTGGCATAACTTACAGTTAATCGTTGCCTGTTGCTATTAATAGCCCCACGAAAACGAATTATATGCAAAGTCAGACATTATAACCGAATAAGCATTGGCAAGCAGTAACATCGCTACTGGTGCGATTGTGCACTGTTGCGATTTGCATTACAATTTCGTACAAATGCCGTTGTTTGGCACATGATGTCGCTGTTTTGCCGAATACTCGCAATATTGAAGTTCTGGGCGTTCAAAGGGGAATGAAGCAATGTGTTCACGTCCTGCCCTGTCTATTTATCTCGATGCGATCGTGTCGGCCAGCAATCCAGCCTGTACATAGTTGCAGAAGATGTACCTGTGTCATGGATGGGCACTTCACAGCGAGAACAATCATGGAAACAAACAGGTTTGCGAATGCTCTCACGTCTGGAGTATCGTAGAAGAAGCCCTTAGTCCAAGGGTCACTGGAAAGTATGCGCTCTTGGAGCGGAAGGAAAAAACGACCACAACATCACTTGGTGGACAAACCTGATCACAGGGTGTGTATGTGCTGTGTGGGTCTCGGTGATACCACACTGCTTCATGTATCAATAGGGGCCACCGGGAGCAACTGTTAAACGCAGGAGCCTGAGTTGCTAAGGTGCTGGTCGCTGCTGGCAATGGCCTGTGACAGCATGGGTGGCCAGAATAGCCCCATTGTGGCTCCTGTGGTGAGATTGGAAATTTACTAGGAATTAGTATAGAAAAAGGTTCATTTGCGATGAGACTGGAGACAGAAGGTTTCAATTTAGAAGAATTGGATGTTTGATTAGGGAAAATGCAATTTCTTCATGAGCAAGAATTCCGGCTATCCTCTTTGTTCAGTTGTGTTATGACGGAATTTAGTTCATGAGGAATGACAGGTTTTACCGAATTAAGGCAGGAAGAGATTAATTATGAACTGAGAGGAACCAACGGGAAAATGTACATTAAAACTCAGTAGTTTGGTGACATTTTCATGGGTTATTGCACAGAGAAAATAGGATAATCTCAAAGAGAGGAAAGACAAGTGTCAGTTGGAGACGAAAGTAGCAAGGCTAGACAGAGCAAGGACAGAGGAGTCACTGGAAGCTTGAGAAGAAGTGAGTCTTTGCTAGTGAAGGTAGTCTATGTAGGCGTTAAGTAACAGTTATCTGAGGAGAGCCTGTTTTTCCTACAGGTACTGTTGAAGTACTGCTTTGTGTTGTTGAAAATAGGAAGAGTTATGTAGCAATTTGGAGCAAAATGAGCAAGGAAAACGAGCCACATCGGATCAGTCTCGTCACTTCCCTGCTCTCAACCATTTCTGCAGAGACACTAATAAAAGTTAATTTTCCTTGATCTTGAGCCACTGTACCGACACCACGAACATCAGCAACCAGTTTACACATCAGCATCTACAAAGGAGTCAGCCAGACCCCATCTCCTTTCAGTGGCGTCGTCGAGCAGTTCTGTGTCCTTCTAGGTTCATCGGGAAAATATGTCTTCTGCCAACAAAATGGGTAAGCAGAGTTTGGGGAAGGGGAGGGATGCTCATCGGCAGGGGGTAGACCTGTCCGTTAGCGTTCCTCGGACGAGGTCTCAAAGTAGGGCGGCGCGTGCGCAGGCGCGCGACGCTGTCGGGCGTTCTCAGGGGGTTGACCCTGGTTCATCGGGTGGGAGTACCCGTGGTAGCCCGACTATGCCTACAGATAAAACGGTCGCTGGGGTTGAGAGCTGTGAGCTTTATCGTCGTCATGAACCGAGTAGCGCATCTGACCAAGAAGCAACGAGTAGCATGATGATACAAAATGATGTTTCACCGTCTACTGCTGCCTCGTCGCCTACTCCTTCTCTTGCTCCGTCGGATACTGCTTTGAGTATGAACATGTCGTCGCCGCGTTACGTACCTCACAGTCATGATGGCAGTATTGCCTCACGTCGTACCAGTACAGACATGCAACACGGTGGTAGCGGGTCGCCAGAAACTACGAGTCAGCAAACTCCTCGTGCACGTACTATTTCGTCTCAAAAAGCGAGCAAAAAACCAACCGGCGTACGTAATTTTTCGGCCCAAAAAGATTCACCGCCACGCCCTTCCGCCCGTAGCCTTGCGGACTTTTTGCCGAACAAGACACGTTCTCGCCACGGGAGTAGCGACGGCAGTAACCAATCGGGCCAAGGTAGTCAATCCTCGCGTGTTGGGGTACTCTCGTCACACCCCATCCCAACACCCCCACCAATGTCGCTACCACCAAAACATCTCCTGGATTTTCCTGTGCGTTTTATGTCGTACCGGGATGTTGCTGCAGTAAAATCGCCCGAAGCCCGCCCGTCCTCCCCGCCTGGCAAGGAAGGGAAGGGAGGAAACGACACCCCGCCTTCCCCCGTCGTTCCGCCCTCGCCGGAGGGAAAGGGCCCAGCGCCTGGGCCAGTAGCTGCCTCCTCGTCTCCTACTGTGTCTGCGCCAGTTGCGGCGGTAAGAGCTCTGTCTGAGTTAGGTCGCCCGCCGTCGGAATCAGATGTTGCCGATTTGTGTATGTTATTTTCTCGGTTGGGTTGGTCGCATGAAGATCGCATGCGGGCAGTTGGTTTCGACCCTAATGCGAGCCTGGTAACCACGGCAGCAGGGCCTGACGGGGCCATCGTGCCCGTTGTAGTTCATGATGGTCGCACCCAAAGGGTGAAGGTGGAGCCCGAAGGGGTTGGGGGAGCAGCTGTGGCGCCCCCCGTAGCTGTCACTCGTCGCCGATATGAGACGGACGAAATGCTAGCTCGCGCCATTCAGGCGGAATTGAATGCCGCGGACGCGGTCGAACGGGCGGAGCAGGAAGCTGCCGATGAACAATACGCGCGCTCCTTTGGAAGTAACAGCAGCACAGACACCCCGGTGTATTCAGACTCGGATTCTGATTCGGGTTCACCGACAAGAGTAGCAGTTCGTGTTGACTCTGTGTCCTCGGAGGCCTGGCCGCGTCCAGCAGTTGCCACCACTAATAGGTTTGCTTGTCTGCTTTCCCCTGGTCGTTCCCGCGGACGTTCCTCACGCACCGCGAAGCGCAATAATACAGGACTACAGGAAGAGGCATCTAGGTCGCGTGCAAAAGTCGACCGTGCTGCTGCTGAGTTTGCAGCGGCCAAGACTAGGCTAGCCCAAGCCTCCCCTGATTTAGCAGCCCTAGAAGCAACTCATCGTCGTCTTACCAAGGAGCGTCGAGATTTGGAACGACAGCTGCAGGATATTGCCTTACAGCGGGGCAAGGCAAAGAAGGAGGAACGGAAAATTTCCCAGGCGTTGGCCAAACAGGTCAGAGATCAGGAAGAACAGGAGCGGGAAAACAAGATTGCTTATGATGCAATACATGGCGATACTACGGATTTGTTGCGCCGGGCTGTAGCTGAAGAGAGACAGCAAAAACAACTTCTAGATCAAGCCGCCGCGACCTCAGCTGCCGCCACGGCCGAAACTAATGCTAAAAGGGCGCAGCGGGAGGCGGCGCGAGTCCCGGCTGTCCGTGCAGCAGATGCGGCGGGCAAGCCGATTCTGCCTACGAGGGAGTGGAAACCCTCACAGCGCCACGTAGAGGCTCGAGCTGGCTTGGCGCGAGAAATGGCGGCATCCGCGCCTTCTTCTTCTGTTGCTGCGTCTTCGGCGGAGGCAGCAGCGGAAGCTGCACGTTCGTCGGCGGCAGCAGCCTCTGCTGCTGTGCGGGTGACATCATCGTTGGCCATGACAGCTCCCACTCCAGCTGTCGCTCCGTCTGCCCCTCCTGTTGCGTCACTCCCGCTCAGGCCACTTTCCGTGCCTGGGGAAAACACCACGACACACACAACAAAACCAGCGACAAAACCAGCGGCGGAGGTGGCTAGTGACGACCCGGTGGTGGCGCGTATGAGACGCCAGATAGAGCTTTATAAGATGGTACAAGCATCCTGCCCGGGCATGTCCCATCAGGACATCCAAGGGATGGCTTTGGCGTGCCTTGGAGAAACTTCTTCAGCGCTACCGGTTGGAGGGGGATCGTCTTCGTCTCCCACCATCTCCATGACGCCGGTAGGGCCAGCTCATCCGCCACAGTTTCCTCATCCTCAGCACAGGACAGATGGCCTGGGAAGAGGCAGCACAAACTTCTCCAGACCAGAGGGTAATCATCAGCCAAGAGGTCCCCGTGAAGACAGGTTCCATGGCCAGCAGTATGGGCAGCATCACCGGGGGGCCAGAGGACAAGGACAGGGATTTAAGAGGTGCGATGATTTGGGTGGCGAAGCGGGAAAAGTAGTGGGTTGTGTTGGTAACGAAGAAGGGGGTGATAATGCTATAGCGGAAGGAGTCCCTATAGCAGGTGGTGTTTTGGGTTGTGGTCCTAGTATAGGAGAGCCCGTGACTGCTGTTGCAAGTACAAATTCCGCGGGTAGGGATATCGCTCCAACAGTATCGGTGTTAGCTCCACCAGTTGTTCCCAACCAGCCGGATGATGACCTTCCCAGTTGGGAACAACGAAATGCAACGCGCAAGGCATATGCGCGTATGGATACACGCGTATTGATGCCCATACCCTCAATCCCATTCAGTTCTAATAACAACGTCTCTGACTTGGTACAGTTCACGTCAGCCTTGCGCGATGCTGTGTCCAGTCTCCGTCTCGCGTGTGATGATTTCCACCCATTATCATGGACAAAAGGGTGGGAAAAATGCATTGAGCGCCACGTTCTTCGTGCTGTTCGACCCACCGCTCCCCAGGTATCGGCGTTAAAGGGTATGGTGTCAGACGCGTTCTCACAAGGAGGACGGCTCCAAGATTCTGGACGGTCAGGTCCGGACGTTTTGCAGCACATCATACGTATTTTATGTAGACACCTAAGTACCGCGACACCTGCAGCAGTTATGCAGGCTTTGCAAAACTTGGTTGTCCCGGCGGGAACACCTTTTAGCACGTACTTGTCTGAGTTGAGGTTGTTGTTGGGAAACGTGCGGTGTGTGGGGACTGTTGCTCCAGAAGATGGCACACTTCAAATAGCCATTAAAACTGGGGTTGACGATCAGTTTGCCGGGTTGGGTGCACAGATATTTGCGGGAAGGAATATGCGAACTTTGCCGTTCAGCAGTGTAGATGAGCTCATGGGGTCCTTGGAAGACCTAGCTCTCAACCAGACGCGAGCGACCGCGTCTGTGCGTTTGTCAGGAAGGGTGGCAATGCACAACAATGGTAGTAGGGTATATCACCACGCCTCTCGTGGTAGGCAGTACGGCGGGATAATGTCGGTCGAAGACGAATATTTCGAGGATGAGCGTAAGGAATTCAGGCATGTGCATACCATCATGAGGGAACGTGGTGGTTTCGGACGTAATAATAAAGACCCTCCATTTTATGTGCTGTTCAAATCACCAGAAGAGCGTGATGCTGCCCGCGCATCATATGGGCCACGCTGTCTAAACTGTGGAGATGAAAGTCATTTCGCCAGAGAATGTCCTGAAAAATTTTTGAATCGCTCCGAATCAATTAATCCTGCTGTTGGTGATGGTACCCAGGAAGAGGCAGAAAAGAGATGGCGCCGTTGGCAACAGCGCCTGTGTCAATGGGCACAGAGACGCCGCGAGAGAAGTCGTATAAATACATGAAATGGCAACGGTAGGTTGGCCCCCGCGCCGGAAGCATTGCGGCCGTCTCTTCCCTTGTTCCCCTCTGCAGGTGGAGCCAGGAAGCGAGTCGACAAGAAACATAAACTTGCGACGACGAAAAATGGAAATTCGGTCGGAGCTGTATTGCACACTGCAGTTCCTGGCCAAGAAGCAGGATGCAATCTGTTTAAGAACGGTGAGGGTGGGGATTCAAATTTTAATTGCCTTGCGGGTAGTGATGGAAGTAATTACCCCAGATCTCCGTCGAGCAATAATTCTGCGTCCTCCCTTTTTACACAACCCGTTATGTCGGGCACCATGTCGAGTTGTGACCGTCCGAACCGTATGGATCACTGGAATAGGCCCCCAGAAGAAATTCGAGTTCGAAGCGGCGAAGTTAAGCCGAGTGTAGCAGCGGATAGTGAAACCGAATTCGAGTCTATCTCTATTGCTGTAGGGGAAGTAAGCGCACCCCCTTTGGCTGATCAACCAAAGTTAGGAAGGTACCACGATAAGATGATTAGCGCCAGAGTACCTTCAGGAAGGGGTATGCGTAGCCCAAAACGAGTGTGGTGTTGGCCAGGAAAGGGTACACCCAGTGGTGCGCATGTGAAAAGGACCCCGCCAAGACCTGTAGAAAACATGGTTGTTGGTACAAATGAAGTTCTGGTTCCTGAACCGCGAGAGAAGAATTGTCGAGTTCTAGGAAATCCGAAATTAGGGAGTATATACGAGGAACAATGCGAGCTAAAACCAGACCCAGACCAGGTTGGTGCTGTCAATGCATCTGACAAGAGCCCGATTGTTCCCCACGCTGAGACAGGTTCGGCAAGTAGTAAGAATGACAAGGAAAGTGGAGATAAAATATTTTCTGACCCTGGAAACGTCCGCAACAGAATTCATGCGTTAAATCAGTCAACAAGGGACGATTCTGATGGTCCTGTTCCCGTGTTCCCTCCGAACCGTGTGTGTTTGGTGAGAGGAGAACGCGCAGATTATTTATCCGAATTTACCCGGGCAGTGGGCGGAGAGGTAATTCTGGATAAGCGGGATCATACGGCGAAGATTTGGCTGTTCGCAGGAAGCAAGGCGTTGAGGACACGAGCATGCACAGCACTATTGGATACGGGAAGCCTTGCATCCTTTATCAAGGAAAAGGTATGGCAGGAAATGCTTGCTTGTGGTTCTGGTTCGGGTGATGGACAGACGAAAATAGCACCAAAAACTTGGGGAGGTTTCCACGGAGTACCATTAATAACCTCTAGCTATGTGCGTCTAAACATTCAGTTGGAAAATATTAAGAAAACAGATCAAGGGTCGGTTAGGTCCCCGACCGTCTGTCTAGTTGTGTTTGCTCATGTTGTACCAGAAGAAGCAATGACGGTGGATGTTTTGCTTGGTAGGGACAGCTGGTCGCACTTCCCTATAAGAAAATATCGAGACGTGAGCGAAACGACAACCATCGTAACTTTTGTTACCAAAACAAATGAATTGGAATTGAAGGAGGAGCGTTACATAAAGTGGATCAATAACGCAGTAGGCATGGTGGAACGTAAAGGGAAAGGTCGTGTGATCGTTCGTGTCGCCAGTCGTAACCACAAGTTGCCGAACGCCATGTCATGGTTGCTGGTAAGCCTCACAAACGTGGATGGTACTGAAGCCGAAAAAGGGACTTATTATATCCGGTTTGGGTCGGAATGGTTCCCTCAGGAAGCCATCGTTGAGGCAGGTTTATCTGAAATCCCCATACGAAGAGTAAAAGAAGATGAATTTCTGGTGAAAAGGGGTATGCGATTAGGAGTGGGTGGTGATCGCCTGGTACAGTGTGATTTAAATAATTCAGCCATCATCCCCAACGACATTCCGAGAGTAAATGAGGTGGTTGACAGTAGTGGCGGTAACTCGGAAAAGTCGGATGATGAACCACCAGCAGCTGTTCTATCTGGTTTATCTACGGCACAAAAACAAGCTTTTTTGAGGTTATGGAACATAATTCCCATACATTTGAGGGCAATACACTTTGATTTTGAGAAGACCTTATGGACAGCTGGGGACATTGACGCGTTGGGTGCTCTATTATGCAAGTATGCACATCGATTTTCCAAGCATAGCACGGATTTGGGACATGTCACTGTCGACCCTTTCCGCATTATTTTGAAGAAGGATGCACAACCGGTGAGACAACGACCATACAGGCACTCCCCTGTGCTAGCAGCTAAGGTAAAAACGGAGATTGATAAACTGGTGCTGGCCGGAATATTACGGCGGTCCTATAGTAATTGGACGAGCCCACTAGTGGTCATTGCTAAGGCTGATGGTCGTATTAGGTTGACTTGCAACTACAAACGATTGAACGCACAGTCCATAATTCCGGTGATGCCCTTACCCACAGTGGATGATTTATTATCAGACCTTGGCGGAGCCAACGTGTTTAGCACTATGGATTTGGTCAGCGGGTTTTTCCAGTGTGCCATACACGAGGACTCAATTCCGCTGACAGCTGTGTGTACTCAAAATGGAAATTACGAATGGACGGTTATGCCGATGGGTCTTGCATCCAGTCCTGGGTGGTTCCAATCAATCATGCTGAGAGTTTGCGATGGATTAGAGCGTGTGCGCTTGTTTATTGATGACATTGTGTGTTTTTCAAAAAACGGTGCAGAACATGTGTGTGACCTTGAGAGATTTTTTGAGAGATTGACAACTTTTGATTTAAAACTAGCACCTAAAAAGGCATTTTTAGGCGCGCGCACGATCAAATTTCTGGGCCATCGTGTTACGGCAAAGGGAATAGAGCCGGATCCTAGTAAGGTGGAAGCAATGACTAAGCTTCCGATGCCTACAAACGTGAGCCAATTACGGTCACTGTTGGGTGCTCTGTCGTACTATAGGAAATTTTTGCCACAAATGGCAACTGTTACCAGATCCCTGAACAATCTTTTGAAGAAAGGGGTTAAATTCGCGTTCACAGTTGAACATGTGAAAATAGTGCAGACTTTATTAAAACGGCTGACAAGTCCAGACGTTTTAGCGTTTCCAGATTTTAAAGCGGCTATATCAGGAGATAGACCTTTCCGACTGATAACCGATGCATCAGTCGATGGGTTGGGTGCGGTGATAGAGCAGATGCAACCTGATCAATCCAACAGACCGCTGTGTTTTCTTAGTAGGAGCACATTGCCGAATGAGCGAAACTGGAGCGCAACAGAATTGGAGTGTGCCGCGATTGTGTGGGCAGTCAAGAAGAACCGACAACTGTTTTATGGTATTCCTTTTGTTGTGGTGAGTGACCACCAACCGTTGAAAAACTTGGAAAGTTTATCAACAAAGGTTAATAGAGTGCAAAGATGGTTTGATTTTTTGAGTGCGTATACGTACACCTTGGAGTATAGAGCAGGAAAGTCCAATGGCAACGCTGACCTACTGTCGCGGTTACCATTACCTGCCTCAGAAGCTGACAATCACCCTGATGTTCGATTATCCGACCCCACAGATATTGATGTTTATCTGATCGGAGCAAGCGGAGTGCAAATTGAGCAGCTGGCAGCGAACTATGACAACCAACATCAGTCAGGATACTTGGACCCCGGGTTTATTTTTGCGGTGGGGGAGAAAGAGCTGAGGGCTGCGCCGTTCACTACCATCGAGCAATCGGCTCAAACTTGGAAGGTGATCCAGAAGGAACGTGCGAGAAGGCTGTCCAAAATAGTAGAACCAAATCGTAGATTCGCTATACCAGATGAGACACCATTAGTGCGACCTACGCCAGTAATTAGTGGACAATGGGAGCCAGGGCTGGTATTACATGCTTGTCCTATAACCGAAGAAGGAAGATCTTTGTTAGGTTTGGTTGGGAAATAAACTATATCGGTGATTAACCCTGAGGAGGAAGGAGGTAGTGCCGGAGTAGTAGGTAATCCCGATCCTTCGGATAATAATGAAGAGCTTCCGGAAGAAGAAATGGACAGCATAGAAGCGCGGGAGTTCGGTGAAAAATTGTGTGAAAAGACGGCAAGTGAATGGGCTGAAGCACAATTGAAAGACGAATCCGCAAGAATCGCAATTGAGCTTTTGCACTCAGGTGCTCCTGTGGGAGAGATCACGGAAGAAACTATACCTCATACAGCAGAAATATCGGAAATCAAGCGGTTGGTCTCACAAGGGGAGCTAAAAGAACTTTCAGATGCACGCAAACTTTTAGTGAAACGTTTAACACCGGAACCTGCCCATCATGATGACAGGAATCCTGGACGATTTGAGCGATTGTTGGAAGACGAGCCTGTGAGAACCTATGTGCCGCTGTTGCTGAGACCATGGGTTATGGATTGTACTCACAAAGAGGCAGTACATTTGGGCGAGAAGGTGACCTTGAACATGTTGCAAAGGTATTATTGGTGGATTGGTATGGCGGATAGTGTAAAGTGGTGGATACGGAGATGTTATACGTGTCAAGCGAGAAAAACGGCACGCAACACCATCCGCTGGCCATTGGTTTCCTTACCACTTCCTACTCGCCCAGGACAGATGATTTCTTTTGATTTATTAGGACCATTGCCAGAGACGGAGCGAGGCAATACGTATGTGTTATTGATTGTAGATTTATTCAGTAGACACGCAGAAGGGTATGCTATGACAAAGGAAGAGAAAACAGCTCGAGGTTGTGCTGCCCGAATAGTGGATGACTACATACCGAGATGGGGGTGCCCACACACCTTTTTATCAGATCGAGGTACAGAGTTCATTTCACAAGTAAGTACTGCGGTTTACCAGACATTGGGAGCTGTCAAGAAGTTTACTAGCTCCTATCATCCACAAACAAACGGAATGGTTGAGAGGTTGAACCATACCCTTTGTCAGATGCTGTCATATTTAATTGCAGACGATCAAAAGAACTGGGATGATATGTTGATGCACGCAGTAGCTGCACACAACAACAATGTTAGTAGAGGTACGGGTCTAGCTCCCAACGAAGTGCACATAGGGAGATATCCGAGGTTGCCAATGACTATTTTGGAAGGGCGAGGGGTAAGAGGTCATCAAGGTCTGAAACAAGACCAATTGGAATACCTGGAACTCATGAGGGAGAGACAAATTAAGGCATACCAATTAGTGAAGGAGGAAGACCGTCTTACCAAGGCTAGACATGAGGCTGCTAATGAGAACCTTGAAGAGCTAATAACAAAGCGCCCCAAGTTTGAAGTAGGAGGATGGGTCTGGGTATACGATGATCACAGTACCATATCTGGAGGGGGTAAAAACGTGCTAAAAACGAGAGAAACGGATTCAAGAAGTAAGAAATTCGCTTTGACCGCAAAATTAGCGCAGTGTTGGACCGGTCCTTATAAGATTTCGTTTGTAGGTCCGGGAACGACTAGTGATGGGAGAAAGGTTGGGCCAAATTTGTTGTTGCTGGAGGTCAGGAAGGACGAGCCCGGCCGAGAAATAAATGCTAGAGTATCTGTGTATAGGTGCAAAAAGTGTTACAATCCCCACGAGGGCGCAGAAGCACCGAAATTTCTGCCATGGGCAATGAGTAGCTATGTACTTAATAAATATTCTGAGCGTTCACCGCCTTTCCACCTAACTGCGGAAGACGTATGTATGGAATTGGACAATTATCGTATCAAGCCCACAACGATTACGAAACATAGGATTTCGAGAGGTCTAGGAGGAAAGAATGCGGTACAATACTATACTAGTTGGGATGAAGTAACAGTAAAAACTTGGGAACACGAGACGGACCTCGAACAGTACGGTAGTATAGTGTCGCGGTATTGGGCGGGTGAACCGGTACAAATCGGAGGTGAAAATGCGAAATACCGACGATATAGAGTTCAACTTGCCAAGCGTATGCTAGCATGTGCTAAGGGTGAAAGACATGTTGCTAAGGGTTACAAAGTCTGTTGTGATGTTAGGGGAAGGCCAGGAATATATTCACGTGACATCATCGGATCGTATATATATTTCAAAACCACTCGTGCAGGTTGGCAGCTGGCCAGAGTGGTGATGGTGGCGGAAGATGCACCGAACAAGGCGCTTCCACACACAATCAAACTTTTGGATTTAGGAAAGAGGTACAATGTCCATTTGTACGAGGATAAGTTGAAAACATTTAGTGAGGAAGTAGGAACTTGGTGTTGGCATGTTCATGAAACCGCTAAGAGTTGCAAGAAGTTTATTCATGCAGAAGAATGAGTACCAAAGAGAGTCAGAGGGATGGAAATTAAAGTTTTTGGAAGTAACGGTATATTTCTTGGATAAATTTTAGGATCCATGCTGCAATCAAATCGGTCAATGGTTTAAAATTTTCTCAAAACCAGCCCTGTAGGAGACCCAACCGAAAATTTTGCATTGTTTTGGGATCAACTAAAATATCGGTCAAGGACTAGCTCAGCCCAGATTAGTTAATGATGTCCTACCGATGATTTGCCTTGATTGGCAATCAGTGAGCTTGGCAGTAATTGGGGAGAATGTGGTGGAAAAATTAGCTCGGAAGAGACCTTTTGAAGTAGAAATTGTTGAGTAAAAATTTTGGTTTCATTATATTAGTGAATTTGAGTGCTATACTAGTCAAACATTTTACAGCAATCTCAGACTGGAAGAGTATAATTTCCTTGCACACCTTGTTCTGCGAGAGGTGGCAATGAACTTAGGGGGGCGAGTGTGGTGAGATTGTAAATTTACTAGGAATTAGTATAGAAAAAGGTTCATTTGCGATGAGACTGGAGACAGAAGGTTTCAATTTAGAAGAATTGGATGTTTGATTAGGGAAAATGCAATTTCTTCATGAGCAAGAATTCCGGCTATCCTCTTTGTTCAGTTGTGTTATGACGGAATTTAGTTCATGAGGAATGACAGGTTTTACCGAATTAAGGCAGGAAGAGATTAATTATGAACTGAGAGGAACCAACGGGAAAATGTACATTAAAACTCAGTAGTTTGGTGACATTTTCATGGGTTATTGCACAGAGAAAATAGGATAATCTCAAAGAGAGGAAAGACAAGTGTCAGTTGGAGACGAAAGTAGCAAGGCTAGACAGAGCAAGGACAGAGGAGTCACGGGAAGCTTGAGAAGAAGTGAGTCTTTGCTAGTGAAGGTAGTCTATGTAGGCGTTAAGTAACAGTTATCTGAGGAGAGCCTGTTTTTCCTACAGGTACTGTTGAAGTACTGCTTTGTGTTGTTGAAAATAGGAAGAGTTATGTAGCAATTTGGAGCAAAATGAGCAAGGAAACCGAGCCACATCGGATCAGTCTCGTCACTTCCCTGCTCTCAACCATTTCTGCAGAGACACTAATAAAAGTTAATTTTCCTTGATCTTGAGCCACTGTACCGACACCACGAACATCAGCAACCAGTTTACACATCAGCATCTACAAAGGAGTCAGCCAGACCCCATCTCCTTTCACTCCGGCATGGGGTTTCCACCACCCTTCCACGGCTTTCGCCCGCGGGAAGAACAATGTCGAAATCGTGGTACCTACACTGCTGCACCTGCTGCCAGCTGCATCTGAGGGCTCTTGTGTGCAGCTTGCCGTGGACGATCTCCTTCGACGCGTGGGCGATTGCAGGTGCGCTCGACTGGGTTTTACTGCGTTAGTGGATCACCATGCTTAGTGGGTAACGTTGACAACTGTGGCATGTGGATCACCGGGCTAGTGGGTCGCGAACCAAGCTGGCTCCAGGGTCACACCCAACTAAGAAGTCACTCCTGCATCACCCGCAACATGGGCA
Organism: Undaria pinnatifida; assembly: GCA_012845835.1. Taxonomy (NCBI): domain Eukaryota; class Phaeophyceae; order Laminariales; family Alariaceae; genus Undaria; species Undaria pinnatifida. The sequence goes on along the minus strand of JABAKD010000017.1, from coordinate 724,181 downwards.
TATTCTAAGTCGGTGCTATTAGTAGAACGCCGAAGACGATGTAGACGCAAAGTCCAAGATAACTAAGAGAGCCCGCCGAACAGCAGCATCGCTGCTGGTACGAAATTGTACTGTTCGGCAATTTGAACTCCGATTTCGTACAAATGACGCTTGTTTCGCTTCGTACCGTTTGTCCGTCTGTGTATTGCTACATACCTGGTAGTAAACCAACTGTACTGTTGTTCTCACATTAACTCGCATAATCAGGTCCGTGGTCACAGGACAGGCTCTAGTCACTCTGGAGCTGAGGAATACCCCAGGCAACAAAACACAAACAAACCAAAGGTCGTACACGCATATATCACAGCTGACGCAATTCATGCCTCCACCAGAAACATATACCAGGTACAAGTGAAATCGGGAGTCAGCCTATGATGTGCCAGGTCCATACTGGTGCATACGTCTCACTACTCGCGCCTGGAAAAACCGCCTATCTATACCGCTTGCCACCCAAGAAAGACTGCCACGTATATATTGCACGTAGTACCTATCACTACGCATACGCACGACAGACTCAAGTCAATTGGACGAAAGAAACAAAGAAAAGAAAAGAAAATATCAAGGAAAGAAAGAAAAAACAAGGAAGCGAAAAAACGAAAAAGAAAAAAAACTAAACAGGACCTAAAGGTGTGTTTGGTACAGTTGCACACTATCGGGTAAAATAACCAACTGCGACATGTAGCTTCTTTCATGACTTCGTGTACTTGTACCCTCCGGCAATTATTGGGACGACTTCGTACCCGTGTCGCTGTTACGCGTTATTCCGGTACGATTTTGTACCGAATGTCGCTGGTTTACTGACCCCTTTCTGGTATGATATCGTACCAGAAGTTGCCGAACTGCACGAATCGTACGAAGAACAAGCGGAACGAGCGACATTTGCTACGAAATCGTACGAAAACTAAGCAAAACAGCGACATTGTACCAAGGTACGAAATACCATAAATTGACGAACAGTGCGAAAGCGTACCTGACACAACCGGCAAAACACCAGCCTACCATACTGCAGGTACATGGGAATCTGTCACGCTCCTCTCTGCTACCGTTTCTGCAGTTGCTCAATGCACCCGTCGAAGAGTAAACTGACCACACACAATACATAGGTTCGGCTATTGCATGCAGTACGTATTTCTGCAGGGGTCCTCATGGACATACTGTAGGTATGTAACAACCGCCAAAACAGCAGTCTGCGGCATGTGGGGAGCTGCCAGGCTCCTTCTCGCTGCCGCTGTTTCTATAGCAGTGTACTCGCGTCGTAGAGTAAAAAGACCAGAAGGCGTTGGTTTGGTTACTCTATGCCGTTAACTGGTACTCTGGTATGTTTTTCTACGTTGACGTTTTTTTTTATTCGAGGGTAAGGAGACTGACTGGTTGGTCTTCAGCAGGATGAAGGGCTGTCAGTTCTTGGAAGGCTATAGTCTGCATGCTTTCCCGAGTTACTTGGTAAAAGTAGCCAGGAAGTCTAGTTGTGGGCCACAATTTACAGGTAGGGTCCGCAATGTTGAAAAATCTCGCTCGATGCGAAAGTGGCGCCGCCGTGTCGTGTTTCTCGACAGTTTAGGGATTTGGCTTGTTCTTATTGCTACAGCAGTAGTTGGAGTCAGAGCTATGATATGCGGCTAGGGCAAGGCACGGCTTGGGTCTGCGTCCGTATCTTGATCGTGTTGTTATCGCAATGGTTTTTATGTCTATACAGAGTTTAGGCATTGCGATAAAGTCATGGATGGACCGACCGTTCACAACAACAACGCCTAGTAGCATTCGCGTGACAGACTGCACTGCCTCAAGAACAGACTATGACAAGAGACCGGTGTTGATATGCCCCCATGGAAGATTGAAAAGCTTGCGAACCTTTCGAGAACACCATGGGTGCGCGCACCTCTTCACAATCCAGATGTCAAGCGACTTAAACGAAACCACACGCCACACACTGCGAAAAGTGTAGGTGTAGGCTGCACAAGTCGCATCCGTGGTATGTTACGAGGATGACACCAACAGGCAATAACAGGTAGGGGAATGGGGCTTCGAAACGATTTTCGCGGCAGTTTAGCGAGTGGGAAATAGGAGTCACTCTCCTAATGGAGCCATAATCCGACGCAGAAGGCAATATGGCTTGAGGTTCCTATTTGGTATGATGAGAGGACCTCAGCAACAGCTGTATGAGACCTCCTGGGGTACCATGGGAGACCACTGCTGTAGTCAGTCATTTTCTCAGCTGATTGATTGAGCAAGTGCATTGGCTGTCAGATTTCCCTTCGCAGTATTTTTGTTATATTAGCAGGGGTGACGCAAGATATAAGAGTGCCCAAATCAACCTGATTGAGTACTCGCGTATCTATATATTATGCTGGTACATGTTTTGATTGGTTCGTATAGGGCACGAGTGGTCTTATTATTGTGTAATAGCACTAGACTAAAGTATAATAAAGCAGAGGACATGTTAACCCCTCAAGAATCAGTCGCACGATCTTGGGGACCTGGCATAATGTTAGGGTGTCAGCGTATCAAATTAGAACCGTGGGTTCGAGGCTCACCGAATTCCGTTGTTTTTTGTTCTTGTTTTTGTTTTGTTTTTTTAGGGTAGGACTTTCACATGTAAAACATGTTATGGTGACAGCGTGTTTTTGTTTCTGTTTGTTGGTTTGTTTGTTTGTTGATTTGTTTGTTTTTTTAGGGTGAAACGTTTACGTTATATTATAAAAAATGAAAATACACTCCAGCTGTGAGATGGAAGATTTTGTCGAAAACATCTTTGCAAGCTGTGTGTGATACTCCGATCGCGCGTATTACGGGTTGTGTGTCCTCATTAAGGATATAAATCGGCGACTCCCCTTACAACTACAGTGTAGCTATCAGGGTCAACAGGGTGATGTTAGTCAGTCTGTGCGCGAAAACTATAAAACCCGTTTCTGAGGGGGACAAAATCTAACAGCTGTGGAGGGAAATGTATTCGTTTATCAATTGAATCCTGTAAGTCGAATAACCGGTGAGGGGACGTATATCTATTAGATCACTACTACTGTCTTCATGCTCCCGATGTATACCAAAAACCGCCACTATAGTGCAAAAAACAAAATAGTACGACCCCCCCCAGGTAGAGAAAACACTCTTACGCACTTAACGACAAGTACCAACAACCCTGACCAAGCCATCCATCCGCAAACCATCCACCATGCATATGGTAGAGCAATATAGTGGAAACTGCAGAAATATATTTTTAAAATAGATATGATGTCACAGATCCACTTCAAAATTCCCAGCCTAAAGTAAAAATACCAACACCAATCATTGCAGTGGAGAAAAACATTTCTTAATATAAGAATAGGACCCCTCCCATTAAGAAAAATTTACCCACATACGAAGTAGTACATGACTAGAGCTTAAAAATATGAGTACTGACCCGAAATTCGTCGAACTCACATCTGACGTCCTGAAAATATTTTTGTAAAATGTTGGAGTGACAGCGTATCAATTTGGAACCGTGGGTTCGAGTCGCACAGAGACTTGTTTTTGGGGGGGGGGGGGTGGCGGGTAAGTAGCCGGCTTTTTTTCTCGAATGCTGTATTAGTATTAACATATTAGATAACTAATAATACTCTGTATTCGTACTCCTCCTGATATTCAAGCGGGGGGGAGAAAAAACAAAATAAACCACCTACCATACATATGATAGAGCAGTACAGTGGAAACTACAGCAATAAATTTCTAAAATAGGTATGATGTTGGATCCAGCTCAAAATTCCCCACCTAAAGTAAAAATACCAATACTTACCATTATAGTGGACAAAAAATAGGACCCCTCCCAATAATAAACTCATCCATATAGTATATTACAAGTACCAACAACGCAGCTTGCGAAGATGAGTATTGATCCGAAACTCGTCGAATTCACGGCTGACGTTCTTAAAATATTTGTAATAAAATAGTTGATGTACACGTAGTAAAGGAATCGATTGTCGTGGTTATATACTCGAAGTACATACCTGGGACACAGTAAAAAAAAAGTCACCGAACTAAGATAGCGCTGCACATCGATATAGCTGTCGTTCCGCAGCACCATCAACACCAGCATGTCAAACGAGACGAAAAGGCAAAAAGCACTCGAAACGTTTTCGTCAAGGGATCGGGAGTCGTATCTGCTATTGATGTATCTAGTTCGTACAGGACACGGCTCATAATACATATGAGAAAATAATGAGTACCTATAAAATCTGGCGGAATCAATAACAAGCACCAAAAAAAAGAACACACACACACCAAAATAATGTGGTAGCACGGCACAGGTACTCCATTAGTGTCACAGGCAAACCACACAGCAGCAGCAAGGCAGTAGTGCCGACAAAGTGAAACCCTAACTCGCTCAAAACGTTTGCGTCAATTGAGCGGGAACGTAAATAGTGATCTCATGATACGGCGGCAAGCAGTCGAAACAAGCTCAGCCTAAAGGAGTGGTACACTCTATTAATCGTTTGAAATAAGTATGACAGGGTTAGGCAGGGCCCGGTGTGTTGTGGTGGTGGACAAGTATGGGATGTTTCTCACCATTTCCGGCTGACTCATACCGGTACTATAGAGGGAACACTACTGCTGTTGTACGAACGTATATTTTGTCCGATAAGTTGCCAATATATAATAGTGTATTTTCATTTTTTATAATATAATATTTGGCCTTCCTTTGGCCTTCCGAGAGTGTGTATGTTATTCACGTTTAACTGACATTTCCACCCATCCACATCCAGAGTAGGAAGCTTGTCGTTTTTGTCTTTTTCACGGGCGTTTTGCGACTTTGGAAATTATTTCAGTTTTCTCTACAATACTGCAGTATGGTACCCGATGCGTGTGCTTTCGCAATTTCCAAATAAAGTACAAGATTATTGAATTCGTACCGAATCGTACGAGTAAACCGCCTGTGATGTGGTCCAAGGAAGCCCTTAGCAAATCGCTTAGCGATATGCGGGCGCGATAGATGGGGGCATGATACCATTTACGTTAGTCGTCTTTGTTACGTTGAAGAAAAGCGGTTTCAGAACCGTTCGTATACGCAACGTAGTACGTAGAAAGTGGAGTGTTGTGTGCTACAGATTGCAAAATCCAATCTTTGTTTTTGCCTCCTTTCTCGTCCGACAATATCCACCGTGATTAGTTTTTCCTGTATTTCATTCGATCTTCAGCCATGCCATCCTCTTCGGCTACGGCTGTCTGCCGCTGCCTGTTCTGATCCCCGCAAACTCTGCGACCAGGACCTTTCGGCTCGCACCGACAGCGACTAACAGGGTTTCGTGCTCTAACGATTTCGACGGCTACAAATTCGGACTTGGACAACCTACACACACCAGCCACCGAGGGCGCTGTGCGTTGCACTTTCCGGTGTTGATCGCCCTCAACCCGTGGACAAGGTGCGCTCAAAATATTTCGGTGCTTGGCCAGTAGTTGTGAACGTCGTTGCTTTCCTTTTTGCGTCCAAAAATTAGCATCACTGCTGCTGTGGTCATAGCTGCGTTAACCAAGGGTCTGAGCTTGTTGCGCTAACGGGCTTATTGACCTTTGATCCAGAACTTTGTCTACGACCCCGAAACATACCAAAACAAAAATACGTAGAGAGGACTGTTCAAGGGAAACAGGCGAGACTTTTTATAGGCTTACCCAGCGCTTCACGCTATCGATCGCGTTACGAGTGACAGAATGAGTGAGCGCTGTGGTGCGTACAGCTCACGAGGTGCTTTGAAAGCGTCTTGGCAGAGATCGTCGGGTTGTTTTCGTGGATTACGATGATTCGAGATAGGAAGCCTGATTCACTGCTGATGGCATGAAAACACGGGCGTACGCCCCACCCAACACCCGTCCTTATCCATTATCCCTGACCCTTACTACCGCCTTGACCCCAACTCGAAGCCAGAAATGCAATAGGCCAGAGGCAATCACTGTTGGGCAGCTTTCTAGCTTCATTGAAATTTTTCGCAATGCGGAACGAGCTTTGTGAACTCCGCACCACGTCTGGCTTCTCACAGTGTAATAGTGAGTAAGTACTCCTTGGGCAAGATCAGGGCTGTCCTCAGCATCAATTTACGACCCGGTAGACCACGGCACAATTGCGCGCGATCACGGACACTTACGATTCGGCGGTAGGGGCCGCCGCGGTCTTCTTTGGTACAGCAATCGATAAAAACGGCTTTTGCTCGGTATCGCTTTCGCGTTAATAGGCAAACACGGGTTTCTTGGTGTAGTATTCATAAACCATGTTATTTGCACCGTTACACTTCCGTGGTACTTGTTTGCCACGGGACAGCTGTAGCCTTTGTACGGTAACCAGCCACCACGGTAAGGTTTGGAAGCATGCCAAAATATCGCTCGTGGTGGTACTATTCTGAAAATTTCACTATTTATCTTTGTATATTAGTATCATTTCCTCGTTGTTATCAGAGAACAGCAACTCCAAGCTGCAATACATTATCAGGCGTCCCGGGACGAAACAGTTCGCGTTAATAGAAGGATAAAGCAACGAAATTTAACACTCGTATTTCTAGTTACTGCTGGTAGTTACAAGTTACCTGGTGGGTGATACCAACGACGCCCTCCTCAATACTCCAGATGCCAATACCAGCTGGAGTAGTGTCTGTCTACACTGCAGAGCACTACACTACACTACGCTACACTACACTACGCTTCACTACACTACACTACACTACACTACACTACACTACACTACACTACACTACACTACACTACACTACACTACACTACACCACACTGCACTACACTACACTACACTACACTACACTGCACTACACTACACTACACTACACTACACTACACTACACTACATTACACTACACTACACTACACTACACTACACTACACTACACTACACTACACTACACTACACTACACTACACTACACTACACTATACACTACACTACACTGCACTGCAACTATCTCACTGCGTCTGAAAACAAAGGTAGATTAGCAGTATACAGAAGGTGTCGTACGCTGGAAATTTCCGCCTCTCATGTGTCATGTGAAGGTCCACTCGGCGGGACGATATTGAATAGTGTCTATGCATACCGTAGTCCAGCGACAGTAGCTGGCTGGTTGTTTTGCATTTTTGAGCGGCGGTAAGACAAAGCACGGTGACGTTTGGACGGTGATTATTAAGTCATTTTGAGCACGGCATGATCGCGGTGGGCTGATAAGTTGCTGTTAATAGGTAATTGTTTGCGGCTTATCAACGCTTATCATGTAACTGTTTTCGCGGTTACAGTGATGCAGCACCTTCCTGGCGACTGCACCCGCGGTAACCGCAAACCACGGTAATTGATGGATTTTCGGCGTTTCACCCCGAACCATGTCTTTTCCTGGAGGGCAGCTCTCGCAAATGTAATGCTTCTCAAGATTATGGTATCGGAAGTCGTTGTCATGAGTCAGGACTACTGCACAGCAGTGTTGCGGTGCTCGTCAGAATAAAAATGGCACATGCATGAAACAGTCACATATTGTGCAGCAACGGAATACCGCCAGGTCAGGAAGTGGAACGAAGGCTGATCTGCGATTGTATTCTACAACACAAACAACACGCACCACTGCTGTACGAGGTCTGGTGCCGGTTGCGCATTTTGCAGCAGACAGGTACAGCCGGGCATCTTCGTGCGCCACAGCAGTATGGCGGCTTGAATTCGCCCTCAGAGTCAGTGATTTCTCCACGTTAGGTTTTGCTCTCTGGGCAGGATGTCTCCGCTGATTCGTGGTGTTTCAATGTGACATGTGTGCAGTGTAGTTATTTCCGGCACTTGTTGAAGGTATGGCCTGCCCAGACCATAGTTACTATTATGTTTGTATCGCGTACGGCATATTTTCTCGTGACCACGACCAAGAGGTACGTTGCTTGGTTTTATACAACCTAATCCAGGCTCGGTGTAATAAAAGTTTGTAGGGCCGTGGTTTGCCTTTGTAGTTCCTTCGCTACTGCCCCCCCTGCTTGCGAGTATGTATAACTTCTTACGTGCGTGCTCTCTTCCTTTCTTCCATTTCCATTCCTCTTGTTTTTTTCCCGTTTTTCCTAACATCGTGCTCCTGGAAGTTTTACATTAATGGGTTGCGTTGATGGTATGCGGTAAATGCGGTTTCAGTTGCGAGTCTGTAAACGGATGCACTGGTATGGGTCCGATAGGTACGTAAGCTGGCTTCCGATTTGGCTGTTTCCTGTTCTTGTTTTTGCTGATGTACAGCTTGCTTCAGCTATGATATATAGGTTTCAGCCGTGATATATAGGTATACTTTTTTGGAGTATTATGTTCTTCCTGGGGGGTATTGCTCGACTCTAGAGGGACTAAGGCCTGTCCTGTGACCGGAGACTTGATTTTGCGAGTTAAGGCGAGATCAACAACGAAAACAACAGCAGCAGCACGGCAACATGTGGGTTGCCGCATATTCAATGCCGATGCAATGCATTACCAGTATGCCAGATTGACTGTATATAGTACCTAAGTAATGTCCTTTGCCGCAATAACCTCGCAGTATTTGGTCACGTGATGGGTACGCGACAACAACAGTCATCAAGCGGTACCGTCACCTCCATAAAAATGTCTCATAGTATTTACAACGTACTGGTGGTTCTAAATAATTATTGGGTTTAAAGCTATGTAAGGTTACGCCAACGAGGATACCATAGGTCGCCTCTAAAGCTGGCTCATGAGTCCATTGCTCTCCCCTAGATACCAGCGGACCCGTCTAGTTCGTGGCAGTTGATCCAATGATTCCGATCTGTTACAACACAATTTCATTCGGCAGTCAGAACTTATTATGAGGGACCCATCGTTCGGTGATTAGCTACGTTCGTCCACCACAACAGCTTCTACATAACTTGCCTTACCGTGGACAGCAGCCGTTAGATTAACTACGACGAATCCCAACAGCATTCCTGTTATTATCACCGTCGCCAGCCGTTAATTATCTGCATTCACAGCAGATCAGGAGTAAACTATATGAGCGAGGCACGCACACAGCAGCGTCGCATTTCTTATTTGTGTGTTTTGGAATACAGTATGCGACACCAGTTAAGACTCCCTCATCGCTGGCCAGGCTGTAATTTGTATGTAAGGCAGGGTGTGTCCTATGAATACACCATTTACAGTACAAAAGAGGCCGTGTTCTTGTTTTCGTCTAAATCTTGACCCTGAAAATTTTGGCCGCCAAATCCTCAAGTGCTGTCTTGTTCTGTACCTCATTGGTTTTCATGTAACAAAACTGTGTTTTTTTTGTTCTGTTTTTGCGTGGACTGACGTGTTGCCATAGGCCCCGCTTGCGTACCGACCCCTTTACGTTGTCGACAACCTTCTTTTTGCCTCCTTGCCTCATTATCTGCTCTTGTGCTGCTCAACATAAGGCGCCGATAGATACTGTGCGCTCGTTTACACTCACCCACTCCCTGTGATATCGTAACAGGTGATTTCGGTGGTTGTTGTTTTCAATATCCCCATTCACGACGACGAGTGCGATTTGCACTATTTCTGGTGCAACTTTCTCTGCCGCCGCTGAGGATGTTAGAGTTCGAACTATCATTTTTTTCTGTGCAACGAGTAGCCTGCGTCCGGGTAGGTCAGCCGGCAGAAAGAAGTGATGAGCCTAGCACTACTTCTGGTGCAACTTTCTCTGCCGCCGCTGAGGATGTTAGAGTTCGAACTATCATTTTTTTCTATGCAACGAGTAGCCTGCGTCCGGGTAGGTCAGCCGGCAGAAAGAAGTGATGAGCCAAGTACTCCCACAGTACAATTGTAGGGTGGCGCCCTGTTCTATGAGGTGATTTAGGTGGGCGCCATTTTGGTTTTGGGTCTGTTCTGATATGTCGTAGGACTCGCCTATGGTTCGGCTGTACGTCGTAGGGCGTTTTACATTTATTTTAGTTTTGTCACCAATGACAGGCTTCCTGATCAAAACTTATTTCGATGTCCCATGCGTCGAGTATGTGGTAAAAGAAGGAACGCGAATATGCCACGCCGTATGCGCCTGGGTTGCTCCGCGTCTCTGAACTGCCATCATAATAATAGCAATTTCCGGCGCTCAAGTCTCAAGTTTGGCCGAGCCTGTGAGGGAGGCCATTCATTATACCATAGGCTAGGCAGAAAACAATACTTTCACACGTCGGACAGATGATATATCCCCAGTTGATGAGCTAGATGTTTCAGGAAGAATCTGCATGCTCTAGTTCAATGTTTGCGAGGGGAAGCCGTACGATCTGCACGATCTAACCCGGTTGGAGGTGTGCTCTATATTTGTACAGAACCTGCATAGCATATCAAAATGGTAGATCAAAATAGTCAAGCCTACGGTAAGGGGGGTACCCCATTTTTCACCGCCGGGTTTGAGGTATCATACTATCGTACTATGCTATCATACTATGCTATCATACTATATTATCACACTATCAGATCATACTATCCTATCATACTGTCATGTCATACTATCATATCATACTGTCATACTATCATACTATCATATCATACTATCATATCATACTCTTACGAGTGACTCTGTACCTCACTGACAAAAACACGTTAGGTGATTTGTTTGGCGCAGCGTTTATTTATATATGAATATAGACTATAGCTATATTAACAGCTAACCATCCCATTGGGGATTCATATCGAAAAAATATAACAGCACGAAAGAAAGCGTACGACCGCAGGGACCAGAGGGGTCACTCGCGACAGTGACCCCGAGCCACTACGCAAAAGGGTCCCAAAAACAACATACCCCCCCTACCGTAGCATTGGGTATGATCTACTGTAGAAGATCTAGATTATCTAGATGATCTAGATTATTGGTCTGATCTATATGATCTGTATGATCTGTCCGAGGTGTGAAACATTTGCTCTATTCTCATTGTGCCGTCTGGTGGCACGTTCAAGCTGCTGACACAAACTGCGGTAGGAGTGTTTTGAGTCACTGATGCCCTGGGTTGGAAGTGGTGCGTAGGTTGAAAGTTCGCGATTGACCTAACCTCTAAACTGCGACGTGATGTTTGCTGAATGTTGTATGCTGTGCAGCGGGAAGGTCATGCTGGGCACCAGACGTGCCGAAAAAGAAGCTGCTGGAGATGGGTTTTCGCTTGACGCCAATGAAGACGTGATGACACTGCTGGCGGAACTACTATCCAACCAGTATGCGATTTTCGCCTGTGTATCGAGGGAATGGAGAAACGCATGGGGCAACCTCCCAAAGACCACGCAAGCCATAACCGCCGACACCTCTGTATCTCAACTGCAGTGGAGTTTTGACGCAGGCCTGCCAAAGACACCGATCGTATGTGAACACATTGCTGAACATTGTGGCGTTGAGGTACTCCAGTGTGCGTTCTCAAACGGTTGCGGATTGCCAGATTCAGCTTGCTTCAAGGCCTCTGCCCGCGGTCACCTGGAAATGATTCAATGGGCCGTCGACCAGAGTTGCGGCTGGCGTGAAGTACTCTGCAGAGCGGCTGCAGCAGGGGGAAGTTTGGATATTCTTCAGTGGGCGCACGCTAACGACTGTCCCTGGGACGCCAATACTTGCAGCGGTGCCGCAGGTTCGGGACATCTTGATATTTTAAGGTGGGCACGTTCCGAAGCCTGTCCTTGGGATGTCTACACCTGCTCGAAGGCTGCTAGGGGCGGACACCTTGGCGTCCTTATTTGGGCGCGAGCACACGGCTGCAGTTGGGACCATCAAACATGTGATTGCGCTGCCGCTGGAGGCCATCTTGGGGTACTTCAGTGGGCAAGGGCGAACGGTGCCGATATGATGGCGGGCACGACTTACTGGGCTGCCGAGGGGGGGCACTTAGAGCTTCTTCAGTGGGCGAGGGCGCACGGCTGTCCCTGGCATGAGCTGACGTGCTTGGCTGCTATCCGAAACGGGAACCTCGATAGGCTGGAGTGGATGTTGGCGCACGGCTGCTCCTGGTCCAGAGGTGCGGCCGGTAAGGCAGCTCAAGCGGGGCACCTTCATATCCTCGAATGGATCAAGGCCAGGCAGTACGTTGTGGACAACAGTAGCATATGCAGAGAGGCTGCGAAAGGGGGGCACCTAAGCGTTCTTATGTGGGCCCGAGCGAACGGGTGTAACTGGGATAGTCGTGTATGTCGAGAGGCAGCTAAGACCGGACACTTTGCGGTGCTAAAGTGGGCACGGTGCAATGGCTGCCCATGGTCCGAGCAAACGTGTATCGGTGCAGTAGTGGCAGGTCGCCTGGACATATTGCAGTGGGCGTGGGCACACGGCTGCCCATGGGATAGCAGAACATGTGGTCTCGCCGCGAGGGAAGGTCGCTTTGCTATTCTTAAATGGGCCAAATTGAACGGTTGCCCGTGGAACGAAACAACGTGTACCCATGCAGCCGCCGCAGGCCGCCTAGATATACTGCAGTGGGCTCGGGCGCAGGGGTGCCCATGGGATGGTACTACATGTAGCGAAGCAGCGAGGGAAGGGCATTTTGATGTGGTAAAGTGGGCACGGAGTAACGGCTGCCCCTGGGATGTGACCACATGCGCCAGTGCTGCCGCAGCAGGACGACTGGACATCTTGCGGTGGGCTCGGCGAGAAAACTGTCCATGGGATGGTAGTACCTTCATGGAGGCTGAGATGTGGGGCCACGAAGAGCTCATGAAATGGGCAAGGCTAAACGGTTGTCCTGTTCTTGATGAACATTTGTGAACACCAATCGTGCACGTGGTGATAGAAGAGGTGCCGTCTCGTGTCGTCAAGGGTTCGGAGGCGATGTCGGCGCTGACTGTCACAAGGAGATGTGTATTTGGGTCCAAGGACCGTCCATATATCCGTGACCCTGCCTGCTGTAAATATGTATGTCAGCGGTACTTGGAGAATATCCAAATTAGTTGGTGGCTTTAAACCGCAGTGTTCAAAGCGTTACAACAACAACGAAGAACACATAGTTCTGCGACTTAGGGATGAACATTATTCGCGGGACCAAGACCTGATGGTTTCAACACATAAGACTAAAGACTATGGCCATTAGTTTTCTAAAAGAAATTTAAACTGCCCGATGTACAGCCCTGCAAGAAGGATGGGAATGAGGAGCGTAACAGACGCCTTCAGTTGGTCAAACTCCCAGCTTCATTGAGCTATAAGTTGGTCAAACTCCTAGCTTCATTAATCTAAAAGCTTTTGCGGTGGCTATTTAGTTGTTGTCAAGAAAATAAACATATTTTACATATTTTTTGTTAGCACCTGGTCACAGGTACCGCACAACGTATCCATAGTCTTGCCGTAAGTACGCCGTCACGTAGCAAACAGGTATCCTATACAACTACTTACAAGTATCGATCTCCTGAGAGTCCCGGGGAGGCCTTTATTTTGTTCGTTTAGTTTGCCACACTAACTTGATGACATTCTCCTTTCCGGACATTTGAGCGGGCTCGGATGAAACAGCGCTTCTTAACGCTTTCATCTTTTCCAATATCCAAACTCCTCAAAAGTCCTTTTTGTGAGGATTTGGAAATTTTGCTTCCCCTATGTTTCAAACTCACCTGTTTTTTGGGGAGGCCACATACTGCCTAGACACCGCCTCCTTTCGTTACGCTCGAAACGGTCCAGGTTGTCTTTGACCTACGCTTTCATCATACCAGAGGACCCAGCCTGATAATGTCAGCTTGGCTCATCGCATCACCAGCTCATCTCCGCCCAGCAGCGCCCAGCAGCGCTAGCTCAGCATCGCAGCGTCGTGCAGTATCGGCGGCAGCACACGCACACGTTTGATGGTCCCATTGGCAGCCCCTCATGTGCACCCATGCAATATGACCATAAGTCCCCCCTTAGAAGCCCTCGCACACGTTTCGGAATCCAAAAGACAGTTCTCAGATCGTGCCCCCTGAAGAATTTCGAGATTCCCTGAACCGGCAGTCTCGTTGCATTTTATAACGTCCCAAGTCCAGTCGTTACTGCGTGCCCACTAAAGAATGCGCAGACTGCCCGCTGCCGCGGCCGCTCTGAAGGGTACCTCGCGCCAACCGCAGTTCTGGTCGACAGCCCGTTGAATTATTGCGAGGTCGTCGCCGGCGGTAGCCTCGAGGCACGATTCCGCACGCAGCTCTTATCCGTTGGCGTAGGCATATTTTAGAACCCCAACTCCGCAATGTCCAGCGTTTTGGTCGCAGAGCATTCGAGTCTGTAGCAGAGCACCGTCGAACTGCAGCTGAGATACTGAAGCCCCTCCCGACCCGTACCCTCTGTTTCGAAGTAAAGGTATCCCGCTTTTGACGTGCCCGGCCAGCGTAACGACCTCAAAGCACGGGAGATAAACAAAGCCGAGCCTTGCCGAGCGACCAATCTCAGCGATCCCGAGATGGCCTGCAGTCGAGGTTGAAGCCCTTTCCTTACCATTGGAGTTTCGTAGCCAACACCACCAGAAGGCATGCCATCCAGAGAAGGTTTAAGCATTAAATATCGGCGTCGGTGAAACAGGTTGACTTAAGGAGCTGTGCAGGCCGGGTGCTCACCTGCCACTGTCTGGAGAGGGTTCTCTTGTCGCGATCTTGGCCTGAGGTACAACCATCGTCTCAGTACGCTGATTGGTGTTAGCATGAAACGTTACCCAGAGAGAGAGGAAAACAGAAACCAAACACGTACGGGGAGGGGATAAATAGTAGTCGACGCGAAGCGGTGGCACAGCAAACAAGGCGCGTTCAAATGCAATCCTGAGCTTTCAGTCGGGGTACAGACACAAACCAAATACAATAGAAAAGGATGTTGGCCCACGTGGGATTTTCACTTGTCAACGTCGAGTTGTAAGGTTCAAGAACCTTCTGAAAAACGCGATGAGTTTGCTGCAAATCTCGACCTTGCTTTCATTTCTCCGAAGCTTTTAGACGCTCTTAAAACTCCTCCTTTCAGAAAATATGGTCACGCCCCACATGTGGTCACGGACAACTGTCTTGCGTCCCAATCCAACCGTTTTCGGTATCGTTTCTGCCACGTAAGGGAGTCCGTTGGGCAGTCACACGCTACGACATGGTGGCGAAGCTCTTCACTCTCACTCCTCTATAATGTGGGGCAAACAACCTATTGTACGCCTGGAAAATCTAAAGGCCGTCGTCATCTGGGTAGGCACGACAAGCAGAGTCAACGTCAAGCGAAACATATGTTGAGTTTCTTGTCATGAATTCGAATTCCCGTACCGGGTGCAATTGCTACAAATATGGATTAGCTATTAATAATAAAACAACGCGGATTTGGTTTCCTCTTGCTGCCATTAACCATAGATTAGTGTGTAAAAACGTAACTACTCGAGAGCATCTTATCCCTTTGCAGTCTAATTCCTACAACAAATAAGCGGTGCGGACATCAGTATGTATGATGCATGCAGACGGACGCTTCAGGATGCGTAAAAACTCGTTTCGGCCTGCCAAGACATCTTAGACCTGGTCGACCGACGGCTCGCTCTTGTCGCGAATGTCAGTCGCCTGGCCAGGCAGTCATCCTTCTGCCTCGGTAGATCGGTCTCGTCTCTCGGCAAAGTCAACACAGAGTATCACAGTCCAAAACAGTATACTGTAGTGAATAATACTTTGCAACTGCACCATACGCACAAAAAGCATCAGCACGGCTACATATAGTGGTCGCTGTTCGTACCAATTACGCGGCCGTGGGCGGCACGTGTGTTCCCGCACAACCCGGGGTGAAACGTTGGCCGTGTTACCCGTTGAAAATCTACTCCGAAAATTAGGCCGGGTGTCAACATCGGTACTACAAGACTGATTCTACGATAGCACCCCCCAACATCAGCGATTTTCTTCAACGAACATTTCATGTCTGCTCGACACAAGGAAAGATGCAATTGAAAATAAAACTATCCACATATTTCCGTTGTGTGCGAAGGCCTATCGATCGATGATGTCGGGGTGTTGAGGGACACCGTATTTCAGGAGGTACGAGCGGGAGCTGGTTTTGAAACCGTCGATTTCGTAGAACGACTCGTAAATTCGCGCTGCCTGTGTATACGACGCGGAGCGGGTTGGACATGGACTGAATGTACCTCGAGATCACTGACTATTAGTCCAAACGCGGTGATGTTAACGCATCAGGAAGCACCTAGTTCCGCCTTATAAAACAACAAAAAACTATATTCTTCCCGCGCCGTAGTGGCGGCAGGAAGATCTCCTCAGCTAAGCTGAATGGTAACAGTTAATGTAGAAGCGCGAGCGACAATATGCTTGCTCCCTGGAGCATTGATAAACATAAGCTATGTGGGGCTGTTTTCTCCATTCGCTGGTCTTGCCTCCCTCCAGGCGGGCTGGCAGCGGGTCCCTTTCTACTTCGCACTCGAAGGTTATTCCATATGTTAGATCAGCGTTGTCCAAGGTATGTTGACAATGTGACAACGTGAAATAACCCGTCCTGCCGGAAAAAGAGACAACGCAATGTTTTTGCTATAATAACGCTTTCCTAAGGCAGAGGTTCTGGTGTACAACAAGACACATCGTCTAGTTAATGGTGTCGAGAGGAGCGATAGTTAAATACCAGAGAGAGGTTCCATTGATGTGGGCGCTGAGTGCTGTTGATGTTGCTGCTGGTAGTTTCTGCTGGTAGTTGCTGCTGACAGTTGCTGCTGACAGTTGCTGCTGAGAGTAGCTGCTGATAGGCTCTGCTGATAGTTGCTGCTCGAGGCAATCTACGGTGTAGGTGAATCACTTTTTTCTGAAGTTCCTCACTCTCGGAGGTTACAAGACATGTCCTTCTTAACCCAAAAACTGACTCGGAGGAAAACAAACCTGCTTTATCGCGGATGAAAAATCCCATGACCTAGGTACACAACGAGAATCATGCAACACAAAATGCCCTATATATTTCCAACGCTTGTTTGTTAAGGCACCGCGTCATTCAGACACCGTTCATTTCAGACGGCAAGTGCTACCTCTATCGTTTTTTTCTGAGGTTTGATATCTTCGCAGTGTATACAAGCGGTGCTAACAAGAGTGGGGGCGCGGCCGATTGCGCGGGATCGAGGTAGTGAAGGACCGAGGGGCCGACGACGGCGGCTCAAGGCCCACAAAAAGTTGCTGTCAACCACAGCTGCGGTGCGAGAAAAGCCTCGCAATCGATCGAGTGATCAATCGACCGAACGAGCGTGATGTACAGCAGTACGCCTGAAAAATGGAAACAGTTCGGCGACAGGGAAGGTCTAGGCTCGATGCAGATACTTCCAGGAGCGAACACTTACTTATTAATAGTAACATCAAAGATGATTTACATTTTCTCAGGCGAATACAACCAACGGAGGAGCATGTTTTGAAGCTTAACCATCAATAAGGTGTCACACAATCAGAAGGATTGCTCGTACGGCAAAAGCCAAATATAGAGGACTTTCCCTCGTCACCCAAGCACGAAAAACGGTGATAAATTGACTGTCGAGGAGCTGGGGGGGTAGTCCAACTCCTGGGCAGTGCGTTACATTACAGTTTGAGATATCGAAAGAAGTCCCATGGGCGCACCAACGAACGGGCCCCCCTGGGATGTGACTGAAATATCACCATATTTCCAAAAAAATAAACGGTCTATCCCCGCTATGGGCCAGTGTGAAACTTCGCCGAATGTCTTGCAAGATGTATTTTCACCCACTAACTTTAGATATTAACCCATTCTAGCACATTCTAGCACATTCTAGCACTCCAAACATATCACTTTACTGCGGTTTCTGTCGCCGATATTTTCGAGCTGTCCGTTCAACTGTCCGCTTGGCCGTCCGGAAAGCAAAAAACAATCAAACGGGATACCGTTGTTTTCACACATGAAAAAAACAACGTTACATATCTTCTGGTGAAAGGTTTGCAGTGCACCGTTTTCTGGCATAGCACGCATGGTAAGTGGAACACTGTGATGATACTTAATGCCTAACACACACTTACTCCAATGTACCCGCCAACATCTACGTGCTCGTTTTTCTGGCGAGTTATTTTTTGGCAAACTTTCCCAACGATCCAGAAATTGGGGTCGGGGGACCGATTCCACGATAGCCCCCCCCGAAACCGGCGATTTTGTTTAACGAACGAACGTTTCATGGCTGCTAGGTTCGAGGAAGGGTGCTACGAAAAAAGCATCCTCAAAACATTTTCATGTTTGCAAAGTAAAGGACAATCGAACGATGACGTCGGGGCGGCAAGGGGCGCCGTATATCAGGAAAATACTGTCGGGGGCTGGTTTCAACACCGGCGATTTCGTTGAATATAAGTTAGGGGCGCTACCGTAGAACGACGTGGGGAAAGGACAGCAAAATGCGTATTTCGTGGCCCTGGTGTTACCGGCTGATATACCGGCCTACTCTTGCTTGTTGTACTCCCAACCTACCCTATAACTGTACTCCTGCTGCACAACGTATCGCATTCATCTGCGCCAGCCAGAACCGCAGCTCAGAGCGGCACACAAGGAGGTGCGGGAGGATGCTGCCTCCGCCAGAATGTAATTCGAACTACATGGTGTACTTTTTATTAGAGTGTTGAAGGCATCGCACACTAGGGGTGCAGCATCAGTCCCTGAGCTCCGAACGTCAAGGTGAGCTCAATATCATGATCCATCACCCGAAACATGACTCCGGAGGCATTTTTTTGCGCAATCCGAGCAACACTGCTATGTGCTAGACGACGAAAAGCAAATATACTCGTCACAGTATCATGCCAACAGATAGTTCGACACATGAGGAGCTTCCGGTAAGGAAGCTTTGCTCCAAAAATGCAACCCGTACAGACAGTGGGATAAGCCTTTGCCCACAATGGTCCCCAATAGTATGACTTCCTGACGTACTTTCTGTAACGCGTGCTTTTGCCGGCAACGATGGTCTCCGTTTTGTGTGACATGTCTGCATCGAAGGCCGGAGCAGCAGTACGTAGGAAGAAGACCAGAGACACGCCTGCCCCCGACAAGTAGGGTGCCAAAGACATACGCAGAACGACCTTTAATGGGCTCTCTGATCCTCGTCGCTTTCTCATTCCAGGCAAAACCGCGGCTAGGAAAGCAGACACGGCAGGACGCAGGAACGCCCGAGATAAGCCTGCCCCCCCCCGACCAATGGTGTGCCAAACGCATCTAACAATAATACCTAAAGGAGGACGATGTGGCAAATTTATGTTATGCGCAAAAAAGACGACTGAGGAAGGTGAAACATAAGTTTGCCACATCGTACCCTTACCTTTGCGCTGTACCCTTACCTTTGCGGGTCCTCTCTTTTTTTTCGCCTGTCGCTTGCTATTTGCAACTCATGTATTGTGATTGTTTCGGCTGTTCGATACCCTTTTGAACGTCCGGTCTAACCCCATTGTAGCGTATGCTATTAATAGCAAGGGACTGAGGAAAAATAAAACAACGAAAAGACATAATCAGGGTCCACCAACTACACGTACACACAAATACCCGAAAACATACCACCCACCTGGGTTGAAAAGCGTACCTACCTCTCTACTCACGCATTTCCGCCCCCCACCGTGCCCCTTGGCCTATATTATACATAAGTTGGGACCCAGGCTACGATAGTTTTTTGCTTTTCTCTTGGGCATTTTTTTTCAGTGGCCCGGAGTCACTCGCACGAGTTATCGCCCGTTCCTTTGCGGTCGCAACGCAATAATTAGCCACGCTGCGCCAAGCATATCGCGCAAGCCCTTTTTTGGCAGTGAGGTACAAAGTCACTCGTGCGACAAACTTGAATCTATTAGTGAAAAAGGGGGGCGTATTAACATGCCCCCTACCGTGGCCTTGGCCTTGTGTTGTTGTCGTCCGTTGGCAACGGCACTGTAAAACACGCTGCTCACTACATAAACTAGACCACCAGGGTGCCGTTTTTAATTTGTTTTCTGTTTTTGGAGGGGTCGATCGAAGCTGGCGGTCGAGTTAGACCATTTCCAGGGTGCCGTTTTCAATTTTTGTTTTTTGGGGGGGGGTCGATTAAAGCTGGCGGTAGAGTTAGGTATTTTCTGAGGGGTGGAGATTTTGTGCTCCGCACCAGGGGAATGACCGTGTCACGTAGTGTTCGTTGTAAGACACCCACGAGGCGTTTACGTAGCACTCTTATTGCTGTCTCTGGAATTGGCCGTACCGGAAACTAAATTAACTCATTGAACCTGCCATCAATATGCAAGTCCGCCTCGCAAGTGGTGCTTAGGAGGATGCAGCTCACTCTTCATGCGACCCGCTGAACACGTTATGGCGCTTCGCGCTTGGCACAAGCAATGTCTGCCTGGTCGGTGAAACCCGACGTACTCCATCCCGACATAGCAGGGATGCGAGGGTCTATGGTTACACGACTACGGCCATGCACAAACTAAGTACACCGCCCATTGTGCTACAGCGCTCCATCTTGAAAGGAATGTGTGGCCCTATGTCAAACGACTACGGAAAGCATAAAAATAAGTACTTCCCCCCGCCCTCGAGCCCCCCCCACCTAGCTCCTGCTGTTTTCGTTGTAGGTGCTATTCCGTGTCCGTAAGAGCATCGTGGGACTGCGCCGCTGTTTTCGCGAGCGCTCGAGACAGCTCGCCAGGGAGGGCTCGCGAGCACTCGTGCGCCGAGGAGTTTTTGCTAGCGCCCGTGAGTGCCAAAAAGCGCCTAAAAGAGCGACGTTGCAACAATACCACTACTGCTTTCGTCCATCATTCACCCACGGTTGTTTCCCGATGCTACCCGTTGCTGTTTTTGCTGCTGACGCTGCAGATATTACTCCTCCGTAAAAGTACCAGGCTACCACGCCCGGGTTGTTGCGAGCGCTCGTTGGTGCTTGGGCGCACACAGGCGCTCTTGGGTACTTGCGGACGCTCAATGACGCTCATTGGCGCAACACAGGCGCTCCCGGGCGGCCAAGGAGGCTTAAAAAAGTGCTCCAGGGTGCCCTCTTCGCGGGTGTTTCCGTGTTCTCGCAGGCGCTCACGGACGCTTGCAGGAGCTGGAAAAAAACGTTCACGGGTGTGCCCATGCATTCGCGATACTTCTTCGTGACTACTTGCAAGATCTCGCGGGCGCTCATGGGTTGTCGCGAACGCTGGAGTAGAGGGGGGGGTCAGTACCTCCGTCCTCTTAGAGGCGCGTTTGGTACCGAAATATAGTAACACCGTCACGGGTCACAGGAACGGCCACTAAAATAATAGCGACGTTGACGTACACAAACTCTGCACTCAACCAAGAGACCAATAAGGAAGAAAACCCCAGCCCAGGACTCCTACCCCCTACGGTCCCTGAGAACAGGCGTTTACACTTGCCCACTCCTAAACACTCTCGTGCCCTAAACATGCAGCCAACGTGTACGCGTTATGATCCAATGGACAGCCTCCCGCTCGCGCCGACTGAAGTATGCCCAAGCGCTTTAGGGTGGCGGCATTGACTTACAGCATTTTCGTTCTAAGGGCAGCCGTTACACCGTACCCATTGAAGAGCCTCGAAGTCACGGGCACTGATCACACGGGCGCAAATGTTTTCGTCCCACGGGCAACCGTTACACCGCGTTTATTCGAGCACCTCAGAATGACAGCTGCTTCGGTTCAGGCACCAGCACCCCAGTCGCAGCCGTTGCACCGTGCCCACTTGAGCCCCTTCAAGTTGTCTCCCCCGGTTGCCACGGCACGTATATTATCTATCCTAGGGGTTCTATCCTCGGGGCAGCCGTTGCGCCGTGCCCATTGAAGCACCCCGGCGTGACCCCCATTTGCTGCCTCGATACAGGGGCTGACTGTCTCATTCGCAGCCGTTAGCTCGCGCCCACTGAACAATGCCCAGGTGCCCACCTGTAGCAGCATTAATACATGTGCGGCTGTCACAGTAGAAACTGTTGGCTCGGACCCACTGAAGCACGGACAGTTGCTCTCCGGGAGCAGCTTCCCTGCAAATACCAGAGTCGTCCCACACGTGGTCGCTGGCCTGAATCCATTCGAGTTGGCGTCCCCAGGCCTTTCGAGGCCGTTCGCCATCACCCACACCAGTGCATTTAAGTGCCCGTTTCAAAATGCGGCCCAGCACTCCGCGTTATTGCAATGACACCGTCCAAGACCTTGCCCACTGAACCATCTCTAAGTCCCCGTTACAGACGGCCCAGGCGGTCGTGCTCTTTCTCCAGTGGGTATCGTTCTCTTCAGCCCACTGAAGCACCTCCAGGAGCTTCCCAATGGCAACAATCCTGCTCGTTTGAAAGTTATAATCGCAACCGTGGGTTCGCGCCCACTGAAAAAATGCCGAAATGGCCACCCCAGCGGCCTTTGCGTACATTGCGCTGTCCCAAGGACAGTCTTCGAACCGTGCCCACTGCAAGAGATCAAGATGTCGTGCGCGGACAGCGTAACTGCGCGTAGCAACGCCTCAGAGGCAGTCGTTAGCGCATGCCCACTGAAGCATGCGCAAGCTGCTTCCCGCCGCAGCTTTTCTAAACATAATCTTGCGCCAACCTACCGCAGTTGTGGCCGACTGCCCACCGGATCATTTGGAGACGTCCACGTGCGGGGGCTTTGATGCATCGTCCCGCTCGCAGCACTCATCCGTTTGACTATTAATAGGCACACCGACGAACAACAACGGTGTTGTGTTCGGTGATCCTATCGCAGCGCATCGGGCGCTGGATCAGACCGCCGTCGCAAGTTTAATGCAGCTGGGATGCAGAAAGGTCTCTGGCGTTCTGATTTGGGTGGGTTTTGGCAGCTGCCTTCAGGCTTTTTTTTCGCACTCCTTTGATACCTCAGCAACAAAGGCGAACTGGTTGGATATAAGTCCCACTAGCAAGGTCGTCATGCCCCTATTCGTGTTCGGCAGAAATTCCGCTCGGGTAACTTTTGGCTCGGTAGCTTCGGTGCCGTGCATGGCGTTCTCGCTCCTAAAGCTGAGACCATCGGGACGCAACATATTGTAAAGCGGCACACAGCCTCACGAATCCACAGGCTTGGCGTAATGGACTAGAGATATATCGTAACAATCAGTCACGAGGTGCTAGCAAATGGAATAGTTCTGATCGTGCACGCCCATTCGGCCAGATTCAGTGCGACGGAACAACGATAGAGAAAGCATAGCAACCTAACATGTCCTTCACGACTTATGCGGGGCATGATATGTGCACTCCCTCAATGAGCTTGGCTAGCGCCGCGACCCCAACGCTGGAGACATTGAGAAATGCTTGCCAAGGTCATCCAAGAATCCTGAATGATCCAGGTGTTAACTTTGGGAGTCCGATGGCCACCACCATGAGGAGGCATGCAGTCAGCACATCTGCAAGCCCTCGGAAAAAGTAAAACCAGCACCACCAACAAACGCCACACCACACCACACCACACCACACCACACCACACCACACCACACCACACCACACCACACCACACCACACCACACCACACCACACCACACCACACCACACCACACCACACCACACCACACCACACCACACCACACCACACCACACCGCACCATATCCGCGCTACACTCGTGAAATCTCTGCCGTACGAGTGCTAAATACTACACGAATAAGATCGCGATACGCGGCAAAAGTAAACCGGGTGGTTTTCACCAAATTGTTCGAACGATTTCTTCGAACGGCCAGTTTCAACACGTAACTCAACAATTTCCATGAAAAAAGTGCTCTGCCTGTTAATGGTGTTGTTGAAGACATCCTCAACTCTCGGCGGCTACTTTCCGGGCGTCCAAAGCACTCGATATTCCCAGGTGGGTTGATAAACTGGACTGTAACTTCCCCGACAACAGTCTAACCGAGCAGTTTTCATTGAGAGTGTTTCACGCCGCCTGCTCGCTTGCTTCGCCCAAGTTTCCTGCCGCTTGCCCTCAAACTTACTTGGCAAGGGTGTTGCTTGTAGAGCCGGATGTGGTGAAAGGTTGAATGCTCCAGATGTCTTGCATCGCTTCATTCCAGTCTCCGCTCAACATCGACCTTAAGTTAAAAATGACGTCGTTGAACGGAGAAGAATAAATCTGGGGTGTTCTGTTCCTCACTACATCCGGACCCGCAAACAACACCAACAATTTTGAGGGCAAGCGGTTGGAACATGTTGCGGGTCACAAGCAGGCGGTGTCAAAGTCTCTCGCTCAAACAAATACAACGGCCACGTCAAGAAGATAAGGAGGGCGTGCCATGGGAATCTCGTCATCACAAAGATTGAGTCCGGCCGGGTTCCGACGATGTATTTTCATCCTGAACGATGCCCGAAATTTACTTCAGGAAAAAGGACTGGCGGCACATGGCGAAAGGTACGAAGAAGCCATTTGGCAATGTCTCCCCACCTAATACGAGAAGGCACGAATTGCCAGCAAGGAGAGGCGGGACTTTGGGCTGGACGACATGCTGCACATATTATACGCCATAAATGTGTGCGTCGACACCCAAACGAGTACTTTTTTTAACGCCAGGCCGATCGTAGGTCGCGGCATGCCTATGCAGGTGGCGCGGCACGACGACAACGAAGTCCAGTGCTACCACTGAAAAAAGCGTCGGACACGATGCACAAGATTGTACCATCCTGAAGAAGGAGAAACGCCGGCGTGGGCACAATTAGTGGGGCCAGACCGCTCAACGAAAACAGCACGCGCCTCGCCAGGCAGACGAAGATGTCGAAGAAGCGAAGAGAGGGGACATGGAAATTCCTGGTGCTCCTTTCATAAGGCTGCTACGCGAAGCGACGTAAATTACCGCATTCAGCAGCAGCAAGGCAACAGAGTCATCCATCCCGAGGTCGGGGGGTGCAGCATAAAGTTCTGAGCTCCTGACGTCAGGGTGAGCTCCATATCTCACCCGAGACATGAAATCGAAGGCATTTTAATTCGCCCGGCCAGACCAACATTTCTATTCGCTAGCGTTAAATCAAATGAGTATTCGTGAAATTTGATCATACTAACGAATAAAACGAATAGAATTTTCCACGCTTGAGAATGTCGACAGGTAACAGGTCACAGGTAACAGGTCACAGGTCACAGGTAACAGGTAATAGGTAACAGGTAACATTGTCCATCAGAAAGGTTTGTACTAGAATGAAAACGCGAGCCCTACCGTGGTATGTCCATCTCAAAACGGTACAAGACCACTGCTCACTTAACGGGTCGCAACCCTTGCGCGTAAATCTGAGGTGCAGGGTTAACACCCAGGCTGGTCCCAGATTGTGCTCTTGTTAGAGATAAACCAACCATTGAGCTATAGCAGTCCGCGCTAAATGTTGGCCACGGTGTATTTCTAGGCTTTAGAATAAACCGGGTGTTTCGTGCCGTAGGGCCTTAATTTGATGTTTACTTTTTGGACTGGTGCAACGGGGTCGGCAATGCGGCTCGCCGCAGAATCGGTTTTTCACGCCTCCGCGCCGTTCATCTTTCGCCGCACGCGAAATGTTCTGGGGATACCTGGTACCTCTGTTCTTCTCGGACGATTTCCTCATCCTTAAAACGCCTTTAGAATAGCACCCACGATTTTGGAGACAAACATCTTGAATATAGTGTGGAATAATGCTTGCAGTACAAAAAGGGGTAAGGGCGAGGTGTACTGATAAGAGGCTTTGCACATCGTGGAGGCGTACAAATATTTCACACGATTCGCAAAAACTATCTAAAAAAAATATCACCAGGTGAGTTTATAACTTTTTGGTCGACAAGCCCGTTTCGCTATTTTGCTGTGAACAGTGCTGTGTGTGGCTGGGCGCGACAATCCAAAGCACAGAAGACCACGCATTTTCGAGGTTTCGGATGCAGCTAAAGGGCCATTGTCCACCGGCATTTGGAAGAACATCCGCGCAGGTATTGCAATAATGCGGCCCGTCGCGGGCAGCAGCCTCCGTCGACCACCCGGAGACCCTCCGAGAGGCTCCGCGGCGTGTCGCAGCACTCAGACCGGCGACGTCCTTAATAGTGCCTTCGTATTGCTATGTACTTGGGGGGTGTTTCCTTTCTAAATATATGTGCAGTGCTCGAGCATCAGACGTGGACGCGACATCTACAGGACCACAACATCTTCAACGACACGGAAAATACAGGACTTATAATCATGTATTATCAAAATTTGTGTAGCTTATGACTGACGGCAACAATCTACTACCACCCTGCCTGTGGTACTAGGTGTACCTGGTATATTCTACGACTACAGGTCTATAGAATACTGTATTATTTATTGCTCTGTTATGTATATAGACTACTATGATTGCGTACGCTTCCATTCTACATGTGTGTTCCGTTTTGTGTTTTCACAAGGTAATCTTCCACTTGTAATAATATTATGGGGCTGTTTTAGACACAGGCCACCCTTTGCATTGCAGTCAGGCAGGTTCCACGTCCATCACTCTCTCGTACTTGATAAGCTCTTGTCTTAGTTCCACACATGCCACGGACGAACTGAAAAGCGTTCAATTCCGCGAGGAAATAGCTCCATTCCCTTTTTCTTCTACGCACATGCCGTCCAAGGCATGTGAAACCATTTTATATCCTGCCGTATCCCATGTATTACGCCTTATTAGGCTCCCAGGGGAATACCATAACCCTAGCCCACCCTGATTAGCCGTATTTGCAGAAATATAGAAGAGTCGGGGAAGAACCGGGTCCACGGTCTAGGAACACGACTCGAAGATGCGACTCTTCACAACCTACTCCCACACCCTCTACCCTGCAAGACTACGAAGCCTCAAGGATAATGCTACAGCAGAAAACCTAAAAACGAAGAACGGAAGACATGAAAAAAAGTATAGAACACTCCAGCGAATGGCGGGATTGACATGCGCGAGAGCTATCACTTCCACATATTTGCAAGGGAAAGGGGGCCAGAGAAAACGGAGAACGGGATGGAGAAAAAAAAGCAAACAAAAAGCGAGAGCACTGGGGTCTAAGGCGGAAGAGTCTATAACCTCGCGAGCAAAGCCCCAACCAGTCGCAAAAACGCACCAGAACGCGCTATGTACGAAATACAACTTGCGCGTGGGGAATAGACAACGTGCCCCACCCTGCGGGGGCGACGTCAAATCGGGCGGAGAATTACCACGAAAATCCCCCCAGGAAAAACTGGATAAAAAACCCAGAACAAAAACGAATTTCCCCCGAAGAAGCAAAATTCAAAACCGGGAAAACCGGATCGAAGTACTTGAGGGCAGTGGTGGCCTGAACGTCAATTGGCCACGCTCGCGTCTCGAGGTTCATCTACTAGTATGCTACTTGGAATCCCGCGTGCGACTGACCTACCCCGACCAAGTCGAAGGCACCAGGAACCTTGAACACCTCCTGTCAAAGTCGTGTAGTGAGCCGGAGATAGCGGAAGCTTGATCGGTCCCGGGTCGTCTAGAAAACGTACCAAATACCCTCCGTCAATGGATGTGCGAGCGCTGATTGTCCCAAGCCACCACAAGCCGTCATCGTCTTTGTACCACACGTGGATCCCATTGGGGATCACCGTGGTGCTGTAGTGCTGTATTGCTGTAGTGCGTTAGTCGTGTAACCAGTCAGCGCGCGGCACGCAGCCGTAGCCAGGTGCAAAAAAACGCTCGCCGTTAGCACAGGAAAGCTCCCGTTGTGCAGCTCCAATGCGCATCTGACGATACAGGCGGTTGGTTTGGCGGTGTTGGTTGGGAGTGCCAGCCCAGTAGAGCAAGATCTGCTGGTGTGAGAGCTGGAGGTCCATCTCCCCTTCCCACGACGAACGGGAGAGCCCAGCCCAATGCGTCTCGTACATCACCGCGATGGCTCCACCACTACCACAGACCGATTCGTGGCCATGCCGATGATCCTTTCCACCTTTAGCAGCTGGAGGTGCTCCGACACGTCGTCTTGGATCACGTTACATGGGGGGGATTTCTCGCGTAAAATCGTTGAGCACGTACTGCGTCAACCCATCCGGAAGATACTTAGGCATATCGCCGCGGTCGTGGGGGGTGGTGCAGGGCTTGAAGCGCTCGACGGAGACGCGGCTGTGCGCATCCGCACGGGCATGTCTGTAGGAAGGTTCAAATAGAGGAGCTCATCCCCGAGAGGGGCAAGGGCAGGGACAGGGGCTGACGGCAAGGATCTTGTAGGGGCCCGTCCAAGTTAACGCGAATTTGGTCTTGAGCACCTTTGCATCCGTGCCGGCTTTCGCGCCTTGGCAAATGAAGGAGGTCGTATAATACTGCCAAACCCAATTACCTACAACGGAGTTGGGAACCTGGCGCGAAACTTCGGGGAGGGCTGAGTTTCGACATTCTACACGGGAAACTGTTAAGGCATGCATCTTGCGAACAATATCGTTGGCGCGCTGTTGGCGTTCTGACGCCAGGTCGCAGTATGCGAAGTGGTCGTGGGCCAGACTCTGATGGACGGCGTCCCTGGAGCGGTCCAAGATAGTGAGAGGGAGGCGCGGGAGCCTGCCCATGTAAACCTCGTTGGGGGCCAGGCCAGTGGCGGCACTGGCCGAATTATTGTAGGCGAACTCCACGTGCGACAACTGCGCATCCCAATCGTCTTGGCGTTGGTTGACGACCATAGCCGGCTTTTGGGCCATTGCGTGGTTAACGCGCTCCACACCACCGTTGCCGTTGGTAGGAGCTGGTGACGATTTTCGAACACCAAGAAGCTCATATACCACATGTGAAAGCTTGAAACAGAACTGGAGGCCGTTGTCCGAGAGGATGCTACGTGGACACCCCCGCGGGGGAATGTACCGGTTGATATGGACGTTAGCCGTGCCCTCAGCTGTAAATTCAGCGGCGGTGACGGCGAACATGTCCGCACGATGGCTAAAGCGGTTGGTGAAAAACATAATATAGGTGTTGCCCCGGGCCGTGACCGGTAATGTTCCAAAATAGTCCACGCTTACCGCAATGCCCGGCCCCGGAGGGAGGGGAATCGAAATGATTGGCCATCGAACCGTCAGTCGCGGTGTCTCCCGCGCTTGGCGCTTCAAACAAAGGCGCAATCACCAGCAGGTGCATATGCTCATTCCTATCCACCAAAAGAAACGCTCGAGCATGCGAAGTGTGCGTGCCGTGCCTAGATGGCAGGAAGCAGTTGAATGACAGGCTTGCATGACACAAGGGCTCATGAGTAGAGGCACGTAAATACGGATTTACTCGTCCCCCAAAAGGCAAGCCGCGCGCCCCGCAGGCCGTAAGGAGTAGTGGGTCGGGGCTGGGTTACGCACGAGGAGGACAATGTCCTCGTCGGTGGAATGGAGGCGGCTTTTGCCAGCGATCTCCTGGATCTCCGAGAAGGCGGTGCGATGGTGTGAGGGGAAATGCGCTAAGACTTCGTGGGCAAGGCCAACAACGGCCGGCCGAAAAGAATGCATTGTATGGCGGCGTAGCACGTAGGCTCTGCAAGTTGCTCTCTCTCCCAGTCAGCGTGCGAATAACGCGCAGCGGAATCACCAAAGTGTAGGTCGGCAGCAGCGCCGACGGCGTCCAAATCGGCTGTAGGGGCGGAGGGGGACTCCGAAGAGGTCGACAGCCCTAAACGCGGGAGACCGAAAGGCTCCGCTCGGTCGCGGTCAGATGTATCGGGACAGGCGTTGAGGGTCGAGATGCGCTCGGGGCGGGAGCGAAAAGCAGCCAAGGGCGCGAAACGCGCGGCGGAGGATTGACCCGAGAGGAAGACACCAGCGGAGCCCTGCCGGAATCGAAACCATAGTCAACGGCAGGCCGGCGCCGAAGCGTTTATTCTTCGGCGCGTTCGAGTGGAGATGCGGCCCGTAGGCGGCAGTGCCACTGAAGCCTCCGATGGGGGCGTAGGGGCCCGCGGGGGTAAGTCTGGCGGAGTAATGTCCGAGGCCACCGCAAAAACATGGGTGAGAGTGACGTCGGTGGCTGGCCAAAATGGCGCACGGCCGAGGCGGTCATCACCGGTACCGACGAAAGCAGAAACACGGGCGACGAATCTCACGATGGGAGCAGAAAAGGCCGTCAATCCTCACACGTGGCCCGTGTGCGCGAAACTCGCGAAAATCAGTGGAGGTAAGGGGGAGCCCACCCAAGACAGCGCTATCGGGTTGGGACACCAGCCCACCCTAGCCAATGCCGGCGATCGATGGGGCGTGATGAGGCCGCAAGCCCTGACGCGGTATATAGCCTCATCGTCGACAGGGGTGAGGCGGCTACAACCACTGCGGTCGTGCTCAGTCGCCGGCTGTGGTAACCGCAAGAAAAAGTCAGCATTGCCATTTGCGCTTCGCTCTCGGTACTCGAGCGTGTAGTCAAACACGGTGAGGTACTCGAGCCACCTCTGGACTCACGCATCGTGGTCTCCAACATTTCCGATATTTTTCCAGAGCCTTGTGGTCCGAAAAAACGCGAAACTTTGTACCCCAAAGGTAGCCTCGAAGGCGTTTGATCACCCATACGATGCGGCCTGCTTCCATATCGAGCGACGTCCAATGTCTTTCCGAGTCGAAGGTAGTGCGGACAACGTAGGCAATGGGCCTCACGGAGCCGTCGGGCTGTTTTTGATCTGGTTTAGCGCCAAAGCCGGCAATGCTGGCGTAGCAGTACACCCGAGAAGTCCTGCCGGCGACGCCGGGTATCACGATATCAAGGGGCTGTTACAGACACAGGCCACCCTTTGCAGGTTTCCCTACTAGGCAGGTTCCACGTTGGTCACTCACTTGTACTAGATAAGCTCTTGTCTTAGTTCCACGAACACCATCGAGAGTGATTGGAGCCTGTGACCAGGCGGGCTGGGTATCGGGCAATGAGTAAAAGTCAGAACACCAATACTATCAACAACAGTAAAACGGACGTGCATGATGCCCCTCACACACCGCAGTCAGTAGTGGTAAAAGCTACGAGGAGTTTCGATGAAATATTTATGTTGGATCTCACAGTGAGTGGACGATCGATGTGTCGCGATCGATTTGTCGTTTTGTGTTTTGACGCAGGTACCATATACTGACGAATCTTGCTATTATTAGAGTCTAGACTAATGTCTCCAACCTCTCAACAGCACAAACATAAGTACGAATTGCAAAACTCGTTTCGGGTCGACGTTACGCTGGTCGATTTTCTGACACGCTTTACCCCCCTAAATCGACCAAGGCCGCCCCCCTTCGCTCACTCCTCCTACCTCCCTAATGAATTGTTAAAAAAGCGCGATCCGTTGAGACAAGATGAGAGTCTAAAACTTGGAAAAAAAACACCCACTTTTTATAATAAATAGGACTGACATAGAAACCTCTGAAGTGAGTCTGGGAACTGATGAGATGTTGATATGGGAACCTTGGAAACGAGGCTGATAATGCGTTAGGGAAAGGAGACTGACATTTAACTGAGAAAGAAGACTGACCACTGAATATCTCAGCAAGGGTGAGGAAGTGTATTGGTTAACGAGACCGACAAACGAAAACGTTCTGAGAGTTGAGACTGAAGAAACAAATCTCAGTGCTTAACGAGTCTGACACTAGTAAGTGAGACTGAGCCCTGACATACATCCCAATCACGTGGTATCTGGTCGTGCACTGCTCACGTCTCTTTTCCTTCAGTCATTTAAAAGAGAAACATCGCTTGTACACCTGGCGCTGCCCTCATCCTCTAATATACGGTGTTTTTTTCAATGTACCCCTTGGCAATGCTGTCACATATACAGCTTTGACTCATCTATAACCCTACATGTCAAACACATCCTCGAAAAGAAACGGCATGCGCGGAGCCAAGGCAGGTGGCATCCCGCCGCGGCGAAGCCCCCCTGGTATTCGTTATCATCTCGAAGTAAGTACTGCTCGCAGTAGTTTTTTCGACAACCACCAACGGGATGGGTAATCACGTTGTTGATCACAACACTCTATCTTGACGCAAAAACCAGCAGGCCACCCTAGACTCAAAACGATACCGTATTCTGATTCCGAATGTATCCGCTCCAGACTGATCCAGCATACTTGGTAAGCTCACCAGGTGCTCGGGGGGGTCGATAGCAAGAAACGTCACACACAGGCCGTAGGTCGTGCTTATTATAGGTTACGAGTGGTGGGCTGTGGATAGCTTGTTGCCTGCCATGATATATACTCTATGCTGTCCGAGGTCCGAGCCAACAACCAATAATAAAGTGGATCACAGATGTTGATATACGGCCTCGAAAGGCCAGGTGATTCCCTCTTCTTCATGTCGTTTGTGCATTTGTTCCGAAATAATGTGGGAGTTTAGTGTGATTGTTTTGCAGAGGAGGACGTTATATCAGGGATTCGGGATCGTATTGCACGCGGTGACCACCCGACGCACCCTATCGGTGTCGTGATGCTCATGTATGTGTTGTTGTGCAGCCGCTATTAATAGCACTTTTTTTTTTTTTTTTTTTTTTTGCACACTTTTACTTTCCAGCTTCTGGACAAGCCGTGGTCACAGGTGTCATCCCTTCTCCTCCCCGGTTCTTGCCTTCAATTTTTATCGCGCATAGGGTTCAGCAATCCCACTGCTCGTCGATTGATTGTTCATCGAGTGTTGCTAATTCACGCTCTCGCGCTTTCCGCAAGCCAATTGGTCCACGAGAAAAAGTCCCAACGAATTTATATGAGTATGCACTCGGCGGGGCTCGAACTCACGAAACTGACCTATACCAGGCTCGAGGATAACCTGATACGCCACCGGGGCGACCGCCTTACTACAGCTACACGATTCGCGGCTACTTATTATGTGGTATGTGGTATTAAACCCCTGTAGAGTCCCAAAATCTCTCCCTATTTATATTTAAAAAATGAAAAAGTACACTTCCTTCAGCTGTGAGATCGACCAGAAATATATTTTTCATCACCACTCAAAGCTTTGCAAAGGTGCGTGTGATACTTCGATCGCGCGTGTTACGGGGTGTGCGTAAGGGTCCTTCAGCTGTGAGATCGACCAGAAAAATATTTTTCATCACCACTCACAGCTTTGCAAGGTGCGTGTGATACTTCGATCGCGCGTGTTACGGGGTGTGCGTAACATGGTAAGGGTACACTGCAGGCCGGTGACTGCCCCGCTAATGCCAAGGTCAACAAGACTAACACATTCAATAGGACGCTCAGCCTTGTTCTGGGCACGGAAACAGTATAACCCGCATTGAGGGGGGCAAAACCAGGCATCTGTGGAATCCAGTATGCATGAAACATTAACTGCTGTTATTATAGTGTGATTTAGCTTTGGAGTAGGCTACTTGGGTCTACCGGCTCTGTACGCAAGTTCCTGTGTGCTCCTGTACAGTATATGTCGCAGGCCAACGGAGGTCCAGCCCAGACCTGATGCTCGGGCTGTTTTTAGTGAAGTCGAGTCATGATAGAACATCCGGTGGACGTCGATCGACACTGCTCCGAATTGATATCTCTTCTGCTCCTCCTGATGTAATGCAAAGGCACACTCCCGCACCTGTCTACTGCTGTATTGCTCGAACTAAGATCGGCGAGAGTGAGACCTCGCGTTCTGCATCATCATCATCGTCTTCATCATCATCATCATCATCATCATCATCACCACCACCACCATCAGGCGTCGGGCGGTGCACACTTAGTGATAAAGCTCTTCAAGCGCCCATCTCACACACTACCAGGGAATACACAACACTAACTAAACAGTGGATCCAAAACGCCAGATCCCTGCATTCCTTACTAGAGATAGATGGAAGCTCTTGCGCTAAAACTCAACGATCGAAAGTGCGCGTCACCGCTGTAGCCGATTGCGTTTTTTGCTACCAGGCAGCCTCCTCCATGGATAATTTCGGGCGGAGCGACCGTAGGCCACATATTAGCATATTAGCGCACCTGTAAACACGTGTTGGGGAAGGCCGGAATTCGTTTCATGCCAAGAACGAAACGACTTGCTCCATATGAATATTAATCGGGAATACTTAAATGCAGCAAACAAGATATTCCCGGGCGGGTCGATTCCTCCGAAGAGTCGACGTGTTTGAACGGGGTGCATCACCAAAGGCGTGAGCCGTACGTGGCCACAAATTTTCTCGGGACGCTCGATTGAGCTACCTCGCGTGGGGCCGACTTTGAGCGCCTCATGATTTTTTTTTAAAGAAATTGAAAAACGTCAGCTGTGACTACGACCGGTTGAATGGTTGAAACTCGACTTTGCAAGCTGCGTGGTAGTGTAGACCTATCTGTGTTTCATTTATGATATGATAAACATTAAAGTACACTCCAGCTGTGAGATCGAATATTTTGTCGAAGCTCGTCTTTGCAAGCTGTGTGTGATACTCCGATCGCGCGTATCACGGGTTGTGTGTCCTCATTAAGGATATAGGCCGGCGACTCCCCTTGCAACTACAATGTAGCTATCAGGGTCAGCAGAGTGATGTTAGGCAGTCTGTGCGCGGAAGCTATAAAACCCGTTTCTGAGGGGGGCAAAATCTGACAGCTAGCTGTAAAAGGAAACTCATCAGTTTATTATCAAGTGAATCCTGTAAGTCAAATAACCGGTGAGGGAACGGCGGAGTTTTCGAGGACCTGGGGGCCTGATTTTGATCAAAAAGGGGGACTGAGGGAGCGGGGGGCGGGTGGGGCAGCTCAATTTGTGCGTAGAAACTAGAAACTATAAATTCTTCAAGGGGATAAATCTGACGGTTTTCGAAATTATGCACGGGGTGTGGGGGGGGGTGGGGGGGGGCTGCTTAATCTATGCGTGCAAAGTGTACGTCCTTAGGGGGATAAGTGTGACGGTTTTGGAAAGAATGCACCAATTTCTCATGTATATCCTGTGTTTCGTACAACCAGTGAGTAGAGGGCGGAGTGTTCGAGGGGGTGGGGGTGGGGTGGGGAGGTGGGGAGGTGGGGGGTGGGGGAGGGGGGAAGGGCTTTAGATCGCATATATGTAGGGGTTTGCGTTACGCGTGGTGCTAGGTCTAGGCGATGGTGCGGGTGGCGAGGACGGAGGGGGTGTTGAGGGCGGGGGGCGGTGGAAATTGCTGCAGCGGCATGGATGGCTCTAAAAATATAATGAGATGATATACAGGGCGTGGAAGTGTTCATTACTTCTGGCGGATTTCGATATTTGGTGGGACATTTGAGTAGAAGCGAGAAAGAGGAGGAGGGGGGGTCGCAACTCAGCAGTCTGGAGGTATTTTAGGCGCGTGTCAAGACTACATGTAGACTATGTGGTGTTTCTGACTCCCAGGGTATACGATGGGTTCCATCTTTTGATTGGGTTTCGTATGTGGACGTATAGACTAGACTATGTGGTTTTCGTGTGTGAACACTCTTATGATTTGAGAATTTGTGTCCGCGTGGTTGTTGCTACACGTACATTCTGACTCCCAGGGTATATGGGTTCCATCTTTTGACTGGGTTTCGCATGTGGACGTATAGACTACGATATGTAGTTTTAGTCTGTGAATATTCTTATCGTATTTGAGAATTTGTGTCCGCGTGGTGGTTGCTACACGTGTATGTTTTGGTTCATGTTCTAGACTTGGTTATCGTGTTGTTTCAGAGTAGTGTTTTCGAATACATACTCCGGAGTACGGAGTATTATTTTGTGCCCGCGTGGATGTCGCTACCCGTGCATGTTGTAGCTGATGTTCTAGACCACACTAATATGGTATGTAAAGGTATTTGTCAATTAAACCCGGTTGTAAAATACAGCTTCACGAACAAACTTCACGGAGGGTCGTTCGCGCCTGTTCTATATTTTGTCCTCGTGAAGGATACAGGCCGGTGGCTCCCTGGATGCTGGTACGGTCAAGACAGGACGACTTCCCATAACCGTTCTGTGCACTGATACCATTAAACCCAGGGTAGGTATTAGTCTAGACTATAATATTAAACATAAGCTGATAATAATGTGACCAGGACGTACAGGAAGTTAGTTAAAAAAATTGCGGTAGACCACACTACGAACCTATTCCGTAGGGTGTTTCGTATCTACCGTCTGCAGGATCGCCTCTCAACCTCTTACAAACGAAGTAGCATACCAGGTACATGTCTTACGAAGTAACGTGATTGAGTGCGGTCGCATCAAGCGTTCATTTAAAAACATTAACGATGTGTACTTCTCCCCCTCGTGCTCAATGGTGGTGACATTGCATGACCACGTCACCTCGCTTGTTGTATTTTGTTGTATGTGTCCCTCTGTCTTATAATTAGCGACCTCAGAGCCCCGCATCGGCACGGTAAAATCATGGCAACTACATGGTTGCACCTATGGATTGAAGCGTTATGTCTTGCTATCCATATGTATGTACCAGGCGGACAACTTAAGACTTGGCCTAGAGCCATAGCTGAGGACCTTAGGGTGTTCAAAGCCAACGAGGGATCAACGGAACACTCCCCCTTAGTTTTTGGAGTTGGGACCGCGCTGTGGCCCACTGCAGCAAAAAAGGTGGGCAAGTGGTACCGGGGGGTCCTCGAAGCAGCTGAACGGTTCATGGGCAGGTGGCACGAGGATGAGGCAAAGCTGAGTAGACAGCGCCGCGCATCCGCCGTGGGTGGTGTCGAAGGGAACGGGGGGAGGGGGGGCAGCAGGAGGGGTAGAAGGAACACCGCCCAAGGGTATGGGGGCAGGGGGGGGGACAGGAGGAGTAGAAGGGAAACCGCGGTAGATGAAAGTAGGAAGGAGACCGCAGACAGGGTAGCAAGGTACCAGGCCGACTAGTAGGTGGAACCTTTCTATCTATGCCACTCGTACCGCCAACTGCTGCGGCTGCTCGGAATGTGATGTCTTGGTACTTTGATTTTTCCGTGAATTTATTTATTTTATTTTATTTTATTTTTTTCCTTTCCCCTTCTTATCCTTATGAAGGGAGTCTTGCATGGTGGGTAGGTGACGAGCCTGTTTTATTTGGCCCTCCCAGTCTTCCTTCTTCTACTTGTTTCTTTTTTCCGGGGTATTTTTTCCCTTTCTTTCCCCCTTGCATGTCCATTTTGGCTCATGCTCGGGGTATGTTTCTATCTCCCGTGCTTTGGCTCCCCTTTTTATTTATTTATTTATTTATTTTGTCTTGGTTTCTTTCGTTGTTTCTCTCTTTTACAAGGTATTTTGGTTTAATGAGAAGAACACAAAGGGGGGAGGGGGGGAAACAGGAGGAGTAGAAGGAAAGCCGTCCAAGGGAATGGGGGCAGGGGGGGCAACAGGAGGAATAGAAGGGAGACCGCGGTGGACGAAGGCAGGAAGGAGATGGCAGACAGGGTAGCAAGGT
Organism: Undaria pinnatifida; assembly: GCA_012845835.1. NCBI lineage: Eukaryota > Phaeophyceae > Laminariales > Alariaceae > Undaria > Undaria pinnatifida. The sequence goes on along the minus strand of JABAKD010000017.1, from coordinate 687,100 downwards.
ACCAGGCCGACTAGTAGGTACATAGCACTTTTCGTCTTTCTCTGGGGTATTTTTTTCCCCTTTGTTCCCTCCTTGCGTGTCCAGGTTTTTGGCTCGTGTTCGGATTATCTTATTTTGGTTTTACTTTACTTTATTTTATTTCATTTTATTATGTTTCTTTTCCGAGCTTTGGCTCTCCTTTGCGGTTGGGTTGTTTCTTCGATTTCCCCTTCATTTTGTTTGTTTCATTTTTTGTTTTATTTTTATCTTTGTTTTTATTTGTTTTCTTATTTTGTTTTTGTTTTTTGTTTTTGTTTTTGTTTTTGTTTATTTCGTATTTCTCTCTTCCAATGTATTTCTGTTGCTGACGTATGTATGTTGTGCCTGTCGTACCCAGTACTAGGGCATGACATTGCGTTGTCGAATGCATTACGATGCATTATCTCTGTGTCGTAGCTTGTGACCACAGAGCTGATCTCTCTAGGGTGAAGAATCAGTACGGACACTGGGTGTGCTGGATGTCGACGAGTAGAAGAACGGTTTAATGTGAAGAACACACACACACACACAACAACAAACCACGAAGCTATTACAACACATTCCATACCACACCTATTATTATGTGTACCACACCTTACATTAAATATGCTAGAATAAGACACAATAATACCAGACAGGTGATATAAACTGATGCATTCCTTCTATAACCGTCAGAATTTGTTCCCTTAAAGGAAAGCATAGTTTCCGCGCACAGATTTGAGTTCCCCCCCCCCCGCCCCCCCCCCCCGCCCCCCCCCCCCCGCTTCCCCTCGCCCCCTCTCGTTCAAACGCCCCCCCTAGAATCGAAATCTGCCACAATAATAAATACTATCAGGCAGTTGATATTACCTCATTAGACTATATTTCTAGCCATCCATGCCGTAGCTCCCATTCATCACCCCCCCGCCCAACGCGCCCTCCTTCCCCACCTCCCGCACCATCGCCTAGACCTAGCACTACAGCTGTTACAAGCCATCTATGCGACCTAAGGCTGTTGGAAATCCCCCTCCACCCCCCCACCCCTTCGAACGTTCCGCCCTCCCCTCACTGGTTGTATACAACTTACAGGATATAGACCTACATGATAGACTGATGCATTCCTTCCACAACCGTCAGATTTGTCTTTACATATAGTTTCCGCGCACAGATTGAGTTGCCCCGCCCGTCGCCCCCCCTCCCCGCTCCTCTTGTTCAAACCCAGGCCCCCACGCCCCTGAAAACTCCGCCGTCCCCTCACCGGTTATACGATTTACAGGATAGACTACACTTGATGAACTAATTAATTTCCTTCCACAGCTGTAATATTTTGTCCCCCTCAAAAACGGGTTATATAGTTTCCGCGCACAGACTAGATTACATCACCCTGTTGACCCTAGTAAGCTACGGTGTAGTTCCAAGGGGAGTCGCCGACCTATATCCGTGACCACGGACTTCATTATGCGAGTTAATGTGAGAACAACAACAACAACAACAACAACAACAACAACAACAACAACAACAACAACAACAACAACAACAACAACAACAACAACAACAACAACAACAACAACAACAACAACAACAACAACAACAACAACAACAACAACAACAACAACAACAACAACGACAACAACAACAACAACAACAACAACAACAACAACAACAACAACAACAACAACAACAACAACAACAACAACAACAACAACAACAACAACAACAACAACAACAACAACAACAACAACAACAACAACAACAACAACAACAACAACAACAACAACAACAACAACAACAACAACAACAACAACAACAACAACAACAACAACAACAACAACAACAACATATTAATCGTACATTCAGTGGGGGTCCCTTTGTAGTTCGCGTTATATAATGTGAGTGCCCTGTATAATGCGGGTGAAATCGCTTGGCACAACTTTGACCCTCTAAAAGCGCCGGTGCCGCACTTTTCGAGGCACGCCTGTACAGTGCTGGTTTGGTCGCTCTCAGAACCCTCCAAAGTGTGGGTCTGACGTCATAACGTCCTAGATGCGCGGTCAAACCCATGGACAAGTTCCCTACATGCATACACAAACCTACCCTATACCGCATGGCAGCGGGATACCCCTATGTACTGGCCATGAGAACAGCAACAGCAGACGCACACGATGCCATGTGCAGCAGGCGAACTCTGCCATCTCAGCACCTGCACACCTAAAAAAGCCCCCGACGGTTACCAATGCCGAGGAGGATGCGGCGACAGACTGCCCGGCATATGCGGCGAGGTGGAGGAGGGAGGCGAGAGCGAAATGAATCGCATCTGTCATACGTGCTCAAGAGGGCACGGAAGCTGATGATCGAAGCGCTCAAGCCATCTCGCCAGACTTATGTCCGGGTGTATTTTGACGCGTACAATAATAGATCAATGAGAGCCGTTTTGCTGCACATGTCTACGTTGAATGGGTCGCTTTTCTTCGGGGTTACTTCTTGGGTGTTATTTTTTCGTAAAATAACTCCAAGCCAACCCCAGTAACGTGGGTGGCGTTGTGTAGTGTCGGGTGTTCTTCGAGAAACTGAGGGAGAGCGTGCGGGAAGGACATTATTAGCTTGGGTCTTTATTGTGCCTGTGCTTTTGTTGAACGTGTTCCCCACTGCTTTTTCTCTATGGGTGTCTGGGTTTTGTTGAAAGGTGTTTGTTACAAGTGTACGTGGACTCACGGGTTTGCTTTTTTTGGAAGAATGTTTTTTGGATAATTCCTGTGGCTTTCATTCATGTAGATGTTCCGTTGTGATTGTTTTTCCAAAATGTCGTACCGAATCGTCGATGCATAATGAAACAACAACCATCGGGCTGTGCATAGACACGCCCGTAGGGACACTCCCAGCGTTTATGCGTAACATGTCGTGGACCAAATATCCTCTCGGCTGTCCAGGATTTGGTTTTCACCGCTGCGCAGTACGTAAACGAGAACTGCACGTCGGTATTTGCACCAACCTGTATATTCTCTCTTCCTACTACTATTAAGCGGCCTCGGGCTTCCATCCGCGTGGCGGCACTGATATCTATTCAACCCCTGGCTGGTTGCATACACTATAGTGCCACCTTCATAACCGTCATTGTTTCCTACGGCCGAGTCTTTATTCTAGTGATATCGCGAATGGTGCGCATACCCGCACTACTATTGGGGGTTCTGAGAGCCCCAATAGTGTGGATACGCACACTATTTAAGCGATTATATGTATACAGTGCGGGTGCCCGCTATAGTGCGGATGAAATCGCGTGGCGTCAACACCCAACTTCACAATTTTTACAGAAGGTCGTTCGCGCGTGTTCTATATTTTGTCCTCATGAAGGATTAGGTCGGTGATTGACGGTCGCCCCGGTGGCGTATCAGGTTATCCTCGAGCCTGGTATAGGTCAGTTTCGTGAGTTCGAGCCCCGCCGAGTGCATACTCGTAAAAATTCGTTGGGACTTTTTTTTGTGGACAAATTGACTTGCGGAAAGCGCGAGAGCGTGAGTTAGCAACAACACTCGATGAACAATCGACGAGCAATGGGATTGCTGAACCCTAAGCGCGATAAAAATTGAAGGCAAGAACCGGGGAGGAGAAGGGATGACACCTGTGACCACGGCTTGTCCAGAAGCTGGTGTTAAGGAATTAGTGGGGTATTAGTCCGTTTGACCACTTGCAACTGGTTAACCTATAGCTTACCCAAACTAAGCCTTATAACACTCTCCCCCCCTGAAACGGCGGGATACCAGGTCGGCCGGATATACGGGCGGACCTGTCAATTATCCAAGCCGCTTCATTTCCTGGGTATACCGGGGAGAGTATTTTTCAAGTTCGACATGGGGAAACTCTGAAAAAGTTTATTATGTGGATGGTGGGGATCGAACCCACTACCCAAAAACCCATGGTCTGTCGACGATGCCATTTATTAAGGAATTAGAGAGGTATTAGTCCGTTTGACCACTTGCAAATGGTTAACCTATAGCTTACCCAAACTAAGCCTTATAACACTGGAAAGTGAAAGTGTGCAAAAAAAAAACAAAAAAAAGTCGGTGACTTTTAAAACGTCAACTCTGTGAGTACGACCGATTGAATTACTGCAACTCAACTTTTAATACAAGTATGAATAACCTACATATGTTTCCCCGTATGCGGTGCACTTAAACTTTTAACGAATCATGATTGGCTACGACGGGTAGATGGGATGGCCTAAACTTGCCAGTGTGTGTGTGTGTGTGTGTTCTTCACATTAAACCGTTCTTCTACTCGTCGACATCCAGCACACCCAGTGTCCGTACTGATTCTTCACCCTAGAAAGATCAGCTCTGTGGTCACAAGCCACGACACAGAGATAATGCATCGTAATGCATTCGACAACGCAATGTCATGCCCTAGTACTGGGTACGACAGGCACAACATACATACGTCAGCAACAGAAATACATTGGAAGAGAGAAATACGAAATAAACAAAAACAAAAACAAAAACAAAAACAAAAACAAAAACAAAAACAAAAAACAAAATAAGAAAACAAATAAAAACAAAGATAAAAATAAACCAGTACGTTTGATTAGCTATAAAACAACGTCACGCCTTCTGATTGATGGACGACGATTTGGTTCTAGTGGCTAGTGGACCGAAACAATGCGGGCCAAAGCTCTGGAGAGAAGCAGAGGAAAAAGGAGAGAGGAAGCACATTCATGAACGAACGCAACCAACACAATCCAGTGCTACTGCTGTGTGCCGGGAGCTACACGGGCCGAGAATAGATGCCGCTCCTCCCCGACTACGCGCTACGACTGATCTTCATGTGTTTGGCATGGAGGTCGTGTGCATCTGACGGGAGAGGCGCTGGCCGTGATGACGGCGGCGGCCATGCGACTCCGATCGTTGCCGTTTGGGCACTGCCTTCCGACTCCAGGTGAGCTCGTATTTTCTCAACCCTAAGGTTTACCCCCGCCGTGGCCCATCCAGAACACGCTGTTGGAAGTGAACGAACACACAGATGAATGGGATAGGAGAAAGAGAAGAAGGTGAAGGCGGTGAAAGAAAATAAGAGGAGCTGGGAGAGGAGAACAGAGGAGGAAGTACAACAGTGCCAGGTACGAGTAGCTCGGAATAAGCGTCGCAGATGTGGGCTGATCGCACCGCGTGCGGTGCAATGCACGAGGATGCAGGCGGCCTCGACCGCTGCGTGCTGGCGTAGCTACTGCTGTGCAGGCGTAGCTGCTGCTGTGCACGCGTAGGTGCAACCCCTTGTTTTGACGAGAGCTTCAATGCAGGATGTGTGGCGCTGTACGTGCACGTACGTGTGCCGGTTCTGTTTGGGGGTATTATATTACGGGCAAGTGTTGTTGTTTTTCTCGCATAATCAAGTCTGTGGTCACAGGACAGGCTCCAGTAACTCTGGATTTGAGGAATACCCCAGGAAAAAAAACAAACAACCCAAGTGGAGGCGCATAGACTATATCACAGCTGGCGCAATTCATGCCTCCACCAGAAACATATAAAAGTGAAATCGGGAGTCAGTCTACGATGTGCCAGGTCCATACCGGTGCATACGTCTCATTACTCGCGCCTGGAAAATCTTGCCACCCAGGAAAGACTACGTTTCAGTCTACGATGTGCCAGGTCCATACCGGTGCATACGTCTCATTACTCGCGCCGGGAAAATCTTGCCACCCAGGAAAGACTTCGTTTGGCACATCGTAGAATGACTCCCGATTTCACTTTTATATGTTTCTGGTGGAGGCAGAAATGCGTCAGCTGTGATATATGCGTGTACCACCTTGGGTTGTGTGTGTTTTTCCCTGGGGTATTCCTCAGCTCCAGAGTGACTGGAGCCTGTCCTGTGACCACGGACTTGATTATGCGAGTTAATGTGAGAACAACAACAACAACAACAACAACAATCACGTACCAGGTACAGACTATATCGCACGTAGTATCTATCACTACGCATACGCACGACAGACGTCAGTCAAATGGAGAAAAGAACCAAAGAAAAGAAAAGAGAAAGGTGTACTACACTGCTGTAGTCGTCCTCACGCAACCCCAATTCTGTAGTCACCGGAGAGGCTCCTGTCGCTCTGGAGTGGCGGAACACCCCTTAAGAAAAAACATAATTGGTGGTTTCATACTATAAAAATTAAAATACCCTCCAGCTGTGACATCGAATATTTTGACGAAACTCATATCTGCAAGGTGTGTGTGATACTCCGATCGCGCGTATTTTTGGGTTGTGGATATATGTCGGCGACTCTCCTTGCAACTACGTACAGTGTAGCTATCAGGGTCAACAGGGTAATGTTTAGTCAGCCTGTGCGCGGAAATTATAACACCCGTTTTTGAAGGGGACGAAATCCGACAGCTGTGGAAGGAAATGTATCAGTTTATCAAGTGAATCCTGTAAGTCGAAAAACAGTGGGGGGAGGGCGGAGTACGTGGGGGCCTGGTTTCGATCAAAAGGGGGCACATATATCATGCCTGACGCAGTTCATGCCTCCCCGCCGGAACAATTTTAAAAAGAGTGAAAAATTCGGGAGTCAGCCTAAGACGTGCCTGGTCTCACCACGAGTTGTTGTTTTCGTTGTTTTCATATCAACTCGCATAATCAAGTCCGTGGTCACAGGACAGGCTCCAGTCACTCTGGAGCTGAGGAATAGCCCCAAGGAAAAAACACGAATCAACCAGCTTGCAAAGTTGAGTTTAAACCATTCAATCGGTCGTACTCACAGTTGACGTTTTTTAATTTTCATGGAAACAAACCGAAGGTGGTACACGCATGTATCACATCACGGCTGACGCAATTCATGCCTCCACCAGAAATATATAATAAAGGCCCTTATGTACTATTATGGGAAAAATTTGAGCGATTATTTCTGGCGATTATTTTTGTAGTTTTGAGGCTCCAGAAATAACTGCATCAGAAATAAGGGGTGTCCATTATGGCTTCTGATTCTTGGAAAGTGGTTTTATTTTGAATTGGTAGGTCTCGTTTTGCCGTTTGCCTTCATTTTTGAAATCTGGCACGTACACTGCTGTCGCCGGCGACGTGAGGTCACCACCGCCTAATCTGCTGTCTCGCTGCTGTGCGGCTGCCGTGGTGCTGCCGTGGTGCTGGTGTGGTGTGCCTGTAGTGGTTTCGATAGTGGTGCTGCTGCTGCTGCTGTCGCGTTTTTGTGAGGACGAAGCTCTGTCTCGCACACAACAAGCGCGGTATGCTGTCGTAGTTGTGTTTGTGATTCTTTGTTGCGGGTGATGGTGACGTGTACAACAGACAGGTATCATACCAGGTACGGTACAGGCAGTGTGTATATCATGACAGATATTTTAGCGATTATTTCTCTCTTTGACGGGGATCTCCGACGCCAAAAATGAAAACCATCCACTATGGGACCAGAAATCTTCGTTTTTTTCTGGGTTCAGAAATAATCAAGGCCAGAAATCAACGGAGTTGGTGATTTCTGAGACCAACTAATATAGGGATATATTTTCAGCGACTATTTCTCATCTCCGACGCCAAAAATAAAAACCATGCATTTTGTATTTTGCTTTCGAAGTTGTATCATATTATTGCGCACCCCCCGCTCGGAGCACGGGGGTGGGAGAGAGGGGCGTGGACGATGCTTCCCTCTTTGCGTGCTTCGCTTGCTATTAATAGTCAGCGACCAGACAGGCTGATCCAAGGTTCCCTCTGCTATACCAGTACAAGTACAAGTAACCACCCGCGTTGATCTCATTGGTCAACGTGCAATAACCCCAAACTTCTTCCGTGCATACAAAACCCTTACTTTCTCGTCGTGCCTCGATAATGCTACGCCCATGGGACCAGAAATGATCATTATTTCTGGGTTCAGGAATAATCTAGGCCAGAAATCAGCGGATTTGGTGATTTCTGCGCCCAGAAATAACAACTCTTCCAACCTCTCAGAACTTTTTTTTTTTTTTTTTTTTTTTTTTTTTTGGTATTGTTTGTTTTTTTGATACCACCTTGTTCAAGTATCACATGTCACCACTGCCTATACTGTACCTGGTATGATACCTGTCTGCTGTTCACGTCAACATCACCCACAACAAAGAATCTCAAACAATCAACTGAGTTAAATCGACACACGAAGCGTATGAAAATACGCGGAAGTGTGGTGAGCTAAAGCTTTATTTTTCCCCATCCGCCGGAGGATAAAAAAAAAAACAAACAAACAAACAAACAAACAAACAAACATACCTACGACAACATACCGCGCTTGTTGTGTGCGAGACAGAGCTTAGTCCTCGCTCAAACGCGACAGCAGCAGCAGCACCCCCATCGAAACCATCGCAGGCACACCACACCAGCACCACAGCAGCAGAGACAGCAGCAGGGGCGGTGGTGATCCAACGTCGCCGGCGACAGTGTACGTGCCGGATTTGAAAAATAAAACGGCAAAACAAGACCTCTGCCAATTAAAAATGAATCCACTCTCCAAAAATCAGAAGCCATAATGGACGCCCCTTTTTTCTGGTGAAGTTATTTCGGGAGCATCGAAACTACAAAATTATTCGCCAGAACTAATCGCTCAAAATGTCCAGGGCTTTTCACGGGTCATGACCCGACCCGCGGGTCGGGCCTAGGGGGTTTCAAAATCTCGCGGGTCGGGTCGGGTCAATAGGCTAAAAAAATCTCGCGGGTCGGGTCGGGTCATGACCCGCGAGATACGGGTCACTCGCGGGTCAAGCCATCCTGACCCGCGCGTTGTTTTCGGCTGACCCGCGAGTCAAACCCGCGGATCTGGCCCGCGGATCCGCCTTTTTCAAACTTAACAGCTGATGGCCAATGCCGTGCAGGCGCCCCGCGGGTCTGACCCGCGGATCCATCCGTAAATAAATAATACCAAAGTTACCGCTTCCTGCTTCTCTCGTGCCGATGCTCCGATCATTTATTTGTCATCACAGCTTGTAGAACAATCACCAGGCAGTACCCCTAGCTACACGTACGTACCACAGCATACAGTGTGACGCGAATCCCGTGCCGGCTGAAGCCGCAGCAGTAGTACTACGATCATACTACGCTTTCCCGCCTAAAACGCACGATACGAATAAGGCGCACAAGTGAATAGGTCCAATTTGCAAACTGAACTCACATGGCCGCGGGTATCCACTCATCTACAGCATGGAGTTCCCCTGCTCCCACAACTAAACAGCTCGCGGCTACAAACTACACCGGTTGGGCTGCCTGCACCGTACGAACCGCACGGTAATAGCACAGACGAACGCGCCTGCTGTCTGGAGTGCTGTCAGAGTGACGACCATGCAGCGGGCATGCAGTGAGTCAAGAGCAAAAGAGCAATCGAACCAAGAACCACAACACAAATAACAATGATCGCCTCGTCCTCCCGGGTTATCTGACATGTTGCAGCACAGCCACTACACCCGTGCCTGAAAATTGAAAATTGCGGGGGGTCGTTCCCCATTAAGGGTATACAACTCTTTTACAAACCCTACAAAAATCAGTGACGTAAGTAACATGTTGTACTACTGCCTCGTTCGAAAAGTCCCGAGAACAGACGATCGCTGCTCTCGTGATGATGGTGTGCGTGCGGGTCGTGGGTCTCCGTGTGCCATCCTTCTGCGTGGTTCCATGGCCGCCTCATCGCCTTAGCTCACTCGGCCCGCTCCTTCGCACTTGCTCTCGTCGACACTCCATTCCAATCGGATCCCCTTCTCCCCGGCCCCAACGAAAAAAGATGCTCCACGAAGCCTGCGGTGCTGATCTGAAAAACGAAAATTCTCGTTCAGGGAGAGTTTAATCCGTCCCTTCCCCGCCCGTCGACGGCCAGTCGCCCTCCTCCTTCGTCGTCGAATCGAGCCTTCTGCCGGCGCAGTTCCCTACACGCAAACCGAGACTGCGCCGTAGTGTGACTCGTGGTGGCGCCTGCCTCCGCGCACGAGCGTCCCGATGAAGCATTGCTGCTCCGCCGCTGTTGCCTATAAAGGCGCGCGAATCGTAGGTGACCATGCCTAACGCACCACGTACGACCCAAGGTGCAAAGAAAATGGGAATCTCCTCCGACTTCAACTTGTTGATATTTGAGTGCTTGTTTCTGAATGAAGATGCGTTGGAGTGACAGCAACGCCGTGCACGATTTGCGCGGGAGATCTACTCTTTGAAACCGGGAGACCAAAAGACCACAGGCATAGGCTACAGCCTGGTTCAAGTTAACGGCGGAAATTGTCTCCCCGACAAATGCCGCTTGCAATATCTGCGAGTATAGTCCTACAGTGAATAAATATTTGGTATCATACTGACCCCCATCACCAGTCGAAGAGAGTCACGTGGCCAATTTGTTTCTAATTTTTTTTTCTTTTCTTCACACAGATGCACTGTCCAGCTTCTCGACAAGCCGTGGTCACAGGTGTCGTCCCTTCTTCCCCCCCAGTACTTCCCTTCAATTTTTATCGCCCATAGGGGTCGGCAATCCCACTGCTCGTCGATGTTTCGTCGGGTGTTGCTAACTCACGCTCTCGCGCTTTCCTCAAGTCAAATTGTGCACAAGAAAAGTCCCCACGAATTTATACGAGTATGCACTCGGGGGGGTTCGAACTCACGAAACTGACCTGACCCAGACTTGAGGATAACCTGATGCGCCACCGGGGCGACCCCCCAAAGTACCTACCTCGTTTTGTGTCCAGAGGAGCGAAACACGTATCGACCAGTAAACCTATTTAGGCGTCGAGGTTACCTGGTAGGTGTAAGGGTCGGTCCTAACCAAGTTATTACTTCGGTTTTTACGGAAAGTTTCGAAAAAACTGCAAATTTCATCCCCCGGAAAAACTGGCCTTTTAAGGCAGTGTTTATGGTGCTCCGATCAAGGTCACAGGGTGTTCTTGGCGTTCGATTTGCCGCGTAAAGATCAAAATGCCGACCTGGCGTTTCCAAACAGTGTATGGTAAAGACGAGTCTAGAGTAGTCTAGATTAGTCTAGATCAGTCTAGATGCTAGATGCTAGATGCGGAAGCTAACAACAAGCTTCAATATATTGGTTGGCATTTTTTCAGAGGGGTGGTTGTACGATTCCAAAATTCCGGAACACACGCAAACGCGCCGCAGCGCCGCAGCGTCACAACACGCTACAGACCATGGTGATCGACGTGCGCGAAGGTCAAGCGGTAGCTCCTCGGCAAATGGCCCAGATGGCTGCCGCATCTTCGGGAAATACTGCTGTTCTGTGCGTGTGTGCGCGCGGGGGCAAATTTGCGGCCTAATCTCGAGACAACATCTGGAGAAGAAACGTCTTGTCCCGATCTCAGCCTGGGATCGGGACGAAACACCCCTTGCCGGTGGATTTTCTTATCTTGGAATTTATCATAATCAACAATCGTCTCCACATGCAGTGTGCACAGATCTTACTGTAGCCGAATCTGGTATAGATCGAGATTTATGGCCTACATCGGGGTACCATAAACAGTGGCTTAAGTTCTTCAGTTTTTTTAGGGAGAAAACAAAATTTAGGTACAAGGGTGTAGAGGATCGAGCAGCGGCACCGCTCGAGCTGTGCCATCACTCGCGAGCGCGCGAGACTGAGCAGGGTCGTTCCCAAGGTCATTGGCAGGTCATGGCTGATCGCGGAAGGCGAGGTGAGCTTCTGAGCTCTCGTCGTCGAGTTGGCAAAGTGACCGCACTGAGGCGACCGACCGAACGCGCTCGCTGACGGCAATAGCTGAGACCTTTGTCACGTAGTGCGTTGTAGCGCGACGAGTTGGTGATGGATTCCACTCCCCAAGGCACCGACACCTGCCTACGAGTAAAACCGAGTCCAGTGGGACAACCACATGGATGTCTTCCGCGAGCGTTGCTGCTGTAGTGACGGTTCTGTGCCGGGTGGACGATTGTTTTGCGAGCTAACTGAGGCTCGTACCCGTGATTCAACCTTCGCAGATTTCGGTAAAATGCCGAAATTTCATCAAAAACTGGAGTGCTGTACGAATCGTGAGGACCGACCCCAAGTGGTTTCAACTGGAAGAGCGAGGCCTTTCGATATTCTTCACTTTTTGTACATATGACTCCCATTCTAAAAGTCGAAATAGTGGCCGCTTTCAGTATGCCTGCAAAGAAAAGCCGAGGAAGGACCAAACTGCTTGGAAATAGAATGGGGTATATCTTCGCTAATCAAGACATGGATGGGAAGAAGAGGATTTATCTCATGAGTCAGTATCAGTCGGTATAAACTTCGCGAACGCCCCTGCCCATGCTGCGAGCTTGAACAAACGGCCAGACACAAAATTTAAAAATGACGAGCGCTTCGTACTCCAGACTCGCTTCATATGTATGATACCTCGAGGGCGTCTACCGTCTTCGGTGTGCCTCAGCCTGGTAGTCAGTACAGCAGCACAGCAGGACTGGCCCTCAACCCGCTTCAATTTTTCACCCTCGAAATATAAGCATTCGCGCGAGAGGCGACAGGGTCGTACACTGCAGCAGCTCCGGTCATGCGCCACGTCTGGCACAAACCAAACAAAAGAAAATGTGTCATAAAAAAATTGGAGCCTCAGGACATTTTTCGTCGTCAGGATGATACTATATACCGGTATATATATTTTTTTATATTATATATACGTGTTTTTCTTTCCTTTCCATTTTTGTTCTTTGCTTTCTCGTCCTTTCTTTCCTTTTTCTTACTTTCTTTTCTTTGTTTCGTTTTTCCGGTTGACTTGCGTCTGTCGTTCATATGCGTAGTAATATGTACTACAGCCATGCGCAAGCTGAGTACCCCCTCCCCCCTTCCCCCCCCCCGCCCAACAACTACCAGGTATCAATCAAATTAATCCCTTTTTTTGTAGATGATCAACACTACGCTCAAGCGAAAGAATATCTGAGGGGAAAAAAAAGGGAGAATGCTACACGTACTTTATCAGGGTGGTGTTCGGTAACCATATTTTAGGCGGTCTCAGACGGGGCGGTACTCCCACCTGCCGGTAGTTTTGCTGACGGTAGTCGGTATTTCGTTACCTGACGGTAACTACCTCGACGAAAACGGTGAAATCAAAATGTGCCGGTAATTACGTCCGTGGTGATACAACACGACGGTACTTTTTCGACGGTGGACGGTATTTCGATATCTGATGGTAACTGCCTTGACGGAAACAGTGAAAATAAAATTTGCCTGTAATATTCCGGCGGTAATGCAATACGACGGTAATTTCTTGACGGTAGACGGTAGTTCGTTTTTCGGCGGTAACGCCCTTGTTGGTAAACGGTAACAAACACGAAAAATGCCGGCATCCATCTGGCAATTGTAGTTGGATATGTGCGTGCCTCACAGGTGGGCAGAAATAAGGTACTTCTCTTTTCATCACGTCGGGATTTAGCAGTCTCATGCAAACAACAACCACCGGAAAAACAAACAACAAAATCCCTACACAGGCAGGGGCAGTAAGCTACTTCTCTCTTCATGACATCGGACTCATGCAAACAACAACCACCGGAAAAACAAAACACAAAATCTTTACACAAGCGGGCAATAAGCTTGTTCTATTTGCATTACATCGGGATCAAGCAGTCTTATGCAAACAACGACCTCCGGAAAAACAAAAAACAAAATCCTCACACAAGCGGGCAATAAGCCACTTCTCTTGTCATCACATCGGATTTGAGCAGTCTCATGCAAACAACAACCACCGGAAAAAAAAAAAAAAAAGGCGTCTTCACAACAAGCGGACAAGCTACTTCTCTTTTCTCAATGTATGTGTGTCGAAGCAGCAGACGGGACTGACGAAGCAGCAGGCCCAGTCTCTTTCACTTCTTGTGGTAGTGGCAGCAAACCCCCACCCCCAACACCACTGTCCGCACCGCTCATACTTCCGCTGACCACGCTGGGCGTGATTTGGTGTGCGTGTGGTGGCAGGTGCGCGACGCTCCCTGTCCACACGTTCACACACGCATGCAACGTTCTCCCGAAAGAGAACCAGTGGCACCTTCTAACCAGAAAATCTAAAATGTAAAAGAACATCCGTCACATGTCCCGCGGCATCCAGTACAACAAGCTACTGACGGTGCGTTTTGGGCGTTATCCAATGTCGGCGGTACTCTGCCGGCGGTATCCAGCGTTGGCGGTATCTACAGTTGCCGGTATTTATTTGCCGGTAACCGGTTAAACATGAATCTGACGGTAATTCCGTCTGAAAGTAATGAATGTGATGGCAGTTTCTTCACGGAAGACGGTAGTGTTTTTCGTGGCGGTAACGCCCTTGGCGGTAGACGGTATCGCGAGAATATGCCGGTAAACGGCGGAACACCGAGACCGTCAGACGGGGCGGTAAAAACAACGACGGGTAGATTACCGAACACCACGCTGTATTTTTTAAACATTAATAATGCACTCTACCTGTGCGAAAGAAGGTTTCGTCGAAACTCATCTTTGCAAGTTGTGTGTGTGATACACCGATCGCGCGTGTTACTGGGTGTGTGTCCTTATTAAGGATATAGGTCGGCGACTCCCCTTAGAACTACAGCAGTGTAGTGTACCAGAATCAACAGGATGATGGTAATCAATCCGTGCGCGGAAACTACAAAACCCGTTTTTGAGGGGGATGTACACGTATATTATCATAGCTGAAGTAAACCATAAATCCGCCCGACAAAATAAAAAAAAGGCAGACGAAAAGAAAGCGGTAGGTATAACCGCAACCATTTCGCGCCACCGTGCGGTATGTCAGAATACACCCAGATTTTTGGCCCCGGTCCGCGACGCTGATTGGTCAACTCAGTCAGCCTCGAGCCGGTTTTTGACGCCACTCCCGTGCGGTTCATGGTACCGCGGCTTTTCAGCTCGGCCGTCACCACTTTCTGACGTGTCCCACACCGCTTTCTGTCGGAAAAAATTACCATGCGGACCGCACCCTTTCAAACTCCGACCAAATCTCGACTATAGGTGCCACGTCATGTAGACTGCATGGCTGCAAGACTACGTGTAGAAGGCCATGTAGAAGACTACCAGGTAGATGTAATATGCTCCCGACTATTTCAAGGTCCACATTTCAACAGTCGAGGAAGCCGTTGTTTCCTACATATCCCAGCAGTGTACGACTGCAGATGGCACCATCACTTGAGTCTATTTTGTTCCCCGGGGCTCGGTTTTCTTAGTCTTTATTTTTTAATGGCTGGGGCATCTTTTATAGGTTTTAGTGTATAGGTAGTGTATTGTTGTAGGTTATTGTTCGGGCATGTCAAGTGAGCCCAAGTTCTTGGCTACCAAGAGTAAGTGGTGGCATCCTGTCCCTGCGTGGATTTCCACAGAGAGCGGTGTACGAGTACGCAATGTTTGTTCAGAGAGTGGTGTGCGTGCATCGTCAGGGTCAATGGTGGCGCCATCAGTAGCGCGGGTTTCAACAGAATGCGGTGTGCGAACGCGCAAGGCGGACGCGAGGTAGTTTATGTGCGGGCCAAGAGGGTCGTGCGCGTGTAACGGGATTACTCTGTCGCTCCCCCTTCGTCCGTTTGTCCGTTCGTCCCACCCCTTTCTCCTTCATTCATCATACGTACATACTAAGAGTGTTCGTGGTGTGTGCGAGGTGTCTATGGTTGAGCTGCGGTTGCCGTTCGTGCTCTGTGCGGAAGGGGTGTTGCAGTGATAGCTCTGAAGGGATCCGAAGTGTAACCGCAAGGAGTTGGTCTCAAAGATCGGTACGAGGCTGAGTTGACCAATCAGCGTCGCGGATCGGGGTCAAAAACCTAGGTGTATTCTGCTGTACCGCACGGTGACGCGGAGGGGTTGCGGTATACCGCTTTCTGTCGTCTTTCATGTAAAAAATGCAATCGGAAGTCAGCGTACGTATGTGCCAGGCCCATACTGGCACATGCGTTTCAAGTGTCGCTGCTGAAACCAACTACACCGCATGCCACCCACGAGACAAAAGCAATTCACTGTACGTACTTATCGGAGGAGAAAAATGAAACTGACGCAAGGAAAGAAGAAACGGAAACGAGATGAAAAATAGCAGATAGAAAACGAATAAAAAGGAAAATAATACTTGCCAGGTACCTGGTACGCAACAAGTTACGTAGACTCGTCAGCAGGGGGGGTGTAGCGAGGTAAGGCAAGCTACACAGCACCACTACGAAAAAAGAATATAACAAATACGCATCCGGTGTGAGCCAACGAAAATTGAATGAGGCAACCACGTGTACCCCCTCCCTACCGCCCTCCCCCCGCTGGGCGGGGGAAAGATAAAGCTTTAGCTCACCACACTTCCACGTGTTTTCATACATGTGTGTCAATTTAAACTCCATCGTATTCGCACTCAAGGCGCGAGAGCGCGAGCTGTCCTGTCCCCGCCGGTGGTCATTTTTTTTTTTTTTTTTGCCGTTGTTGTCTTTTCTTTGCTTTGCTCATTTCACGATGGTGTTTGGGTGTTTGCACTGCTGTACCAGCTTTACTTGCGCAGGAGTTGGGGTCGTGGGAAAACATTTTACACTATTAATACTACCACTGTAGTATTGAAACCGTCAAACGTCTCCATGGTCCAACGCCAACACCGACCCAGCCCACAAAATATCAGCGAAATATTTGGTCAGAAACACGCTTTCTCTATATATATTCAAAAAAATGAAAAATGCACTTCAGCCGTGAGATGGACCGAAAATGATTTTGATCTAAACTCAGCTTTGCAAGTTGCGTGTGATGCTTCGTTCGCCCGCGTTACGGGGTGTGTATACCCTCGTGAAAGATACAGGTCGGTGACTCCCCTGCTAATGCCGGGGTCAACAGGATTAAGACGTTCAACCTTGTCCTGCGCACCGAAACTGTGTATACCGCATTTATTATATGAATAAGAATACACTCCGACTGCGAGAGCGAAGTTTTTTTGTTGAAACTCATCTTTGCAAGCTGTGTGTGATACTCCGATAGCGCGTATTACGAGTTGTGTGTCCTTATTAAGGATTTAGGTCGGCGACTCCCCTTGCAACTACAGTGTAGCTATCGGGGTCAACAGGGTGATGTTAAGGCAGTCTGTGCGCGGAAACTATAAAACCCGTTTCTGAGGGGGACAAAATCTGACAGCTGTGGAAGGAAATGCATCAGTTTATCAAGTGTATCCTGTAAGTCGTGTAACCGGTGAGGGGAGGGCGGAGTTTTTAAGGGCGTGGGGGCCTGGGTTTGAACAAGAGGGAGCGGGGCGGGGCGGGGGGGGGGGGGCGGGCGGGGCAATCCAATCTGTGCGTGGAATCTATAAATGCATAAAGGGGACAAATCTGACGGCTTTGGATGGAATCGCATTTATATGCCACTTTTTGATTTTTAGCCTAATTTTTCGTGGGTTGGTTGCCCTTGGCTAACAATGTTCGTCTGTTTCCGTACTATTTTTCTTTTTCTTCCCAGCGAAGGTTGCAAATCGCATAGACTACACTCTATGATACATAATATCATTTCCGCGCACAGACTGCCTAACATCACCCTGTTGACCCTGATAGCTACACTGTAGTTGCAAGGGGAGCCGCCGATCTATGTCCTTAATGAGGACACACACCCCGTAATACGCGCGATCGGAGTATCACACACAACTTGCGAAGATGAGTTTCGACAAAATATTCGATCTCACAGCTGGAGTGTATTTCAATTTCTATAATAATATCGTATGCACTGCTCGTACGTGCTTGGTTTACGGTCAGCTGTGTAGGTATGCTGTTACCGAATGTTGTTACCGAATGTCGTTACCGAATGTTGTTACCGAATGTCGTTATTGCTGTACCGTTCTGGACGGTAATTTAATACACGGTTGGTACTCAGCTCAACTACTCCACGGTCGTTATGCTCCCGTCCACTAACTGTTTTTTTGTTGACATTGCTGCACCATTCTGAACAGAATTTAAGGATGCTTCGATACTCAACTGAAAAACTAAACGGTCATTATTTTCCCGTCCACTCCTGTGTTTTGTTGTGTTTTGTTTTGCTTTTTCAAATCCGTTGCTCGTTCGCGTTCGAACCTCTTACTGTCTCGCTCTGATTCTTTTTTTGCCGTTCTCCTTCTGTCCTGTCTGTGTTGTTGATTTGCCGTGGTGTTCCACATCTTTTTCTCTTTTCGAACATTCCAGCCTTCCAGAGTGCGGGGGAGACTGCGAGTACGTCAAGGCGGCCTACATAAAATGGTCAGTTGTGCGTGGCCTGTGGTGCTGTTTATAAAAAAGTGTATTTCACCAAGATAATATTTTTTCACCATCCCCTTTTGTGCTCCTTTTCTGCAACCCCCTCCTTTTTTGTCACTGTACTGAGCGGCCATTGCAACAATGTCTTGATTTCGGCCCAGCTCCGACAAATCGGCTGAAATGTGGGTTTGGCGGTAAAGCCAGGGATGCATATACGTAATGCCGGTCGCCCCCGTGGCGCATCAGGTTATTCTCGAGCCTGGTATAGGTCAGTTTCGTGAGTTCGAATCCCCCCGAGTGCACACTCGTGTTAATTTTCTTGTGCACAAATTGACTTGCGGAAAGCGCGAGAGCGTGAGTAATCAACAACACTCGATGAAAAATGGACGAGCAGTGCGATTGCTGAACCGTATGCGCGATAACAAATTGAGAGCAAAAACCGGGGGGGAGAAAGAGACGACACCTGTGACCTCGGCTTGTTCAGAAGCTGGAAAGTAGAAGTGTGAGCAAGAAAAAAAAAACGTTACGGCGTTACGGGTAATTTGCCGTAGCAAAGTCAGCAGTACGTACGTAGTCGTTTTTTTGGCCGTAGCAAACATGGTGGGTGAAGCAAGATGTGTACGCACCTGTTTTTTTTGTTGCCCGAAAAAACAAATGCGGCGATTTTGACAGACCTCGTACTATTGTTTGTGTTTTTTATTGAGGAAATGAGTGGAAAGCCCGGGGGTGGATTATATCCAGCCCCTCCCAGGGAGGTTACAACTTCATCCTCGGTTTTGCCGATTATTTATGCCTGTGTACCTCCTCCCCATGGTGAAAATCGATATTGCCGGTAGGTTGTTTTGTTTTGCTGTTGTCGTAACGTACATCTTAAGACATGGCTGGTATCTGGTACGGCCATTATAGCCATTATAGCCTACCAGGCACAACTTTAACCGCTACCAGTTGTGATAGTACTGGGCCTGAAAACGAAATTAAGAAGGACTTAACCCATTTCCAATTGTAGTTTTTCGTGTTCATTTCCAAGTGTTTTGTCTCCACGTCGGCACTGCGGTGCTAAAAGGGTGAAGGTAGCTGGTCGACCTTTCTTCAAAGCTGGATTGAGTAGTAAAACACCTATTAAGAGCTAGCTGCTTCTTCGGCGATACCCGTCCTAGCCCCCATACCCTCCTCGCCGTCGACACCGCAAGGTTTGCCGATGCACGCGGCGTGCAGGCTATCAATACCGGTAGTAGTCCCCTCTCGCTCTCATTTTCACTTTTCTTTTCTTTTTCCCATCCCATTTAATGTGATTCTCGCACTACTCTCGCCCTCTCCCAGTAGTACAACTAAGATTCGGGGTCACATAGCGGGCCCTCCTCCCATCTCCCCGCTACGGTACGTGCCTTCATGTTTATCGCGAGAATAATGCAGCCTTTTCTTCCCTCGTTGACTCGCGTCGAGCTGTTCCTACCCACGCTGCTAGGCGCTCTCAGCTGTAGATCCTTTTTTTTTCATTTTTGCAGGTGAAGTAAAATCTTACCATGCTGTAGAATGCTATATGTATTTTGGGGTTGGCGTTGGTTGGCAACGACGCTGAGCTAGACAACCAGGGTACCTTTTTTTTTTTCATTGGCGGTCACCATTAATGATGGTTGTCGAGTCTGACCATATTGTGCGGGGTGGAGAACCCTCACTCCGCACAAGGGGAGTGATCGATGGCATCACGTAGTGTGAATATGGTAAGGCACCCACAAGGCAGTTACATAGTAATACCTATTGCTGTCTCTGGAGTAGCAACACCAGAAAAAAAAGTATAACTCGTTGGCGCGCTGTCATCCATGAGCAAAAAAGTAGGCACAAGTTGCCGAAGTCCGTCTTACGACCGGTTCTTGGAAGGATGCAGTTCACCCTTCATGCGACTCGCCGAACACCTCACGGCACGTCGCGCTTGGTGCAAGCAAGCAATGTCTGCGTTGTTGGTGAAAACCCGACGTGATCCGTCCCGGCACAGCAGGGATGCGAGGGTCTATGGTCATACGACTACGGCCATGCACGAAATGACTACCCAAACTGAGTGCGCCCCCCTCCAGAACAAGGCGCGGAAGTCCGCCTCACATATGAATCTTGGCAAGAAGCTGCTCGCGCTTCATGCGAGTCGCCGAACACCTCACGGCGCATCGCTCTTGGTTTGCATGCGATGTCTGCCTAGTCGGTGAAAACCCGACGTGCTCCATCCCGGCATAGTAGGAATGTGAGGGTCTATAGTCGGAAGGCTACAACAAAGCATGAAATGAGTACACCCCCTCCCCCCCCCCCCCCCCCGACCCTAGCACCGCCCCCCTCGGACCTTTGTTTCCGCCGCCCACCCCCCCCTCCCCAACCCTCAAAACGCCCCCCCCCCCCGCCTTCCTCGCCCCATCCTCGCTGATTGCTTATGGCAAGGCTCGAGAGCGCTGGTGTTCGATCGCTACCAATACCGTTCGACTCCACGGCGGAAGAGCTGAAGCCTATACTGGATGGAGTCAACGGACTGCTCTTGCCGGGGGGCAGTCCGCCCGTTCCACCGGGAGCTAGGTTGGTCGCTGTGGCTAGTTTGGTTTTTTTCTAAGCTAAGTTGGCGGGGCTAGTTTTTTTTGTTTTCGTTTTTCCTGGGTTTTTTTTGCTAATGGGGGTTCGCCCATTTTTTTTTTCTCTTTTCTTTTTTCTCGCTCATCTTTCTTCTTTTTTTTTCGACCTTTCTTTTTGTATTTTGCTCCTTTTCCTCGTTTTGTTTTTTTTTTGCTTTTTTTTTTGCTTTTTGCAGGAATACGTGCATCATCTGTTTTGCCTTGGTTTTCATGCGGTGTCCTCCGTTTGCGTTTAAAGAGTCGTCAAGCGTATGTCAGTAGACACACGCTACGGTGGAGGCGGGGCACCCCTTCAATGCCTTTTCAACTGGAAACCCGTTTTAGGGGACAAGTCACTTGGGATTAATATAGAGAGGGTGCTTGGGACTCTTGAGGGGTTAACGCCTTCACCACTGGAAACCCGTGTTTGGGGACAAAAGTACTTGGGTTTTGTATAGGGAGGGCGTTTCGGGTCTCTAAAGGGGTTAAGGGGCTCTTTACCGCAGGCAGCTAAGAAACTGATTTCGAGCGAAAACAAAATTTCAACCCGATCAGCTAGGTGTTTTAAAAATAGTAATAATGCTCAGAAAAGGAAAGATATTCCGACGATTTTGGGTAACGCCTTCACAACTGGAAACCCTTTTGGGGGATTTTTTTCTTGAATCTAGTACAGGGAGGGATTTGGGGGTAATAAAGGAAAGATGTAAGCCAAAAAGAGGTACCTGGTGTACCTTAATGACTTGAAAATATCTTCATCGTATATAGCACACGCCAGGTTGGGCCTGATGCGTATGTACTCTGACTTTCCCTTGACGAGTTTGGGTAACGCCTTTACAACTGGAAACCCCTTTGGGGTAAAATGTACTTGGATTTAGTGTAGAGAGGGATTTGGGGGCAATAAAGGAAATATGTAAACCAAAAACAGGTATACCTTGATGGCTTAAAAATACCTTTGTCGTATACAGCACACGCCAGGTTGGGCCTGATGCGTACGTGCTCTGAATTTCACTGTATATCTTCGTTGATTTTGCGACGCCTCCCGTAAGCTACGGAATGCCACTATGGGCGGATAGATGCTGACCTTTTGATTTTAACATTGATATGTTATCGGTCCTTATGTTCCGATCTAGAGCGACATATTTGTACAGTAGTGGGTACCCCACCCCGATTCAAGAGCGCTCACCGTTGTAAGAGGATTCGAGACTCAACCATTTCCGACTCCTAAAATGACAAAACACTTTAGTCTAACACCAAGCGGTTTTCTCCATGTCGGGAGTGCGTTGCGAAAAGGGTAACCAAAAGGGCGTAATTCATTCAGAGCGGTCAATCCGGCATATCCCGGCTAGTCAATGCTAAAAGCCGAGTATTTCCCACTTCAGACAAGAGGAATGCCTAGTTTAGGTCGCGTGTTTCGGCTTGCCACTGTGTGTGTGTTCTTCACATTAAACCGTTCTTCTACTCGTCGACATCCAGCACACCCAGTGTCCGTACTGATTCTTCACCCTAGAAAGATCAGCTCTGTGGTCACAAGCCACGACACAGAGATAATGCATCGTAATGCATTCGACAACGCAATGTCATGCCCTAGTACTGGGTACGACAGGCACAACATACATACGTCAGCAACAGAAATACATTGGAAGAGAGAAATACGAAATAAACAAAAACAAAAACAAGAAACAAAAACAAAATAAGAAAACAAATAAAAACAAAGATAAAAATAAAACAAAAAATGAAACAAACAAAATGAAGGGGAAATCGAAGAAACAACCCAACCGGAAAGGAGAGCCAAAGCTCGGAAAAGAAACATAATAAAATGAAATAAAATAAAGTAAAGTAAAACCAAAATAAGATAATCCGAACACGAGCCAAAAACCTGGACACGCAAGGAGGGAACAAAGGGGAAAAAAAAAACTGGATGCTCCTAAATCGGGTTACCCGCTACTGGATCGTTTCGAAGATGTTTCATTTTTTCATTGAGGCGTTTTTGTTTATTCCACCCCAAAAGTGACTGGAGCCTGTCCTGCGGACACGCACTTCACCCCGGCGATGATGAGGTAACAATCAATCAATCAAACCATCCATAACTTCTCGGTGGAGCTCGGTTAGTTGGTCGGTGTCTTTTCGTGTTTTTGTCCGGTTTTGCTGTTGCTATGTTTGTGTTTTTTTGTGGATCGGTTCGTCCTTGTTGTTTCGTTGACTTGTTTCGTTGACGCGTGCTGCTAAGACGATTTGGGCGCGCGCCTTTAATGTGCTATGGCTTCTCGCTCCCAGTCTGAGTAAGGCGGCATCCCGATATAAGGAGGTCAACATCGCTTTGGAGGTACTGCCTGGGTCACCCAATAAGGCAGTGTCCCGATATAAGGCGGTATCCCTATACAAGGCGGTCAACATCGCTTTGGAGGTAAAGTAGGGGTCCCCCAATAAGGCGGTATCCCGATATAAGGAGGTCAAAATCGCTTTGGAGGTACTGCCTGGGTCACCCAATAAGGCAGTGTCCCGATATAAGGCGGTATCCCGATACAAGGCGGTCAACATCGCTTTGGAGGTAAAGTAGGGGTCCCCCAATAAGGCTGTATCCCGATATAAGGAGGTCAACATCTCTTTGGAGGTACTGCCTGGGTCACCCAATAAGGCAGTGTCCCGATATAAGGCGGTATCCCGATACAAGGCGGTCAACATCGCTTTGGAGGTAAAGTAGGGGTCCCCCAATAAGGCTGTATCCCGATATAAGGAGGTCAACATCTCTTTGGAGGTACTGCCTGGGTCACCCAATAAGGCAGTGTCCCGATATAAGGCGGTATCCCGATACAAGGCGGTCAACATCGCTTTGGAGGTAAAGTAGGGGTCCCCCAATAAGGCGGTATCCCGATATAAGGAGGTCAAAATCGCTTTGGAGGTACTGCCTGGGTCACCCAATAAGGCAGTATCCCGATATAAGGCGGTATCCCGATACAAGGCGGTCAACATCGCTCCGGAGGTACAGTAGGGGTCCCCCAAAGAGGCGGTATCCCGATATAAGGAGGTCAAAATCGCTTTGGAGGTACAGTAGGGGTCCCCCAATAGGGCGGTATCCCGACATGAGGCGGTCAAAATCGCTCTGGAGGTACAATAGGAGTCCCCCAATAACGTGATATCCCGATAGAAGGCGGTCAAAATCACTTGGCGCGACTGGGGAATTGCACTCATTACCTGGTATGAATAAGGCGGTTTCCCTCCACAAGGCGGGCACTCATGTTGCTCTGGCACACCACACCAATTGCTTACTGGGGGACCTGGTATGCTGCAGGTATACCCCGAGTTAAGAAGGGGTTTGAGAAAAATCGAAATTGAAAAATTATTGGCGAATAGCAGGGCGTAAGCAGGCAACGAATCGTGGAATCATGTTGGAAAACAAAGGAAGAGGCAGCGGGGGCTGTGGATGTCTGTTTTTGTGTTTCCTTCGTGAGCGTGTTACGTGTTCGTTCGTTTTGCTTCCTTGCCTCTATGTTTGCTTTGCTTGTGTTTTCGCTCGATTTTGTTCGTGCTTTACGAGTAGCTTGTTGCATGTTTTTTTGTTGTTGCTAGCTTTTTTTGTCTCTTCCCGGATGGCGTTAAGCTTATGGGAGAGCACACAGCAACCACAGCAACAGTGCAGCGAAACGAAAAACAACATCCATATCCTATCTTCCCTTCCGCAGCCACACTGCCCGACTGCCACCCTGTCCTCTCGTGCCATGCCCCTTCATATTCTACCCAGTCCAGTTCTGCCTCTTGTCTTGTCCTCTCATGATGTCATGCCTTGATTTGGTTTCCCTTTTTTTGTTCTTACCCTTTGCTCTTAAAGGTGGGCAATAGAGTATGCCCTGGCCCTCAACGATGCCGGCGACTTTTTTCCGGTCTGGGGTACTTGCGTTGGCTGGGAATGGATAGCTCAGGCAAGTCGTAGTGCGGTAGCTACAATATTCAGCACGCTGCTAGTACAGTAGCTACAGTGTTCGGACAATGTTGTAGCGTATTTTTGCCAGCGCTATACTACCCTGTTGACCCCCCCCCCCGCGTGAACCCCTCACCGCCACCCCATCTCACTCCATCCTGTCCTTGGGTGCCCCCCCCCCCCCCCCTATTTTTCAATGATTTGCGGTTGATTATCTTATTCTACCACTATCTTTTCCTTCTTTTTTCTTTTTGTTTTCCTTACCAGACCTTTGTGGGTGACGGTCCCATCCTGACGGTTGATTTCGACGCGGAGAACATGACACAGCCGTTGGGTCTGCTGCCTGGAGTCGCGGCCGACAGCCGGATGCTGGCAGGTCAGCCACTGCTTTTTGTTGAGCAGCAAAATTTCACTTCGAACAGTTATGAGATTAAGGGTTTCGTCGAACCTCATCTGTGCAGGCTTTGTGTGATCAGTGATACTTCCAAGTATGTACTCCGATCGCGAGTGTTACGGGGGGGTGTATGTCCTCGTGAAGGATACATGTGGTCGACCCCCTTAGTGCTCGCTAGTACCAGCATCTTGAAGGTTGTCCAACGACGTCCAGCCTTTCATCAATCTGCACGCGGAAGTTTTATTATAGTATATAACCCGTTTCGAGAGGGGCAAACTCTGACGGCTGTCGAAAAGCGCCAGCTCTCGATCCTCTTGGATGGCGGCTGTTGTCACGGCAACGCCATACGAGATTTTTCTCTTGTGGCGAAACGTTTTGATGTTGATGTTGGTGGTGGTGGTGTTGGTGATGGAGTTGTTGCTGTTGTTGTTGTTGTTGTTGTTGTTGTTTTGTCATCATCATCATCGTCACGATCATTATTATTTGTTGATATTATTAGCATTATTATACCCCTGCCAGAGTGTAGCGTAGACGACGTTCCGATTCAAATCGGATATCCTTCCGTATAGCAGTAGTATCTCTCCTATCAACCTCTGCCAACCAGTTCCTACTCCCCCTTCCCCGTCTACAGAGGTTTTGGCGGGTAGAAGACAGAAGTAAAGTAATAGAAGAAAGGGAAAGGCTTGCGCTAAGAAATGAGGTAAAGGGGAGAAGCACTTAAGAGATATGCGGGGGGTTGAGGGAAGATATTGGAACCAAAACGTATCTGCACGGCCTAATGGACTACGCCAAAAGGCTGAAACTGCGATTTCGTGAAGGGAACCTGGACCTACCAGGAAGAAAGAAATATACCAGTAGTCGGGAGGAGGAGGACGTGGCTACAAATATGTGCCCGTGTGGCACAACAATAGCGAGTAGGACTCACATAGTAGGAGAATGTGAATTATACAAGGAGGAACGGTATGCGTTAGAGGAGGAGGTGAGTAAATTTGACGTATGCGACATGGAAGAGTTTGGTAGACTACAGAGTAGCGATAAAGCGGTCACTATCCTAGGAGATAGATGGTGGCCGCAGACGGCGAAACAGGACGGGCAACGGATAAGCAAACAGTTTCTATGTAGTATATGGAAGGAGCGTAACGAGCGCCCAAATGTTGGAAGTGTCTCTATTAGGAGTAGGAACGGTGCTTCGTCTCGAAAGGGATGGATGCGTGGTCAATGGTATGGTCAAAAGACTGAGGCAAGCAACAAATGAGTACCCCCCCCCCCCCCCTCCCCCCCCCCCCGTGTTACATCATTGTGTCATTTCAACGATGCTAACTGACCCCAGCCGCAACCGTAGTCCATAAGAAATACTGTAACGGTGGAAGTGACCCCTGATGACGTCACCCGGGTAAAATGGTTGCAAACGTCTAATGACAATGTGTAAGACTGCTGCCCTTGACTCAGAGATACACAGTATTGTGTGTTTTCAACCATCTCACCCCAGTGACATCATGAGGGGGCACTCATCGGTATACTTTATACTAGATTTAGTATGGGTTAGGGTTAGGGTTAGTTTT
Organism: Undaria pinnatifida; assembly: GCA_012845835.1. Lineage (NCBI taxonomy): Eukaryota > Phaeophyceae > Laminariales > Alariaceae > Undaria > Undaria pinnatifida. The sequence goes on along the minus strand of JABAKD010000017.1, from coordinate 660,517 downwards.
TTCTTTTTTTGTTTTTGTTTTTGTTTTTGTTTATTTCGTATTTCTCTCTTCCAATGTATTTCTGTTGCTGACGTATGTATGTTGTGCCTGTCGTACCCAGTACTAGGGCATGACATTGCGTTGTCGAATGCATTACGATGCATTATCTCTGTGTCGTGGCTTGTGACCACAGAGCTGATCTTTCTAGGGTGAAGAATCAGTACGGACACTGGGTGTGCTGGATGTCGACGAGTAGAAGAACGGTTTAATGTGAAGAACACACACACACACATGGTGAAAAAACACAACAATGTAGGACACCCCCTTGGCTGGCTGGGTCCCTAAAAAAAGCGTCTTGTCAAGTTTTTTCGTGTTTGTGCTCCCTTGGTTGAGGCATGGGGGCTCCTCGAGCGAAGAGCCCCAGAAAAAGAAAAAAAGTGCTCCTTCAACCATGTGGTTTTTGTGACGTCGGTGTTGTGACGGTTTTTATAACGACGATGATGATTATGTGGCGATACGTTTTTCTATTACGAACGACCTTTTTTTTCTTCTTTTTTGTTTTTGCATGGTTTGGAGGCGACCGTTTAGTTCTGTAATGCGACAGACAGACACACTTCTTTTTAGGCCGTTTTGGGGAACATATTACGCTGGAGGTGCACCTTTTTTGGTTTTTTGGTTTGGTGCTCTGCGCTTGGGGAACTATCTCTACGATGACTCACCAAAAAAGCTGATTTTTGAGCAAGCTGGAAGCTCAAACCCGACAGACCAAAACCCATGGCCCACTACGATAGGTGCACAAAGAAATCAAAATGATGCAAAATGCATAATGCATAGTGCATTATGCATGGTGCGAAATGCATATTGCAAAATGCATATTGCAGAGCAAGAATGGCCGCATTCCGACCAATTTGGGGCTGTAACCATTCTGTAGGCCGTCGTGCAAAGCGACCAAAAAACGAAAAACAGAGGTTGCGATATCGTGTGCCTCGAAGGTGAAAACTGATTATTTGTCTCGAATTATATCGTGTGCCTCGAAGGTGAAAACTACTTAATGTATTGGGTTGTAACCATTTTGTGGGCCGCTTACAGCGGCCCACAAAAATAAACCAAACGATTGCGAAATCGTGTGCCTCGAAGGTGAAAACTATCTACTGTCTTGAAATGGTATGACTTAATTAACAAGTTGGCAATGTGTATGTGCATGTGTATTCAAGCGTCTACCGTTCATATCGGTAGTGGCGTGAGCGCGCAGCTGTACGAGCAGGACCATACACACTGCCTGCGCCCGTCCCGAGCGAGTCTTTGCGTTGTCGTTCTTCGAACGCCCTATTTTTGTCGTCGCCAACCCTTTTACTGGCAGTTGCCGATGCCGCATTCGTCAATTTTCGTCGTCAATTTTTGGTCTACAACTTTTCGTGGACAATTTCCGCCGACAACGTTGGGTTCAGGAATCCCACCGTTAAAAAATAAAAAATTGCGAAACCTTATACTCTATGGTATCATATATGACACTCGTCTTTATGGGTGTACCTTTTTGTGGCGACGGGTTTGGAAAATTTCCGCCGACAACGTTGGGTTCAGGAATCCCACCATTAACAAATTAAAAAATGGCGAAACCTTATGCTCTATGGTATCGTATATGGCACCCGTCTTTATTAGTGTACCTTGTTGTGGCGACGGGTTTGGACAATTTCCGCCGACAACGTTGGGTTCAGGAATCTCACCATTGAAAAATAAAAATGGCGAAACCTTATACTCCACGGTATCATATATGGCACTCGTCTTTATGGGTATACCATTTTGTGGCGACGGGTTTGGTATCGTATGTGGCACTCGTCTTTGTGGGTATGCACACCTTTTTTTGGCTTTGGTATCGTATGTGGCACTCGTCTTTGTGGGTATGCACACCTTTTTTTCTGGCGAAGGGTTTGTAGTAACCGTTTGGTGGCGGTGTGTTTTGTTTGTACCAACGTTTTTTGGAGTTGCGGCCTTGTAGGGGGCGAGGGGTTTCGTTTCTAGAGGCGGGTCTGTTTAGTCACCTTGATCTTGGCGGTTTGGAGCGAGGTCTTTTTGTGCGAGTAGCGACATGTTTTACCAAAAAATAAATTACTCCATGCAGCAGCTGTGAGATGGCAGGTTTTGTATCGACAGTTTTTGTTCACTATTGCGGGGAAACATGCTGTATGGACATGGACGGAAATATCAGTTTAGTTTGAAGAATGCACACATGCAGTAGCAGTCGGGACTAGAGTGAGTAGTTACCAAGGACTTTCGCGGGTCATGACCCGGCCCACGGTTCGGGTCAGGTGGTTTCCGAAAATATGACGGGTCGACTAGGGTCAAGCCAGGAGGTTTTCGGTATGTCACGGGTCGGGTAGGGTCGGGTAGGGTTGGGTTGGGTCAGGACATTTTCCAGTATGACACGTTGGGCCGGGTCAACCTGACCCGATCCGACCCGCGACTAATTTTCCGATCCGTAAAAACTCATGGAAGGTTCGATTCTTGGCACCCATCGTAGTTTCTGACTACTATGGTCCCGGGTAAAACCATGACTTTGTTTTGGAGCGACGTGCCAGTCGGGCATTAAATTTAAGCTCCACCTGGTATATGAAAGCAACAAATGTAAGCCCTGAGGGACCGCCAGATCGCGAGGGGAAGGGAGGAACAAGCCGGAGGACTGCGGGCAATGACCTGGGGATGGAATGTTGACGAATAGGATAGACGACATCGGTAGTAGCAACAATTAATACATATGGGGAAGGGAAATTGGGAAATGTTTGGCAGAGGGAGATAGTGAAATTCATACTTGTACAATGTAATGAAATGCATCATGAAGTACCATGGTACAGTGGTTAAAAATGAGTATTTGCGACTACTGAGACAGCAGCAACACTGTGTGTACCGGCAGGGTGGGGTCGCGGCTGGGTTGGAATTGGGTCGGGACGGGTCGGATCAAGTCGGATCGGGTCAGATTGGGTGGGGTTGGGTTGCGTCGGGTCGGGTCGGGTCGGGCGGGGTGGTGTTGGGTTGGATTGGGTTGGATTGGACTAGGTTGGGTTGGATTGGGTTGACGGCAGTTATAAATATCCATCTGTGCGAGCTCCTAGCCCGAGCTACCTGTTACAATGTTTTTCCCCCTTTCGGGCTTTTGAGGAAAAACACTTACACCGAAAACTGATGTTTACAGCATCGAGCACTGCTGATTGGAAGTCGTACAGGACGGTGTCCGACGTACAACAATGCTAGAAGTCGTACAGGACGGGCGCGGCATAATCCCACTGCTCCTGCCTGCTCACACCACTCGTAGAGGCTTGAAACTGTCGCAATCGCCGTTTCTTGGTCAAAATTAGCACGTTTTGTAACACCGGTTTTGAGGCGGTTGGGTAGAAACGATTTTATTTCGGCCAGCTGTAGCGGCGGCATTTGCGGCGGCCACTTCATAGCCACAGATATCTGCCGGCCATGTCGTAGCTAACAACTACTCTGTTGGTGGCGAACGTTCAATTGCGACCATCGATCTCGTAGCGACAGGTTGTTTTGTGGTGCGTTTTTCTCAAACCCGACGTTTGGTACTGAAAGTGCTCGAGGTTGAGGCTGAGGCAGGCTGATTTTCCCCTCTCGCGTTCGCCAATGATGGGTGTACCGATTGACTCCCTGCGGTGTTGTGCTTCCTACGAGGTGGTAGCGTTAGTATGAGTGCACATCGTCAACGATAAGAGCACCGGAAAAAAAAATGTTTTTGATTTGCTGCTGTTTTTCAGGGTTGTCAGGGCGAAACACCGAAAAAAAAATGCCTCGTGCGGTGTCCTCGTGTTCGTGCGCGGTTTGCCGTCCCGTGCTTCTGGTCTCATTGTTCTCTTTAGGCTTTTCGTCCGAGCTGCTAGAGAAGGCCACAACGGAAAACCTAACGGCTAACGCGCACACCAAAGGCGTGGCCCCCAAAGATTTCGCTGCCTCTGGCCTGGACCAAATATTCAGGTAAAGGGATGGGGCTACGGAGGGGGGGGGTGGGGGGAAGGGGGGACGGGGGGGGGGGCTCTAGGAGATTTCAGGGTCTAAGGGGGAGGCGGTCGCGGGGGGGGGGGGGGGGGGGGAGGAAGGAGGGGGGGAGGGGGAGGGGGCGGGGATATTCAGGCGAAGGTATGGGCTCAAGAAGTGTGGGGAAGGGAGACGGGGGGCGGGGGGTCTAGGGGGCAGGCGGCGGAGGGAGGGGATGGGGAATAGGAGGCATGAAGGGCGGGAGAGAGAGAAAGAGGGAGGGCGAGAGGGATGAGGGAGGGCGAGAGGGATGAGGGAGGGACGGGGGGGCGGGGGGCTGGGCCACGTGTGGCGTTATTGAGGGCACCAGACGAGACCAGTTTGCTTGTACAGCACAGCGGTGGGTAAATACTTTTGTATGCCGTGCATTACGAAGCAAGCCTCTCGTTCACCGTGCTGCTGCAACGCAGGCTCAGGGTCCACTTTTTCAAAGACAAGGCGAGTGTCTGAGTTGGTACCGCGCCAAAAACCAGTGGCCCCTTTTGGGTAAAATTCGTGAAGCGTCCGCCGCCTGTCATTTTAGTTGTCAACAAACAGGGTAGGCGTTCTCCGATTTTTGGAGGGGCGGGGTTTGGGGACCTCTACTGTGTGTGTGTGTGTGTGTTTTTTTTTTCTTTCAGCCACCACCACCACTGCCGCCGCCGCTGCTGCTGCTGCTGCTGCTGCCGTGCCGGGCAGCGATGCTGCATGTTGTTTTAGGAACTTGTCGTGTGAACTGGGACCAGTCGACGTCACACCAACAACTGGTTCCGCCCACGCTCCACCGCGGCTGCTGTTGCTGTTTGTGCTCTTGCTACTCTACCCCAAAGTTCACTGATTCTTGTTGGGCAGCGATGCCGTTTCTTCTCATTGAAGCGTGTCGTGTCATCTCGGCCTAGACCACGTGACGGATGCAGCGTCTGCTTCTGTCCACCATCCCCCAACGGATGCTGCTGCTAGTCTCTCCGGAGGAGTAGCAGTTTGTTGGCGGTGGGCGGCGATGCCGTTTATTATCATTGGAGCCTGTTGTGTGGCCTTGGGCTAAGCCAAGGAACAATGGCAAGTACATCTGCCTGTTCATCGTAGTCGTCCATGCTACCGTCTGCCATCCACCAACGCATTGCTTCGGTTGCTTGTTTGCTTGCTTGCTTGCTTGCTTGCTTGCTTGCTTGCTTGCTTGCTCGCTTGCTTGCTTCGGTTGCTTGCTCCGGTTGCTTGTTTGCTTGCTTGCTTGCTTGCTTGCTTGTTTGCTTGCTTGCTTGCTTGCTCGCTTGCTTGCTTCGGTTGCTTGCTCCGGTTGCTTGTTTGCTTGCTTGCTTGCTTGCTTGCTTGCTTGCTTGCTTGCTTGCTTGCTTGCTTGCTTGCTTGCTTGCTTGCTTGCTTGCTTGCTTGCTTGCTTGCTTGCTTGCTTGCTTGCTTGCTTGCTCCGGTTGCTTGCTTGCTTGCTTGCTTGCTTGCTTGCTTGCTTGCTTGCTTGCTTTGATTGCTTGCTTGCTTGCTTGCTTGCTTGCTTGCTTGCTTCGGTTGCTTGCTCCGGTTGCTTGTTTGCTTGCTTGCTTGCTTGCTTGCTTGCTTGCTTGCTTGCTTGCTTGCTTGCTTGCTTGCTTGCTTGCTTGCTTGCTTGCTTGCTTGCTTGCTTGCTTGCTTGCTTGCTTGCTTGCTTGCTTGCTTGCTTGCTTGCTTGCTTGCTTGCTTGCTTGCTTGCTTGCTTGCTTGCTTGCTTGCTTGCTTGCTTGCTCGCTTGCTTGCTTCGGTTGCTTGCTCCGGTTGCTTGTTTGCTTGCTTGCTTGCTTGCTTGCTTGCTTGCTTGCTTGCTTGCTTGCTTGCTTGCTTGCTTGCTTGCTTGCTTGCTTGCTTGCTTGCTTGCTTGCTTGCTTGCTTCGGTTGCTTGCTTGCTTGCTTGCTTGCTTGCTTGCTTGCTTGCTTGCTTGCTTGCTTGCTTGCTTGCTTGCTTGCTTGCTTGCTTGCTTGCTTGCTTGCTTGCTTGCTTGCTTGCTTGCTTGCTTGCTTGCTTGCTTGCTTGCTTGCTTGCTTGCTTGCTTGCTTGCTTGTTTGCTTGCTTGCTTGCTTGCTCGCTTGCTTGCTTCGGTTGCTTGCTCCGGTTGCTTGTTTGCTTGCTTGCTTGCTTGCTTGCTTGCTTGCTTGCTTGCTTGTTTGCTTGCTTGCTTGCTTGCTCGCTTGCTTGCTTCGGTTGCTTGCTCCGGTTGCTTGTTTGCTTGCTTGCTTGCTTGCTTGCTTGCTTGCTTGCTTGCTTGCTTGTTTGCTTGCTTGCTTGCTTGCTCGCTTGCTTGCTTCGGTTGCTTGCTCCGGTTGCTTGTTTGCTTGCTTGCTTGCTTGCTTGCTTGCTTGCTTGCTTGCTTGCTTGCTTGCTTGCTTGCTTGCTTGCTTGCTCGCTTGGTTGCTTTGATTGCTTGCTTGCTTGCTTGCTTGCTTGCTTGCTTGCTTGCTTGCTCAAGTTCAATCGACAGCACCCGCACTAAAATGGGATCCCGCACTATTGTGCGTACCATATACATACGGAGGTCGTGAGACGTCATTTTAACCGCGCTCAACTGGCCCCCCGCACTAGAGGTTACTGTTACCGGACTAACGCGTGACTACGGCTTTGTATACAGCCGGTCGCCCCGGTGGCGTATCAGGTTATCCTCGAGCCCGGCATAGGTCGGTTTGGTGAGTTCTAATCCCCCCGAGTGCATACTCGGATAAATTCGTGAGGACTTTTTCTAGTGCACAAATTGACTTACGGAAAGCGCGAGAGTGTGAGTTAGCAACAACACTCGATGAAAAATCGACGAGCAATGGGATTGCTGAACCCTATGCGCGATAAAAATTGAAGGCGAGAACCGAGGGGACGAAGGAACGACACCTGTGACCACGGCTTGTCCAGAAGCTGGAAGGTAGATGTGCGTGAATAAAAATAAATAAATACTGGTACCCGCTAAACAGACCCTCTTATGGGTTTTGCAATCGTGTGTAATCTACTCCCGTGTGTTTTTTTTTTGTTGTCCGGACGGAAATGTTAGGTTGCTGGCCGTTAACGCCGACAGGCAGGGGCGCGAGTACGTGAGCGCGGTGGAAGCGTTCGAGTATCCCATTTATGGTCTACAGTGGCACCCGGAGAAGGTGGGGTTAAACAGCCCGCTTGATTTAGTTCTGTTTGGCAAGGCTTGCGTTTGGTGGCTGGGGTCTTTGTGTCATTGCTACTGCTACAGCTGATGCCAGTGTTACTGCTGCTGCTACGGCTACTGCTACAGCTACCGCCGCTACCGCTATGCTTCTGCTGCTGCTATTTCAGTGTTTTGTTTTGGTGCTGTTGGTGCTGGGGCTGGCGCCTCTTTGATGTGTGGCATCCGCTGCTGCTGCTATTTGCTGTTTGTGCTCTTGCTGCTGCTACATCTATTACTACTACTACCACTACTACTACTACTACTCTACTACTACTACTGCTACTGCTACTGCTACTACTACTACTACTGCTACTACTACTACTACTACTACTACTTCTACTACTACTACCACTACTGCTACTGCTACTACTACTACTGCTGCTACTACTACTACTACTACTACTACTACTACTACTACTACTACTACTGCTACTACTACTACTGCTACTATTACTACTACTACTACTACTGCTGCTACTGCTGCTACTACTACTACTACTACTACTACTACTACTACTACTACTACTGCTGCTGCTACTACTACTGCTACTGCTACTACTACTGCTGCACAATTTTTAATGACAATGCTGCTTGCTACAGCTATTGCTATTGCTTCTACAGCCCATGCTCTCTCTAACACTGCTGTTTCCATGGCCTCACTTCGCTGTTGTCTCTATCGCTGCGGCTGCTGCTGCTGCTGTTGCTGCTGCTTCTACTGCCGCTGTTTTCGTGGCCTGCATTGGCGCTCTACTCTGGGTGCGCTCTTGTTCCAGGCCCCTTACGAGTGGGGGATTGATCCAGACGGTACGCCCGACCATGTCATCAACCACTCCAAGGATGCCGTACTGTTGGCACAGGTCAGTGTCATGAATACTGCTTTAGATCGAATCGGTTGGTAATCCATTCCTAACGTCCGATCCAATGAGTACCTACACATGCGACATCCAATAAACGATCCGGTGATATTTTTTGGGATCGGATCGGGTTGCTAGAAGCCCGATTCCAATTCGATGAATGGTATGCAAGATATGGGAATACCGGCGGTGGTACTGCCGAAGGAGCACGCAAATAGTTTTCTTTTAACACGTCTTGCCGATTTCGTCACCTTGGCTCGTCCAAGCAGTAGCAGGGGGGACAGTAGACCCCCCCCCCGCCCCCCCCCCCCCTTCCCCCCCCAAATCTAGAATCCAAGTGTTTGTACCGGATATCGCGACGCTTTTATTCCGATCGGGTTGCCGATTTCCGATCCGATTTTCCGGAAGTTCTGATACGATATGGAAGCCTTAGTTCACGATTTTGCCCTGCAAGGCGTGTGAATGCCTGAAATATGAAATAAGGGGCACATGGGATACGTCGTGATCTACGTAGCTCAGCTAGACCATGCATCTGTGGTTATGATATGTTTTGCAGGGGGCACCTCAGCTCGAGCCCGGGAAACGTATGCTACATGGTGCAGATAAGAGGATCCCACGCCCCGCAACATGATTTAGGGCATGCAGATCGCATCGATCAGGGATCTGTCTTTCTGCAAGCTCGCAGGTCACCAATGGGTAGCTGATCTATCGGAGTGGAATACGGCGTAGTAGGCATACATTTTTGCGGCTGTTCGTGTGCTTGGTAGGAAACAGGGGGCTTAGGTGTGGGCACATCCGAGCGACCCTGTTTTGACCTTCATCTGCTATACATAGTTGATGTATCGCAGCTGCTCTAATTCAGCACATCTTCCCTCCCTCCCTCCCTCCCTCCCTCCCTCTTCCCCATCTCGAATATTGACTGCACTCTTTTCTTTTATTTCTCGGGGGAAACGTTAACAGATGTTAACATGGTTTTTCGCTTCCGAGACTCGCCGCAACAGCCACTCCGTGCCTTCCATCTCGGAGTGGGAGCCGAACATGTTCCACAATCGCGAGGTACGGCGGGCCAATAGGATACTGGACGATTGCCGTCAGAAGTTTTTTTTTTGTCGCAATGGTTTTAGTCGAAAACCAGTGATTGGACCTCTTATTTCTGTTAGGTAGATGTTTTTACTGGAAGGGTTTTATTGGAAGGTTTTTGTTCGCAAGTTTTGCTTTGCTCGAAAAGTTTTGGTCGGTAGGTTTTATTTTGGAAGTTTTGGTCGGAATGTTGTGTTCGAAATATGTTCGTAGCCGTCAATCGGACGATTTTTGGTCGGAAAAAGATCAGTCGAAACGGTTTGCTCGTTTTTTTCTTTTTCAGGAGTTGTTGGCATAGCATAGTCGGGATACACCCCTGAGGCATGGGATTGCTTATCGGTTCATGTTTTTTCTCTCTTTTTCGAGTACTTGCTGAGGAGCTTCCGAAGACAGTACTGTACTGTACTGTACTGTGCTGTACTGTACATACTCCTTCACTGTGCCATGCATCATGTTTGGTCGGAAGATTTTAATCGGATGGTTTTTGTCGGAAGATTTTGATCAGAAGGCCTTGGTGGGAACGTAGCTGTCGGAAGGGCATTCATCGAAAGCTTTTATCGGTTGTTGTTGTTGTTGGTGGTGGTGGTGGTGGTGGTGGTGGTGGTGTTATTGTTGTTGTTGTTATTGATGTTATGGGGGGGTGCGAACATTCTCTTGGCATTTTCATATCCCATCTGCACGGGTACCCCTACGTGAACGAACTATTTTGATCACATTGTTTTTTGTTGTTGTTTTTCACAACATTCCTTATCCTCGCACTACTCTCGCCCTCCCAGTAGTATAACTCAGATCCGGGGCCATATAGCGGGCTCCCCTCCCCACTACGGTACCTGCCCTAATTTTTATCGCGAGAAGAATTCATTCAGCATTTTCTTCCCTCGTCGACTCGCGTCGAACTGTAACTACCCACACTGCTAGGCGTTCTTAGCAGTAAAGTAGCTAGTAGTTAGCTCGCAGCTGGTTAGTTCGTCCTATGTGTTCGTTTGCTTGTTTTCCCGCAAATAAATTCGAAATCTCACCACGGTGGGAATCCAACTCAAGGACCAACGTTATACTGTATAGTAATATAGTAATAGTAACAGTAGTAGCCGACGTTAGCGGCCAGACCAGACCAGACCACAGGGGCGACCGTCCACGGCCGCAGTGTACTGTTTTCAATGCAAGCTTTGTCTAGGGTTTAAAAATGACCCGTTTTGACCGAGATATAAAGAACCGGCGTTCGCTGACGGCGCAAGTACGAAATTGATCGATTTCACCCTCGACTTTGGCGCACAATGGAACGCGCTTTCGCACCAAGATCGTGATAATTTTCGTCTTTCTGAAACGCCCATCGCCATTATTCATATTGCCTCTTGTTTTGTCTTGTTGAGACCTGCTCACGAGGTATTGTGTATTTTCGGGTCACACAGCAGTGTGCGTCCCCACGAGCACTTCATCTCCAGCACACACGTGCACACGTTAGGCTGTCGAACATGGCGTTTGGCTTGTATTTCGAGCGAAGCGAACTGCCATTTTGACCGCCAGCTTGAACTTTAGGGACCCCTTCGACGAAAAGCTACGGTGGAGGGATCACCTTTTCGGGCCGTGTTTATTTTTCAGTGCCCGCCCCCCGTTCCGTTGCGGTGTTGAGGTCATGTCGCGCTGCTTCTTTTTTTCGTTTGCGACATGAATCCACAGGGTGATTGGTTGTAGCTGCCGTGCGCCATGAAAAAGCCTGCAGGATTTTTGTCCGTAACGTACAGAGTAACTCGTGCCGGTGGCTCAAAATTCAGCGGTGAAGCAGGAGGTGCCCTGCCTTGGTCCTTGAGGCTCTTGGGTGAGGCTGGAGGTTTTAGGCCGGAGATCCACGCCGAACAAAATAATCTCCGGAAACAGCCTTTTCCATGCTATCCAGAGTACAGTTGGCGACGGTTTCAAAAAAAGAACGTTCTCAGCGCGATTCCCTAGCTAGCGCTACCGTACATTTTTGTCGGTAGGCCGGAAGTGCCCTAAGCCCCGAACTCCACCACCGCTCTGACTCGTGCACCGATTTTTGGCTATCGAAAATAGCATTTTCGTGTTATTTTTTTCCACACCCAGAGTCCACTAATCTGGCTCTCGAAAAGAAAAAGTTTTTCTGATTTTGTTTCACTATTCGTCCCGCCAATTTGGCTGTCGGAAATGGCGAAAATAGCGAAAAATGTCGGCCTTTTTACGATATATGCATGCTTCGTGCACCTTGATGTGCCCCAAATTCGTTTTATTCGTCGCAAGTAACCCACCCCCGCCCGCGGGACCCTCAACTGGAATCATATACTTCCTGTACGGCCGAAACGACGTCCGGGGTTTCAAAATGAGAATTTTCCGAGCTGGTTTCACCGACAGTAATAATTTTCCACTTTTCGCCCATAACACAATACGTGTGCCGAATTAGTCGGCACTGAGCACATCCACGTGACCGGCATCAACAAGGGGACCGCATCGGTGAAGCTGGTTTTGGCGTGTGAACTGTACATGTAGTTCGCGAGACGTGGTATTTTGCTCGTATGACTTGGGGAGGCGTTGTTGCATGCGGGCTTGGGCTGTATATAGTACCACCTGTATGTTTTTTTTTTCACCGTAACTTGGGCAATAAGTTGAGTCATTCGACACCAAACGTGCTGATATGATCGCACATCTTAAGAGAAACACTTCCTTGACACTTGTTAGTTTTTTGTGAGCCAGGAGGCACTGTCATCACGAACGCCTGCCAAAAGAACTAGAAAAAGGCATGGGGCTCTTCGGAAAACTGCTGGGAGCTAACTACCTCGCAAAGGAATCCTTTTTGTACCTTGGTTTTTGAGAGTTGGAAAGCGACATTTGGCAGGGTTGTGCTTAGCAACAATACAAACCGAATCAGCACTGGCTTTCATCGACAAAAAAAAATGTCCATTCGCCAGGGAGAGAGTGGAAGTCGCCGATAAACCCAGAAGACACGGTAAAAATGTGGCTGGAAACGGGGGGGGGGATTGCGAGGTGTTAGTCGTATCGTATTGTCATGACGCACAACCCTGCCAAATATCGTTTTCCAACTGTTGAAAACCATGGTGCAAAAACGCAAAGCCGGCAGCCTATAGCTTTCGCTGGAACCCGTTCGTAGTTTTGGTCGGAATGTGTTTGTCGAAGCAAGGCGTTAATCGGATAATATTAGGTCGGAAAGCTTTATTCGGATTTTTTTCGTCGAAATACTTCGATTGTGGGGTGTTGGAATGTTTTAGTCGGGAGTGGGCAGGTTGCAGTGGGAACGTTTTAAGCCGAAAGCTTATGGCTGAAACCAACCCGTAGTGTTTTTCAGAATAAATATGTCTATCAGAAGGTTCCGGTCGAAAGATTTTTAGTCGGAAAGCCTTACTCGGAAACTTCTTGTCGAACGTCTTTTTGACGGGAGGTTTCAGGAGAATGACGTCGTGAGGTTCAAGTGGGAACATTTTAGTCGGAATATTTTGGTGACAAAATTTAGCTACGATAGAAGTGGCGCTTAGAAGTCCCAGATATTATCCATCTTTGACAAAGGAAAAACCCGATATATATATATATCTATGCCGTAAGGTCATTTTCGTTTTACAAACGTCTCTCGGAGAATGCCTGGAAAATGGGATTTGCTTCTATCTGTTGACGCATTATTGTTGTTTTTTCAAAAGCCATGTTTTTCGTCAGGTTATGAACTCTTCCTAATTAGCCTCAAGAAAAAAATAGGTATTCCTCCACCGCAGCGTGCGTCAGGTTTGTTCTGAAGGTTTTAATCAGAAAGTTGTCGCAGTAGGAAGAAGACCTTCATCGGAACCTCTTCGGGTGTTTTTTCAGTAGCTTTGTAGTCGTTTTTAGGTCAGTTTCTAGGATCTGCTGGTATGGTTATTTTTTTCTTTCCTCCCGTTGCTCTTCTTTTTTTCCTTTTCCGCTTGACGTTGGGTCTTTCGTGCGCGTGCGTTTTGATAACATTGGCTGGTTGGTCGGCTGGTATTTTTTGCCACCCTTCCCCCTGCACAAATGTTGGAGGTGTTTCAATCAGGAGTAAGAAAAGGTGCTCCGTCTCTAAAGGGACGCGTGGTCAATGGTATGGTCAAATGACTGAGGCAAGCAATAAATCACTACGCCCCCCCCCCTTCCCCCCCCCCACCCTAAAGGTTAGCTCGTGTATAGTATGTGTTCACTTACCACGTGTAATATGTACGTGGTTGTCTTATTCCTTTCTGGCTTGGGCCGGACGCGTTTTTGTTTTCGTTTTTCGTTGTCCCGTGTCGCTCATCTTACATCGCTACACCCCCCCCCTGCTGGCGAGTCTATGTAACTTATCACGTACCTACTGCTGTATTAATAGTACGTATTTTTTCCGTGCTTCGTCTTCTATTTCTCTCGTTTTTCGTTTCGTTTCTTCCTCATTATTATCATTGTTTTTGGTTTTCTCCTCGGATTTGTGCATTGGTGTGGCTTCCTGGGTGGCATGCGGTGTGCTGGTACTCGATTTGAGTTGCGAGTCATGAAACGTATGTACCAGTATGGGCCTATCACGTACAACGCTGATTTTTTTATGTCATTTTTTTTTTTTTTTTTTTGGCGGATGTATGAGTTGCTTCAGCTACTGTATGGCATATGCATGCACCAGTTTTGGTTTGTGTTTTGCTGGGGTATTCCTCAGATCCAGAGTGACTGGATCCTGCCCTGTCACCGCGGACTTGATTGTGCGAGTTAATGTCAGAATGTGAATGGGAAGGGTATTCATGGAAAGGTTTGGTCGGCATCACGTATTTCTCCACGGTAGGTTTAGTTTGTTTCGAGAGGCTTTCCAATGTGTTGGCCTTGCACAGGGTTTTGTTTTTCCTTGGAATATGGCCCACCCGCTTACGTTGGTGCGGCCAAGCATGTGCGGGTGATCGCTGTAGCGGACGCTAGCCCTTTTATTGTCCCGCCAACCGCTACAGACCTTTGTATAGATTGATTATGTGCTTGTTTTCGAGGCCAGCACAGGGATGGTCCCTCTACTCGTATAGTGCCGGTTGCCGCTATAGTGCCGGTTACCCGCTATAGTGCATGTGAAATCGCTTGCCACAGATGGGAAGTCGCAGATTGGCAGTATGCACAGTAATTCCGGTGGCCGCTATAATACCGGTATTTCCCTCTATAGTGCACATACCAGCGCTACAGAGGGACCATAGAGGGATCACGACTGTCGTGTAGTCAGCGTCTGCCAGGGCACCGAGTGCTTCATACAGGACATCAATGTTTTGACAGAAAGCACACCACTGTTCGAAACGTTCTGTTATTTGGCCTTGGGGAGTTTAACTACGTTTTTGGCATTTCCATATCCCATCTGCACGGATATCTCTAGGAAATATCGCATGGTCCTGCTTGGGCCACGAACGAAATGGGCTTTGGTCACAGTGTACAGGTACTGTTTTGTCTTGCGAGGTTTTTTGCAGGGTTATACAGTGAAATATTTTGATCCGAAATAAAATTAGCGGAGTTTCCTTGCCAAGCAAGTTCCCAAATGGATCGGTTTCACCTAGATTGGTAATGACAATAAAACGCGTTTTCACACCCCGATCTCGATAATTTTCGTCTCATCGCCACTAATCATACTAGTACGCCTGTTTTTTCCTGTCGAAAAATTTCAAGGTTGTGTTCTGTAGGGTACGTATAAACCGTACCCGGGGTATATACCCCGGGTATTACCCTACAAAGAACTTCTGTAACTTCTGTAGGACACTCATACCCGTACCCGGAACTTCCGTAAGTTCTGTACGCCGGTGCCACAAAGACCCGGGGTACGGGTACAGCATGTTTATACCTGCCCGGAAGTTCTGGAAGGTTTGTAAGACGTGCACACCGGGTACCCGGAAGTTCTGGAAGTTATGTAAAAATTTCATACCCGTACCCGGAACTACTGTGAGTTCTGTGAGACCCGTGCCATAATACCCGGGGTACGGGTACAGCATGTTTTGTACCCGCCCGGAGATTATGAGAGTTCTGTATGCCTGTGCCACAATACCCGGAACTCCTGGAAGTTCTGTAACACTTCCATACCCGTACCCGTAACTTCTGGAAGTTCTGTAAGACCCCCATACCCTCACCCGGAATACACAAACCCTACAGAACTTGAGCGTGGAAATTTTCGTTTTTTGTTTTCGCGCCACGACCCCGATCGTTCTCGTCTCCAAAGTGCCAATCACCACTAGTCATGCTCCTTGTTTTTTTCCTGTCGAAAATTGATTGCTCACGAGATATCGTGTATTTTCGGGACACACAGACAGTGCGCCTGCCCACCTACTCCATCGCCAACACTCGCGCAACAAGTTGGTCTGTCGAACATGGCGTTTGACTGGGGAGAGCTGCTGATTTTTCCGGTAGCATGAACTTTAGGAACCCCTTTGGGCTTTGGGTGAAGGCGGAGATTGAGGCTGGGATATCCACGGCGCCCAACAAAACGATATCCCAAAGCAGCGTTTTGCATGCAATCCAACCCAGCGTACAGTTGGCGACGGTTCCGAAATCTACTCGTGTCGCGATTCTTTAGCTAGAGCTATACCGTAGTTTCTTTTGGTATACCCGAAGTACCCCAAGCTCCAGTATCACTATTATGACTCGTGCGCCAATTTGACCCTCGAAAATAGCCGTTTTGTGTTATTTTTCCGCAGCCAGTCTACTAATCTGGCTCTCGAAGAAAACGTTTGTTTTTACCACGAGGTGGGCGAGCCAAGACCGTGTCAAAGCAGGAGATCGGTCACGCACCGCCCAATTTTAAGCAGTTGGACATGAAAGTTTGACACGGCGTTGTGCATGCACCAACCGAGACGTGTCTCGTCGGCGTCTTTTTTCGAGAGAGAGAGAGGTATGGCCAAAAATGGCGTGTACCAATTTGCCTGTCGAAAACACCGCATTGTTTTCTTTTTAGCGGTGTTCTTACATCTCATCGGCCCCAAACGCGTTTCGCTCATCGCAGGTGACCCCTACGGGACCTGAAACGTCGCAGAAATATTTCCTGTACAGCAAGAACGATGGCAGAAAGCGCCCTCTTGCTTCGCAACACGCGCCTGCCGGAGAGGGGGCGTTTGAGCCTGTTATGCTCGGGTGACGGGAGCGGCACCGGTGGCAGGTCTACAGGGACACAGAGTAGCAGGTCTGCAATGACTCGTGTGGCAGATGAACACTGACACCTGTAAAACAGTGACACCGGTGGCAGATCAAACCCCCCACAAGTCAACACCTGTGACACAGTGACACCGGTGGCCGGTCAAACTCCTCACAAGTCATCGCTGATAACACCGGTGGCATCGAGGCTGATCAGCGATGGCTTTGTGAGGAGCTGAGAGACACGGACGTTATAAGGTGATCAAAATATACAACGCCACCGCGGTGTACTAGTAACCGGCAGTGTGTATGATAACCCACTTTTCTGAGTGGTTGTGCTGCCCACGGTTGGTTCGGTCACCAACCGAACGCATGCGAACGTTCGTATAACATATTCCCCCCCCCCCCGTTTTTTTGGACCTGCGCTAGACCTCGAGGCGTAGAAACCCGCTCTTCGTTTGAAATGTTTTAAAAGGGAGAAGGATGTGAGCAAGCCTGCTGTTCTTCGACCGTCCTATTTTTATTCCCTCCATGGAGGTGTATTAAGATTGTATCATATCATGCATGGCCGTAGTGTAACGATTGTTGACCCTCCCATGCCGGGACGAGGCACGTCGCGTTTGCACCGGCAAGGCAGACATTGCTTGCGCCAGGCCATGGAAGTTAGTCATGGGCTTAGGGTAATTTCTAACGACACTTTTTTAACGTGTTTGCGGCCAATTTGGCAAGTTTTTGGAAATTTGGACTCGTCAAAATAGCAAAAAAAAATCCGTTCCGCTTCGTTGGCAAGTTTTTGGAAAGTGAGATTTGCCATTTCATTGGCCATTTTAGGCCAATAACGCCAACGCAAGGTTGTACACACCACGACGCCGGACGCTAGATTTGCTCTAACTTCTGTACTAGCGGGAGGTACGGAGCATACGCGGTGTCATTGGCATTGATAGGGCTGGCGACACTGGCCGTGAGGCCCGCGTGGATGCCACATGGGCGTCGTTTTGAGCGGGTGCGGAAGCATTATCACAAATAGCATCCACCCTAGCTTTTCCCAGGCGAATTTGGCCGGGCTGGAAGGACTGCCAACCTCTGAGGTACATGGGCTGTGTCTAGAGTCCTTTCTGCGCCAGCATTTGCCCTATAGAGAGCGTTGGCGTGCCGCTGGCTCCCTGCTGCTGCTGGTGCTGCTGCTGTGAGGGGTTGGATAAAATTTAAGGGCATTATGATGACAAAACTTGCCAATATTTCCAAACACTTGCCAAATGGGCAGTATTTGGTGATGGAAAATTTTGTCGTCTTTTGGAAAGTGTTGCCAATTATTTCTTGTCAAAATGGCAAGGTTTTGGAATTTCGTTCGGTGGTTAGAAACGTCTCTTACAGGCGCCCTCTTCCGATCACCAGCCTGAGGGGAACGAATGAGGTGTGGAGAAGCAAATCTTTTTTTTTTTTTTTGGGGTCCGCTATTTGGCTAAAGGACCTCGGCTTTCTTTCAATAGGGTTAGCCTAGGGGTGTGAGATAAGCATTATTTTCATCTGATGGCTTTCAATGTGCAGGGAGGTGGTTGAGAAAAGCTTCCACAGTAGTGGCCTCTATATTGACGGCATGTCAGCCGTAGTTGTGCAGGTATGTGCCAGCCGGAAGTATCGGTACCATTGCGCCGGCCAGCACTACTTCGCACAATACCACCTCGTATGGTTCCATCTGTATCAGGTGATATCACAAGCACTGTAGCTCGGGCAACAAGCACTGCGGAGGGATCACCGCGGTATTAGTGGTCGACTTGCCTTTCTTGCGTGCCATGAAAGTTGGTTCGGGGCCCAGAATCACGCTTTGCCGCTGATAGGGATTTTGATAGGAACGGTCTTGGTGGCCAAGAAACCTCCTAGTCGAGTGTTGCCCTTTCTTCTTGCCTTCCGTGGGTGTTAGCTAGGGTAATTAGTTGTATATATCGGAATCACAATCGATTCCGATCCGATAAGCGCCTTGAGGCCCGAAATCCGGTGAACAATGCGACATCTTTATATATGCAGGTCATGGTGGAACCTCTCAACAGACGGGGAGGCGGCAGTAGAGCGATATACCTTCACGATAGTAGGGAGGCGCTCTTATCGGATATCGAGGCGCTTTTTACCGATCCGATTACCGATCCGATTTCCGATATATCGGAACTTCCGATACGGTAATGGAGCAGAAAGGGTCTTAGAAAATCACGCTCTTCCAATTATGCTGATTGGCTCGAGCGGAAAAGATGGACCAGGGGCTGTCGTTTGTGTTTGCTCTTTCGGTTTCTCGTGGGTGACGTCGAAGAAGGGCTGACATTCCGGTATGGTCGTGTCTTTCCTCGTGCTTATCAGCGCAAGGCCGTGTTTTGTTTTTGGCTTGAGTTAGGTGTTGTAAAGTATGTCTTCAATTCGTTGGTTTGCAGGAGGAGGGAGCTGGCTGAGAAACCTTCCGGTTGGCTTTCTTTTTCTTCATGCTGGCCGTGGGAGTTTTGATCCCGGCCTAAAAGCGTGCCCTTTCGCTGATTGATTTTGCGAGGAAAGGGCGAGGGGTGGTTGAAACAAGGCTGCTTTTTGTTTGTTTTTTGCTCCTTGTATTTGTCCTGAGTCACCTCGAATGTCCGGCCATAGTTTTGGCCGTGGCTACGATAGGGGGTCATTTGCGTGGCCTCTTTTTGCTGTGGCTCGGGGTAACTTGCCCGAGTGACCCGAATTCGTTTGCGGTCTTGAGCTTTCGGGGCGACGTGACCGAGAAAATTCCTCGCCAAGTGCCGTCCTCTTCTTGTCTGTCATGGAAGTTTGTTTGGAGCATGTAAACCATGCTCTCTCGTGGGTGACCGTGAGGAGAACGGGGCGGGGGGGTGGCGACGCAAGGCTGCCTGTTTGTTTTTGTTCGCATTGTGCACTCGAGAGACTTCGATTTTCCTCGCATGGGGTTAGACGTATACGCTAACGTGCTGGTGGTTTTCACCCGATGGTGTCTACGGCGGTATGGGGAGATGATTAAGAATCGGTCCTCTGCTCGAGCGTTGTTGCAATAGTTTATGTTCGCCAGCAGACTATCGAGCGTTAAATTTATCGGACTCACCACTGATGTATTTTTAGTAGTTTCACAAAAGACTGGCCGGATATTGTGTTTGCTATTATGGTACTATTGTATTAAGTTAGGCTTGAGTGAGGTGGATTTCCGGACATTATGGGATATGCGTGCAGGCTAGAGGTCATGGGCATACAGAACACGAAGAAAAGCCACCCGCACATTAGATTGCTTCTATTGGAGGCCGAGAAGAGGTCTTCGTACATTACCGGCCAACCCTCAGGAATTTTTTCACGAGACACTCAGCCTGTTCAACGTTTCCGGGAAAACAGGAAACCCGGACCAGTTTTACCACAGGTGGTGTGGGGCACGCCCTTTCTTAAGCTAGGAATGTAGCCTGAGCCAGTCGCCAGGTCTCTTTATGAGAGTTCTGATAATTGAAGGGCAGGAAGGCGTTTTTTGTTGTTAATGTTTTTGTTAATTTCTGTTCTGGCCTGAATGACACGTTGTGTATTTCAGTAGATGCAGGTGCATCGTGGCTTGTTGCGGAAGGCTTGTCGGCCGGCTTTCATGTTATTTCTGGTGTTATTTAGTTTTATAAGAATGCGCGAGCCGTGCCTAATGAGCAGGGATTTTGAAACTGCTTGAAAACGACTTTTAAGAGTGGCCTGAACGTATTTTTCAAGGTGTTGGCGACAGATCACCTCGCCGTAAAGTGACGTCGAAAGCGAAACTCCTGATCGGAAAAGAGCCAATGATGGTGTTTTTTTCCCTACAGGTTAACTTACCAGTATGTTCCGTTCGGTACGGGTTACCTGGAATAATTTGAAGTGTATGATTCAAGCCTTGCAGCAGGCACGTGGCCAAGCGGTGCGCACGGTACGGTGCACTGCACGCATCGCGCACAACATGCATGCACTCACCGTATCGTTGTGGTTCAAGCTACGCGCGGCGAAGAAAGCCTACAAGGTCCAACCGAAGCCACACCCATCAATGCACTGTTTTATTCAAGCACTGGGAGGTGGAGGGGACTGGAGAGCTCATCATATCATCAGCACGCGTGATTGGCCGTCGTTGTGACCATAGATAGGCCCTCACATCCCTTTAAAGCCGGGGCGGACCACATCGAGGAAGCGAGGTGGCAGTGATACCTGCGTATTACTTGGATGCCCTACGTATGCCTGTGCGTTATCATTCCCCACACGAGGCAAGCTTAGACTAGACAAGGCTTATTCTAAAAACCGGAGAGCTGCCGACGTACAGACAAGTAACTGATCGTTGTGCACATACAGTAGTATATACAAACCACCGATCGCCCGCAACTAAACAGGATTATCCCAGTTTGCACGGAGATTTTTTGCTCGGTTTTGCTTCCTTCTTTCTTTAATATTTAGTAATTTAACAACCCCTGCGGGTTTAGTATATTAATCAACGTTTGGATCGAAAAGTTCCACAGTTTACAAACTGAAGCATTGGTGGAAAAGACGAGGGTTATGCAAAAATACGTATTCACGATCGTCCACGTACAACAGTGGGGTACCCGATATATGGGTTGTACCAGGTTTATTCTGTTTCGCCTTCGTGTCTATTGCCTTTGGGCATTGAAGAGGCGATGTCACCTCGACGAATTTTATGATCACATTGAGAGGAGGCATCAGCACGGACGCTGTCTGTGCTGGATGCGGCTGGGTGGAAGGGTAACTAAAATGAAATGCTCATCACGCTCTGGTAGCTGTAATCGGAACCCAGTTTGGGTGCTGGCCCGACGCCGGTTGCGTTGTGTTATCTGCTGCGTGGTCGTGTCTTTGTTTCATTTTATCGCTGTATCTTGTACGGGGCGATAATGACGTTATGGGCACCACTGCTTTCGCCAGAAACTGTGATCGACTATGTGGCAATGCTCCTACTCCTACAGCATACTATAGGTACATTCACAACCCGATATGCATGCTTCCCCCGATGTTGGTTAGGTGGTGTCATATATTTTGTTGCTATCAATACTATAGTTGTGCTGGCTGTCTGGTTAGCTTGTTTTAATTTTTCTCGTGCCGTCCTGTTTCACCCTTTTTTTTTCCAAAATATGTTCTATTTTTTCGTTTCATTATTTCTTTTTTCTTGTTTCCTTATTTCGTTGTCAAATAGTCTGGTGTGCTGGCTTGCATTCTGCCCTCGTGTTCAGTGCGGATGGCATTGCATAGTCAAATCACCTTGCTGTATTTGCAATGTGTATCGCTGTCTCGCAGTCTGTGACCACAGAGAGTTTGTATCTCTAGGAAAGATCGGCACGGACAATGATTGTGCTAGATGTATAGATAGGTGGAAACACCAGTTTAAAGTGAAGAACACACAACGTGAGGAGCACACACACTTTCCTTACGTATCCTTCATTCGTGGAAGTTGGGTCTCCTGCTGTGGAATATTTTTAGAAACGAAGATCTCCATGTATTCAACCATTAGACGACCTCTTGTTTTCTGACCAATGCAAAATCTGGCACCCAAAGAAAATCATACCGTGCGCTGAAGAGATGCACCTCGGCAATCCGTCCAGCGCACGAAAGCACCAAAACACAGCGAGCAGCACATTGCCCAGAAGAAAAAACAGGGTGGATATTTAGATCGAAGCTGGGGCTACTCCAGGCGATTCTATATTCTAAACCCAACGGTTCTTAAATTTATGTCCAGGGTGGGATGATAAAATATGATGGACCAACCGGGGGTGCACTGAAAACAACTCCATGGCCCACACTCTCCGTTTTTCATGTTCCGGCCGGCGGGGGGAAGGAGGCGGGGTCAGCCACACCAACGCCAAGTGATTATTTGGGTAGGTGTAGCTAGTATGCACACCCTCCCCCGCAAATACCTCGCGAGTTGTGTGGAGCTCGATCGCACATCTTATATTTCAGCCGTTGGAGGCCTGCATACCGTAGCTCAGATGAAATCGATGCTCAGAAACGTGCAGATGGCTTCGTTGTGCATGTACGTCTGAACGAGTAGTGCGCCACAATTGGGTATGTGGAAGCTTGCATGGGGGACAAGGCGAAGAATACAAGACTTTCAACGCATTCTGGGAGCGGGGGATATAAGTGTGGGTCGTGGATTTCGGTTATTTTCGCCCCCTGGCCAGCGACGATTACAGCGAGGCACCCTATTTAATACCCCCTCCGAACGGGTAAGCTTTACCGCCATTTTCTCCGCACCACTCTTTCTCCTATTGGGTGCCATGTAACTTTAGAATAGGGTGTCACAAAACGCGCGATAGCCGGTTTGACCACCTGTTCTCTGTCACTACGGACGCTCTTCAACCGGGTTCCCCACTGTAACTCCTTTGTCTCCCGTCCTTTGTCCAGACTTTCGAGTGCAGTAAGGCACGGCCGACGTTGACGACATGGCCCGTCGCACTCACACCTAGGCGCTGCTCTAACTGCCGTTGAAAAAAAAACGGCTGGCGGTTTTTCACCAACAAAATGCAGAATTCGCCCCGGCCAACCCTTCGCACCTCAGACAGATCACGATCTAGATCATTGGCTGCAAAAGATTTTCAATCTGCTGTCGTGAGATGATCGGCAGGATCTGTATAGCATAAAGAGGCGTATTCAACAACGCAAACGCTTGCTCGGTCAAGCGGTAGTGTGGCTCCCACTCGGTAGCATGAGAGCTGGACCATGCAAGTGATCCCGCTCCCTCAACTGATCTTGATCTCGATTATCTGCACTATGTGCGCAGCCCCTGCACACATCGATACAGTTGTGAGTCGAGAGGACCATTAACTAATCTGTAGGTACGGTTAACTAATTAAGTTACTCTACGTAGTCAGCAAGTCGGCCGTCGAAGCCAGCTGATGGCCATTCGACTCGCCGACTGAAGTCAAACGACCGAAGCGAGCTAAATCACCCCCCCACGCCGTAGGGAACCCCGCCCAAAAACGGGAACATGTATCCCGCAGTTAACGTTCCTTCCTCCAATTATGAAAACCCAGTAAGTCGGATAGTCGGCACCTCCGGGAAACGACTAGTTGGTAATCCGTGCACACCAAAGAACAGGGACGCATGCATGACACACGACGAGAAAAAAAAAACGAAAAACAGATGCATCGCGCGTGCACATGGTTTACCAGTGTACTAATAATAGTTCATTAATATCATGCATGACACGAAAACGAGGAAAAAAAATAAGATGCATGGCGTGCACATGGTTTGCCAGTGTAGTTACTATTAATAGTTCTAGTCTATTAATACAGTTTAGGGCGCGTTATGTAACGTCCACATATGTCAATAATAGATATCCAAGACGCTAGCCACCCTCGTACCTGAGCCCTCCAAGCTGACCCCGGATATATATATATACAGTACAGAGTACTCCAGTATAACATAGTCTATATATTATGTACTTCGTATATTATTGTATATATCGTAAGTGTAGCCGCCTGCGGGGCCCACCAAGGGCCCTTTGATTCCACGGCGATCACAATCGAGGGTCGGCAGCAGCAAAAATCGAGGGTTGGCCGAGACCTGGTATTACGGCAGACTAGGTGGCACTTTTTGGGGGGCACAAACCAGTTTTTCTAATTTTCGGGACCTCCTTAATGCGTTTACAACAAACTGGAGAAACCCGTTTCAGGGGCCTCCTTAACCCATTTCCTCCTAACATTATTCTATCATATTCTAACTGCAAGTGTTTTGTCCCCATGTCGGAACTGCGGTGTTAAAACATGCTAAAACGGTAACCCGTCATGTTCGGAATGATGTCATTAGCAGTGTCGTTAGTGTCATTAGCATTGCCATTAGTGTCAGTCTTGTTTCAAAAACATTACACCAGGTATAGCCTATTGTACGTGTACGTGGGCCACCTGGAGTTTTTTTTCATTTTTTGGGGGGCTGCACTTTCATTTTCCTCCAAATCATTTCATTTTGAGCTCCTCAAGCCACTACCAAAGGGAAGAAAAAAAAAAAAAAAACGGGGGCATCTCTCCCGCAGCATCTGTCGGCGACACAGACGTTGTGTCTCCAAGAGACGGTAAGGTAGGTAGGCACCTTGTCTCCTTTTCTTGTTGCTGATTTTCTGTCGGTGGGCACCGAAAAACCATTCCCAGAGACATCCTCCGTCATGCATTAGACACATCCTAGAAGAAAATTCCAAGACACGCCAAAAAACAAACAATTCCCAGATACAGATAGACCACATTTCCGACAGATACAATGATCCCCCCGCAATCTTGTCAAAGGCGACGAGAGGAGCGTTGAGCCCCAGCACAATTCACCACGCACATCTCGTCAAAAATGAGACATATGCTGATGAAAAAAAAAAGGGCATGTCGACCTCCAGACAGAACCAACCTCGCCAATCTTGTTAAAAAAACGAGAGGTGTGAACATTGATTCCTAGACATCCCCCCCCAAATATCTTTAAAAAAAAACAAAGACATGTTTTGAGAGCAAGTCAAGCGGCTTTGCTTTCCTCGCGAAAGGTGTCTCCGGCAAGCGCGAACTACAACAAGCCGCAAACAACGGGGGGAGGGGGGGGGACTCCCGCAAGCCCGGAAAATAGTCGGGCGATTTTCACGCCACAACAAAGCTGCACAATTTTCATTTCCCCGCGCAATCTCGTCAACATGCGAAAACGAGAGCCGTGCTGACAGAAAACAGGCAATTCCTTTTTACCGCAGGCAACGCGAACGATAAGGCATAAATTATGTACCAGATATAACAAAACACAAAAGCACAACTAACTCTAATCCACCGCGCAAGGCCGTCACATCACAAGGAGAAAAAGAGGGCCGTGCTGAAAGTAAACAAAAAAATGTTTGCTCTTTATCTCGCAAGACATCACCTAAACGCGAACCACAAGACACACCCACACAACAAAACAAAAAAGCATAACCCCAAATTCACCGCGCAATGTCGTCAAACGATATAAATCCGGCCGCGCTCAGAGATGGTCCGGCATTGGTTTCATCTCGCAAAAGTCGTCCGCCCCTGGCACCGCGAATCACGAGGTCCAAACCCTCACACAACCGAAAACATCCTCCACCAAAAGAGATGGATACATATACATTTGCCCCTTACACCGCAAGGCCCTGCATAAGCTTTCTTTGGAAACGAGCGCGGGGTATCCTAGACACCCCCTCCCCCCCTCACAAAACGCACAGCTGCAAGTTTCCAGGCGGTCGGTCTTTTTTGCGGATGAGCTGTTCTCCTGGAACAATCCTGCTTCAGGGAGCAATCGATTGTTTAATGCAGGCCACCTTCTATTATGGGCAAGCCTTTTACAAACTGGTCGATGACTGCCTTCAGGGGGCAATCTTCACAATCTTCCTCCCCAGGACCATTGCCGGTCTCAACCAAAGAACAGTCTTCAGAACCATCTTCATAACAGTCTTCATGTCCACGACAAGGCCACGTAGGGAAAAAATCTTGATCGAGGTGCCGAGGACGTCACGAGGAGGAAAAGCATCCACCTTCAAGACGATGCGGGGGTGATGACCTGCTTGAGGGAGTACGTCTCCCCCGGGGCAATACTGCGAGCGCGACACACACAAGAGCCGAAGCAGCCGTAATCACACCCCCCGAACAGCCGAAAAGCAGCAAAAGAGACAGTTGGGCGGGGGGGGGAAAGGCGGGGGTTAAAAACTACGCAGAGGTACTAAGGTATACCATATTTTGGCAAAATAACAAGACCGACCAAAATCGTCAGAATGCCATTCTTGATACCTTATTACCTGTATTATGATATTATGATATTTTACTAATGATTTTGTGCCTAGGCCACGGGTTGCACGTTCAGTTTACTCAAAATAGGGCATTGTGTCTATCAACTACAAACATTAACTTCCAGCTGCAGACAACCACGAAGGCCATATTTCTTCTTGCCGTTTCACGCCACTCCCTGGTACGCCTACAACTATGAAGTTGACCTCTGGCTGCAGACAACTGTTTCTTTCCTTGACTCGATCTGATTCTGACCTCGTTTGGGCCGTAATATAAACCGCTCTATCGCCCACTTCCACCCCTGTGTACATACTATATATATTGAATATACTATATGTAAGTATATATATTTCGCCGGCGGGGGTTTTCTTGTTTCTTCTCTTTCCTGAATTCTATAGTTTTCACATATTTTATTCTGTAATAAAGGGCTTTGCTGTTTGCTGTTTTTTCTTTTCTTCTAGCGTTATTGCAATTCTATTTGTATCTTGAACGATTGTGTGTTTTAAACGTTAAGATTACGTTAAGATTACCTGTGGAACTTGCTGACGATTCCAGGCTCGATGCAGACCATATTGTGGTACTCCTCGTCACCAAAGTCTCCCAGGCTCTGGGAGACGGACAGACAGACAGACAGACAGACAGACAGACAGACAGACAGACAGACAGACAGACAGACAGACAGACGGACAGCGGGGGGGGACAAGTGGGGGAGGGGGGAGGTTCAATTGAAAAACAGAGCATACTTGGACGGGCCGCGTTGCAATACAACAACCGTGAAAAGGCAAGACCCTATCGCCGCAGACTTCAATTGCAAATTAGGGCATACTCGGAGGGGTCGCGTTGCAATACAGCAACTGTGAAAGAAATTCCCTATCGAGGCAAGAGTCCAACAATTGGCAGCGTGTCGAAGAATAGCAGCATCGCGTTACACGCAAAAAAAATCCAACCATTTGCTGTCATGCCAGAAACATTCACGAAGCGAGAATGTAAAAAAGCGGCATGATGTCGAAGTTACCACGTTCTGCGACGTGGTCGGCTAGCGAGTGTGTTACGAATGTTCGTCTTCTTTTCTCCTCAAGATACACCGAGAATTTCCAACGCTTGGCTACCAATAGTACTACTGCAACAGCAATCCTAGCAAAATTCCAAGTCGCTTGTCCCCAACAACATCGGTGTTCAGTTCCACATTGGTTGAGTCGCGCCGTGCTTCTGCCTACGTCAATCCATCAGGGTGGATCGCTTTGTAAGGACGCTGCAAGAAATATCCCCCTTTCACACCCAACACCCCATAATCACCGCAACCAACACCACCACAAACACCAGCAACCCCCGTCCCCCCCACGGCAATCCCTCATCAACACCGCCAACACCGTCAACACCGCCGACACCGCCAACACCGCCAACACCGCCAACACAAAAAACCACCACTACCAGCACCAGCACTACCGCCACCACAACCACCACCCCCAAGCCACCCCCGCCACCTCCCAATATTAACCTCACCTTGGCTTTAGCGATCCACGGGTTCCAAAGTACAACGTCCACAGGCACGCACACCTGGCGACGCGTGCAATAAAAAAGAAAATCATTGACGGCCGTTTAGCAAGATCGCAGAAACGCTTAACATTACCCCAGGTATCATCTAGGTAAGCGGTAATGTGAAACAAAAAAATGTAGCGGGAGGACAACTGTGTTTTTAGTGCAAAAATGGCGGAAGCATCAACACTACAATCTGTTTTTGAAGTAATCATACGTTATTCCAAAGTATTGGCCGGTGTAAGTCTAACGTAGTAGGAATTGACCCCTGTCCAGCTAGGGAGACCGTACCCACCTTTGGGTCAAGTAAAGTACTATGAAATAGCGTCAAATTATATTCGTAGCAATTAACGAGATAGTTTTTCAGCTCTCCAACCCTTTCCAACTCTCGCCAACGCTATCGTCGCTCACGCTGTCGCTAGCGCTGTCGCTAGCGCTGTGGCCACCGCGAACGCTGTCGCCAACGCCATCGTCGCTCACGCTGTCGCTAGCGCTGTTGCTAGCGCTGTCGCCAACGCTGTCGCCGACGCTGTCGCCAACGCTGTCGCCAACGCTGTCGCCAACGCTGGTGTCGCCAACGCTGGTGTCGCCAACGCTGTCGCCAACGCTGTCGCCAACGCTGTCGCCAACGCCGTCGCCAACGCCGTCGCCAACGCTGTCGCTAACGCTGTCGCTAACGCTGTCGCTAACGCTGTCGCTAACGCTGTCGCTAACGCTGTCGCTAACGCTGTCGCTAACGCTGTCGCTAACGCTGTCGCTAACGCTGTCGCTAACGCTGTCGCTAACGCTGTCGCTAACGCTGTCGCTAACGCTGTCGCTAACGCTGTGGCTAACGCCGTCGCTAACGCTCCTCAACTACGGCCTGCCCTTACGCTGTCGCTAACGCTGTCGCTAACGCTGTCGCTAACGCTGTCGCTAACGCTCGTCAACTACGGCCTGCCCTTACGCTGTCGCTAACGCTCCTCAACTACGGCCTGCCCTTACGCTGTCGCTAACGCTCCTCAACTACGGCCTGCCCTTACGCTGTCGCTAACGCTCCTCAACTACGGCCTGCCCTTACGCTGTCGCTAACGCTCCTCAACTACGGCCTGCCCTTACGCTGTCGCTAACGCTCCTCAACTACGGTCTGCCCTTACGCTGTCGCTAACGCTCCTCAACTACGGCCTGCCCTTACGCTGTCGCTAACGCTTCTCAACTACGGCCTGCCCTTACGCTGTCGCTAACGCTCCTCAACTACGGCCTGCCCTTACGCTGTCGCTAACGCTCCTCAACTACGGCCTGCCCTTACGCTGTCGCTAACGCTCCTCAACTACGGCCTGCTCTCACGCCTGCCAAACGCGCTGGTCAACGCCTTATTAAAACTCTCTCTAATGCCCTTCAACGCTCTCTTGCACCTTCTTGCTAACCCTCTTCGACGTTCTCCAACGCTCGCCACACTACGTCGCCAACAAAACAACCGGCAATGGAGGCCAGCTCTATCCAACGCTCTCGTCAACGCTGTGCAACGCGGTCAAAAGCTCTCGCTAACGTCCCCCAAAGCTCTCCGAACTACGCTCGCCAACTACGCTCGTCAAATACTCTCGATGACGCTATTCTTGCGGAGAATTGATCCTCACCTCTGGACCCTCGTTAGCTGCCTTGACGCAGGTGTTGCTTACTTTTGTTCCTCCAACGACACTCACGTCGCCAATTTCTCCGGTGTAGATTCTGCAACGCCAAAAAACAAGCCACGGGGTACAGTTAATTTCAGCATGAAACAACGATACTTAGGTTTTTGTTTCGTGAACAACAATCTAGCCAATTTTCTGACCTCGCAATATCTTCCCCCCTTTCACGGCAGCAAAACATACTGGTACTCCGAAACTAATCCCACGCGATTTACGCCCAGAATATAAGTGCAGCTATACTAAGTCAACAATGATGTACCCATTCTAAGGTCACTCCGTGACAAGCCAACTTAGGTGGCCTTATCTTTACCATGGTCTTATCTTTCACCACCGCAAAAATCATCCCATGCTAATTCCAAGTAGATTATTCCTCGTGACAAGCTGATTTAAATGGTCTTATCTCTACTATCGTCTTGAACCGGATGGTCTTAAAATCGGTACACCACTGTATTGAAACCGTCCGTACCTGTCGACCTCTCGGGTGAAGACGGCCTGAGCTCGTTCGTCTGTGCTCTTCGCGTTGTTCTCCAGCTGGCAGCCAACACGGAACACGTAGGAGGTAAACACACACGCGGTAACACGTACCAAGGTGACAGTTCATGGGTTAGAGGGTACACCAACAAAGTGTAACACGTGGAAGGTAACACGCGCGAGGTAACATGAAAAAAAGGCGGCACGTAACATAGTACGTAGCATGCACTGCGCAACGCTTAGCACGCAGCCCGCATCACGTAAACGTACACAAATACCAGGTATGTATTGCGCCGCATGCATGGTAGGGAAAAAACGCGGAGAGGAGCGAAGGCAGAGGCCGACCAACTACGAAACCCTACCAACACCGCCTCCCCCCCTCCCCGGCCTCGCTCTCTGAGTGACTTCTTTTTATCTCATGTACGTCGCCTATTCACATGAAAGTCCCTGGCTAGTTTTGCACTGGTCATTCAGACGAAAATCTGTCGCTACGGCAGCGCAGATACTGCTTCCGGAGAACACCGCCTGCTACAGGTACAAACCCTAACAGCGATTCCTCTCCGCCCGCCTTTGCTCCCCGAGAGCCTCAATTCTAAGTCCTTCGCCTATTCCGGCTCAGTGCGAGAAACGCACCCCTTGGATCCGTAGTGTTACACCGCTACAACGCTACACCGCTGCACCCGACACGCATGCACACAAACATGCCCATTGGACCCATGCTATACGTGTGGTTTCAGCAAAACGGTCGCATAACGTGGACACATACCTCAATGCATACTTGAGCATGCATATACTATATAAATACTTCAAGTCACGGTTGCATTAATTTGACCGGCAGTCTAAGAATAAAGGGGCATATTCAGACAGACTGCTCCTGGCGCCGTTCTCAGCGCCATTTCCAGAACCGTTCCTGACCTCAAGATGTGCCGTACGTCTGATCACTGAAGGGTGGCGGGGGGGGGG
Organism: Undaria pinnatifida; assembly: GCA_012845835.1. Classification (NCBI taxonomy): domain Eukaryota; class Phaeophyceae; order Laminariales; family Alariaceae; genus Undaria; species Undaria pinnatifida. The sequence continues at coordinate 629,966 of JABAKD010000017.1, read as the reverse complement.
GGGGGTGCATTTGCCTACCAGATGTGACGCGTTCTATACCGGGTATAGGGTATGACTGACCTGGTCAACGTAAGGAACGTTGTGGAAGCCTTCGATCTGAACACTCTCGATCTCCGGCACCGCGATGTACGTGTGGAGCAAGCTCTGGGCAATCAGAAACGTCGCCATGGAGTAACAGTTGGGGGTGACGGCTGCGGTCAGCGTCGGGGATACGGCATCGGTAACACTTCAGGTATCTACCGTACTGGTCGGTATGGAATTGGGTGGAGGTCATGGTAGTGACAGTTATTTTGGCGGTGACGGTGGCCATTGGCGTGACAGTTACGGTGCCGGCTACGGTACCGGTAACCTTAAGGATACGGCATCGGTAACAGTTTAGGTATCGGTATTGACTGGTGCGGTTTTTGTTGAGGCCATGGTTGTGACGTACCGGCTAGGTTACGGTACCGGTTACGGTTCTGGTGACGCGATTGGTGCCGGTATTGACTAGGGTGACGGGTGACCGGTAGAGTATCGGTTAACCCGTTTACAACAACATTCCCGTTGCTGGAAAAAAATAGTTGGAATCGCACCATCAAAATTACCGGGGTCGAAAAATTGTTAACGCGACGTCAGCTGTGAGTTCGGTCAATTTAAGGGTCGATACTCATCTTTGGAAGCTGGGTGATACTCCCGGTCGCGCGCATGCTTATTATAGGAGTTGAAACATGATTAATGTGACGGTTAGCGTGACGGGTACGGCATCAATAATGGCTACCATTGATTTGGTCATGATACGTCAACGGGGGACGCCACAGCGTCGGCGGCACGGTTACATCGCCAGCTGCGGCAAAAGTAGGGGTCCAGTAAGGGTCCAGTAGCCCACGAAGGCGGTGGTGTGGTATTAATATGCACTATACACTATAGAGAGCAATATGACCGCCTTATAGAGGAAAGTCGCCTTTTTGATTCCAGGCTTTTATGAGTGCTGTAGTGCAATTCCCCAGTAGCGCCAAGCACATTTGACCGCCTTATATAGGGATACCGCCTTATACAGGATACCGCCTTATCGGGGGACACCCACCGTATAGGAACGGTAACGGTCCGGTATGGGTGACGTATGGGTTGTGGGTGGCGGGCATGGGGACGGGCAGGGTTAGGGTTACGGTTATGGTTTCGCCGATCGAACTCGTCGGCGACAAGGGTGGGGTTTAGGGTGACGGTTATCGCGACCACACGGTCAAGGTGACAAGCATGGTTACACCAAAACGCTACGGTATTGCTGTATCATGCCCCGTTTGACACTGCCGGGTTTGAGCTATCATATCACATCGTATCATATCATATCACATCACATCATATGATATAATTATATCACATCGCATCATATCATATCACATCATATCATATCATTATACGTTCGTATTTTAGTTATATGATATGATGCGATATGATATGATGTGATGTCATGTCATATGATGTGATATGATATTTTTTATTATAAACATAATTTCTGAAAATATATGATATCATATAATATATAAAAAATATCATATCACATCGTTAATATTTATAATACAAAATATCATTATCACATCATATCACATCACATCACATCACATCACATCTAAATAAAAAACAATATCACATCACATTACATTACATCATATCTAAATATCATCATAAAAAACATCAAATCACATCATATCATATCACATCATATCACATCACATCACATCAAATCACGTCACATCATATCATATCATATCATTGGGTATATAATTACATGATATGATGTGACATGATATGATGCAATATAAAATATCATATCACATCATATCACATAATATCACATCACATCGCATCACATCACATCACATCACATCATATCTATTAAAATATCATATCACATCATATCACATCACATCACATATCATATAATATCACATCACATCACAGGATATGATATCATATCATATCTGTACCTCACGGACAAAACACTGTAGGCGATTGCTTTGTCGCAGCGTAGCTAACCCTTCCATTGGGCGTTCACACGGCAAAATTTCGACAGCACGAACCTCAACCCCTTAACCCGCTTAGAGCCCCATAAACCCTTCCTATACTAATTCCAAGTAGTTTTGTTCCCAACAACGATTTTCCAGTTGTACGTTAAGCACGCAAATGAACGAACCGGGGGGTCATTCGCGCGAGTGACCCCGATGCACTGCTGAAAACGGCCTCGAAGGTTCATCCCCCTGCCACAAGTTTGGTCGTTATCGCGTCGCCACGGGTACACTACTTGTAACGGTTGCTTGTGTTAGCAGTCGCGACACTCACGGTTTCGCTCTCTCTCGCGAAAGGTCATCGAGGCGGTTGTGGTGGAGGTTGGGGTGATCGCGGCCATGGTGGGGTGACGGTTACCGCTATGGCTACGGACACGCTCACCTTGGCGGTCGTATTGGCGGTAATCACGACGGGTTAGATTTGGGTAACCGTTACTGCAACCCGCTACCGGCAACGGTTACAGAAGGGCGGTGACGGTAGCGATTTCTTTGGAGGCGGTCAAGGCGACGGTTGAGGGCACGGTGTCGATAACGATGGCGGTTGCGGCCATGGCTAGAGTAGCGGCAACGGTGACAGAAACGGCCACGGCGAGGACGACGGGGTATAACAGCAGCACCAGCGTACGTGGTAGAGGGGAGGTATGGCCGTCGGATGGCGGCCATACGAAGGAAAACTAGCCGCGATCTGGCCAAACACGAAACAAGACTCAGGAAACGCAAGCCAACATCCAAGGACGCCATTTTTCTCGAGTTTATGGATAATGCCCAATGCCGGGTACTAGACAAAAGAAACGCAAGAACGCGGCCGCAGCGATCCGAGTTCGTTATGTCGGCGTTGCCGTCACGGAACACAAAGCAAAGCGCCATGGTTGACGAAGCATCCGTCCCTGAGTAAACGTTCTTCGAATGATGGGAGACAACAAAGTGTTGGAAGGCAAACAAATACCTGGTAGCTATTATTCGCGGGGCCGTGGTAAATAGCTAAGAAGAGGCCCAGCACTAAACCGAACATATTTGCTTTGGGGTCGCGGAGGGAAAACAAGGTTGGCTGAGGAACAAAACACCCTGATGAATGGCCCTGAAAACAGCAGACGTTCAGTCTAAAACAGCCCGAGACCCTTTCTTGGGGGGACTATCAAAGCACACAAAGCAAGGGAAATAGACATGAAAGATGCGGGCAATATTAGTACTTGGTACAGTGTTTAAATAGTACTCGGATTAGTATGTACCATACCAATACAGGTAGAGTCCTTGGGGGTCATGAACAAAACCGCTCGTCGACCACACCAGACCTTACTGCTATAGTGATGCGAAACCATGAAAAAAAAAAGGACGTGGTCAACATCCAAACCAATTGCTATTTCTTGGGCACACAGGCCACGCTGCTGTGAACAATGCTATGCACAAGAGCCGTACTTTCTCGAGATTTTGATGGAACGATTCTTCTACAATAAAGACAATGTCGTAACTTCTTGGGTGCATACCAAAGCAACTCGTCGAAGATAAAAAATAACACACTGAAACTAGTGGTCGAAAATACAACAGGTGTTGCAGTTTTCATGGGTTACACGGGTTTCCTAGAGTAGTGGTGCATGCCTGGAATTCGAAAGCCTCGTCTCCCGTGTTGGTGATGTGCAGCGTTACCCCCAGCACATCTTCGGCAAGGTCCACTTCGTAGCGGAGACTGGAACGCGCAGAGCATCGCAGTCGTGGGGGAACCAAAAAACAAACATAAATGATCAAAGCTCGTAGCGCAGACTAACACGAAAGGGGCAGAGCCGTGGAGGAACCAAGAGCATTGGAAAATGCAATTTTTTTACTTATTATGGCTGGCGTACGGCAGCCGGCCCGGAAAAGAAAAACGTACCTGGTATGTATTACGAGGACCATAATGATGATGATCATGATCATCATCAGAAACACAACATTAACAACAGCCGGTTGAAGAAAAAAAAAAAAGCTTCAGCCGTGAGATCGATAAATTTAAGGGTCGATACTCTCCCCATGACAAGCTGCGTGATACTCCGGTTGCATGTTGTTACATCAGAAACACAACATATACAACAACCGGCTGAAAAAAAAAAAAAAAAACGTCAGCTGTGAGATCGATGAATTTAAGGGTCGATACTCTCCCCTTTACAAGCTGCGTGATACTTCGGTTGCAAATTTTTACCCCTTGAAGAAAATTGAACTCCCTGAATTATGTCAAAGGCGATGTTGGTCTATAATGTAATCATTCTGCGCATTGATACTATATAAATCATATGGAGATGAAAAACAATGTATTCCACTGTTTTTTTTCAACCATGCTTGGTTCTGGTTGCTACTTGCATGTTCCCCTGCAACAGAAAAAACAAAAAAAAGACAACAACAAACAACACACGAGCAGCAGCCTAAACAGCTGCAAGATATATTTTCATCAACGGTGCGAAATGGGCGGGATGTATTTTGTTGAAGGATGGGTGGCGCACTCGGGGTAACGGCTACGGGCGAGGAAAAAAAAAGAAAACATCTTCGTATGTACAGCAATAGCTAACGTTGAGAAAAAAAACACCATCGCAGCAGCGGCCAGCACTCTCAAGATGATGCAATTGGAGAAGCGTAGGCTCGCGTACGATCGGTAAAGGCAACGAAATCGTTAAAGGAAAACATGACAACGCACAAAGATTAGGACCCCTCCCATTAAGAACAAACTCACCCACATAGTATATTGCAAGTACCAACAGCGCAGCTTGCAAAGATGAGTATTGACCAGAAGTTCGTCGAACTCACGCCTGACGCCCTTAAATTTTTCTTGTTGAATATGCCTGATTTCATAAATCAAACCAGCGGCAACTTTTGCAGCTGCCGCAGGGTACACAACTGGATTGACCGTACATCGACGGAATGCTCCGAAAGGTGTTGAAGAAATAACGAAGGGTAAGACAGCAGTAGCTGCAGTAGCTCTGTAGTAAGACAGCAACAGCGTACCAACAGGGCAGTAGTACCGCAGCAGTAGGGTAGCAGTAGGGTAGCAGTAGGGTAGCAGTAGGGTAGCAGTAGGGCGGCAGTGTAGTGTGGCCGGACGGCAACAGAACAGAAGGTCAGAAGCAAAAAAAACAGCACCAGGGCAGCAGCGCGACAGCAGCACGACAGCAGCGCGACAGCAGCACGACAGCAGCACGGTAGCCGCGATAGCAGCAGCCCTATCTAGCGTAGCAGTAGAATGCGCACCTGAACTTGTGCGGCCACTTCGCGAGCGTCTCGTCGGAGTGCCCCAAAAGGAAGTTCGCCTGGAGGATCATCCAAGAGACAGTCGACAAAGGGCCGGGGTCGAAGACGCGGGGGGAAAATTTATGGCACGCGCCGCAACACGACACGCACGCACAGGACAGGCTCGATGACATGCTGTTTCCCGCAAAAAAATTGAACATTAATGCAAAACAAGCGTGCGACTGATATTTGTCCATTGCCACGTCAATGACACGCTATGTGAACCCGGGCCGTCCTCGGTAACGATTTTCGGTCTCGGGCACGGTATATTTTGTACTGGCGCGGTACTCGTTTACGTGAGAATGACAAATAAAAAAAATCACAAGAACACGGGAAGACCGCGGGAATTTCCCGTGTTCCGTTGTTTGCCGCAGGAGGTTCACGCGGTAAATTACCGAGGACTGCCCTGATATGACCCCCTTCAGTTCTACATCAAACTTAAGTACTGCATAGTGGTATTAATAGCTACATCGCCACACGAGGGTTGCGTGCCGTTTTTTCTGCTAAAATGATCAAACGATAACCGCAGATTCTTTGTCCATATAAAAATTGGTGGCTTGAGCGAGCGCAACTACCGTAGCAGAGGGACTACGTACTTTTTTTTATTCTGATAGCATGATCCAAGGACACCGCAGCAGATACTTTTTCCAAAAATAATGTCTGGCATTGCAAAAGAGTCACGAAGAGTCACGTACAATGAACGAAGATACAACAACGCAACACTTGACCTTCCACCAACTAGTAGTCCAAGCTGCCAAGCACAAGCACGCCACCCCAGCCCTTGCCTTACCGATGCCTTTCACACAAAAGAGCTCGAGACATGACATCCGCACCTCCTCAACATCAGGTGAGCCACGCAAATGCAAGTCACGACTCCTTTATCAAACGCGTGTAAGACCCAGGAATACGGAGAGAATAAACGGCAACTGTGGCCCTCTATGGTGCGAGTGTGCCGTAGAAGTGTGCCGTAGAAGTGTGCCGTAGAAGTGGTCTACCGCTTAGGGTTGTGAACTCCTCGGGATAAAGTTGGAATGGAACACCCGAAGAACGTTACCCTACTGCAGCAGCGTGGGTTGCTCGGTATGGTCGGCTCGGTACTCGCCATAATTTTCTTCCCCCTAAGTAGCGATGTGGTCGAAGGAGCGGGGCCAAAGGCCAAAGTCTCGCAGCACTACACGAAGTTTACGGCCAAGCTTCGCATCTCGCTTGAGCATGACCCGACTCCGCTCGCCAGAGGGGTACGTTTCGACAACTGCTACGAAAAGTTGCATAGAACAGGAAAGGGGCAGAACGCCAACACACAAACGCATTATCAAAAAAATACAACATGCACAAAGAAAACGCATGCTAAACAATTTCGAAGTGCGCTTTTCAGGAAAACACTAAGGCCACGGTTTGGGGCGGGCGGCATCTTCGTTGTTATATGGGAGCCCACGATAGGAGGGGGGGGGGTGTTAGGGGGGGCATGTTAAGGGGGGAATCTCAAGGGGGTCATGTTAAGGGGGGCATGTTAAGGGGGGGTGTACTCATTTGTTGCTTGCCTTAGTCATTTGACCATTGACCACGCATCCCTTTCGAGACGGAGCACCGTTCCTACTCCTGATAGAGACACCTCCAACATTTGGGCGGTCATTACGCTTCTTCCATATATTACATACAAACGGTTAGCTTATCCTATCCCCGCCCAGTTTCGCCATCTGCGGCCACAATCTATCTCCTAGGATAGCGATCATCTTCTCGCCACTCCCTGGTCTACAAATCTCTTCCATGTCACATACGTTTAATTTCCTCATCTCCCCCTCTAACGCATCCCGTTCCTCCTTGTATATTTCGCATTCTCCTACTGTATGAGTCCTACCCTCTATTGTTGTGCCACACGGGCACATATTTGTAGCCACGTCCTCCTCCTCCCGACTACTGGTATGTCTCTTTCTTTTTTCTGGTAGGTCCAGGTCTCCTACACGAAATCGCAGTTTCAGCTTTTTGGCGTAGTCCATTGGGCCGTGCAGATACGTTTTGGTTCCAACATCTTCCTCAACCCCGTGTATCCCGAAGTGCTGCTCCATTTTCACCTCACATCTTAGCGCTAGCCTTTTTCTTTCTTCTACTAATTCTTTTTACTTCTGTCTTGTACCCGCCAAGAAAAAAAAGGTACCCTGGTTGTCTAGCTTACGCAGTGGTTGACATGTTTTACAGCGTCGTTGCCAACCAACGCCAACCCCAACACACATATACCAGGTAATGTTTTACAGCGTCGGTGCCAACCGAGGCCAACTACTACACTTGAAGTACGTATTTTAAGGGGGCGGTAGGCGGGAGGGGGGGTATCTCCAACTTCATTCAGAGAAGCTCAACAAAAGAAGGAGGTGGCGGCGTGTTTCACGCAACAACTAAGGGCAAAAGCTGAAGGCCTGCAAAGCGAAAAGGTCGCCGTTTTTGCGCGAGTGAGCGTGCGCTGCTGAAAACAAAAGCCCTGAAAATGCCCCCGCTGTGTAGCCTCTTACTGTGGCATAGACTTTGTTATGTTGCGACACACGCCACAGTAGAAGATGCACCAATAGTATCAATCATCATTTGCATTTGCCTTCTCTGGGTGGTGGCTTGAAAATATCGATTTTTTTTGTTCTTTCTTCTCACACTTTTACTTTCCAGCTTCTGGAACAAGCCGTGGTCACAGTTGTCGTCCCTTCTCGCCCCCGGTTCTTGCCTTCAATTTTTATCGCGCATAGGGGTCAGCAATCCCATTGCTCGTCTTTTTCATCGAGTGTTGCTAACTCACGCTCTCGCGCTTTCCGCAAGTCAATTTGTGCACAAGAAAAAGTCCCCACAAATTTATACGAGTATGCACTCGGCGGGGCTCGAACTCATTAAACTGACCTATACCAGGCTCGAGGATAACCTGATACGCCACCGGGGCGACCGGCTTCACCGAAAGCCTGATTTACTAGTACAGAAACCCGAAAGTTAAACTCGATGGATAGACCCATGCATGGCCTAGGCAAAAAAAAAATAACATCGATACGTGCAAAACAAGAACGGAAATTCAACGATTTGGGGTTAGCACGGGTTACAGTGATAGCCCCGTCATTAACAAAATATACTATAGCCAAAAATCGGTACACCTTCGTACTTCTATCGCAAGCAAGCGTCGATCACATGATATCGTATCATATCATATCATATCATATCATATCATATCATACCATATCATACATCTCATACATCTTGACTGTAATGCAGCCTTAGCCTACACCCGGATTCAAGTAATAAGCTCCTTTGCTTCTTACCCTTCTTACCCTTCTTACCAGTACATAATCGACGCCCTAAACGAACTTCTACTCCAGAACGTCACACCATTTTAAAAAATCTTATTTTCGGCGAGGCTAAAAATTCTTGTGCAAAGCAGGGTCCGTGCTTCATTACCAAGTGTGCAACAGCACATGGGTTTGCCTTTTCGGTTAGCGCAAACTCAGCGCAAAGAAAAATCTCAACGAAAAAATTGATCGCATGAAAGTGTTGTCGAGGGACTGTACCGGTGTAGTAGCGAACTATTGATAAATAACATCGAGTAAAGCTGACTAAATGGCTGTGCGCTTGTTGAAAAACAAAAAGAGTAGATACCGGAGGAAACGGATCATTGTTAAGCGGGCAAAAAGGAAAACCTCACCTTGATGTGACCATCCGCTTCTGGTGTGTCTTCTCCCGAAAGCTGCCACGCCGCCGTCCGGGCAACGCCGTGGCTAGGCATCGCCTTGTCTGGTTGCCCGAACTGTCAACACGTCGCATTGTTCAAGAATATAACACCATAAAAGATTGGTCGATACAGAGCGCATATACATATCAACAGGAAATAACAGGAAATTGTCGATACAAAAAATATGTGATGCTTTCGGTACGACAACTTCGCACGGCTGCAATACCATCTTGTTTGTTTATGCGACATAATCATGTTGATGCGTTGTCAGATACGTGGAATCTTTTGACGTATCTCGACGAAAAGGCGTTGAGGCAAGAGAGAAGAAGGGGGGGGGGCGGGGGGGCGGGTGAAGGGAGATTGATCGGTGTGCTTTCCCCTCCTCAGCTCCGCGAAGTTGTCATTCAGCATTGGAACGAGGTCCTAGCATCCACTTTGAAGGTACAAAGTGCATAGTCTCTGGCCCGAGGTGTAAGCTTTCCCCTCCGGTGCAGCGTACTACAGGCCCTGTCAGGGTCCCTACACTATTTCCAAGTATTTTTTCCCAACAACGGGTTTCCAGCGAAAAAGGCGTTAAAGGTTCGGCGCTCAATATCAACGACAGTTTTAGGCGGCATACTGCTCAATCACAAACCAAGGTGGAAAGGCATCAGCCAGCCAGCTTTCCACCTCGACGCCGGGCGCGGCGACGGTTGAATACCAACGCGCAGCCCAAGAGCAGGACACACCCGGTGCAGGCAAAAAAAAAAAACTTCCCCGGCGCGGTACAGCTCAGCAGAGGCGATGATATACAAGGCAGTTATCCCCGATTAAGCTGTACACACCGGCGAACGATTGTCGAGATTGGTGATTCTCTACACCGCGTCCGACACAGCTGGTCGCCGTCGTCTCGTGCCCAACACGGGTCGCTCCTACAATACTCCTACTGGTGCTAACAATGGACTTCAACGACGGACCACGGCGGGGAGAGAGCGCTTAGAGGTCGTCTGCCTCCTCCTCTAGGACTCCTCTAGGAGCGTCACGAGCCGTATTCACGTCGTGGTCGAGCTTCGAAAGAACCGAAAACACATACTTGACCGTGATTCCCATAAACCACGACAGATCAGGAAAGTCCTCGAAAATTTCTGTTCTGAGTATTGATGAGTTTGTGTGCACAATCAACAGTGTCGTCGAAGCTAGACTCACGCATGTGCATCACTCCAGGTTTGAGAAGGCAACACTGATCAAACACCGCCTTCAGCTATCGTGAAAACCCCTGCGAAAACGTCGACTATCGCGGCCACGGCTCTTGGGTACCGGCGAGACCAGCATGTGTTGCTAGAAAATTATTTTCTCTTGACGTGCGTGTCTCCAGCGCTGCGGTATGACATAGTGGGTGCGTTTAATATCACATGTGTAATCAGTTTGCAGGGGAGCGGGAAGACAATGGAGTTGTGGTGCCACTCCTGTCATATAAAAAAAACAGAAAAACAAACAATGCCTCGCTCATCTGTGAGTTACCCGTAGAAAAATATTTCCGAAACTCAACTACGCTGCGGCGTGTGTGCGGCCTCGTGAAGGACCTACATGCCGGTGATCCTCTCGGGAGAACGCCCCCCCCCGCAATCACATGTGGCAACTACTGTAGCACATAGGCCAGCGACTCACCCGAAAATATCGTGTTATAAAAGGCTATTATGTCTGGGTGCAAACGAGAAGGTTCCTCCGCCATTGCTCTATTGTTTGAGCCACCTTTTGGGCCAATACCACTTGCATTAACCCCTTTACAACTGGAAACCCGTTTTTGGGGACAAAATTACTTGGATTTAGTACAGGGAGGGGTTCGGGGGTTAAGAGCAAACACTATGCTTGCGGGTGGGGGGGGTGCAGGTTGGTAGGTGCTGACACTGCTGTCCTGATATTCTGTTGGGGGTGTGGCATGAAGCCGTCATACCTGGGGGAAGACGAGGGGGATACCTCCGCGGATGGCTTTGGCCCCGTTGAATACGGCCTCTTTCGACAGGAACAGAACCTCGCGCCCTGCTTTGTTGGGCATTAACATGAATGGATATGAACCGGCGGAACGAGCCGGGGGCAAGGACGCACCAAACACAACTTAAAACATAAAAAGAGCACCTCGCGCCTTGCATGCTCGGACATCAAACCTAAGCACCTCGCGCCTTGCATGCTCGGACATCAAACCTAAGCATGAAGCGCAAAGAAGACAAGACACAGACAAACCAAGCTCGAACCACAAGGCGTAAGCTAAACCTTCGCCTTTTGATTAGTGGCTAATATCCAGTGTAACAATCAACATCCACCGTTGTAGTGTCTAGTCTAGTCTAGTCTAGTCTAGTCTAGTCTACTTGATTACAACGTGAAAGTCAATGTTCGCAATCTTACCCTTACACCGAATCTATCGACTAGACACTAAATACTATTGGGTCCGCCAGCTAGCGTTGGGCTGCGAAAGCAACTGAGTTAAATCCACACACACGACGCGTATGAAAATACGTGGAAGTGTGGTGAGCTAAAGCTTCATTTTGCCCCATCCGCCGGAGGATAAAACAAACAAACAAACAAACTAAACACTATACACTCACTATACTCTACCAGTGTATAATAGAATATACCCGCTAAAAAGAACGCGTGCAGCTCGGGAATTTTTTCCCCCTAAACCGCGGTGCGCGGGTTTCACCTGTGACGCGTAACTGACGAAACGTCACCAACAAAACGCATGACCGCTATCAATACACAGATAAGCAACTTACCAAGTATAAACAACGGACACGTCCGCATCACATACGAACTCCAACCAACACCAAGGAAGTGACAGATTTAGTCCCCCCTGCTCGTCCTCACTCCCCCCCCCCTTCCCCGCCCCACCCAAGCACAAACGACACACATCACAATCCACACACACACCAGCGAGTGTGAGAGTGGACAGAATGGAAGCAAGCGGGGTTGCCGCAGGCTGTGACGGGCGGCGGTCGGAGGCTGTATTAGTCGAGAGTGTCAAACGGCCGCCAAGCTGCAGGAAGATACTGCCGGAGAGCTCGGATGTTTACTTGTATCATGGCCTGTTGCCGTGTGCCACTCGTAAGGCGTCATCTCGAGCAGAACAAGGCACAAGACTATCTTGTTGCTATTACCCACTCGTATCATAGTGTCTGGCACGAGTAATTAGCTTACATAAACCTAAAGAAATATTATCTCGAAACCAGAAATACCAACCCTGCCTCCTTGATGGGTGTCAATGCCTCCAACGTCATCGCAATATCTATCGCGCGGCTCGCAGCAGTTAGGACCAGGCATCATGAATTTGAGTCTTTTCTGACGCATCTACCTCGCCCACCTCTAAACGTCTATTACTAATAGCAGTACAATATCCGCCGACAGCAAAGCAACAGTTACAGCAGCGACACACAGCAAATAAAAAAAGTCCAAGGCGGTTCGCCGGCAAACACATGTGCGTGTCGCATTCTATGCTATTTTATACAACTATTAAAAATACGTTAGCTGTGAGTTCGATAAATTTACGGTCGATAGTCATCTTTGAAAGCTGCGTGATGCAACGGCCGCTTGTCATTACATTATAGATGTACTATCCTTTGAATATATATATATATCTGGTATATTCTTTCCTATGGATGTTGCCAGGGCGAACATCAACAAAACGTTACGAAAAATAATGTTCACTATACTCACTTAATGTATGCTATTGTATGTACGACGCTGCCCTTTTGCCCTCTTTTCCCTCTCTCTGCGAGAAAGATTCCTATCCAAATTCATGTGCATTAGCTTTTTTCCACAAACCGGTCGCGGGGTCTGAGCGCGTTCTTCTTAGCCGAGGACCACACAAGAAATCGTTCGAACATTTTCCAAGAAATATTCGAGCATTTTCAATAAAATTGCGTGAGAAACACACGAGCCCCCCGCTTTCAGCTCGGCGCCTATGTCCCACTCATTCCAGCTTTTTCCAAGAAGTTGTTTGAAAACCGCATGCGCCCCTGCTTACATCCGCTCGGCACACCTGTACCTACCCAGGATTGGTCTCACCCATATCTAAGCCCTCCAAACCTCAAACAAACTCACACCTGTTGAATAATTAGCCGCCGTCAGCAGTGCTCAGCAAGTATCCTGATCCCACGCCAACGGCCACAGCCAGCCAGCCAGCAAGATTGAGGAATGACCACTTTACTGTAGAATAGCAACCCCGGCTTGGAGGATAAACTATTGGGAATTATTGTCGGATAATTCGTGCGGCGGTAAAATGGTTTGCAGTCCATACCTCAAGATCCCGGCCAGCGTTTTTTTTTCAAGTAAAAACATTTCAAATACGTTGGCACTTTGTAAGCATCCGCTCCCCATGGCAAGCACTTTTTTTATAAAGGAAAATATTTCTCATACGTCAAAAGTTCGTAAACATGCGGTTCCCATGTGAAAGTCTTTATAGACATGCACCCATGGGTTTTTGGGCACAAACTACTTGAAATCAGCGCGGGAAAGTTTTCGCTGAAAAAATCGGTTCCACAAAACGACCCCCCCCCAAAAAAAAAAAAATGGGACGGCGTTATTTAGTTGGTTCAGAATGTTAGTTGCACGGACGTCTTTGCAATGGCCATTTCCTCCCTCTCTTTCTCGCCTTTGGAGGTCTTGAAGCTCGTGACTGTCGATCCGTGCAGCTGCACCTCCACCCTGCCCCCGTTCGAGTGCCTAACAGACACAAAAGGCAACCACAAACGCAGACATCAACCAATGCTCAACAATATGTATATGTATAATATAATAGCTAGCCGTGGAGATGTGAAATATGGGTAGATTTACTACTGCTGTGTATTGATGTAGTGCTTAGTGATAGGTTAGTACGTAGTACTCTTGGGTTTTGTTTGTTTTCTAATGATTTTAATACGTGTGCTGCCCACAACTTTTTTTTTTTTTTTTTTTTATCCTTCGGCGGATGGATGGGGAAAAATAAAGCTTTAGCTCACCACACTTCCACGTATTTTCATACGCGTCGTGTGTCGATTGCAGCAACATTAGTGAGTGATAGTCGGGATGATTTCGAGAGATAAAGTAAAGCTTAATCTCACCACCCTTTCTTCCGCATATTTCGATGCATCTATATCGTGTATTTTCATTTGTTATAGACTAATATATATATCGTGTGCTGATTTAACTCCTCCATTGTTCGTAGTCACAAAATTAGGTGTATCGGCACGCAGCTTGCATGAGTATCGACTCTTATTTTATCGAACGTACAGCTGACGTGTTTCGACAACCCCCCCCCCCCCCCCCCGCCCGCCAAATATCCATTATTATGCCATTAATAGTAAGCATGGTTGCTGTAAGCATAATTGGGCATTTTTAGCGTTAGGGCTTAAAAACATGGCGAGCATAATTGGGGAGAAACAAACATAGGTTCTACAATCATTCCTGTTCCTGATAAACCAGAATGTACTTGTCCTGTACGTGTACGTTGCCCACAAGAACGTCAAACGTATCGCACGTAAATTACCTGCTTCATATCTCAACAGCAAAGAACAGAGAACAAAAAACAATGCTCTGCCACGCTGTTGCTGTGCTGCTGCCGCGTACATCGCCGCCGAGAGCAGACAGATCCACGAGTGCCTTATGTAGTGCTTGAATACACGCCTTGTTGTATGTAGCTCGTACCTACAGCAGCAGCGCCAGTACACCAGATTGACACCCGCTGAGTGCATGTACTGCTGTGGTACTAGTGGTGTACCGGTAGGCTATTCGAAGAACTTCCGCAAGGCTGAATGCCGCAATTCTCACCACTCGTGGTCTCCGTGGTTTGCCGTCGCTGGCTGGTGCTGCTATTTTCTATTTTCGATATTAATAGAAACAATAATAACAATTACGCCTGTTCCACATGCAGAGTTGCCGTTCTGGCTCAGCTGTGGTACGCTCCATCTTTACACAACCGGATCACAAGGGAAGCGTCGCTTACGGGTAGCAATAGGCAGAGGTTTCTCTCTTGGGTTGGCACATGGCGGATGCCAATGTTTTACGTAACTACTACTATTTCCCCGGTCACATACTATACGCTGCTTGGTACTTGGTAAGTTGAACGACGGCGGTGGCGAAAGACGGTCTAAAGCACGCGGCGTAACGCGGCATAAATGCGGCGAGAT
This sequence comes from Undaria pinnatifida, assembly GCA_012845835.1. Lineage (NCBI taxonomy): Eukaryota > Phaeophyceae > Laminariales > Alariaceae > Undaria > Undaria pinnatifida. The sequence goes on along the minus strand of JABAKD010000017.1, from coordinate 614,841 downwards.
CCGGCATCTTCCATCAAGAATCAAGCTGATTCATCAAAGCATCGAATGCTTTATGCACGGCGTCATCGCACCAGCCGCCGTGAGCTCAGGAGCCAGGACCTTTTCCGGCGTACACTGCATGTCATCACTACTAGCCGCCCTTGATGGCTTTTTCCACATATGTACCCAGCTGAAGCACTCGCAGAGGCTGCTGCTGTCGAGAGCCGAGAGCAGTACGACAGCGCGAAAAATGGACACTGCGTGTGAGTAACATCTCACAGCAGGCAAACTGCAAAGAACAGCAGGCAGCGAACACGACGCGCGAAGGCGGCACTCACGGTATGACCACGCATGGCTGCCCTGTTGTCTCGCTCGTCGTTACACCCAGAGCCATTGTGGTACCGCGGAAGTGGATGTCTTTGCTTTGTCCGCCGAAAGTTTGGTTGTGCGTTGTGCGTCGTGCGTTGTACCGACCATGCAAACAGCGAACAGATCTGTGTACTAGGGGAAGAAAACAACGAATCCCCGCAAATACGATCCCGCGTATTGTTTATAAAACCTCTCTTCACGCTTTTCTGACGCTCGCACCAGCAGTGCACCGCAGAACGTAGAGCTGCTGCGATCTTGTCAGGTGTGGTCCATGTCGTCTTTAGATGTTGCAGTCCAACATGGTGAAACGTGCTGTGATTGTCGTATGCATCATATCCCTCCTTCATCGGCGAATGCCTCGTATCACAGTCTAGATATACACGCCCTTTGGGCAGAAATACCGTCCGTATCTGTTGGTCCCGCTACCGAATTCAGTCCAAATATAGATACTATTTTGATATTCATTGTGATATTCATAGGCTATTATATTTGCGTTCATACCGGGTAAAAGCAGCAGTCATTGTCGTCCAAAGCAACTGCCACATTAGCGAACACCGCCAATGCTCTTTACATAAAGAACAACATGGGGTGCGTGCTCGGGCGTGCTAAGCAACCATGCTGGATCAGCACGCACCTGGTGTTTCCACCCGATAACGCTGTCTGCAGCGTAGCTCGACAGTCGCGCTGATTCGTACGATGCACAAGTAGTTGCTTGGACAATTTTTAAAATTTTCGACGACGACAGCTATTAATAGAGTTGTTGCGTAGTCATCCCCGAACGACAGTCCGCCGGTTGATGCGGCTTCACAAGGCATGCGCGTGCTCTTGTCGCTTTTGTCGACACTTCAGTAGGTACTCTCTTCAGCCTGAACCCCTGCGGAGCGCAAAGTGCATTCCCTTGATTCCATAAAAACGTAAGCCCTCGCATGTATAGTCTAGACTAGGTGGCGTATACGAAGTAGGCGGGAGTATTCACACGAAGCACTGATTTACTATCTAGACTACACGATTCCTGCTGGAGTTCGTACAATCAGCAGCACCGGTACATACAGTACCTTGCTATGGTACGAGCTTGCTGCGAGGTACGCAGATGCTCCCTACAACACTCGTCGTTCTTCTGTTCTGACACCAAAATGTGCATTTTAGTATTGTTGCACAGTCGTACATCAACATCGAAGGCAAATTGAGCGTCGTGGGCTATGCGTTCGCAAACGCTGTGGTATCGAACACCTGAACATGCTGTATTATCACAACCGAAAAATATACCAGTATCCTATCTAATAACGAACTGTCGTTTTATAGCCCCAAAATCCGTCCCTGTACTAACTTCAAGTAAATCTGCCCCGAAAAAGGATTTCCAATTGTAAAGGCGTTAAGACATCGTTTTGTGGCTTTATTCTACCGAGTTTAGCGTGGGGGCGGCTAGTCAGGGAGTCTACTTTCTTCTCTTGGTGATCGCGATGCATTCCATGTTTTTTTGTTCCTTCTGTCATATAACGCCCGACGACCAGGGAGGGTCGAAGCACTATACAGGCTGGACGCAGAGGACAATTACGTATTATGCGGAGTGGAGATGTCAACACTGGCAAGTTTGCCTCGTGGCCACTGCTTCGACCGGACGAGCTAGCATCCCTACCGTCGGAGGTGCTGAAGGCCAGCCTGGCTGCACTGGACCTTCTTTGCGGCCAAACTTCGGACGGTGAGCTTGCCAATTCCCAGGAATCCCTCAACCGAATGCCGTCTCTGTGTAATGGGGTTTGCGATGTAGGTACATGCGAGACTCATGGTGTACCACATTTCTTCGGGCTCACGTCTGTAGTGGAAATATGAAGAAATGAGAGGAAACAGAAGAGGAAAGAGTCGTGTTACGGTAGGGCGTCGACGCTTGCTACGGCAGAGGTGCACACCATTTTTTCTGAGGAACTTTCTCGCTTTAGGAGGTTGAGACATGTTCTTCTTAACCCAAAATCTGATTTGGATGAAAACACAACTGATACTTCTCAAAGTACAGTATATATACCGGATGAAGAATCCCATGGCCTAGGCAGACGACGAGAATCACGCAAAAAATACCTATTATTTATTTTTTTCCGACGAATTTGGGTTAAGGAGCCCCGTCATTCAGAAATCGTTTCAGACGAAACGTGCTACCTATCTCTATCGTAGCATGCGTCGCGCACTGTAACTTCATGGGGTTTCCTAACAATGGAGGCGTGTCACGATGCAGGTGCACTGACCATTGTTTTTTCTGAGGTTCCTCTCTTCAGGAGCTTAACACTGAAAATACCATCTTGGCCTTCGCAGGTAATACACGAGAATCATCATGAAAAATAACAAAATACCTATTTCCGACGGTTTTGGGATAAGGAGCCGCGTCACCCAGAAAAAAGTCAGAAGAAAAGTGCTACCTCTGTCGTAGCCCGCGCGGCATTAAGGATGTAGGTACACACTGCACCAACATACCCACGATCATCAAAACACGAAAGTGCACACATCCGGACGAACAACCCCATCACCTATTGGAAGGTGTACAGCGAGAGGATACTCTAAAAATTACAACGGCGTTCGACAGTGTCCAGATGTTTAGTTGATGAGCCCCGTAGGTCACACATGGGCTTGTCCGAGAGTGTGGCATCTATCGTAGCGCGCGTCATAGACTCTTGCCGGTTGCGGATTGTGTGAAAAGTGGATGATTCCTATGGTGGCGTTTTTGCAGCAAGCCAGAGTTTCTATTGATTAGCATCGACGTTTCAGGCAGTCTTGGACACTCTGGGTGTCCGCATCGTTCGCCGAGTTCCATCAACAGACCTACTGTATCCGGTTGTACTCCAGGAACGAAGGTCAAACCGGGTGCATCCTATGTCGACCCAGCGCACGCACCGTCGGTAGCGTACAAAATAATTATTTGACTGCATGCTACGAAACACCAAAAATTGTTTCTGAGTCTCCTCATGTGCACTTGAGGTTCTCTAAACCTATGATACACCCAAAAAGGGACCAATAATTGATTGTGCGCCCAATGGACAGCAGTACATGGCCTACAGTAGATATCAACCGACAAAAATTGAAAAGGCAACATGACATTGGGTACTTTGTTACTTCGACACATGCTACTAATAGCACGGAAAAACGCGCCTTATTTTTTTCTGAAAACTCCACACCAAAACTTTACTGTGAAAATAAGCTACACCAGGTAAGTGAAACCAACCCGGTGACCAAACGATGTGTTGGCAATAAAACATCATCTTTTTCTCTCGCTAAACAAGAGGGATACTTGTACTATTGCTACTGCGACGATGCTATGGTTGAAGGTGCCCCGTTGTTCCGAAACATTTTTGCCGAAAACACACCACCGACATCGCAGCACGCGTCAGTCTAGCTCAGGAGCTCCGCCAGAAAAATACTACCAGGTATTTGTCTAGAAAATACCATCCCCTATCGAAGAACGCGTCGCTGCTCCCAGGGGGCGCCGAACCCACCCACATCTTATCCACATCGTATCCACATCGTATCCACATCGTATCCACATCGTTTCCACATCGTATCCACATCGTATCCACATCGTATCCACATCGTATCCACATCGTATCCACATCGTATCCACATCGTATCCACATCGTATCAACATCGTATCCATATGGTGTCCACTCTGTTGTGATCCCTGCGAGACTGCTGGAATCAGCCAGACAATTTGAACGTTCACTCTCCACTTGCGTTGTCTCGCGAGGCCGATCCAATTCCGACCGACTTCGATGCTGGTCCGGCTCCCCATTCAGGAGATGCAATCGCTGACTACGGCCGGAGACAGAGGGAGCGCACGAGGTCCATTCTGTCGGAGAGGGCGGCTGATGTCCGAGTCCGAGAACTCTTGACAGGTATACTTTAGGCATGGTAGGGTATGGTATATACGGGTTAGATATAACGTGTTTTGTTATACAGCAAACACGTCAAGAGACGGTCAGCCAAGGACAACCATGCAGCGGTCAAGGATGTAGGACCAATCGTTTCAAACTAAAACCTAGTAGTTTGGCGTCAGTCACAGTAAACTATTGGAAAATAGGTGCCAGTCAAGGGGTCACAGTGCCATCTCCTGGTCAACGTCTTTGCGGCACAGGCACATAACGTTTTCTTCTGAAGGTCCTTAGTCGTTGCTCTTCAGTAACTCTGCCAGTGTATGAACAAAATAGACGTGTACAGTCCCCGGCAGAGGAGCTGCTCACTTCTTCTCCGGCTCTTTCACCCTTGAAGAACCCTATACAAGACCCCAAAACCTGTTATTATTGGAGTCGTTCTGTGGTGCCCCCCCCAACTTTTCTTTAACGAAATCGCCGGTTTTGAAACCAGCTCCCGATCGTATATCCTGAAATACGGTACGCCTTTCCCCCCCCGACTTCATCGTTCGATAGCCCTTTACAAACAAGACAATACACGAAGATCTTGCTTTCATCGCATCCTTTCTGGTGTCGAGCAGCCGTGAAACGTTCGTTGAAGAA